>QTSX02004283.1:0-618128 GCA_014839935.2 Entomophthora muscae
GCCTTGTTTCCTCTATCCTTAGCCCACTATTAAACTAACAATCAGCTGATCATTAGTTAATATGAACTTAGGATACAACTTAGTTGATCATTTGACCTTGTTATCATCCAGGGCAATAGTACCATTGTTCCATGGTTCACCGAGCTTAATGGATCAAATGTGTGATTATAGTGACAGCTAGTTTACAACCAATCACTTCACGGCAATGGTCCTTAACTTTGGCATGACAAATACCCCAAGTACCTTTGTGACTTTTATGAACAAAGTTTTTAAAGAAAACATTGGAAAAAGGACTATTGTCTACATTGACAATATAATCATCTACAGCCTCACTCAAAGAACAACACCAGAAAGACATCTACATGGTACTCAATAGATTCAAAGACCACCAAATATTAGACAAGACTTCCAAGTGGGAATTCTTATCAAACAAACTCCCGTTCTTAGGCCACATCATCACTAAAGATGGGATCAATCCTGATCTAAGAAAGGTAAGAGACATCACAGACATCCCAGCACCACATAAAAAGAATGAACTTTCAATGTTCTTGGGAATATTATGTATGTCAGAAGGTTCATCCCTGATTGGGGAGTGCTAACTGTCCCCTGTCTGCAATCACTGGCAAAGCAACAAAATTTATATGGGCGCCACTAAGAGAGCAGAATTTTCAACAACTAAAGGAACAGATGGTTAACACACTCATCCTAAAGTAATCTGATTATAATGGGGTCTTCAAACTGAAAACAGATGCCTCTGACTATACAATAGGAGGAGTCCTTAGGATTCAAACCACATAAAAGGACTTTCTTCCTGTTATTTATGAATCAATAAATCTGTTTGACAGTGAGAAAAGATACTTGATACATGACAAAGAACTTATAGCAATTGTCCACTGCTTAATGAAGTGACAATGCTACCTAGATTGTGCACAGATATTCAAAGTTTTAGCCAATTCCAAGTCATTGGTATTCTTTAAAACACAACAACATGTATCTAGACAAAAAGCTGAATGACTGAGCCTTATAAAAATTAATTCCATGATAATTGAATACAACCCAGGCAAATAAATGATTACTGCAGATGCCTTATCTAGGCTATACTGTAAGCACCTACTCTTCACTAATGAAGACTCTGACTGGCCCATGTTAATCATGGGGAATCTCCAGGAATGGTTCCCACCTGTAACACCAATGGAAATCCAAGATAAAGTCCTCAAGAACAAGCATCTGTTCAAAAATATATATGATACCCTACATCACATACTACCAAGTGACAATACTGTACCCTACGTCCAGTAAGCACAAAAGATTGACACAATTCTCCAATATCACAGAGATCTGGAACACACCTGTAGCCGGAACTTGCATGAGTATATCAAGACACACTACTGGTGGCCCAACATTATGGACAATATCAAGTAAGTACTAAAGCAATGCAAAGTCTGTCAAATGTACACCCACTCTAAGGCACTCCCAAGTCAGTAATACCAGTGTCAATCACATAACTCTTCAAAGTTTGAGCCCTGGATATTGTGGGGCCAATGCCCAGCAATAAAAAAGGCAAAATATACATTATCACCGCTATCAACTATGTAACTATTTGGCCCATAGCACAAGTCACAAAAGAACACAAAGAAAATTATTTGAGGAAATTTAATGGCAAAGAAATCATAGCTAATTTTGTAAAACCTGAACTCCTAATCACAAACAGAGAAACTGAACTCAAAGCCATTGGCATCAATATCTACCTTTCCAAAAACAGAATAGAGCACACCATGGCCAGCCCTGATTGCCCATAAGCAAACAGAAGATTTGAAAGACTAATGTTGTAACTGTGCTGTTTTAGCAGAGTTACAAGGGGAAAAATATTTAGAAACTAGATAATATTCTTTATTGAGAGATAATGATTATATAGTTAGTGTGAGTCATGGGTGACAGGGACATGATTGTGTAGATCACACCGTAGGATGGGGAAGGGGGTGGCTTGATCCTAGTAATGAGTCAAGCGCTAAAACAAGGTATCCACTATAAGGGATCATCATTTGTTCATGTTGTTAGATTTGGAAATTTGAGTTGACTTCCTAGTCTGGCTCCAAGTGACTGGATAATTGGATTGCGGGTCACAAACCCTCTTACTCAGAGCCTTGCTGGTGGGTCAAGCCTGCTGTTTTGACACTAAATGGTTCCCTTGTGGAAGTCCTCATCAAGTTATCTACCAACAACCCAAAAGCCTGGGTTGACATGCTGCCAACAGCACTTATGGTGTGCTAAACATGAGTCAATTGCAATACAGACAAAAAACCATATGAACCTCGTCTATGGGCACAAACCCATCATTGTTAGCACTAAATCAGGACCACAGTGATCTCTTCCCAAGAAATTACCTGACAATTACAACCCTGAAGTAAAACACTCCAGGAAGGACCAAGAGGGCAAAGAAAAAGAAAGAGTTGAAAGAGAAACAATTTCCATCCAAAAGAAACAGTTTTAAGTCTGGGACAAAATCCGGGTTGTCAACCACAACGTACACATTTTGAAACCTGGATCAAGAGGACCAGGAATTATCATGGAGATCAAGCCCAATAATACTTACCCCATCAAGGGAATCAGCACTTGTACACTAGTTTTAAAAGCTATGGTGACAAGCAAAAATACTTCAAATTTAAACAAAAAAACTCAGATGTAAATAAAACTAAAAGTAATAAATTTATATCGATTTACAATAGATTTATTTATTTTTAATTTTTTTTACATCTGAGTTTCTTTGTTTAAATCAGAAGTATTTTTTCTTTGTTGCCATAGCTTTTAAAACTACTATACTGAGATAAAATTTATGCACCATGACCAACTCTGCCTATGCAAACCAAGAGCTGCACAGCGCAACTCACAACTATCTATCCCCAATGCAAAACTGGATCAATACCAAGCCCAAATCTCCAACACTCTCAAGAAAATTCCCAATTTTACCCCCTCTAGCACCCCAGGAGGAGATGTCACAACATCTTTGATTACTCCCTCTTGAGAAACTAATTCCCTGGGTAATTCCCCAACTAATTGTTAAGTTGGTGGCACTCTTATCATTTACCCATCTATTAAAGGGATCAAACATTTCAAGTCCTAAGAGAAGCACTACTTGGACAAGCCTCATGACAACCATGACATACATGGACAACATGTGTCTTCTCATTATACTATATAATACTCCAAACTCATATCTAATAAAGCACCATTCTCTTTATAATCTCCCTTTATCTTGTTTATTATACTTGTCAGAAGTATATACTCAACACTACCAAGGGTAGTTTGGTTCCCCTATTTGTGACCAGAAAGTCTTTTCCTCTTTAGTAACAGGGGTACTTTAGTTGTCTTCCATGATAACTCTATTGATGTTGCTCTTGATTTTAGGTAGTTTCATGAGGTTAGCAAATTGTTTGTCAATAAGGAATTGGTCCACTCCAGTTTCAAATATTGCTGTGCCTTTTGTCTGCAAAAACAGAAATGTTAAGTGAGGAGTTTATTTAAAGTTTTGGTAGCAAATAGTATAAGATCACTGATGAGTACTTGGATCTTAGTTATTAAGTCAACATTTTGTCCCTGTAAAAGTCTTGTCAAGTGGGTGTCATGCCCTGCCCCAAAGGGCAGGCTCTTTAAATTTTTAATATTTATTATTTTTTTTGGTTAGATTTTTCATTATTTTAATATTGGAAATTTAAATTGGAAAATATTTAAGTATTTTTAAATTAATTAGCTTGTTTTTTGATACCATTTGCTTTCAAATTGTTGTCATTGTTGTTTGCTCTGTTGTTTGCCTTTACCTTTACATATATATCTACTTTAAAGTTAGAATATTTTCACTTACTTACCTTTCAAAACCCCTGCTTACATTGTTGCCGCTCCCCCAGCTTTATGTTGCTGATCTGCAGGCTTAAAGGGTTTCTGTCTCCTAATTTTCCTCCAGGTTCTGCTCAACTTCTCCAGTTTCTCCTGTCTTTGGCTGTTGTTCCCCCATGCCAATCATTTCTAACTGAATGAAATTTAACTATAAATAAAGAGCTTGTGAAGAGTAGGCTTTAAGCCAAAATTCTAAGTGATTCTTTCCCCTTCAACTTTTACAATTTTTTAACTTCAAATTTGTAATTTTAAGAATCTTGTTTTTTAATTCATTTTTTTAGTTTAGTTTTTCCTTAAATCCAAATTGAACTTGTAAAACAACAATCCTTAGGCTTGTTGTATCCATTTTTTCCTTAAGGAATCTTTCAACAGTTATATGTATCAATTTGCCGATGGAGAATATCCTAATATTGATATTCCTTTAGTTACAAATTGTTCACTATTGACCACTTTATTCTATCTTCTTTACTTAGGGTTTTTACACTCTATTACTCCATTTGTGACAAAATATAGGTTTTTAGCAGGTTTCTGTAAGATCATCTTACAGACAGTTCCTATGTTCTTATATCTTTTAAATTTGAATCCCAATGCTTTGCACGCTCTAGTCTATAACCTGGCACCATTATGGGCAAGACCTTACATTATTTTTGCTGCTCATGGGATTGACCCAGGCAATACTTTTTCCATATCTTCTATCATCTTTTTAGCTTTGTTCCTTTCTATTATTATTGTAACTTTGTTATCTCTAGTAGTTTTTTTACTTGGTTGATTATATGATAAAGTTTTTTGTAATAAGGAGGATCATACCCCCACTACCTACACCAACCAAACAGTAGTTCTCAATACCTTAGCCCATAGTTCACCATCCCCTAGTATTTTTAACACTTTAGCCTATGCACAGGCCCACTTTACTGTTTACGGGTCTGAGTTCTCCACCAATTCTCAGAAGGTCCTATATCTTGCAGAGAAGCTCACTGGTCACTACAGAGATTGGTTTAGCTCTCACTTGATACGCAACCTGGGTATCCTCCAGAACTATGATCTCTTTTTCAGTTTACTCCTATCTTTCTCTGGAGAAGACAAGGAGTTGTCTACTCTCTCCGCTTATTGGTTTGCAGGTCTCACACAAGGTTCTCTTCCACTTGGCAAATACAACCAGAAGTTTTTCTCCCTCCAGTCAAGACTACAAGCCTCTGATGCTGAGGCTTTCAGCTTCTACAAGATAGGCCTCAACAGATTGCTCCAGGAATTTTTGGTCCACCACAATCTCCCTGAAAAACTAGAACCTCTTATCAGAGAAGTGGTTAAGTGGAATCAGAAATACCTTTCTTCAAAAACACACCCTCCTTCTAACCTATCCCCTGCAGCCCAGCCATTTATTCTAGACAATGCCCTGCTCTATTCAACTCCTCCACCTGGCATCAAGCCAAAGTCTGGGGGAGGTTTTTGCCTTACTGCCAAGGAAGTCCTTAGAAGAAGAAACAACAACCTCTGCTCTTACTGTGGATCAAAGGATCATCTCCTATCAGTCTGCTCTCTCTCCAAACGTTCCCCCTTTATCAACAAGACCTCCACCCTCACTTTTCTTTCCCTTAACATCACTTCCAAGTCACCTACTGTTCTAGTGACCATTCATGGACCTTTGGGAAAAATCAAGGTGCTTGCTCTTCTTGACACTGGCGCCAATGTCAACTTCATTGAGGAGAAACTTGCTAAACTACTTGGACTCCCCACTTTTGGATCCCTTGACATTAAGGTGGAAAACAACACTCTCATTGGAGCAACTCCTATCCTCCAACCTGTCACCATTGACTTGGAGGGCTCTTCATTCTGCATCATGTGTAACTCCTCCCCCAACTTATCCTCCCCTTCATCCTCAGATTCCCGTGGTTGAGAGAGTCTTTGCTTAACTTTGATCATCCAAACAACAAGATATCATTTACATGCAATGAAGTTGTCAAATTGTTATCCCTTTTACCTGGTACCCTTGGCTCAACTTCCTCCAAACCAAACCTGACTGCTATCTCCAGTACAATCCTGGATACTCTTTCCGCCAAGGACAAAGATGGATTACCCCATTGTTACTCTGACTTCAAGGATTGTTTTAGTGAGGAGGAATGTAACCTGCTACCTCCTCATAAGCCCTACAATATTCATATAAACCTTAAGCCAAGCACCACTCCCCCCTGGGGAAGGCTTATTCCCCTCTCTGACTCAGACAACACTCTACTAAAGAACTACATCAATGAGGAACTCTCCAAGATTTTCATCTCTTGATCTACGTCTCCATGTTCTTTTCCCATCTTCTTTGTCAGTAAATCTGATGGCTCTAAGCGCCCTTGTGTAGACTATAGAGCTCTCAATGATATCACAATCAAGGATAGATGCCCTATTCCTTCTGCTGAGGCTTTGACCAATTGCCTTGCTGGTAGTTCTGTATACACCAAGATTGATTTCCAAAGCGCTTTTAACCAGATCATAGTCTCTCCTGGCCACAAATGGAAGACCGCGTTCCGTACTCCATTTGGGTTATACAAGTACAATGCAATGCTCTTTGGATTATGTAACATTCCTTCAACCTTACAGGACTTAATGAATGAGGCACTTCTGCCCTTCCTTAATGAGTTTGTTGTCGTCTATCTTGATGATATCCTCATATACTCCTCTTCAATTGACAACCACATTGCCCACATCTGCCAAGTACTCCAGAGACTTTGAGATTAAAACTTGTTTGGAAATTCTTCCAAGTGCTCATTCTTCTGCACCAAGTTTGATTTCCTTGGCTATGCCGTCACTCAAAACTGTTTTGCTGTCTCCCTTAGCAAGGTAGATGCTATTCAAAGCTGGCCTGTTCCCAAGACTTGCTCACAACTTTGTGGATTCCTTGAATTGGCAAACTATTGCCGTAAGTTTGTGGAAAATTTTTCTTCTCTAGTTTTGCCACTCACTACCCTTACTTCTCCTTCTGTTCCTTTTTTCTGGACACCTGAGGCCCAGCTTGTGTTTGAGGCTACAAAGGCCGTCTTTGTCTCCACACCTGTCCTCCCAATGCCTGATCCTTCCAAACCCTTCTTGGTTGAGACTGATGCCAGCAAATATGCCGTTGGTGGTGTTCTCCTTCAGCTTGGGGGGATGAGATGCAACACCCTGTTGCATACTTCTCTCAAAAACACCTTCCAGCTGAACAAAACTACCCTGTACACAACAAGGAACTTCTTGCCATCATCAAAACACTCAAGCATTGGCGTTGCTACCTTGAAGAACTTGACAAGCCTTTCCTCATTTACACGGACCATAAGAACTTGCTTTACTTTACCAAGTCACGCCAAATTTCCCAAAGACACGCTAGATGGGTACTGGAGCTGTCAAATTTCTGCTTCAAGCTTGTGTACAAGAAGGGTGTACTTAATACCCTACCTGATGCACTTAGTTGTCATCCTTCATTATCCAATGTTGACAGAGACTACAAACTCCTCAACACCAATATGGTCCTTCCACCTGAGAGCTTTCTGAAGCTTAATGTCATCAGATACTACAACCCCCAATATACTGAAGAAAATCTATGAATCTCAGCTTTCCAATAAGGCCTCATCTCAGATCATTGAGGCTCTTACAAACAATAAGACAGTCACAAACCCTTCTTTCTCCTTGCTATATGGTGTGTTATACTTCAACAACCTATGCAGTTCCTTCTCTGGACCTTCAACAGCTTCTAACCATCACGTTCTATGACTCCCTTGCTGCAGGCCACACTGGATATAAAAAAATACTTTCTAAACTCTGCAATCACTTCTAGTGGCCAAAAATGTCCACCTACGCCAGGTTCTACGTCAGTAGTTGCCTGGTTTGCCAGAGAAGCAAGCACTTCACCCAGAAACCTGTGGGTCTTCTATGTCCTCTTCCAGTCCCTGAAGGTCCTTGGCAGTCTGTCTCTTTGGATTATATTGTCTAGCTTCCTCAGTCCAAAGGTTTTGACGCCATACTGGACATTGTAGAAAGATTCTCAAAGCAGGCTATTTTTTCTCCTTTCAATTCCAACATTAATGCAAAGTAAACTGCTTCCCTCTTTGTCAAGAGCGTCTTCATCCACCATGGTACTCCAAGAGATATTGTCTCTGACTGTGGACCAAAATTCCTTTCCCTGTTCTGGAAAGAGTTTATGACTCAGCTAGGTGTTCACCTTTCCCTTAGCACCTCTTATCATCCCCAGTCTGATGGGCAAACAAAATGTACCAATCAGACACTAGAATGTTTCCTTCACTGTTTTTCCAACAAACAACAAGAAAATTGGGCTTCTCACCTACCTTTGGCCCAGTATTCCTACAATGCTACTCCCCATTCCTATACCAATATGACTCCATTCATGGAAAATTTAGGTTACACTCCTGCCTTTGCTCCTTCTATCACCTCTTCTTTCCGTTCCCTGTTAGCCAAGGAGTTTCTTGTCCAGCTAGAACTCATCCAGAATTCCTTAAAAGAGAATCTCTCTAAGGCTATTGAGGTTAACAAGGTCCAGGCCAACCATCATTGTCAGGAGGGAAAGGGCATCCAAGTCAACAACCTTGTATATCTAAATACAAAAATTCTTCCTATCAGATGGCCTTCCTGTAAACTTGGCCCACGGTTCATAGGGCCTTTCCTTGTAACAGAAAGAGTTGGGAAGGTTGCATATCGTATCCAGCTTCCTCCAGGGTATTGCATTCATGATGTCTTCCACGTGTCTCTCCTCAAACTCCAGACTTCTCCTCCTCCTTCTCATCAGAACAACAAAGCACCTCCTCCTCACATGGTCCAAGGGACCCCTGAATATGAGGTTGACTCCATTATCAACCATTATTACCACTATAGTAAACTCCAATACTTGGTTCTTTGTAAGGGATATTCTGTTGAGGAGAGCTCTTGGGAGCCATTGTCTAATCTTGAAAACTGTCCCAAGGTCATCAAGTCTTATATTCAAGCACATCATGAGCTTGGATCTGGAGGGGGTAATGTCATGCCCTGCCCCAAAGGACAGGCTCTTTAAATTTTTAATATTTATTATTTTTGTTTGTTTAGATTTTTCATTATTTTAATATTGGAAATTTAAATTGGAAGTTAATATTTGAGTATTTTTAAATTGATTACCTTGTTTTTTGATGCCATTTGCTTTCAAATTGTTGTCATTGTTGTTTGCTCTGCTGTTTGCCTTTACCTTTATATATATATCTACTTTTAAAGTTATAATATTTTTACTCATTTACCCTTCAAAACCCCTGACAACATTGTTGCCGCTCCCCCAGCTTTATATTGCTGATCTGCGGGCTTACTGGGTTTCTGTCTCCTACTTTTCCTCCAGGTTCTGCTCAACTTCTCCAGTTTCTCCTGTCCTTGGCTGTTGTTCCCCCATGCCAATCATTTTTAACTGAAGAAAATTTAACTATAAATAAAGAGCTTGTGAAGAGTAGGCTTTAAGCCAAAATTCTAAGTGATTTTTCCCCTTCAACTTTTACAATCTTGTTGACTTCAAATTTGTAATTTTAAGAATCTTGTTTTTTAATTCATTTTTTTAGTTTAGCTTTTCCTTAAATACAAATGGAACTTGTAAAACAACAAGCCTTAGGCTTGTTGTATCCATTTTTTCCTTAAGGAATCTTTCAATAGTTATATGTATCAATTTGCTGATGGAGAATATCCTAATATTGATATTCCTTTAGTTACAAGTTGTTCACTGTTGAGCACTTTATTCTATCTTCTTTGCTTAGGGTTTTTACACTCTATTACTCCATTTTTGACGCAATATAGGTTTTTAGCAGGTTCTGTAAGATCATCTTACAGACAGTTCCTATATTCTTATATCTTTTAAATTTGAATCCCAATGCTTTGTACACTCTAGTATATAACCTTGCATCATTATGGGCAAGACCTTACAGTGGGGGAGGGAGGCTCACCTAAGAACTCCCTTGAGCTTTTCCCACTTTGGGTAAATTTTTAGTACTCATCTGGTTCACCTGAGTTGTAAAATTTCTGCCCTAGAATGAGGCTTACTGGCTCAGTTGGGTTGTTTGTTGGGTCAAGTATCCTTCTTTGCTAGGGACTCCCTTTTTGCTTGTTGGTTGCATGCAGGTTGTCAGATTTCTGAGCAGCTTGTTTAACTTCCAAGAATATGTCCTGGAAGTCTTGTAGCAGATCATATCAAACTGACGTCTGATTTGTGTGGGGAGACCATTTTAGAAGTCCAGACATGTTCCAGCCTCATCAATGTTGATGATTTTGGGAGCTCAATCACATATGTCTTTGTATGCCACAATGTATCCCTCAATGAATCCTGTCATTGTAAAGGTTACAAGATCTGTCATGATTACAAAATCAGAGTCTTTTATGACAAACTTCTCTAAGAAGGCATTTTTGAACATCTCACAGTCTTTGTTGTGATAAGGGTGTTGGTTGAACCATTTTCTTATAAATTTTTAGGCAGCCTGGTAACAAGTAAGGCAATTTTTCTAGCCCAGAGCTTTTGGGTTAGCCAACTTGTGTGATATTGTTTTGTGTACTTTGAATCCAGAGGCTGTCATCTTCACAGTGTAGCCTTGATAATTTCTATTTCTGCCAAGCAGATACGTTGCAATATAATGTTGGGTATTTTGGACATGTCCTGGATTTGTGATGATTTCAGGACTCCTTGTGTGCTAAGGAAGTTGTACTGTTTGGTAGGTATGAGAATATTTTTGAAGACAGTGGCTGTGCTCTGGAATGGAGGGCAAGGGCCACCTCAGAAATTTGGCTAACTTGATAACATAGAGTAGGGAGCATCCCAGCAAGGAACATGGGCTATTGGCGGGAAACAAAGAGTCCAACACGCCTGTTAAATTGATGTATTATACTTAAAAATCTGGATGGAGTGTGGTTTCATTAGCAAAAAACATAAAATTACAGATAGTTGGGATTTGGGGCAAGCAGAGTAGCCATAGGTACTAGGTAGACTGGCATATATTTGGATTTTTCTCTGGATAATCTGGGTTAAATTGTCAGGGATCTAGTCTTGAGCGGCCAGCCTGTTGGTTTCAGGGATCACTCAGTCCTGTTTTTTGCAGGTAAAGCCCACCACAAGATAGGAGATAGATTGAAAAAGTAGGATAAGGACTTCCCCACCCAGGACCACAGGCCAGCAGCTGGGATTATAGTGTCAATCACCCCTGTGAGGGTGATTTACACAATCCCAACCAGCTTGCCAGTGTGATCAGTTGGTAGGTCAGGTGAGGAGGCAGGCATTGGCTTGAGGGTCACATGTGGTTCCATACAGAGTTCATAGGCAGGCAGGTAGTTGAATTTGCCTCTACACAACTTGGGTGTTCAGAAGATCCAGGGGCCTTGATAGTTGTATCTAACTTTGGATTATATGCAGGCCAAGGGATCAAGTTTGAGTATCTTTTCTGGGGTATAGTCCTTATATTTGGGCTTCAAGGGGTAATCAGTGAAGTGAACAGGCCCAAAGGGTACACCTGGTGGACAGGAAACTGCAGGTGGTGGGGCAGGAGTACCGTGAGATCTTGTACTGATTTGGTAGAAGGCAAATATAAAATAGGGTAGTAGCTGTATAAGCTAAAATAACATAACCTTTATTAAAAAATGGTAAAGAGTTTGAAGCGCAGGGTCCTTTGGTCTATATAGCACCCCACCTCCAAACTTAATATTTTCCATGGGGGGTAAATCAGGGCATTGGGAAATGTGGGTCCAGGGAATCTTGGTGCTCTGGTTCAAAGGCAGAAAAATGGCACTCAACCCGGGAGTTCTTTCATTGGTCAAGGATATCAAATTGGCTACCTGATTAACTTGCTTTAGAGTTGTGGTCATGGGGTCAGGCTGTGGACCCGTGCCACTTTCTGGGGATGGCTCTTGATTGGCCACTGGTGTAGACTTCAAATTCATGAAGCTAATATTTGCCGCTTCAGTACCTCCATTAGGCGCTGTGATTAGTCTTCCATTAGGTGCAATAATTTCCTTGGTTTGGCCTGTTTCACTGCAATGGCCAACATTCTTGGTATCAGCTTGTGGGGGCTTGATTCCAGCAAAACGCAGGTGAGCGGTCCTTTGGTCCACAGGCCCAGAGGCCTGAGAGGGTTTAGGGTCAGGGTTTGATTCCTGCTCTTGGGCCTGGGTTTCCAGAGAGGAAGAATTTTCAATCCTGGCAGATATGTTGGCAGGGAAGTCTGGAAACTCAGTTGCAACAATTGGTGAATTCTCAAGGAAATTGATCCAAAGACCCCATTGAGAAAGAGTTACTGCAGTGTAGGTGAAAGAGTCAGGTGGTGTGTTATTGCCTTAAATCTTGAATTCTCTTGGCAAAACTCTCACTGGCTGTGGTCTCCTATTCTGACAGTTTTCAGATTCAAGCCACAAAAACACAAGTGGCCAGGCTTTGATTCTTTGAACAGGAAGGCTGCAAGCCTGGGGCCAATGTAAAGTTTCACCTCCCCCTTTGGCCTCTACTTCAATCTTCACCAAATGCTTGGGGATCTCTTCCAAATCACGCTATAATACCCAAGTATTGAGGGTAAACTTTAGTAACATAAGATGGCAGGTCAGACGGCTCAAAGCCGTTCAAGGCGTAAATAGTTGGATAGAGATTCATTGCCTGACGGAAGGCTTTGGCAAGGATGTTGTATTGTCTAAGGCTGCCAGCAAGGTACAGTAGTGTAACTGCAGGGATCACATATTTAGCCAAGTTGGGAGTTGGGCAAGATGATGCCAGAGGTGTCCATGGGTTCAAAACCATTGAGTTGAGGTGAGTTGGCTCATTGTATGATATCACTTTTGTTCCCTGTGGTTCAGGACTAAACTGAGCATTGGTTGGCTAGTGCCCCCTATCCCAAGGTAAGCTGTCAAGACAGCTGTGAAGATGATGTAGTTCATCTTCTGACTTGGGGAGGGTTAATTGGTTTAGTAAGGTTACTTGCTTATCCTGGATAAAAGATTGATTAATATGATAATATTGAGGAGGATATTCACTCAATGATAGCACAAACTATCATTGAGGGGTTGTCTTTATTTATACTAGTGGACCTGCAAGGCATGATAATTGGAAGGCATAGCATTGGGGAACCAAGAGTCTGAGTTGCATATGTTATTTCCTTTTCTGTATTGGCTTGGGTGGCTGGCAATTGAGAAGGTTTGGCTGGATCCAAGTTTGCATTGGAATAGTGCAAGTTTGGTCTTCTTCATGCATCCAAATTCATTTACTGAATTTGGTGCACAATTTCCATTGTTGGATAGCCTGTCAGTCCATTCCCCATTTTGTAAGACTTCAGACTTTTTCAACAACAGCTGCAGTTGTATCAAAGCCTGTGCTCAACCATCGCCAACAAATACTAATTTCCCAAGGATACAAAAGATACAGCTAGGATTGAGACAATATTTTTATTGATGAGCCTAAACAGGAGGAGATTGAATTTCTTGGAATAATAGAACTATGAGGGTTTTTATACCCAATTCTATGAAAAGGAGATGATAGGAGAATTATGTTTTTGCAAGATCAACTCATTATTTTGAATCAGAAATATATTTTTAGGAGTAAGATTCTGAAAGCTGGAATTGAGGGCTTTTGGCTGACATTAATTTAGGCTGAAATGATTCAGTATTTGCAGGAATATAGACGGCCAAAGATGGTAAAGGAGAAACAAACAAACAGAAGTCTTGGTATAAGTATCAACAAAATAGGAAATATCAGTTGAGACTATAATTCTCAGTTCTGACACATTTGGTAGGCTCCCAAATTGGGCAGCAGTTCCTCCCAAGTTTGGCTTTGGGGGAAATGCCTTTCCTGATTTCCCAATCTGGCTATTTCCCAAAGGAGTGGATGGGGACTGGCCTGCTGGCATGGGAGAAAAGAGCTGGCAGGTGGCAGACTGGCCCATGGGTGCCTGGTTTGAGGATGGCTTGCAGGTGGGGCTGACAAGAGTGGTGGGCGCCTGTGCAGTGGCAGTGGGCATCTTCTTAATGGTGGTGAGCGTCTGTGTGTTGGCGGCAGGCAAAAGCTTGGTGGTTGTGGGTGACGGCTTGGTTGTGACAAGCTTCTGTGTGGTGGCAGCAGGGGCCCGCACGGTGGCAGTGGACGTCTGCTTGGTGGCGGCAAATGCCTGCAAGTTGACGGCGGGTGCCAGCTTGGTTGTGAAAGGCTTCTGCGTGGTGGCAGCAGGGGCCTGCGCGGTGGCAGTGGACGTCTGCTTGGTGGCAGTGGGCGCCTGTGTGTTGACAGCGGGCAATGGCTTGGCTGTGGCAGGCTTCTGCATGGTGGCGGCATGTATCTGCTTGGTGGTGACAGGGGCCCGCGCGGTGGCAGTGGACGTCTTCTTGGTGGCAGCAGGTGCCTGCATGTTGACAGCAGGTGACAGCTTGGTTGTGGCAGGCTTCTGCATGGTGGAAGTGTGTATCTGCTTTATAGCAGCAGATGTCTGCATGTTGGTGGCAGATGTTTGCACGTTGACGGCAGATGTCCGCTCGGTGGCAGTGGGCGCCTTCATGTTGGCGGCGGGTGACAGTTTATTGATTACAAAACTATAATTGTCAGGAATATTCCTGACACACGCCAGGGTATTTATCAAGATATTTACTGAAAACACCCAAGAAAAGCCCTAAATTTAATATTTTGGAATTATTCTAAAGATTTTTCCACCTAACCCATCCAAGAGACACACCTGATTAAATATCATGTCCAAGAGCAGCTGGGAGCAGGGTTAATTGCGTCCAAATCAGGTCCCTCAATTTTTAGTCAAGTTGGCTTTCCTTTTTGATTCTGCTCATTCAAAATTTGCCAAGATTTTTCTATCTTGAGAAATACACTCATTGTTGATCAACTTGGGTTGTTACTGGTATTTTCAAAGCTACAGATAGATGTTAGCCTTGCCAATGTATTTTACCTAATCCTACGCAAGAGCACTACAAACTACAATAGAGTAGAACTTTGAAGATAATTATGTTTATTGGGACTGGAGTACAATCCAACCAGCAGCTGCAATCTATCCAGGTGTAACTAAGAACTTGTTCTCATCCTTTCAGGTGTCTGTATCAATATATACTGCAATAATCCTTGTGCTTGTCCTTTCAGACAGTTCTCAGGGGCTACCTTCACAATAGGTTCATCTTTGCTGACTGCGCCTATCCTGATTGGCTGTCCTTGGCATGTGTGCTGCTACTGGCCTTAGCAAGGCGTACATGGCACTTCAGCTACAGCCTGCACTCTCCTTGAGCTATCCTACTGGCAGTTATTGATTGGTTGTATCCTTACATACCTATTAGTGCACTAGAAAACTATGCCATATTTGGTTGATGCTTAAGAATGGTCCCTGTTCTGTCCTCCTACATTGGAAGGTAGAATTCCGGTATTCCTGTTTTTCATTTCCAGGGCTCAATCAGTTATCCTTTTCTGGATGACAAGCCTTCTGCATATTAATATGACAGTTTTTAATTGGAGATTATACACTGTATAATAGCAGACTCAATCCAATACCAACTTGTGGATTATCCGCCGTGTAATGCTGATCCAAACTGGTATTTCCTAGCCATTTGTGCATCACTTGTTTGATATGATCATATACGCCCTTCAGGATGGATGGGACTGAGTTGATACAACATCCAGTAGGATGGAATGAGAGATATACAATTGATGATATAGTGATTACACACCCTGTAATCAATGATAATCACTATATTAGCTAAAAATTATACAGTGTATAGTCAATATATTATCTATAATAAACTAGTGATTATACAGCATATAATCATTACACATATAGGAATGATAATCTAGTAATAATACAGTGTAATTGTTGCATCTATTATAATAAACTAACAATTATAAAGTGTATAACTGCTATATCATTTATAATAAGCTGGTGATTATACAGTGTATAATCACTACACTTGATTATATAATAACCTAGTGATAATACGGCATGTAACTGATAAAGATCTGTGTGCAAGAATTAGCCTGATCATTTGTGGTCAATCAGCCTAATATCACACTCATATTTGCCCATATCATTGGTCTATTAGTTTGGTGACATTCAATCTCCTACCCAAATTCCATCCCCTCCCTTTAAATGAATGCAAGGGCTATAAAAAAACCTTGCTTCATCATTCTCTACTCTAATAAAGTTCAAAATTTGTTAGTAAAATTTGGCCATTTGGGTTTGCCTGCTGCTCTTAGTGTTCAGCTAATTCCTCCTCCCCCCTTTGGCTCCCTGGAATTGTTAGTGGCAACCTTTTTAGTTGTTGCTGAAACTGCAATTTTATTGTGTTTGAGGGCTAGGTTTTATTTCCTGCTAATCTGTCCCCCAATTCTCACAGTAATAGCACAGATTTTAGGTACAGGTTTGATTGCATTGAAAGGTGCAGGAGAGGGTTTTTGCTTGGGATTTCTAGCCTGTTCTTAGGCTAGGAACATGGTGTCAAAACATCAGTTCATCTCATCCAATTGGGCTTCCACTTTTTGGGCAATCTTGTCAGCCTTGTCTTTTTTAGCTTTGGAGGCGAAAGAATTCCATCCAAAGGACTAATTTGCTTGCTCATTGGTGATACAGTCAACATACATATTATACTTGTTGCAAACCAAGTTGATGGCTTCTTCTAATGAAGCAGGCTTTTCATACTGGACCATGATAAAGTATGAGGGGGTCAGGGCATTTATGAAAGCTCTGATAGAGATGAGAATATAAAAGCTCTCAATAACTGACTCACAATTCAGAGTGCTATTGGCTTTCAGATGCTGCTTCAAGGCCTTGTTGGCAAGTCTTTGAAAATCATTTAGACACTCATGCAAGGATTTGAAGCTAACCATCTTCAAAAGGCCCAATCATTGAGTGTCATCAGGTTCATACTCAGCAAAGTGAAGTTTGGCTTGGGCTTTCCAATCTTCTCAGGAGGATACCTGGTCATCTTGATGCCAAACACGGGCTTCACCCAAGCGAAAGTGATTAACTCCATTAAGAGGGGTGCCAACATCCAATTGTAATTGTTGGGCAACCAAAAACTTAGACAAGGGATCCCCAATAGAGGGTGGAAGAGGGATGCAACAAAATAGGAGGTGGGAACAAGGGCAGGGAAACTAACAGCAGGTTTCAAAGGTGCAGAACTAGACATTGTAATAACAGATACACAGGCAAATCATCAAAAAAAGGTAATCTAAAACGGCATGACCTCCAAATTTTTGTTGTGGTAAACAACAAATATGTAAAATTGATGATAATTAATCAACCAAGAGACCAAGCTTTATTTGCGACAACTTAGTATTTGAAGGCATTTTTTAGGGGTTGTGGATTTTGAATAGCAGAAGCTCGATTGTGCTCACTGCCCCTACTCCAATCCCAACCCTAAGTTCAAGGTTAGGGCTGTGTTGGCCACGAAAAGAGACGGTTAAGGCAAATGCCTTAATCGTCCTGACCTCCCGTCCCTGGACCCTTCTTTTGGATTCCCCTACGTTGGGGGAATCCAAAATCTTAAAAAAAAGGTCTCGGAAGGCTTTCTGCATTCTGGATTTTCAAGTTATGTAATAAATATACTTATAATAAAAAAAATTTGACCAAAATTTTTAAACTTCAAATTTATTATGTTTAATTTTTAAAAAATAGAGAGAAAAAAATCCAAATCAACCATGCCCTTCTGTGGGTGTGGAAGGAAACGATTCCGAGGGAATCTTCTCAAAGAAGTTCCCTCAAAATTGTGTCCCGGATTTTGGACGGGTGCTCCTTTTAAGAAAAGGAGCCACCCGTCCGAAATCCGACGCAGCCCTATTCAAGGTACAGAGTTGAGGTTACAGACTTTCAAATAGAAATTTAAAAAAAGCTGTGACCATCCTGGCCCAAGTGTGACAGGAGGCCAGTTATAAGCGCAAGCCAAATTTAAATTCCTAGTCAAAGGCGGCTAAACTTGATCGAAACGGACTATCTTTAGTTCTCTTAAGCACGACAAACCGTTTAAAGGTCAAATACTTGATTCCTAGTTGAGTTTACTTTCTATCGCCTGTTACATATTTCGTATAAATAATTTAAATGTCTGAACCTCCGAGAAAGTCCAGAAAGCCCGCAAGTAACGATTTTCTTTAAACTTATTATAGAACAGCTGATTGACTCTTGCTTAGATACTGCGTTCAAACAGCAGCGCTTAAAATCTTGGCAACCGATTCTTACTCCTAAAAGTGTACTGCCTACTTTGTTCATACTTGGCGCCATTTTTCGCACCCATCGGTGGTATATTTTTAGCCTTAAGTGATCAGGTAATAATCTATTTTGATAGTTTAACCCAAAGATCTTGGAAATATCCATCGATTATACAAAGTGCAAAGAGCATGATTCGTTTCATTCCATCGAACACCTTTTTCGCTCCTCATTACCAAACAATAGTAGTAGTATCTTTAAAGGTCCGAAATATAAGAGCGAAAAAACAGTGATACCTGGTAATCCAAATGATGAGACAGGGTTTTTGTGCACTATTCAGTTTCCCATCACTGTCGATATTCCTCCTCCCGTATATTTATACTATGAGCTCACTGAGTTCTATCAGAACCACCGTTCATATGTAAAGTCGGTTTCTTGGCCACAACTTCGTGGCGAGGAAAATCTTGATATTAAAGCTCTGCGCGATGTGTGCAAACCACTAGCGGGAAAGGAAGTTGATGGCGTCTTCATCCCTTTTTATCCGTGCGGTCTGATCGCCAACTCGATCTTCAATGGTAGCTTACATTAAAACCCTGGTTTAATGATATTAGACACGATCTACCAGCTAACCAAGACGGAAAACCAAGTAGTTTATGAGTTTTCCGAGAAGAACATCGGACTTTCTGCTGATAAAGAACGCTACAAGAAACCTCCTTACCATCCCAAGGAAGTGCTTCCTCCTCCTTATTGGGTTAATAGATACACCAATGGGGTTTATTCAGATGAGCAGCCACCACCAGATTTTAGTCAGGATGAGCATTTTTGGGTTTGGCTTCGTACCGCAGGACTACCACGTTTCCGCAAACTGTATGGGAGGAACGACACCACTGTAATACCAAAGGGCATGTATGAAATCAAAATAATGATGAGTAAAGAGCTGCTTTGACTTGACTTAATCCGTCTAGATTACGACATCTCGAAGTATGGCGGCAAGAAATATATTGTTTTTTCAACAATAGGGAATCTGGGAGGCAGGAATTCCTTTTTGGGCCTTGCATATATATCGATGGGTGCAGTGAGTGTACTTCTTGGCATTCTCTTTACTGCCAGGCATTTCTTCAAGCCAAGGTAAAGTTTATTGCTTTCTTGTATTAAATGTTGCCAGAAAACTTGGCGACCATACATACCTCTCCTGGAATCAGCAGCAGCCAGCACGACAATAGCTGTCCTCAATTAGCGGCCATACATGATTCAATCCAACATAAATGTAACACGCTAAATAACCTTACACCACTTCAAAGCCCATTGCTTACAATGATTATACTTAACCCCCTTCAAGTTACTTGAGTAATATACTTGAGTAATACGATGTCATTTTTCTCAAATGTCAGCTGCAATGAACCCCGCTTATCAACCCCAAACTCACATTTCTATCGCTTGTATACATCAGCCAACGTATATTCAGCATCAATAATTTAATGCTTAAGCTGCAGCGTCACCACTTCGCTTACAAATCCAGGAAACTTAACTCTCATTTATTCACAGTTAAATTCTATAACTTGTTATCTTACTCGCGCTTAGATGCAGCTATAAACTTTCATCTGGGATAATCATGAACAACTAGTTATATATTGCCATTGCTGTTTTCCCAATTACTTCCTACCAGAAAAATAGTCACTGCGAACCATCTTGGAAAGCCCAGTGGGATGTGTACCCAAAACACCGATCCAAATTTCTACTAGAATGAAGCCTTAACTATAAGGAAGCATTCCCAATAATGTCACACAACCTATTTGAATATATTATGCCATTTTCAGCAATAAAAAGGCTCATCTCTAACCTATTGAAATTAACTTTCTCTTCTATAGTTCCCCCTCTTTCCTTGTTACATACACTTCTCAGAAGTATATACATGGCAGAATGCCAGGGTACCAGGACCTGGGAGCTGGGTAGGACCACCACAGGATCAGCCCCAACTTGATAACATACAAGATCACCTATCCCAACATCAACCAAGGGCTCACAGGTGGCACCATGGAGTCTACTAAACCTGCGAGGGAAAATTAGGCAAATTCAAATAGTTGACTGGAGGGTGCTTTCACAGTAGGTTTTGCTTTGGGCACACAGCCATGTTTGGGGGTGAGAGGAGGTTCCATAGGTACCAAGTATGCATGCAGGTAGCTGTAATTATTATCAAGCACCCACAGTTGTATGGTATGCCAAACTCCTGTACTATTTACTTGTATATGTTCTCTTATGCAGGCAAAAAATTGGTCAACAGCAGGGTCTCAACAGTAAAGTCTTTGTAGTCAGGGTTAGGAGGGTACTCAGTAAACCCACCTTGTCTATAAGGTGAACCTGGTGATCTAAAATAGTTGGGCTGTGGGTCCATGGGCAGGTCAGCTGGACTACTAAGGGGGTGATAAGGCCAAAGAGGGCTGAATGAGGCAATGAAAAAGCTAATACAAGATCATGTATAGTCTGTGTGAACAAATGGTTATGTTGCAACTGAACCAATAACAGTTCAGTATTTGAATTGGGGAAGACAACAGTCCAAACAGAAAGGACAAGGATAAGAATATAATGTGTTTATTTTAAGAATAATACAGCTGATACACTATATTTAGGAGCCACAGGTTGACAGGGGGTGGTATAGTGGTGTGTTCCATGTAACGTTCTGACTGGGAATAACTTGAGGGGGAGATCAGCAAGTTGAATTGGCAGCACTCCTAATTAGGATATAGTGCCCGCAATTTGACATCATGTTCAGACTGATCCATACTGTTAATCACATCCTGGGGCAACCCTTTGAGCACCCCCTGTGTATTGTGAGATACATTAGTGGAAATGGGGATAATCTTGGTCACAACAGTTCAGTGCATTTTTATTTCAAGATGTCAATAAATTTTATCCTGTGCCAGAAAGGTTGTTATACCCTTGCTGACAGGCATAAGTACCTTAGGCCCTGGTCTTCTGCAATTCTGTGAGGGCTAGCCAGGAGCTTGGCGCTGCAAGAATGTGCTGAAAGTTGGGGGCCTCTTACTAGGTTAATTCCTCAGAAGGGCCATTGGCTATCTTCAGTTCTGCTATGCTATTTTGAGAGGCAGGATGACTGGCTATTGATGGTTTGATTTCTCAGCAATTTACAGCTCTTTATTGGGGGTCTCATCTACTGGTTTGGCTGAGGGGCCAATCATTCCAGCAGACATCACAGTCTTAGCATATGTCATAGAGCCACATTTTGTTCCAGGGCCTGTTTTTGTCAGGAACATTCCTGGAACTAGCACCCAAATTACCAATATACTCCTCACTTGGCAAAAGAAAGGGAATTTGCCTCTTCCCACCCCACTTTATAACCAGCAATTTCCCTTTTGAAGAAGGAGGAAAGAATTGGGGCTTCAACAGAAAAAAACAGAATTAATTGAGCCCCAGACAAATTTATCCTCAGAGCAGATGTCTGCCACAACTGCACAGGCATTTACTGCAACTGTACAGGCCTCCACTGTGCTTGCCAGCGCCACCTGCCACCCCTTGCTAGCCTTACACAGCCCAGCCTGCTGCCAGCCAGCCATCTGTGAACCTTACCATACTCTACTACAACCAAACAGATTCCACCAATGGGGTTGGCCAATCAAAAGTAACCCTATCCAAAGGGTTAAAGATAGACCACCAACCTTGCAGTTCTGAACAACATGGGACTAATTCCCCAACCTTGACCATCAATCATGGCCCCAACCAATGGAGGTCTGGGACCCAAACAACATGGTTAAGGCCAAACTCTTGCCAGGATATGCCACCAATGTTAGATATAGACACTAAGGCAAACCTGAGCCCAAATCTCTTCCTGGTAGCAACAAATCCAGAATTCATTGGCCCCAGCCAAGAAGTACTCACCCAACCAAAGGTAAGAGAAGAACAAGGGTTTGGCCATTCTTCAACTTCCAAACCCCAAGGATCACAATCTAAACTCTTGGGGTACCCCATTCCTTGTGTTCACTCCCACTTGCAAAAGTTTGCACATTGTGAAGTACTATAAATAAAGAGCTCTCTCTCAAAGATGGGTTGTGCTATCATAGAGAAATTACCCCTGTTGCAACATCTTTGATTACCCCCTCCTGTGAATATTTCCCTGAGTGATTCCCTAGTTAATCATTAAGTTGGTGGCACTCTTATCAACCAACTATCTTATACAGTGATAAAACAATATAATCAATAAATGAACAAATAATTGGATAAGCCCTATGACTACTATCAAAATAGAAGGGTCAACCCGCCAACAAGGTTCCAACTAAGTGGATTTGTGACTTGCAATCTGACTTTCCGGTGACCTGTAGTCAAGAAGGAAAGTCAACTCAAGTTACCACAAAAAACAACATGAGCAATTGATGATCCCAAAGGATGGATATCTTGATTCAGTGCTTGAAATATCTAGATCAAGCCACCCTCTACCATCTAACCAATTGATCATCACAATCATGTTCCTACTATCCATGAGTCACTCACAATATATAATTCTGATATCCCAATAAAGATAATTATCTAGTCTTCAAATATTTTCCCCTTGTAAGTTTACTAAAACCGCACAGTTACAACACTGATAGGACGCAGATGGACAGTATGTGGCTTCTCATGATACTATATAATACTCTAAACCTATATCAATAAAGTGACATCCTCCTCTTAATTTCCATTTATTTTTTATATACAGTAGTTTTAAAAGCTATGGTGACAAGCAAAAATACTTTGGATTTAAATGAAAAAACTCAGATGTAAACAAAATTAAAAATAAATAAATCTATTGTAAATTGATATAAATATATTACTTTTATTTTTTTTCCATCTGAGTTTTTTTCTTTAAATCTGAAGTATTTCCGCTTTTTGCCATAGCTTTTAAAACTACTGTACTTCCCAGAAGTATATACTCAACAGCAATAGCACAGGTAGGTTATCCACACCTACGCAACTTAAAGGGAAAATTCCTCCAAAGAAAAGAACCCAGCAGATGGCACATCCACCAACTGGAGAAGATATGAAGAAGACCAGGAGTCCCCACATGATACATGGCTCACAGCCTCTAATCATATACACAGTAATTGGATTCCTGGCACCATCCTTTTGAAAGCTGTTTATGGGCCTGAAGAAGTCCAAAGACAAAGTTGAAAAGATCCTTAGGGATATTTAAAATGGAGACCCTCCCTCTTCAAGAAATACAAGCATTAACTAAAGACATACTGTCAGGAATATTCCTGGCAACACTGTGGTTCAGGACAATATTTTGTGTACAATTAATTGTAAGAAACAAAATAAAAATGGCAGCAGTTTCCTCTTATTGGGGAAACTGCTGTGGGAAGCTGGGGCCAGAAAACAAGAATTAAAAATAATAATTTTAATTCAGACGGGTTTTATACCCCGTCCGCGGGCTGCGCAGCCGGCCGCCAGCCAGCCCCCACCCAGGCTTCCAAATGGGGAAATTGCCAAAAGGGGAAACCCAAAAAGGCAATTTCTCCAAACCCAAATGGAGGGGGAACTGCTGCCCAAATTTGGAATTTGCCAAATTTGGGAGGGGCTGACAAGCTGCTCAAACCATCCATTCCTGCATTAACTACAGAATTCAAAATTGGATGCATGAAAGCATCCAATGATGAACCAAGCCAATGCAAGCCCAGAGATAACAATTAATTGCCTGCACACCACTACTAATTCCCCTCCCAAAAGGGAATTCCAGACAACACCAAGTGTTTGGGATTCCCTGTCCAGTGTTTTACTCTATTCATGCCACCTCATGGATGATAGTATATAATAAAGCTAATTCACTCAATGATAGTTTGTGCTATCATTGAATGAAATTACCCTTCAATAGTATCATATAAATCAACCAGAACTTTTACTCTACAAGAAAGTTAAAGACACTAAGCTTTGTCTGCCTTTTCCCAGGATCAGAAGATGAACCATTTAATCTTCTCAGCTGTACTCACAGCCTGCCTCAGGATTGGGGGCCACCAATACAATCACCAGCATGGGCTGTACAATAAACCACCCAACAAGTACTTCTACAAGGAGCCAGCACAGCTAAACTCCTCTAAGCAGTACTCCTGGCCCACGCTGATGTTGCCCCACTCCACCCAGCACGTAGCTATATACACCTGTGTATACTACGTGCTTACGTATTTTGACGGTAATTTCAGAAGATTTAACATACACACCAAGGTCTCTAGATGGATGATGATAGTCTACCCCATTGTGACGGCACTCACAGGATTCCAAGTTGCCAACTTGGTACCCTACTTTGCTAAAATACTCCCTCATATTCTGGGGCTTTACACATACACAATGTACAATCCAGGCTAGAAGCTATAATGAAGAGCAAGATCCTGAGATACTTTAAGAGGGTCTCAGATGACAGGAACTTTGGATCTTAATGGTTGCTGATCTCTTATATAATCATCTATTCCCTTACCTTCTTATATGTATTCTTTAAGAAAATAGGTGGTTATTTTTATTTTATTTGGTAATAAAATTTATAGTGTCAAAATATCTTTTATTACTCCGCCTTGGAAATATTTACTTGAGAAGACACTCAACTATAATTATTTTTGGTACTATTGACACACCCCCATGCTGTACAAGGCTCAAAATTTTTGATCTGATAAGGAACACTACTTGGACAAACCCAAAGATTGTAATGATTTAAATAGACAGCATGTTGCTCTCCATGATACTATATTATATTACATATTAATATCAAATAAATTATCATCATATTCTTAATTTTCCCCTTTATCTTGTTTCATATACAGTAGTTTTAAAAGCTATGGCAACAATCAAAAATGCCTCAGATTTAAACAAAATGGTTTCAAATTTAAACAAAATCCAAGTCACACAAGATTAAGGATTCAATTAATTCAAAAAAATTTGGTTAATAAATGAACTGTCAAACCAAAAAAATTTCACTAGCCCATTATACAAAATTATTAAAAACATCAAGCGGTGTAGTTCAAACCACAAACAAAATGAACTGACACAACAAGTGAGATGGATGGATGCCATCCCAGAGTATATTATAATCCAATCAGGATTCATATGAGGCACCAACAGAAGGACTAAAATGAAACAAAGTTAGAGCAATCTAGAAGCAAGATTCCACAAGCACAAAACAAAATGAAGTCACACAAGATGTGTAGTATGAGCATCCTAAAATAGAAAAATCACAGTTTAACAGCCAATCAACAGCCATTCAATTTAGGGACAGAGGTATTTTATTCATTTTTATGGATCCTGACTTGTATGAAATGAATTTTGAGAGCCTTCCAAATATGGACTCAAGATTACAATAAAAATAAATCAATAAATTTTAAAATTTCTACTTTTAGTGATTTTATCCTAGGTTTTAGTTCAATATGGTTTCCAAAAGCAACATTTTTGACAGCGCCAGCAGCCAAGCCAGCTTCAATGAAGGCAAGGCTCAGAATGTGAAGGCACCCATTTATACCCAAGCCTTTGAGGCAGGTAACAAGGAAGCCAACCTGTGATGATCCACATGTTTGGTGGTTTGCAGGCGGGGCTAATGTTGGCCAAGCAAAAGTTTGGTTGTTCGTTGAAGGTGAACCTAGTAGGTAACATAGGACTACTAGGGGTAAGTAAGGTGAGCCTAGTAGGTAACATGGTCTACTAGGGTAAGTAAGGCCTGGCTGGTAGGTAACAAAGGACTACCAGAGGCAGATGTTGCCTCCACCCAGCAGAAGATATTGGCTGCTTTAGGCTATAGTGCTTCACCTTGCAGGGAACTGTGGCTGTGGAAGGGTGAAGACTGAAATAGCAAGCAAGGAACTTTGTCTGTCTGGGGGGAGTAGGTTTTGGACCCCTGGCAGGTAACGCGGGCTTCCAGGGTGGGGAAGAGCTCTGAGGGCTCTATGTACCCTAATACACTTACAGGAGGTCTATGAGCAAGCACCCTACCTAACAGACTGGTGAGGTGTCCTTGTTTATGCCCATATGGGAGCTTTAGGGAAACCCAAGGTGAGCATTGGAGGGTATAGACTTGCTCAGAGGTGTCACCAAGGCAGTTTGCTTGGGGAAGCAAGCTGCAAAACTTGGTGTGATCAGGCCTCTGGGAAGTAGAGCTGATTATTCTGCAACTGAAAGCTCAGACTTAATCACCTGGGTTATTAAAGACAACACATAGAAATTGATCTATGGTTGAATGGCCTAAGTGGACTGCCACTTGCGAGGGCCCAGTCAAACACCAGTTCAATGTAGACTCATGCCTGGGTCTACGAGTTCTGGTAATGGGGACTGAGATAAAGAACCAAGGTGGTTCACAGAATTAACAGAGAAAACTAGCAAGATGGACTGTTTGGTCACAGTGAAGGCTAGTTGATAGACTATTAATTCATATTGAATTGAATGAACCAATATGGTTCAGTGTGTAGAAGGAACAAAGAAGGTTCCTAGTGAGGATTTGTTGAGGGACTGGTTGAGGATAAGTTGAAGGACAAGAAGATTATGATGCAGGACTAGCTGATCATAGAGCAGGATGGCCAAAGGACCAGAATATTGTGTTGCAGGAGTAGCCAGAGGACTGATGAAGTTAATGGATTGATTTCTGGTTAAGCTGAAGAGCTGGAATATGACCTGGCTGAAAGAGCCAAAGATGATGGGGAAGAACTGGTGGTCTGGAGAAATGAGCCAAGATTTTTCTAAATTGATTTGCCAAAGTGAGAAGATATGGAATATTTTGCCTTGGTTTAGTATTAAAATCAAGAAGGAATGTGGATAGAAGTGTGGGTAAGATATTTATTTATTAAGTTCCTAGGATAGATGAAGGTATGTTGTTATGAGAGCTGGATACAAAGTTGTTTTGGTGGGACGTTTTCCTTGGATTTTACAATATTTGTAAATATATGGGGAAAACGTTGAAGAGGTCCAGAAAGAACAATTTAAATAGCATTCTACTATTTAAATGGGTTTAGGTTGAATTCAGGGAAGACTGGTGCTGAAATAGTGGACCGGTTAACATTTTGGTGCGCAAAGAGTTGTTGATTTGAGCAGTTTGAGCTGTGGAAATGATTTTCATAGTTGGATCTCAGTGGAACTTCAGAAATGGTCTATTTCTGCGCTCTACATTCATTGGTTGAGTTCTGGCAGGTTTCCTGATGTAAATGATTGGTTAGAAGCCAAAAGCTTAAAGTATAAGCAAGGAAATAGTGAATAGATACTTTAAGCTTTTGAGAAAGTAAGTATGTAAGCTTAAGTTATTATAAGAAAAAGTGAGCAGCAATGGTTTAAGCTTATGAAGAAAGCCATTTTGAAGGCAGAAACCTTGGGAAAAGGACATTATAAGCTGTGGCTGGCTGGAAAGTTACCAGGTCTTGTTGAGGTCTTTTGGAAGGTCTTTTGGGGGTCTTTCCCAGGTCTTCTAAGTTTCTGCCAAGAGGTTTTGGAAGCCTTTTGATCACCAGCAGGAGCTTGGTTGGATTGATACAATCCAAGATAACGGAGCAGGAGCCCAAGAATAAGAAGCTGGATCCTAAGTGCGGCACCAGAGTCCAAGTTTAAGGTGCCAGAGTTCAAGTTTAAGGAGCAGGAGTCCAAGTCTAAGGAGAAGACATCCAAGACTAAGGTGCAGAAGTCCAAGACCAAGTACAAGGAGTCCAAGATATTGTTGGAGGACTCCAATTATTGGCAAATCCATTTTGTTTCCTTGACCCCCCGGGCCATATACCAGAAGGTTTCTAAGGGGATTTTCCTTCTGAGAGTGAATAAAAGCCCATTTCAACTCCTATACATATTTCTGAGATACATTTCCCCTTACTAGAGAGTGACAACCCCTTCCAGCTGGTTCCTGGCTACAATCCAGGACACACTTGGGGAATGGTGGACAGGAACCCCACATAACCTGTACTTGACCCCTGACCCATATGGCTTTGACTTGTTCAGTAGTCATGCAGTGTCTAGCTCTGCCCCTGCTCCCATACCCACCCCCGCACAAGCTGCCCGCCAACCAACCAATCAGGATGATAACCTTGATTTGGAACAACTTCCTGCTGCTAGCCAACCTGCCCCCTATAGCCAATCAGGCTTCAGCTCCCCCAGCCCAGCACCCCAAACGCAGAATAATTACTGCCCAAATTCTCCAAGAAATTGTGGCACTGAACCTGCAGGGTCTGTCATGGGACCAGATTGCTGCCCAGTTGCAATTCGCCCAAGCCACAATAATGCAGGAATTCAATAACCTGATGAACAGGGGAAATCTGATTGGGATAGCCAAGAAGCCCAAGAAGGCCCCTGAGTCACAAATATCTGAGGCATACCCAATCATGCTTGACCTCCTCCAGCAGGACCCCAAGCTTTCCCTAACCCAAGTCCAGAAGCAACTTGCACACCATGGCATTTGGGTGTCTGAGCGCATGGTGCAGCTCTGGATGCACAGAAAGGTGGCCTCAATACAGATTCTTACCATGTTGCCAGCAACTAATGGGATGGCGCTGAGGATTCCCTATATTATCAGGCCATTGAATCAACCCTGGTCTGATGCTTGACTAGTCTAAAAGATGACGACATCTTCATCTCCTACTACAAGCTATCAATAGCTTTTGAAAATTTCAGCGTGCAAGAAAGAGATGCCACCCCAAAAGGGAGGAAGAAGGTCAATAATGTGAGAGAGGGGGGCTAAACTAACTAAGTTTGGCTCCTATTCTGGTGGGACAAACCACCAGGATGCCACCCAGTGAATCAATGGGATGGCCGCTCTGAGAGAGAACCAGAGGGAGGACATCAGGGATAGTTGAGGGAAGTAGGAGTCCAATCCCATCAACACAAAGCCGGTAATCAACCAAGGGGCCCAAGAGGGAACAAAAGACAGGATCTCTGTTTCCTGCAGAGAGACAGGGTCCGTATTATCCTGCACCAAAGGGGGGGACAAGGGAAGGGTCTCAGGACTGGGAACGGATAAGGAGGGCTCAGTAGAGAGCAAATCCAGATTGTCACAAGTCAGGCTCTTGACTATGACCTTTCCAGAAGTGAGGAAGTTACCTGGAAGAGACAGAAGGGTAGAGGGATCATCACTCATGAGGCGCACCAAAGAGGAGAGGCGCAGCCACAAATTGGGGGAAGTAGACCAGAGTAGCAGCAAAAGGGGGGCCAGGGTAAAAACCGCAAATTTGATGACTGGGAGTATCATCACAAAATTCTCTGAAAAATTTGGAACCCAACAGTGCAAATTTGAGGTCCCAAATGAATATTTTTAACTAATTTTGGGGTTCCAACAGCAAGCAAGGCAAACCAGAACTTAAAGGATAATAGTATACCTTCAACAAGGTCTCAGACAACTTGTATTCTTAAAAGCAAAGTAAAAGCAGACTCAAAGTTGAACAAAAAACAAGGTAAATAAGTTAAAAGTAGGTATTTATATTAAAAACAACTAGAGATTGAGGATCAATTTGGTTTGAGTTTTGAGAGCAAGCGTAAGTATTACAACAACTATATGCTAACACTTCTTCTAGGAGCTCCAGAAGGACAACAGGTTTTGAACCAAGACAATTAAAGGTAAGATTGAAGAAGACAACTACTAACACTTTCTAAACAAACAGGAAACCCAAAACAGAGTCTCCAAATAGAATTTTTAAAAGAAAGATAGCAATGACAAACCAACTTTAATGAAATTGCAAAATCAACAAGCAGGGGACCAAAAGTCCCCTGGCTAAATTAAGGGATGAGTTAGCCATGTAATCTGTCACATGACCATCTGCCCCACATATGATTGGCCAGGAGAGAATGTTTGCTGACCTGAGTCAGGAGAGTTGGAGAGATTTTGATTAATTTCCAAACCACCCTCTGAATGGCTAGAATTTCCTTCAGAATCTTATTGATCAATTGCTTTTAGTGAAGCTGATGTGGAGCACTCTGATTGGGCAATCCTAATGCTCTTCAACAACAAGCAACACCAGGCTAATAAACAATATAAATTAATCAGGGTTCTTCCATAGAAGAGGCATTGGGGGATGGAGACTCCACAGGGTATGCAACAATAAATCTCTTGTCAACAGTGTGGGCTAAATCCTCAAGTGAATTGAGTGGTTTAGCTGGTTTTTGAGGGGATTTCTTAGTACAACGGGGGAAGACTGTCCTATCCAAAGCCAAAGGGGGAAGTAAATTTACAAAGAAGGGGAAATTCATTGGTGCATTTATGGCTGTTTCAGCCAAGGGTTTTGTCTACTATCAGACAAACCTAGATTTCACCAATGTCTACAAGTACAGCCACATTCTCGGTGGATTACTTGACTCCTGGGATGGCTCAAATCCCAAGCATCAGGTTTTATTGAGCCACCAGATGGAGAGTAGCTCCACTGCCCTCAAGGCCATCCAGGGTGTCAGGGATCCAGTCTTGGGCAGTGGGCCTGCCGTTTCTGGGGGTAACTTGGGCCAGGGTTTTTGCGGGCAGGGCCCACCACAAGAGAGAGACTAACTTTAGAAGGTAGGAAGCATACTTTCTCACCCAAGACCACAGGCCAGCGGCTGGTACAATGGTGTCCACCACCCCTGTGAGGGTGATGTACACTATTCTGAAAAGCTTGCTGGTATAGTTGGTTGGAAGGTCAGGTGAAGAGTCTGGCATTGGTTTGGGTGTTACAGGCGGTTCCATATAGATACTGTAGGCCAGGAGATAATTGAATTTTCTTCTAAACAGTTTTAGGGTTGAGAATATCCACAGGCCTTGGCAGTTGTATCTAATGGTGGATTGGACGCGGGCTAGCAGGTCAAGCTCAAGGATTTTCTCTGGGGTATAATCCTTATATTTGGGCTTCAAGGGATAATCAGTGAAGTGAACGGGCCCAAAGGATGCACCAGATAGACAGAAAACTGCGGGCAGCGGGGCAGGAGGACTGGGAGATCTCAAACTGAATTTATAGACAGTAAATACAAAATATGGCAATAGCTGTAAAAGCCAAAGTAACATAACCTTTATTTAAAAATGGCAATAAGGTTTGAGCACAGATTCTATAGGCATATATAGCATTCCTCCTCCAAACTTAGTATTTTCCATCAGGGCTTTATCAAAATATTGAGAAAAATGCGGGCGGGCAGCCAGAGGGCCTGGGTGTGGGAGCAGCGAAATTGCACCTCAGCTGGGTGTTCTCTCATTGGTCAGAACGTCCAATTTGGTCACTCAATTTTCTTGATTCTTTGTTGTGGTCATGGGGCCGGGCCCAAAGCCCGGGTTTATCTTTGGCAGTAGGGTTTGATTGGTCACTTGAGAGGACTTCAAACTCATGAAATTCACAGAGGTGTCATCTCTGCTTCCATTAGGCAATTCAAGAGGCTCCTCTTTGGGTGCCACCATGGTCAAGCTGATATAGGTATTCTGGCTTTGGTACTTAGCAGGAGCCTCAGCTTGCAGGGGCTCAATCCCAAAAAAATGCGGGCGGACGGGTCCTTGGTCCATGGGCCCAGCGGCCCGCGGGAATGTAGGTTCAGGGTTTAAATCCCACCCTTGGGCCTGGGTTCCCCAGAGTAATGAATTGTCAATCCTGACACAGGGATGCAGGCACCAGGCCTCAGTCTACTCATCTGGTCATGCTGACATCCATCTGGCTGATGTTGTGTTCTTTAATATTGGAGATACACTCCAGGAGCGCCGCCCTCAGGCTTTCAACAACCTCTATCTTGGGGTCCTTGACCACAATTCTCTCTTTGGTCACCAAATGGTGGCTGACTTGTTTGCCCAATTTGTCTTTCATGTGAACATGGGCAACCAATCACGTAAGGATAAGCGCCTCCCACCCCATGCCACAGCCACCTATCAACCAATCCAGCCAATGACAGACAAGGAATACCAACAACAGTATATGGCAGCCATCACACAAAACCCTCCTACCCCCACCACCACCACCCATCTTCCATACCCATCCTCTCAATCCCAGACCCCCCAGGCCAGCACTTCCTCTATGTCTTCCTTCCTGCGCTATTCTGCCTACTAGGAATTACTCTTCCCCGTCCCAATAAACCCCCTGTTGCCAAACATTTTCTATTTATATTATCTTTATTTTTAATTTCAATTGTTCATGTTCTCTTTTTTTATAGTTGATTTTATTCTTTATGTTCAGCTTATTTCTATAAAATCATATTCTTACTATGCCATGTATCTAGATCCAGAACAGTTATTTTTAGCACTTTGCATAGCCCCTTGTAAAAATATTAACAACAATTTGGTGATCAACTAAATTTGAGTTAGAAAATTATAGGTTAATTGTGTTTAGGTAAAGTTGTTACTGATCTAAATTTAAAGCCTTTATATCACAACAATCACTTTATCACTTGGCTCCTTATTGGCTTAAAGTTTATCATTAAGCTTTTGAATTTGGATCAGTAACAACTTTAACTAAACACAATTAACCTATAATTTTCTAATTCAAATTTAGTTGATCACCAAATTGTTGTTAATATTTTCACAAGGGGCTGTGCAAAGCACCAAAAATAATATGGCAATTAAGGAAATAATGCCAACACAAAGAAAACAACACATATTGAGATGAGTGTAAACCATGTACACAATGGGTAAAAAAATGAGATATTGTAATAAATGGGAAAACAAACTGTAATAAAAAAAGAGGCAATAGTATCAGAATAACACAGATTTTATTGGAGTGAAAGCTATAAAAACATATGAAAAGGTTAGTAAAAAATCAATGAGAGAATTAGAGAAACTTCTAAAAGACCTTGACTCTGCAATTGCAGAGATCAAAGAAATTGACCGCAAGGTCAAAGCAAAGGTGAAGTCTGCCTTCCTCAAAGACAAGAAAGTTGACAAGATGTTGGCCAAGGCGCTTATGGCCAAGCCTGCTGAAGCTGCCAGCAAAGAGGAAAAACAAGAAGGTAACCTAAAAAATAAAATTTATAACAATTTCCAAATACTTACCTTTTTTGATAGAAAACATTGACAGTGAACTCTGCTGGGTCCTGGTCCCTTTTGTCCCCCCCACTTTTTATACAAATTATGCCACTCACATAGCTAGGCAGCTGCTTCTGTCCCCCCTGTTGTGCAGGAGCTTGAAGACAGAATTCACAGATCCTTTCTAATGTCCTAGGAGGCATTGGCTGAGCTTACGCAATCTGAGGGGGCATCTGAGTGGGCAGTTACTGCTTACAAGGATGCCCAACTGGTCTGCATGGACCCAATGGTTCTCAGTGGAGTTTATACAGTAAACTCCATTGAGCTTGTTTGGGACGTCCTGGAAACACTCTCATTCAAGAATATACCAGAGATAGGCTGGGCACATGCAACTGCTTGCTTCTGCTTCCTAGTGGAGCACATCATATCTTACCTGTTGGAGAACTTTGGGCGCGTGGTGGGTAAATTGGCTGTTGCATACACAACAGCTGTAAAGAAGAAAAATTCTCCTGGCGGACTTTGGGCTGACCTGAAGCACCAATGAGACAGGGCTCCCTGAAGCCATGGAGCTGTACTTTGCAAAAACCAAGCACAAGAAAAAGATCAGCACAGTATACAACAAACTTTGCAAGCTTACAGAAGCCTTTTCTGGACAAAGGCTTCATCTTGTTGTTTACCTCAGATGTCTCTTCTATTTTGGAATGGGCGCCAGCATGGAGGACCTAGACAAGATCCTTCTTGAGATTGACAAGGCCTGGCTCTCCTTGGATGGGAAGAAGGTCCCCCTGGATACGACTTGGTTGACCATGTGATCTAGAAAGCTCTGGTCCTGGCTGGGATATATGGGTTTGCAGCCCCGCCTGAAAAGCTGCTGCTTCACTCCCACTTGATCCTACTACCTTTCACCAGCAGGCAGAAGTATTTTAACCAGGGTATATCCACCATATACAGTGTGGCAGTAGAGGTTGTGTGCCATCTCCATTGCTGGGTGGGTACATACCAAAGGACTCACTATAGGCACATATAGTAAAAAATATCATTCCAATAAATTTTATTACAATTTATATCATTTTTATTATATAGGTTTTTATAATTTTATTTTAGCAACAAGTTTTGCAGAATATATCCCAGAGAAGGTCTTAATAAAAGCATTATAATATATTTCAATAAAATCTGCTTCTGATTTGTACACATTACAATGAACTTTTTTATTTAATTTTTATATTTATTTGACAAAAATGATATAAATATATTTGGGTAATTCAGTATTGAGTGTTTGGGATAACCTTAGATGGCATAATAAAAAATATAATATAAAATAAATAAATTACTTACCCATTGATGGTCTTCCCAAATGTGATTGTGGGCTTAGAAGCTTCTAAATATAAAATGTTAATTAATAAATCTTAAATAGTATATTAGAGAATATAAAAATTTTGGACACACTAAGCCTTTAATTGATTGGCTGTTTGGCTAGGCACGCAGGGATGAACAAATCAGCGTGGCCATAGAATTTGGCCATGGTCTCATCTGGGAGGGTGTGGATCCCAGCTTGGAGCAAATCAAATAAGTCCTCAGTCCCAGTTGGGATTCCTTGCTTGACGGCTTGCTTGAGCCACCCAAAAACTTCCTTGATGGGATTTAGGAAGGGCAAATATGCAAGGAGGAAGAGAAGGCGCAAATTTGCCATGGCCAATTGCTGGGGGCCCACTCTAATGCTAGTGTCAATTGATGAAATTCCTCGAGAATATCAGCCGCCTTATGGAGACCAACATTGTCCAGCATAATTACATTGGTGAAGCCTGGGCTTGTGCGCCTCAGGTGCTCCTGGACCAATCAGAGAAATGATAGGAAGATCCGGCTATTGTGAGATCCCAATATCATTTGGTATAGCTTGACCCCTTTTGGACCAAGAAGAGCCACCATTGAATAGGCTGTGGTGCGGACAGCAGCACACCAAGCCATCCCATCATTTGAGCTTTTGGGGACATACCTATACCCATTGCGCATCAAAGAGGCAAATGCTGATTTGTCAATGTAGTAGAATTTGACTGTCCCCTTGGCTTTGAGGGCAGTGTACGCCTCTGTGTATTTTTTCTGGGTCTCAACATTGGAGGGACTATTACAATTGTAGGGGGATACCCTGAGCTTTTTCCAAGAAAAGCACATTTCCATTAGCAGATGTTAGTAAAAGGAAATTGAGGTCTCAACCCCAAAAGTAGATTTGATCATGGCCTGTATATTTGCCAGTTCACAATGACAATCTTGGGTTATCTAATGGCAGATTGCCCATTTGTACTCCTTGGTGAGCATGGTAGAAACACACAAGGATTTCTCTGCAGCAAGGACACAACCAGTATTGATGAATTTTTGGAAGGTCTTGCTGGCGTACTTGGGATCCACTCCAACAATGGCTGCAGCCGCTTTGTAATTGCCCAATTCACGCATTAGCTTAAGCAGGATGATGCGTTTAATGTCAGGGATGCGCTTCTGAGCAGGCTTTTTAGTGATGGGGATTGACTTGTTGGCATTGGGCACAACACAGGGCATGGGCACCTTGGTGTAAAATGCAGCAATCTTTTTGAGCACCAACTGTCCCTTGTCAGTTCTGAAGAACTCAGGCTCCTTGTCCTCTTCCTGATTGCCATCACTGAGGTAGGGCTTGTAGCTAGTACCAAGTACAGGCTTCACCTTCTCCAGCATGGCTGATAGGACCAACTCTTGCCAGTACACAACGTAAAACACATACAAAGTAAATTCTACCTCCTTGTTTCTAACTTTCTTTATAGTGGTGACCTTGGTGGGCTTCTGGGTCAGCTTTAGGACCCAAGGTTTGATGCTCCGCACCCTAGCAGCTTGTGCTCCTTGAACCGGCTGTGTCAGTGCAGCGTCACTATGGAACTCTCCTCTCCTGTCTCCTTCTTGAGTAGGAACTTGGGTTGCACTAACTCTATTCTTTGACCTGCAGGAGCAACTGCAACTGCAGCGCACAACAGGTGCAATGGTACTCTTTTGTTGGATTCCTTCCATTTTACAATTTAATAAAATACTAAATAAAATTCAATTAAGTTACTCCATAATTTTAATTTTTGCTTTTATCTGAATATGGATATTTAATTAATATTTTCCCCAATACCCCAATTATAGATTTTTGTTTCTTAATTAGTTGTTTTTGGTTTTATAATGCCCATTTTAGAATACTCAAAAAAAGTTTCCCATTTTCCCAGATTTTACTGCCAAATTCAAACACCCAGCACAATTTTTTTTGAAATTTATGTCTCAGATTGTGTGTCTGATTTTAGATACATTGGTATCATTCTTGATTAAAATCCATTGCACACACTGAGTGAGTGCTTTTGTTTACACAGTGAGTTGCTATTGTGTTTTGTTTTTGGATTGAGTTTTGACTCACCTTGGTTGGTTGTTTTTGTCTCCAATTCACATAGTAAACATATGTACACCAAAAGTCAACTCACATCATTTTTTTGTGAATCTATGTATTTTGGATTATATTTTGAATGTTTTGCTTTGCGTGTGAGCACTTCTTTTCTGTTTTGACCCATTTTGCCCATTAACACCACAAAACCCTGTTAACAGAGTGTATATTTTAATCTGATAGTTGATTTTTTTGAATCTGAAACCATTTTGTTTAAATCTGAGGTATTTTTGGTTGTTGCCATAGCTTTCAAAACTACTGCACTTCCAATTAGTATATAAACAACAGTGATATCACAGGTAGGTTTTTGTTACAGCCATACTGATTTCCAGTGGTTCTCCAGGTGGAAAAACATGCCTGACCTGGTAGGCCATGTACACATTAGCGGTGATCTGTACCAGATAGTTTACAGCAGTGGCCCAAGGAAATAAAGTCACAGTGTGGGGTAAACCCTTATTGACTAAACCCAACACTGTGATGTAGACAACTCCCAGTTTTCTGAAATCATGAGTAAGAAGTTCCTCTAAAGTGAGGAAAACTGTTAACAATTTCTTAATTGGGATTTAATGTTGGCCTCTTGGGGAGTTAGAGAAGTAGCCTAAATGAGGAATATCCAGGTAGTGGAGATGATAGTATTCCTTGTCAGGAATTTGATTAAGTGTAATCAACAGAGATGTTGAGAGTTCTAGTGGTTGCCAGTGTCAAAACAACAGGTGCAACCCCCAGCAAATCTCTGCACAAGAGACCCTGTGCCACTCAAACTGACTTTCCCACTACTAAGAGCTAAATGCAGAAGTCAACTCAGGTTTTCAAAAAAGGCAAAAAGAACCAGTGATAACCCCAAATTGATGGACAGCTCAGTTTGGCGCTTGAATAAATGTAGGGATCAAGTCACTCCCTGTTCAATCTAACTGATTGATGGTCCCAATCTTGTTCCTCTTAAAATAGTTCCAACAAAGCTATAAGTGGCACATTTTGATAAAGATAATTATCTAGTCTCCAATTATTTTTTCCATGTAACTCTGCTAATACAGCACAGTTACAACAAAACTTACTTAAGATTTTTGCACATGTGAGTGTATCAAACAGATCATTGATTAGCAGTAGGGGGTACTTATTATTTAAAGTTAATTAGTTTAGGGCGCAGTAATAAGTTACTAGAGGGAGTGAGCCATTTTTTGACCACAAAAAATATGTGGCTCTGTACAGGGAAAGAGAGGGGCAAATGAAGCCTTTGTCTAAGGCGTCTACAAGGTGTTGACAGAGAGTTTTATATTTATTGGATGTTAGATGCTTTAATGGTTAGGTCTTTGGTAAGAACCCCTTTAACTAAAACACTGTACTGGATCTCTTAAGGTAGAGGTAACTAGCCTAGTGTTTTTTTCAAATACATCTGTAAGCTTGTTGAGTAACTCCTGCAATACTGGTGACAGTTGATTATCCAAAGCAGGGAAAATAGGGTTCAGAGCAGATAACCTCAACTGATTATTGATTGGAATCCAACTTTTCCTCCTTTGAATTTTTAGGAGCCTTCCTCTGTTATCAGTATGAAGACGGTGTCATGGAGTATGTGAGAGAGGTGGGATAAACTAACTAAGTTTGGCTCCCATCCTGGGGGAAGAATTTACCAGGACACCATCCAGTGCAGGACTGGTATGTCTTCTTGAATTGGCGTCCAAAGAGAGGGCACAGAAGATAGTTGGGGGAAGTAAGAATCCAGACTAATCAGGATCATCCCACCAAGCAACCAGGAAGCGCACTTGGGAGGGTGCTCTTTGGCCTCCAAACTGTCCTCTTGGGCCTGAACACCAGGAACCACGGGGAGAGGAGGCATTGGAGGGGTCAATCTAGGAGACATCAAATGAGCTTGATTGAGAGCAGAATACTCAAGGTTGTTGCAGGTGAGACTCTTTACCACGTTTTTGCTGGCGGCCAGAATATTCTGAGTGTGCCCAGGGATATCCTCAAACATTTTCATAAATTGATTGGGGTTGTTCCCCACATGGTGGAATGAGCAGGAAAAACAACTCCAAAGATCTGGAGAAGTATTCAATATCAACATCAATACAGGAGCCAGGGTAAAAGCCACAAATTTTTCACAAGAAGCCAGCATTTGGACCATAAGTAAAAAGAAAACCAAAAGAGGAAGACTTAGGGTATAACAGATTTTTTTCTGTTTTTTATGAAACTTAAATTAAGATGGGGGAACCAAACCACAGGAAAAGAAAAAAGGTTTTTTGATCTTGGGGAGAGGTTGACCACAGACTGGCGCTTCCAACAAGCAGTGAGAGGTGCTGCTTTGGCGTAGACAGAGAGGGAGTAAAAGCAAAAGCAGGGCAAATGAGAGACAATTTCAAACTTAAAATAGGTATTTATATAAATTTTACTACTAAATTTAAGGTTTAAACTGGTATTTCAAAAGCAACTGTGGTAAGGGTTTACGCTAATACTAACATTAACTCTAGGTGATACTAAGACAACATTGTAAATAAAAAGGCAACAAAAAGGGTAAGGGAGATATGAAAGCTTTACTAACAACTTGTAGGAAGGAAAAGGGAGTCAAAAAAGGGGGTCCCAAAAATCCAATGAAATTTTTGAAACTAAAGTTTTTAGTTGATAAAATGAGCAAGCAGGGGACCAGAAGTCCCCTGTCTTGCTTTAAGGCTCAAGATTTAGATTTGGAGGTCACCTGGCCTCACTTAGACATTTGATTGGCCAGAATAGAATTTTTTCCAGGAGCTTCAAAAGGCTTGGATGGTTTCCTGTTAATTTCTGACCCAACCTCTGATTGGATAGTGCCTAAAAGGCACTTCAAGATGCCACAAATGCCAGTTGAGATGGATTTTGTTGGAATAGCCAAAGTGCGACCTGAATGCTTGGACTTGATTAATTTTAAATGCGGGCAAACCCAAGCCAAAAAACAATCCAAATTAATCAGAGATTCCTCCCAACTGGGAACAGAGCTCAAACCATCAGTATTTGCCACCTGAGAAGGATAAGCCAACATGAATCTCTCATCAATTGTGTGGGCCAAATCTCCAAGGGAATTAAGGGGCTTGACCAACTTCTGAGCAGATTTTTTTGTGCAGCGCGGGAAGATTGTCCTATCCAGGGCTAAAGGGGGAGTAACTTTACATAGTAGCTTGATTATCTCAATATGATAGATTTAAAAGCCTAAAAAATTTGCTCTTAAATTGATGACAGAGTTGTCCCAGTTGATGTAAGGACAGCTGCAGAGTAGCCAGTCTAAACCTGCAATCACATTGTGGCTGAGGCCACTCATGCTGGGTTCAGAGAGCCTGACCTGAAAATTGCTCATTATTACTGAGAAGGGTACTGTCTCATGGGTGATTCTACTTTGTGGGAGTCTTCTATATCTACTTCTGTCAGGGCCCAGAATGGGCCAGACAAAACCCTATGTTGGATAGGTTTAATGCCTGCAATAGAGCAATTGTGTGACCAAACAATTGTGTTGTCAATCACGCAGATTAACCCAAAGGAAACTTTAATTCCAAGTGGAGAATCAAAATCCTGATCAATGCCAATCCTGGGGACAATTGAAAATTGTCCCAAAGCCAAGTGGAAGAGATTTTAATTAGCCCACACCCTCTGAAACCCAGAATTGGGGACTTGGGTTGCCAAATGGCCCAAAATTCCCCTTCCAGCTTCCCCAGGGCAAGAATAATGAAAGGATCCATCTAACTGAAAAATCAGGAGTCATTAATGGAACCCAACTTGAGAATAATTCATTGGAAACCAATAAGGAGCTGCCATTAAGTCCAATTGCAGTTTCCCATCAGGATATAGCTGGGAACACTGGCATTCCCTTTCTTTGTTGACATCTTCATCTAATAAAATTTTGTTGGTTAATGCACACTGAGCATTTATAATTTTCAGGGGTTTATTAAATTATAACAAATTTTATACTACTGGTGCTTTTAAACAGAGAGTACCTCCAGTACCAATGCCAGCGCTGGGAAACAGAGCAACTTCTAGCTGCCTCCAACCAACCACTACTAGCCTTTACGCCATCTCCTAGAGTGCTGGACCAAGAACTAAGTCCTGCTACTGCATCACGCCTCTCCTTTCCTGGTTTTCCTTTGCTCCAACAACTTTCTCAGCCAAGCCTGACCATGAGCCCTGCCACAGAGAACTTCCCCTTGTTCCTTCTGTGTCATCATATGATTACAGCAAGCTTGGGTTTGCCTACTTGACCATGCTGGGGCTCACTGAGAAAGTGATACCCTACATGGGAGTGTGATGTCCTTGGGCTACAGCTGCCAATTATGTGATGCAGATGGCCCCTTTCATCTACTGGGCCTTCCAGGTTCAACCCTTCTCCTTGACTGAAGGTTCCCCTGTGAGTCACCTGGGTCATGACAGTATGTCAACCTTATCCAAACTTGTAAGCTTGAGCCCCTATATTCAATTGATAATAGAGACACTTTGTATGTTTTTTATGATTGCAGCTTAATACACCTACCAGTTTTGCATCTGCCATACAATTTCTCACAACAAACCTAGACCTGAATCCCACCCAAGTACTGCACAAGTGCAGAACGTCAACATATCTACCTCAAACAAGAATGCCTATGCACTCACCAGCTTCCCTGACCTACCCAAGATGGACCTAGCCAGCTTCAATAAAGACATGATCATGATTAACACCCTGTTCAGGGCCCACCCTGAGAACTATTGTGACAACACCCAAAAGGTGATGATGGTGGCATCACAGTTGAAAGACAATACCAGAGAGGTTTTCCTCAACTTGCTGGAGGAGGACCCTAACTTGATCTTGTTGTATGAAGCTTTCCTGGAACATATGAATAGCGTCATCACCCCCGCAGGAGCAAAGGTGCAAGCCTATATGGGCCTTCTTTGCCTGAGTCAAGGTAGATATGACCTGAAAGATTACATTCAGAGATTCTTGAGACTTGTTGCAGCTGCTGAGGTACCTGACAACATCTCTGGCCTGTACTTCATAAATGGCCTGAATAATCACCACACCAACCTGATGCTCCATCACTGCCACAACCTCCCCAAGGACAAACTCCTAGCTATTGCCTGCGGAACGGATTTCAGCCAACCCCAACAGTATGGGCCCCCTAAAAACTACCAGCCACAAGGAAACCAAGCTGCTGCACGCCCTTGCCTGAATATGGCCTAGAAGAATACTAGAGTCACATACAAGCAGGCTTATGCTTCTACTGCCATCAGAGTGGCCACCTATCCAAAGACTGCCCTACAAGAAGCTCTACTGCCCAGAACCCCACCATTTCTGCAATAAACAGCTCTTCTCAGTCTTACCCTATCATTCAAGCCACCTTGTTGCATTCAGACCAGGAGTTGAAGATACTAGCTCTCATGGACAGTGGAGCCACCCACGATTATATTGAACAAGGCTTAGCTGAGAAAATGGGACTAGAATAGGAAGATAAACCCACCCTTGTCACTCTAGGAAATAAGTCTACTGAAATCTCATTTGAGATTAAAGGAAGTGTTATTATGAAACTAGGTCTTACCCAGATCAAGGTCAAATTCTCGGTAATGAACAAGTTGCCCCAAACTGTGGTGTTAGGGTTTGATTGATGGATAGAACATGAGTTAATATTGACTATGCCAGCCAATAGGTGCAATTTGTACATGCAGGTACAACCTGAAAGCTACCCTATGTGACCACCCAAACATCTCCCCTATTAAACAGCATGGTGGTGGCGCCTTGCAAAGGATAAATTCCTGCCTGCTTAGAGAGATGGAAATCAGTGTTTTCTGAGACCATGGTCACAGCCCTTCCCAAGCACACCAAGTTTGACCATGCTATTGATTTGATCCCTGGAACACAGCCCAAACATGGCCCTGTATATAGATGCAACATGAAAGAGCAGGGGGCTCTCAGGGAATACCTAGACACCATGTTAGAGAAAGGCTACATCTGTGTATCCAAATCCCCTTGTTTGTCTCCCCTGCTGTTTGTCAAGAAAAAGGGTGGAAAATTAGGCCTTGTGTAAACTAGCAAAATCTCAACAAGATTACGGTAAAGAACTGCTATCCTGTTTCAAATGCCAAAGAATTTTCAGATCATCTCTCTGGAGCAAAAATCTTTTCCAAAGTTGACTCAAGAGACACCTTCAACCAGATATGTATCAAGCCTGGAGACAAATAGAAAACAGCCTTCAAAACCAGACAAGGGCTATTTGAATACTTGATTATGCCATTCAGCCTCTGTAATGCCCCCAGCACCTTCCAAACCATGGTAGACATAGTGCTAGCTGACCTCAAGGACCAGTGCTGTGTAGCCTACCTAGATAACATCCTCATCTATAGCCAAACTCCCAAGGAACACACAAAACACCTTCAAATGGTAATGCAGAGACTCCAGGATTATGAATTAATTGTGAAGCTACCCGAGTGTGAATTTTTTCAAGACAAAGTAGAATTCCTTGGCTACTATGTCCTGAAATGAGGTTTTACCATGTCAACAGAAAAAATTGAAGCTGTTACATCATGGCCAGAGCCCACTAACTATAAGGAAGTACAGAGCTTGTTGGGTCTGGCAAACTTTTGAAGAGAATTTGTCCAAAATTTTCTTCCATCTGCCTTCCTTTGACCCACCTGACCTCAGAAAATCATGCCTTTGTGTGGGATAATACAGCACTCACAGCATTCAATACACTCAAGGAATCCTTTGTTTCTGCACCAGCCCTTTCTATGCCTGACTACGCTAAACCCTTTGTGGTGGAAACTGATGCCTCAGACTTTGCCTTGGGGGGTGTTGCTTCAGGAGGGGCATGATAGTAAGCTTCACCCTGTAGCTTACTACTCCAGGAAGTTCACTGCACCAGAACTGAACTACCCAATATATGAAAAAGAGATGCTGGTAATTATCTAATCCCTGAAACATTGGAGAAGATACCTTTGCAAGATGCCCACCCAGTGAAAATCATGACAGACCACAAGAATCTGACTTACTTCTTCAAATCATGATAACTCAACTAACGCCAGGCCATATGGACACTATTCCTAGCTGACTACAACCTGAAGATCAATTACAAACCTGGGAAGATAAACATTGTACCTTACGCCTTGAGTCAAAGAGCAGATTTCTTCCCCAGTTCTAAAGAGATAGAGGAGTTTAACACCCCATCATTACTATCCCCACACATGCTGGAACCCATGCTCTTATTCCTAGGCCTGGCTATTAGGAAAGAAAAAATCCAACATGCTCAGACCCTGGACAAGCACTGTATTACCATCATGAAAAACTTAGCTGAGAACATTGACAGCAAATATTACAGAGCAGGTGTGGGGTTCCTATTTGCCAGTCCCCAAAGTGTGTCCTGGATCATAGCCAGGGACCAGTTGGAAGGGATTGTCATTCTCTAGTACGGGGAAATGTATCTCAGAAATATGTATAGGGGTTAAAATGGGCTTTTATTCACTCTCAGAAGGAAGATCCCCTTAGAAACCTTCTGGTATATGGCCCAGGGGGTCAAGGAAACAATATGGATTTGCCAATATTTGGAGTCCTCTAACAATATCTTGGACTCTTTGTACTTGGTCTTGGACTCCTGCACCTAAGTATTGGACTTCTTCTCCTTAGACTTGAACTCCTGCTCTTTAAACTTGGACTCCAGCACCTTAGAATCACACTTCTGCGCCGCGCTTAGGATCCAGCTCCTTATTTTTGGGCTCCAGCTCTGTTATCTTGGGCTTCAGCTCTCTGTATATCTTTAGTGGCCTTAGTATTCCACTTGTATCAGTCCAATAAAGCTCCTGCTGGTGATCAAAAGGCTTTCAAAACCTCTTGGCAGAAACTCAAAAGGCCTTGGAAAGAACCCGTCAAAGATCCAGAAAGACCTGGAAAGACCTCAAAAAAGACCCCATAACTTTCCAGCCAACCACCTTTTTATAGTGTCTTTTTCCCAACGGTTCCGCCTTTAAAATGGCTTTCTTCAGAAGCTTAAACCGTTGCCGCTTACTTCTTTCTATAATAACTTAAGCCTACATACTTACTTTCTCAAAAGCCTAAAGTATTAATTCACTATTTCCTCACTTATACTTTAAGCTTTTGGCTTCCAACCAATCATTTTTATCAGGAAACCTGCCAGAACTAAACCAATGAGTGCAGAGCGCATAAATAGATCATTTCTGAAGCTCCACCAGGATCCAACTAGGAAAACAATTTCCACAGCTCAAACCGCTCAAAGCAACAACTCTTCACACACCAAAGCGTTAACTGGTCCATTATTCTGGCACCAGTCTTCCCTGCATTCAACCTGAGCCAATTTAAATAGTAGAATACTATTTAAACTGTTTTTTGTGGACCTCTTCAACGTTTTCTCATATTTTTACAAATCTTGTAAAATCCAAGGAAAACGTCCCACCAAAACAACTTTGTATCCAGCTCTCATAACAACATACCTTCATCTATCCTAGGAACTTAATAAATAAATATCTTACCCAAACTTCTATCCTCATTCCTCCTTGATTTTACTACTAAACCAAGGCAAAATATTCTACATTTTCCCAATTTGGCAAATCAATTCAGAAAAATCTTGGCTCATTTCTCCAGACCACTAGTTCTTTACCATCATCTTTGGGTTCTTCAGTCAGCTCTTCAACCACATCTTCCAGCTCTTCAGCTTAACCAGCAAACAGTAAATCTTAGTTCACAGAACAGCTCCTTTCCAGTCTTTAAAAAGCCTATCAGTCCTCTGGCTACTTCTTTATCATGACCAGCTACCTCTGCATCATGATTTTTGAGCCCTTCTACTTATCCTCACTAGGAACCATCTTGGTTCCACCTGCACAATGAACCATTTTGGTTCCAAACTTCAATATGAACCAACAGTCCTTCAACTAGCCTTCTGTGATCAAACAGTTCCTCTCACTAGTCTTCTCTGCTGATTCCGTGAACCACCTCAATTCTTTATCTCAGTCCCTGATACCAGAACCTGTAGACCCAGGCATGAGTACATTGAACTGGCGTTTGACTGGGCCCTTGCAAGTGGCATTCCACTTAGGCCATCCAACCATAGATCCTCATAGCCTATGACGTTGTTTTTACTCACCCAGGTGATTAATTCTGGGCTTTCAGTTGCAGAGTAATAAGCTCTACTTCCCAGAGGCCTGATCACACCAAGTTCTGCAGCTTGCTTCCCCAAGAAAACCGCCTTGGTGACACCTCCAAGCAAATCTATACCCTCCAATGCTCACTCTTTGTTCTCCCCAAAAGCTCCCATAGGAGCATAAATGAGGACACCCTACCAGTCTGTTAGATAAGATGCTTGCTCACAGACCTCCTGTAAGCGTATCAGGGTACGTAGAGCCCTCAGAGCTCTTCCTCTCCCTGGCAGCCTGTGTTACCCAACAGGGGTCCAAAGCCTTCTCCACCTCAAAAATACAAAGCTCCTGCAAGCTTTCTCATTCTTCACCCTTTTGTAGCCATAGTTCCCTGCTAGGTGAAGAACTATAGCCCACAGCAGTCAATATCTTCTGCTGGGTGAAGGCAACATCTGCCTCTAGTAGTCTTTACACCTACTAGCTAGGCCTTACCATCCCTAGTAGCCATCATTCCCTACTAGGCCTCTACCTGCAACAAACAACCAAACTTTTGCTTGGCCAACATTAGCCCTGCCTGCAAACCACCAAACATGTGGACCGTCACAGCAGGGTACTCACTATACAGAAGATTCCTAAAACTAAATGGATAAATCTTCATACCTGAAGGTCCACTGAGATTAAAAATTCTGAAGGATTACCAAAACTCCCCCATGTCTAGACACCCAGGCTGCACAAAGACCTTAAAGGGTATTCAAAGAGTGTACATGTTGCCAAGAATGAAGCTGGAGATAGAGACATACATTAATGGTTGTGAAACATGTGGCCGCTCTAAACCCAAGAGAGGAAAACCTGAAGCCCTTCTCCAATCCCTAAAAATTGTAGTATGCCCTTGGAAGTCAGTATCTATGAGCTATATAGTAGAGCTCCCAGAGTCAAAAGGATACAACACTGCTGCAACTGAACCAATGAGGATTCAGTACTTGGAATTGGGGAAGACAACAGTCCAATAGAAAAGACAGAATAATAAGAACAAGGTATTGTTCATTGTAGAATATAGTGGTTAATATACTATATGGGGAAAGCCACAAGGCCGCAAGGGGGTGGCATGGTGGGGAGTTCCATGTAAGGTTTGGAGCCTAGGAATAACTTGTGCGGGGATCAGCAAGTCAAATTGGTAGCGCTCCTAATTAAGATGAAGTACCTGCCATTAAATATTGCCATCAGATTAATTCATAACATTAGACACGTCAAGGGGCAACTTGTTGAGTGCCCCCCTGTGTATGGTTAGATACGTTAACAGGCAAGGTTGGAGACTTGGTTGCAACAACACCATACTTGTGATTGTTGACAGATTTACAAAGATGGGTTAATTTATTCATACCACCACTCACGTGACATCCAAGGTGACTGCCACCCTCTTTAGGGACCACATTTTCATAAATCATGGCTTGCTCAAGGAAGTTACCTCTGACTGTGACCCCCATTTTACATCCAAGTTCTGGTCACAACTCTTACAAGACCTCAGAATCAAGAGATCACTATCCACAGTGTACCACCCCCAAAGTTACAGACAAACTGAAAGAGTTAACCAAGTATTGGAATAGAACTGTGATGCTAGGTTAACGCAGAACAAGACAACTGGACCAAACACTTACCCATGGCACAATTTGCATACAATAATCAAGACCACAGTTCTACAGGAATGTCTCCATTAAAGGCCAACTACGGATTTGACCCTACTTGGTACCACATTCCCACAGAAGAGTCCAGCAACTTTGAAGGCTGAGATTGGGTGACTATCATCCATACCACCCAAGAAGAGTGTGCCCAAAACCTGAAGCAAGCCGTACAGACCTAAAAAGACTTTGCTGACAAGAGAATAATACCTGGATCATCCATAGAGGTTGGGGACATGGTTTACCTCAGCAACAGGAATATCAAGACTACAGAGCCGTGTGCAATCCTCAGCCCTAGGAAAACAGGACCATAGAAAGTTTTTCAATGCATAGGAGAAGTAGTTTACAGGTTAGAGCTCCCATCTAATAGGGAGATTAATGACATCTTTCACCAATCACTATTGTCCAAGAAGAAAGGTACCTCACGCCCTCATCAAGTTGTCTGCACTGTCTCTCCCCCACTCAAAATAGAAAGCTTGTTAGAGCATGAGGTGGAACAGATTCTAGAACACAAGATGGGATATTGACAACTATACTACTTGATCAAATGGAAAGGCTACCTGCCCAAAGAGAATACCTGGGAATCTGAAGATAACCTTGTCAATGCTAGTCTCCTCCTGACAAGGTACAAGAACTAACATCCAGAGTTAAGCTGTAAGAGCTCAACTATGGTGGTGGATGATGTCAGGGCCCAGAATGGGCCAGACAAAACCCTATGTTGGATAGGTTCAACACCTGCAATAGAGCAATTGTGTGACCAAACAATTGTGTTGTCAATCACGCAGATTAACCCAAAGGAAACTTTAATTCCAAGTGGAGAATCAAACCCTGGTCAATGCCAAGCCTGGGGACAATTTAAAATTGTCCTAAAGCCAAGTGGAAAAGATTCTAATTGGCTCACACCCTCTGAAACCCAGAATTGGGGACTTGGGTTGCCAAATGGCCCAAAATTCCCCTGCCAGCTTCCCCAGGGCAAGAATAATGAAAGGATCCATCTAACTGAAAGATCAGGAGTCACCAATGGAACCCAACTTGAGAATAATTCATTGGTAACCAATAAGGAGCTGCCAGTAAGTCCAATTGCAGTTTCCCAGCAGGATATAGAAGGGGAACACTGGTATCCCCTTTCTTTGTTGACATCTTCATCTAATAAACTTTTGTTGTTTAATGCACACTGAGCATTTATACTTTGAAGGGGTTTATTACATTATCACAAATTTTATACTACTGGTGCTTTCAAACAAAGAGTACCTCTAGTACTAACGCCAGCGCTGGGAAACAGAGCAACTTCTAGCTGCCTCCAACCAACCACTGCCAGCCTTTACGCCATCTCCTAGAGTGCTGGACCAAGAACTAATTCCTGCTACTGCATCACGCCTCTCCTTTCCTGGTGTTCCTCTGCTCCAACAACTTTCTCAGCCAAGCCTGATCATGAGCGCTGCCACAGGAGGACTTCCTCTTGTTCCTTCCATGTCATCATATGATTACAGCAAGCTTGGGTTAGCCTACTTGACCATGCTGGGGCTCACTGAGCAAGTGATAACCTACACAAGAGTGTGGCATTCTTGGGCTACAGCTGCCACTTCTGTGATGTAGATGGCCGGCGTCATCTACTGGGCCTTCTAGGCTCAACCCTTCCCTTTGACTGAAGGTTCCCCTGGGAGTCACCCAGGTCATGACAACTCCTTTGAATTGGCTAGGTACTTTGCCCAATTGTTGGGAGTTGGCAAATACCTGGTTGACCATAGTATGATTATCCCTGGTGTCTACTAGGGGCTTATGCATGTTCCCACAGAAGCAAAAGGGATAAGCCAAGCAAGTGATTTTATTTGATGAATGACTGGATTGGAGGGCAGGGTTATCACTGATCACCTGTAATATGTCTAGGGCTTCAACTTTGTGCACCTTGTAGGTACAGGGATTCTTAGTCAGGAGAGATTGGTAGTGTGTGTCAAGCGTTGTTGTGTTTGGCTCCTGGGGACAACATCCAGGAGGACACAGCGGGAAAATCTTTATAACAAAAGATTTGAGGTTTGAAGCTAGCCTTGGGTTAGCCTTCAGGGAAAAATCAAGGGCATGTACCTTAATTTCCTGGAATACAAGGTATGAAAGTCTTTTTGGCAAAAAGGAAAGAAAGAAGCTTGAAGAATACTAAAGCCAATGCAAATGTTGATAAACTTGTCTTTATTAGGAGAAATGATTCTACTTAAATAGTAGACAAGGGTCAATGATCACTCATTAGGTAGACAGAGTGGCAGAAGGGGTCACATTGGGATGAGGTCATACCAGGATCAGTCAAAGTCAGGTATGATAATCTGGAATGGGTGGATATTGAACCAGACCCATTTGTGGAAGGAGAGGAATTCCAAAAATCAAAATCAAAATTGACCAAATCTTCACACATAGCATTATTTGAAGGCCAGATTAAAATAGCATTAATGGCGCAATTTCCAACAAGCGTGATTGCAGAGCCTCTCCTGTCTACAGCCCCCAGGCTTATTCCAAACTCTTAATCTGTGCCAACTAAAGCTTCCCCTCACAAGGGTGCTTATTGCTGTTTTACTGCTGGTGGCAACCTACTTGACTGTGGAGCTTCCAGGTGTGGGGCAAGGTTCAAGCATATCATTAGACCTTTAGAAGACCATTGTATCTTGGTTATTTGCTTCTACAATGACCTTGTAGCAATTTTGATAGATGTGAATTGCCTCACAGGCACCCATATAAAGATGTGGGGCTTTATCCTATTGATGATGAGGGCAAGGAGCATGTAATTTTCATTGTTAATGACTTATGGGGTGGCAGCAAGAGCTTGCTTCCATGAGTTAAGATACTCAGGGATGCTTCCTGTTTGTTTTATTGTAAGCAGGGGTGTACTCACAACAATGGGTGAAACTTTTCACCTTAGCAGGACTTTTAGGCGTCTCTTAATGCTGCACAGGTGATCTTGGGCTCCAACTGTAAGTTCAGATGTGTTGTGACAGGTCAGACTGGGGAAGGGTAACACAAACATTGTGTTGTCCCAAGAAGAGTTGGTTGTAGACGCTGGTGAACACTAGTTGGTCTTGGTACACAAACTAACCTTTTGAAATATCTCCATTAGGGATGGGTAAGGTCTCTTGGTGAGCTGTAGCCATACAGCCAGCACTTTTCCCTTTCTTGAGGGGATTTTCTTAAAGATAGGCTATTAATCAAACCTACTGCTGCTATCACTATTGAAACTGAATCAATTATAGTTTAATATTTATATTGGGGAAGAAATCAGTTCAATATAAAGAACAATAATAGGAATAATATAATGTTTATTTAGAGAATAACATGTTTATATACTACATTGAAAGGCCATAGACCCATCAGAGGGTAGCATGTGGTGGGTTTGGTATAAGGTTTTGGGTTAGGAATATCTTAAGCAAGGAATCAGTGTGTCAAATTGGTAGCGCTCCTAATTGAGAGATAATGCATTTAATTGACATTGCCCAAAGGGCCATATATACTGTTATTTACATTATGGGGCGTTCTATGAGCTCCCCCTGTGTATTGTGAGATACATTGACAGGCAAGGGAGTAATCTCATTTTCAACAATCCCAACTGCCCATCATTTATTGAGCCCATTTCAGAAGCACCTTTCAATCAACTATTTTAAATTGTTTATATTATCATCACAGGTCTTGTATACTTTATAGTATTATAAGTGGGGTGCATGATCCATGATTGAGTGGTATTTCTTGTATCTTATAAATTTAGTGCCAATACTGTGATAGTTCTTGCCTGCTGATATTCTTGGCCTTCTCAGCTCCTTGTCCAATGGCTCAGCTTATAGTGCTTGATATCCTGACACTATGTTTGTAAGGGCCCAAGCCCTCACACACAATTATTATGTCATAATTATAGTCAGCCACCTAGTAAAGAACTACTGCCAGATCCTGAAACTAGTTCACCAGGACTTAGGAACTACCCAGACTGATGTGAAATCCAGATCCCAGCACCTGTTTTATGTGCCAGATTCCAAAGAGCCCATGATATGTGGCTTTATTTCAGAAGATAGTTCTATTCAGATGCAGGAACCCAACTGCCCCAATTTAACTGAAATTTCAAGTCTAGACTCAATCCCCTATATCACTATAAATTCTCAGAACTCTCCTTTCCTCAAATATCAGTCATTGTCCAATAAAGACTTAGAGGCTATTCCACTATTATTTTCCCTTGTATATTCTGATATAAATATCTATAAGATATTTCCTTCCCCTTGGCACCAGGGACTTTCAGATCCTTACCAAATCCCAGTGAGTACTTCCCCTCTGCAAAGAGACATCCTTAACCTCCCTCATGTTGTAGATTATTCCCACCCTCTCACTCTTCCCATATAGACCCATGTTTATCTTCCAGGCTTATCAGCTCCAAAGCTGTATGCCTTGGCACCAGTCCCTGACAATGTTCTTTCATATAATCCCCTGAGGAGTGCCCATATTAGATTACTTCATTATCAGGTTCATGCACTTAGAAGCACCCAGAATATTATCAATATACTGATCAATGCACTCCAATTGCCTGTTCTACTAATGTACAGAACTTCTCTTTTATTAGGGATACATTGCTATGTCCTTCATTAAAGAAACACTTATGCATGAAGTATGAATGGTCCACATATCTAGATGATATAACAATGCTCTAAAAAATTCTGTCTCAGTTTCTAAACTTCTTTTGAAAAAAAGATAAATTTGGGATTAAAAATAAATGAAAGTCCTAGAAGGCTAGTATTATCTATGTTTCAGTAGAACATCAAATGGTAGAGATAGTGTGCCCGTGCAAAGCCAGAAACTAACAAAGAACTGCCGCTAAGTTATTAATAAAGTTGCATGATTTAAATTCTGTCATTAAAAAATTAAATTATCAAAGCAGGAGTCACATAAATCCCTCTTGAAAATTTGGATCTCTCCTCCTTTGTGCCAGTTAATTACAATAAATTAATCACTTTTTGTTCATTATTTTTCAAGGATAGTGCTTGACCTTCTGGTTGCCAGAATTTTTGATTTGTGACATCATTGAGTCAAATTCTAATGAAGGCTTACAACTACTGAAAGTATTCTTGTTAACCAATCAGATACTGTAAGTATCCCCCTCCCTCATCCTAAACTCATTTAAAACACTCAACATTCCTGCTCAAAAACTTGGCTCTAGATATCTTATTCACCTTTGTAAATCAACAATTTTTGGGGGAAACTTTCTTTAACACTTGAGAGATCTGGCTCCTGTTTGTGAGAAGCTAGCCGCTGTTGCTGTGAAAGTTACAGCTGATATCCTTGCTGTGCCTTTGCCAGCCCTCTATATTTCTTCCACTTCTCATTTTTTGTCACAGCCCATGCCAGAGTCTGGCTGGACTCCCACAGGGGAGGTGGGCCAGGCCTTGAAGGTCATTTAAACAATTAATGCTATTCTGACAAGTTAATTCACTGCTTTAGCTAGGGAACACCAAATTACATTATGGGACACAACCTGGTTGGCCAGTCCCAATACTGTGATATAAACAAACCCCAACTTTCTGAAATCCTGGGCAGGAGGCACGTGAGAGGGAGTAATAGGAATCTCCTTTGTGGTAGGCGGAATGGTCACCCTAGGGTGGCCAGGAGGAAAATCCAGATGGTAGGGATGGAAGAACTCCAAATCAAGAGCGTGAGGTGGTTTAATCAAAGTGACAGGAGCAGAACCAGGAGGGAATAGATAGGCGTGGTTATATTGTGTAGTAAATTTACAAATAGATGCAAACTGAATAATTATATTGGTGTAAAAATAGATAAGTCCTGCAAGAAAATAATGGGTCTTGGGCATAAAGTTTTTTATTTTATGATGTCAACAGTGAGGAGGGTTTTTCATCCTCACTACTTATACTTACTGGTGAATGTGTAGCCTTTTGTGCCACCAGAGATCTGATGGCATCATTTTCAGTCAAACTGGCTATTTTCCCGGGGATTGTGTACTTGAGCTTAGGGATGGATGGATATTGGCCAGCATAATAGTAACCTTGCTTGAGCTACAGCAAGCCAAGGTGCCGCAGATATTAATCATCCTGTAAGCAATTGAGCGCCTGATTGCGTGATTAACCGATTGTCCTCCCAATGTACCATTTACTGATAGGAAATGGCCCCAAATTTGTTATTAGATTTGATGCCAGGGATTTGAGGCTTGTGGGCCTCTCAAATACCAGGCCATTTTTTTGAAAGGGGGGTTTTCTCTCTGGAAGGCAGTTGGTAAGGTTTTCTACACAGTTGGTTGTACTATTTTCAGAGAGGACAGTTGATTGTCCAGGGCATTCTGGGCCCTGAAATTTTTATTCTGATTTTCCCCTTACTATTATTTTCCTAGCTTATATCTTGACTATTCTTTTTTTTCACACCTCTAGAGAATCATGAATGAATATTCCCCTCCTAATTTGGCTTTCTAATCCCCCTGAAATTAAAAGATTCTGTTATATCCTCATTATTTCTCCTTGAATAGTGCCACCCACTCTTGCCCATAACACTCTACTCAAAATCCACTAGCTTTAATACAGGATAAATAATTATTTTTTAATTCAGCTTCAGGGTACTCACACAAGCCACACTTCCTTATAATATGATCTTCCAGGAATGAAAATTCTAACAAAAAGACTTTATTGAGGAGCCTCCAGATAAAAGAAAGCTAATATTAAATACTATATTCATACATATTATAGTATTTAATCAATATGGTGTTAGAAGAACTATGTGGCCCCCCTCATATCACTCCTGGATCATTTTTGGGCATCTCAGTTCAGTTTAAAATATTTTTCAACCTTTTTTTCAGTCTTATATATCAGCAGGGATTTCCTTGATACTTTACTTGATTCATCCAAATATTTATTGATCTTTGTATTTCTTGGTGTGCAGTCTCATTGCTTCATATGATATCCATTGCTTATACCTGTCATGAATGACATTTCAATACTTTTATTGAAAACCCAAGAGTTGAATCCCAGTTCCCTGAAAGCGGATCAAACTCTCCAGGACAGTCCAGGACCCGCCAATCTGTTAAGCCACAGGCTTGAATTGTTAAATTACTCCACAACCCGCCAGCCTACTATGGAGGATTCCCTGAATAGTTGCCAGTCTGCCGCTGAACTGGTGCCAATGAAGACCCATACCTACAAAGAAGATGTAACCTGGCTAACAGAGGGTGGAGAAGGACCTACTGCCAACCTGCCAAGAGCAAATACTGGAGTTTCAAAATCAACATTGGAAACCCTGGAATCAAACCCTGACCCTCCAAAGGTTACTTGAGTCACACAAAGTGGACAGGAACCCACCCACTTGCTAAATTGCAAACCCAAGTTACTCTGAGGCCTTCCAGTCTCCCAAGGACAATTTCCCAAATAGTCACCAGATTGATGCCAACCTTGAGCCACTAAAGATCTGAAACTATGCACAGGTTACAGCTTGCCTTAAGGAAGTTAAAAAAACTATTTTTAACTCTGCCAATGACCACCAGCAACTGCCAGCCTTCTGTCCAGAAGGGGTAGTACAATTGAACTACTCAGGTGACATAGTGAACAGTGGCGGTGGAACAAAGCATTGCCACTTCTATTCTCCAGAGCAGGCACAACCTGGATCTTCTGCCCTCAATACTCCAAGCCAAGATCCATGCCCCGCCAGTGCCTTGTCTACAAACCTGAATCCTGCAAAAATTGAAGAAGTGAAGTCCCATGGTATAAAAACCCCGGCGGTATGGTGATGACCACATCATCATTTTTGATAATAAAGTTTTATGAACCTTTTATTTGAACAAATCTTACCTTACCTAGTCTTAGTGATCTTCCATATTAACTCTGTTCAAGTAGACCATCAGGCACCCACCCCCTCTGGAGATCATCCTGCTGATCCCACCCAGGCACTATACTGTCCCCTAGGAGCCCCCTTTGGACCTGTGCATTTTACCAAATACCCACCCAACCCGGCCTACACGGAGTACAACTTGGAGACCATCCTCATTGCTGACCCCTTGGCCAGGACTAGAGAAACTGAATGCATAGGACATGAAGGAAAGTGGTACAAAAGGCCGCCAAGATTGTTCAAAGACAAGTACAATTATCTGCCTGCCTACTTTGTTCCCATGACTCTTCCCTTAACCCCGCAACCTGACTGCCCAATGGAGACCCCCACCGCTGCAGAGACCACATCCACTCAACTGTTTGGAGTACTCTATATCACCTTGACATGAATGTTGGATTCTATGATCCCTACCTCTGGACCCTGGTCCTTACTCAGGCAATCTATGTCTTACATTATCAAGTTAGCACCTATTCTATGGTGGGCTTTACCCGCCGGCTTGGCCCAACTCCATCCCAAGCCGCTCAATGCCTCTACCTATGCCTGGTTTCCTGAAAATACCTCTGAGTTGTCTCCTAGTTTTTCTGATCATATCTGCTTTATTTAAAGGCATCACTTTCCTCCTTTAGACCTCTCCTTGTGCTCTTCACTTCAATAACACACCCTTACTACAAGCTGCTAAATAATAATTCCCAGGGCCATATCTTCTGCACCCAAACTTAAAGAATATTCTGCTTCTGCCAATTACTTTGCTCTTTTATCTTTCTGCTCCATAAAATATGAGGAAATTGGCTACATAATATTATTGTTATTGTAGGCCCACTTTGGTTCTTTCTAAACCTATTGCCTGAAATATATTTCAATACCCTTCTCTTAAAAGAAGACATCATCTTGAACACCTCTATTGATGCTGTTGCTTGCTTATTTGGCCTTTTATTGGCTCAAGCTTTGTCCCTTTTTCTTGTCTGGACCCCTAATCCTCAGACAACAGACTTTTATGCTCCTGATATTAATTTTTCTCAAGTTTCAAGAGTGCCTCCACCTCTTTTCCTGGATTCCCTTGCCCATGATAGCAGCCCAGTGCTAATAGGGAATTCTCTCTGGCTTGTTGCCAGGATAGATTATCAACCATATATAGGTACTTTTCTCACTTCTTGTTTTTTTCTCCTTTGTGAGACCCCTCAGATCATAAATTCCAAATATCTTCTAAGCTGTGTCCTGGTGTTAATATTTGCCATGATGAGAACCAGGCTTCTTGATCCTAGTACACTTTTTACAAATCCTGAGAATATCCAAAAACATTTCCAGAACCAATTATGTTTTCTTTGAATGTGTAGTGTTAAACTTTGGCATGGTCAATGCCCCATTACCTTTTTCCCATTCATCAATGAGATTTTAAGGAAAATATTAAAAAGCTGTCATATTTTACCTGGGCATTATAATTATCTATAGCTTCAGCAAAGAAAAATACTGAAAAAACGTCCAAATGATACTCACAACACTGCAGGATAATCAACTAGTTGCCAAACCATCCAAATGTGAGTTTTTCTCTCTTAAGTTACTGTCAGAGATACAATCCCTGACTAAAAAAATAATATGGGTTGACTGGATCACAAAACAGAAGTACAAAAAAGTGATAATTTAGCTTAACAGTATATTGGATTTACAATCTGTGCCCTGCACAGGGATCAAACCCAAAACCATGAGAAAACAGTTAATGTTGGGCTTGAATCTATATTTTAACTTAGATTAACTAATTATAACAAACTTATTCATTCAAATTACTCTCAGGACTTAATTAACAATAAAGGAATCATAATTAATACCACTATATGTTCTGCATCTGAAGGCTGCTTTGGAAGCTGTTGATAGCCTTGACCATCTACTTGAACAGTGAAATCAGACTTTATAGTACCTCTTTTGCCACTTCACAAAGCCCAAATAACCTCTTGTTCCTATCACTTAGCCTAATATTATGGTCCTGGCCCCTCTGTCTTTCCAAACTACAATCAAGAATTTGTTGCCACTTAAGAAAAAATTTGTTTCATTCCCTATTCTTAGTAACATACTATTAAAGCCCTGGGTTCTTACCCTCTCCTTTCTAAAGTTTCCACTCAATTTTTTAAGATGAACACTTAGGTATTTAAGTGAGCTGAAATTGTTGTTTTTAATTGTTATAGAAATAAATAGCTTCACTCTTTTTCATACTATTCTCTTTTCTTAAGAACTAGCTTTTCTTGACTTCTACTTAGCACCATAAATAAGAATATCTTTCTGTTCTAGTTTCTAATCCATCTTCCCTGGTTGGTCTTGTCTTTGGAAGGTCCTACCTAAACCACCAACTGGCACAACTCTTTACCTGAAAATTCTCATAAGAAATAATCCTTACCAATGATTGATTTAAATATCCCTCAGGTCATGGGGGATGCAATTGACTATGTACACTCTTCTTATACCCCTCCCAATGTCTGTCAGGAATATTCTTGACACTAGCCAAATTTCTACTATTGTTCCAATTTGGCACAAGAAAAAATTGGGGTTTCAGTTAATCCTTGGTATAACCAGGATTTTATGTCCCTAAACCAGGGGGAAATAATTTTATGAAGGTTCAAACAGAACTTAGTTTGTATCAAAATAATTTATTAATCAAGCAGGCGCCTAATGCAGTTGCGCAGGTGTCCACCATGCCTGTCAGGGATCCAACCAATGGGGGGTTCCTGAGAACTTGCGGGCAGACGGCCTGCGGGCCCAGCAGAGAGAGCCCACCACAAGATTGGGGCTAACTTTACAATATAAGATAGCAATTTTCCAAGGACTGCCCAAGGTCCGCTTACAGGCACCATAGAATCAATCAATCCGGTGAGGGTGATATACATCACCCCAAATATCTGGGTGGAAGTGGATTCATTAGTGGTAACAAATTCTTGTGGGCGGTTGGGCTGCAGGGTGAGGGGCAGTGTCATTGGAACCAAATATACGGGCAGGAAATTATACTTGTTGCGGAATAGCAGAGGGGGCCGGATAATTTTGGTGCCTTCTCTGTAAAGGACTTCCGTCTTTCTAGTTCTAGCTTCAGGGTCATGGATTAGGATTTCCTCTAGAGTAAACTACAAATACACCAGGTTAGGTGGGTACTCAGTGAAATGTACTAGGCCAAAGGGAGCTCCTGGTGGACAGTAAAGGTCAGGCAGCTGATCCGCGGTTTCTTGGGGTAGGTGAGCATGGGGTGCGGAACCGCAAGACATAGGCTGTAAATGAAGTAGAACTAATAAAAATAAGGTATGATCTGGTTGAACCAAAGGTTCATGTCAATTTATTGCAAGAATGGCAATGGGCATCTTCCTGGCAGTCCAGGGTATAAGTATGCCCATCTGTCATGGTAAACCTTTCACAAATTCCCTTTGCCTGGGTTTTCCCGTTTACCAGGTCTTCCCAGTCTTTGGTGGCATCAATTGCAGAGGTTATTCCATTGGCTGGCTCAAACTGAGAATGCTCAAATTCCCTAGTCAGGTTGTGGGATTGGTCATCTCTGGGTGGCCTGCGTTCTATGAGAAGGTTCTCTGTTTCCCCTTCCGCGTGGGCCCAAGTTATTTCAGGATCTGTGGCTGGACCTGCCTGCTGATTGGTTGAGTTAACAGGAACCTTTAGCGTGGGAAGTATCAATGTAGGTGAATTTGATTCATCAAGCTTCAAAGGATTTTCTGAAGTCAAATCCTGCTCTGGTTTGAGCCCAAAAAATTGCGGGCTGGCAGCCTGCAGGGAGCCAGGTTTCAAATCCTGTAGTTGAGGCTTTTCAATAAGCATAGTCGATAAGAGTTTGTCACTTGTGACAACGCCTGCCAGCACCCCCTACCAGACTCCTGGGTCCCAGGCTTCACTCCTCTCCAGCCAATCAGGATTCACTGAGGGGAGTAACCAATCAAAAAAGTCCCTGATAAAAGGGAAAAAATTAGAGAAGAACCTATATAGTTTAGAATTAGCTACATCTAATTTCAAAACCTTGGCCTTCAATCATGGCCCCAATCAATGGGGATCTAGAACCCAGACCATTTGATTGGGGCCAGAACCTTGCCAAACCTTGCCACCAAAGATAAAAATAGATCAAGAAAAGCCCATGACTTATTTGCATCTCCTGCTCATAAGCAAGTCAGAAACCATTGTTCCCAACCAAGAATTGGTAAACCAGCCACTGATAATAGGTGAACAAAGGTTTGACCTTACTCCAATTACCCAATTTCAGCTCTCACCAACCAGACTCTGGGGTTCACCCATTTTTTTTCACTTCCACTTGCAAAACTTTGCATAGTGAGAGGAAATATAAATAAAATATCCCATCTCAGTAATAGTTTGTGCTATCCTTGAGAAAAATACCCCTCAATAATATCAGTTAATCCCTACTCTTACTCCAACCACTAGATTAGTTTGAATCCACCATCAATCCCTAACAGAGTGAAGGTAAATCAACTCATCTTCACAGCTGTGCTCACAGCTTGCCTTGGGATTGGGAGTACCAGCCTGACTCTGCAACCTTTGGGCCCTCACCAGAAGGGCTTGGCCAAGCCTATTACAAAGAGCCATCACAACTCAACTCCTCCTATGCTGGGTCCTGGCCTCCCCTGGTGTCACTACATTCCACCTTGTTTATTGCAGCCTACACGTCCACCTACTACATCCTAACCTACTTCACTGGCAGCTTTGGTAGGTACAACACCCCCACCAAGGTATTCTGGTGGATGATGACTGTATATCACATTGTTTTAGCCTTGACAGAATTCCAGTTTGAAAATCTCCTACTTTACTTTCTGCAGGTAGTACCCACTACAGTTGAGTATTACAGAAACAATGGATTGAAAGAGGAGCTATACCCCACTGGGAGAAAGGTTTTAAGCCTGGAGATAGGATCTAGGTGTTCAACCACAACCAGAACAGTTTGGATCCAGGCTTAGGAGGGCTAGCCTTGCCATGAAATTCTGACCAAGCAACATTTTCTGCCATGGTTAAGCAGCAGGAGGCACCATTCAAGGAGAGATGATGGGAATAGTTTCAACAAACTGTTAGCTGCTTGAGAAGAAGTGAGCCAAATTGGGTGGTGGGGACAAACATTTGGGACCCCTGGGCAGTGTAACAAAACAGGTTGGTCAAGATCAAAGCTAGGAAAATCATTATAAAAGGGGAATTGGAGTATAATTGAGAAGCTGAAGAAGTATTGATGGCTGGCCAGAGGACAGCCAAGGAGTCTTCTGCTAGTTGCTCTATAGCAGTAGATAAATTATCAAACACTGGGGCCAGCAGGTCCAAGTATTCAAGAATCTTTTGGGAAACTTTTTTATTTTTTTAGGAAAAATAAAATATCTAGAAAAAAATTTCTACATAAGAGTGGGAGAAGTTTTAAGAGAGTTTAGGATGGAGGAGATGAAGATTTTGCAGCATCTGATTAGCTGGTAAGAACATTTTTGGTGGTTGGAAGCCTGCATTAGAATTTGATTTAATGATGCTATAATTCAAAAAATTCTGGCAGCCAGTGGTCCAAGCAATATCCTTGCCAAGCAGTGAATTATGAGTGATCAATTTATTGTAATTAACTGGTGTAAAGTCAGGATCCAGATTTTTGAGGGGTATTTGGGAAACCCTTGCTCTAACACAATTTTTTGATAACATCATTTCAATTTTCTAACATAGTTAGGGGTTTTGCAGAAGTTCTTTGTTGTTTTCTGGTTCTTTGATGGTATGCCATTCCTACCATTTGACGCTTTACCATAACACATCCTCATGCTGTATGAGGATCAAAAAATTGAGTCCTATGAGGAACACTACCTGGACAAGCTTCATGACCACCATGAGGTATATGGACAGCATGTGACTCTCCATGATACTATATACTATTCTATATTTGTGTCAAATAAAGTTTGATCCCCTTCCTAATCCCCCTTTATCTTGTCCCATATATTATTAAGAGGTATATAATTAGCACTGGTTTAGGATTGAAAGTTAACTTTCATTGAAATTGGAAGGTTGCTTTTTATGTCGTTCATATCCAAGCTTACTTTGATGTGTAGCTCTGTCTTTATTAACCGTCAAAGCTAGCAAACGGTTGAATAAGAAGTTTTTTCAGGGGATCAGGTTGCCCTTATTTTTGTTTCATTGGGATGGTGTGAACCGTGGGTGCAGTGATGTTTGTTGGAAAATTGGTTGGTAGAACAACTATTGGCGGGGCATCTTCATGCCCCTCTAAATATGAGCAAGTTTAGCACTAAAGTTGGGCTGCGCCTTTGGTCTATTTCTTTCTTTCTTTTCTGGATACATTTGGTTTTTCAGACATTCTTCAGTCAACAAGGTGAAGCGGTAATTTGTATGCTCTACTGGAGCTGGTGTGTATATCGATTGGGTTTGGCGGTGCACACCAAGCATAGTTGTGCAGGGTATCTTCCAACCCTCAAAGAGTTCTAAAAACATTGGTGATTTGAGAATCTATGAAACCAACAAGGTGAGTCAGCTTCTTCAATATGGTATAGCAGTAGTCAAGTCTGGCTTTAATGGTTAAAACAGTTGATGAATCCATCATTTTTATTAACAAAATATAAGACACATTATTTATGGGGACAATCTACAGTTTGCTCAAGGTAATCTGGCTTGAATCAAAGACAACCTTACGGCAGGCATCAGGGGAGAGATCCTTCAGGTCCCCCTTTTCATAAAGCTTAATGATATGCTCAACCTTTCCTGAAAGGTCTGGCATGAGATCACAAGCCCATCTCAGATGGATATATGCATCGAGACTGTTTCCCATCAAGAAGTAAAGCTTTCCTAGCGTGAAGTGTAGGGCAGGGTCTTCCATATGGCGCCGCTTCAACGGCAGCAGGGTCCTGAGAGCTTCTTTGAATTCTCCTAGAGCAATTAGGACTCGAGCCTTTTGAAATTTCAGTGGGTTCTTGGATGGAGCCAGCTGGATGGCTTCGTTGTAACATATCAGGCCAGCCTCGAAGTCCCCCTGCTTGAGGTAGGCTGCTGCCAGCTTTTCTTTCAATAGAGCACTGTTGGGATGGATTTCAAGGGCTTTGTTGAAGTAGAATATGGCATCGTGGTATTCATTTGAAGCTGGCAAGATGTTGCCAAGGCCAAATATTGCTGAGTAATCACGGGGGCAGACTTGAAGCGCCAACCGGAACATCTTGGCAGCGAAATCTCCCTTGTTGGAACCCCAGCCCTCATGCCCTGCCAAGGTGTAAGCATAGGAGCGAAGAGGATCAACTTTGCTGGCTTCCTGGAATGCTTGAATGGATAGTTCTGGCCAGCTCTGCAAGCTGTAGGCATTCCCCAAGACTATCATTGTGTCATACCCCAGAGGCTCGAGGTCCTGAAGGTCATTAGCAAGCAGAGTGAGGCCATGCTCATCACGCAGCTGCCACAAGACTGTAGAAAAATATCCCATTGACGATGTAAGGTAGGGTGCTTCGTTCCTTGCTTCTGTATATGCTTCCTTAGCTTCTTTGAAATTGGTAGCTTCCAGATGCATCCGGCCCTTGGCACACTGTACCCATGGGGATTTACTCTGGCAATAAGGAAGCCTGGAAAGAGATTCCAGTGCTTCAGCAGGATCAATCTTGGCCATGGATGCTTGGCATAAACTGAATTCCATAAACATGACATTAAGCTTTTTCATCGGCAGTGGCTCATTGGTTTGGTCATAGGATCGCTTAGATGAGCTATCGTCGTGGGCTTCTAAAACCAAGCTTTGGGCGGGAAGATCTCTGAACACCGCTGCTGGTTTAGTCTTATGTCATTAGAACGCTTGTTTAAAGATGTTTACCTCTCCTGCCAGAGCAAAGTCAGCTGGGTGTTCTTGGTTTGAAGGGATTCGGTCCTTGTTGTGAATAACAGAGCTAGAGTTTCAGTCAGAATGGTTGATTAAAAGAGGGGATTGATTACCTTGTGCTGCTGTATGAAGGTAATATTTGATCGTAGGTAGGAGAACATTCTCTTAAAGAAGAAGAGTTATTCTTTTTTGATCTTTTGTGAACTGCTCCCGACAAATGAGCAGAGGTAGCATGATCTCTGGTTTGAAAGTTTGCCTCAATTGTTTTACGAGAAGGAGTTTGGGGAGCTAAAAGAACATTTCACTTCAGAAAAAAGTTTGCAGAGAAATGCCATACCTAGAAGACAAATATTTTCAAAGGCCTCCCAAGAAAAAGGGTTGAGGTTCCAGGCATGCTCGTACAGCCTTAACGCTTCAACATTCCGAAAAGTAGCCCTAAATATTTCTCCCAGAAATATTAAAACTGAACACTTGTCAGGGCCTATGACAGCGTCTTGACTCGGCAAGTTGGGCATGTGGCAGTACATCAGGGAGGGGCAAGTCAAGAAGAGAGGAAAATACGTCTTCGGCAAGCCTATAATCTTTGACTTTGAGAGCGAGCTTTCCTAAGAGAAAGAGACCATTATCGTCAAGGTACTTCCCGGGGAGATCTTTCAGAAGCACAAGCGCAGATTTTATCTTATTTGCTTTATAGTATGATAATGCCAATAGGAACCAAGAGTTCGGATTTGACTTATTCTGATACACTAAGCGCTCCGCAGAAAATATAGCCGAGGTAAACATATCCCGATCCAACCAATACCAAACCAAATTGACAAGCTGTGTGTCCAGATCAACTTCATTGTCATCCTCCTTTTCCGGCAAAGATTCCATATCAGGAAAAATTCAATTCTTGGTAATGACGATCAATATCATAAAAGGTCCTATCCCTTAGCATCGACATGCTATCTTCATTGTGGTTCCCAGCTTCGACCAAGAAGCTATCTTCAAATATATCTTTGGAGACATCAAATTCATCTTCAAAGTTAGCTTCCAATGCTTCTGCACTTCTCATATAGGGTTCGATGGGCATTAAAGATTCCTGGTTATCAGGAAAATCTTGGGGAGAGCCCTCTTCGCTTGAACAGTTGGTATATCTTTGCATTTTCGGTAAGGTAAACGATAAAGGATCCAACCCACTCAATTCAATGATAAGCTGTAAAACTTGGGCTTGAATGCAATGTAGTAAATCGAATGGATTTGGTCCGATTATATTGGCCTTTGCCTAAAAATAGGGGTAGGATAATATCCGCTGTAATGACGATCCAAAAGATCCGTCATATATTCGAAATCACGCAATCATCACTCGCACCTTATAAACCTCAACACTCGAAAATAAAGACTAACTTAAAACCTTCTCTTGAATATTGTAAACCAAGAGGATTAATCCTGGTAATTTGGTTTAGCTAGCAAAGCACTTGAAAGAGTAGTTTTGAGGAAATGATTTATTGATATTTGAATATTTGATAATACTTGGCTTATATAGTGAAATGGGCTAATTGAGAAATATGCCATATCTGCATGGCAGGAAAGGGGCAAAGTTTGGGCTTTAATGGAGCCGCTTATTTGCATTTGCATGTAAATAAGTCTGAAACTGATGGCACCATCACAATATCCTATATTTGTAATTTGTCATTACACTGTCAAGTAATTTTGTACCATCTGATTTCCAGGTATTTTTGGTCCAATTATCACTTCCTCTGCATGCATTTTTTAACTTTACAAAGATAAAATCTGAAAGCAAGCTGACTGCTTCAATAACCACTGTTGTAGTGAATTCTGATTTGCTACAAATATTTAGAATTCATTCCAGTCAGCTTGAATCAAATTTTTGTAACTGACTTATATTCTCACTTCCTTGACTCCCAATAAACTATCTTTATCTCTTTCACTATGCTTTTTAGTGCTTTTTATAACTGATCCACAGAGGCAGAGGCTGCTGTAGTTTTCCCTTGTATTCCCCTTTTTATATTTGTGTTGAATATTCAATATTTGTTGTTCACTGCAACACCACTAGCTAATACACATTGTTTTTACAGTAGTTTTCAAAGCTGTGGTGATAGGGCTGTGGCTGATCTGAAACAGTGGCTGCTTTATAAAAAGCAGCCAACTGGTTAAGATCCAGAAGTAATTCCAGAAAATCATCTTGGCTATGCTTTTTCCAGAATTGTAGCTGTACACATCCCAGGAGGATTTTTTCCAGATTTTTCAAAAAAAAAATTTCTTCAAATTTTAAAATTTAAAAGTTCAAATTACATTTTAATTCAAATAAAAATTTATTAATATATATAATTTGGCTTTTCCGGAAAAAAGAAAGCTCTGCAACTGTTTTTATTTAAATTTTGGATTTCTCTGACAAGAGGGAATCCAAAAAACAAAAAGGAGATGGCTTGGGTGTGATGATTACAGCATTTGCTATAATTGTTGCATTTTTAATCTGCAGCAGCTCTATGTGGTGACAAGCAAAACTGTGTTGCCTATAAGCAAAATGAACCCAGCTAAAAATGAGGACAGTTCTGCTTGGATTGGAACAGAAGAAAACCCAAATCTACTGTTAATCAACATAAAGTCACTAGGTGGTTGCCCCGTCCAAGGACAGATATAAAGTTGAACTTAAAAAATCAATTCAATATATTTTATTGTATTTTAGGCTAGGATCACTTATCATATATTAAACTGATTTCTATTTAATTGCTTTATTAAAAGGTAATTGCAACTATATTTATTTAAATTTAAATTTAAAATTAAAATTGCATATTCTAAGTATAAATAAAAACTAAATCTAATTAAGTGTCAGGGATCCATTATTGGGCGACCAGCCCGTCAGTTTTGAGGATCATTTGAGCCAGTTTTTTTGCAGGTAAAGCCCACCACAAGAGAGGAGCTAACTTAAAAAGGTAGGAAAAGGACTTCCTCACCCAGGACCACAAGCCAGCAGCCAGGATTATAGTGTTAATCACCCCTGTGAGGGTGATGTACACAATCCCAAACAGCTTGCCAGTGTAGTCAGTTGAAAGGTCAGGTGAGGAAGCAGGCATAGGCTTGGGGGTCACAGGCGGTTTCATACAGAGATTTTAGGCAGGCAGGTAGTTGAATTTGCCTTGAAACAACTTGGGTGTTGAGAATATACACAGGCCTTAACGGTTGTATCTAACTGCAGATTGTATGCGGGCCAAAGGATCTAGTTCAAGTATTTTTCTGGGGTGTAGTCCTTATATTCAGGTTTCAGAGGGTATTCTGTGAAGTGAATGAGGCCAAAGAAAACACCTGAAGGACAGGAATCTGCAGGCAGAGAGGCAGGAGGGCCAGAAGATCTTTCATTAATTTGATAGACAGCAAAGGCAAAATAAGGCAGTAGCTGTTTAAGCCAAAATAACATAACCTTTATTCAAAAATGGCAATAAGGTTTGAGTGCAGTGTCTATAGGTATATATAGCATTCTGTCTCCAAACTTAGTACTTTTCATAAGGGTTCCTTCAAAATATTGAGGAAAATGCAGGCAGGTGGCCAGGAGGCTCGGGTGCAAGAACTGCAAAATGGCACATTGTCTGGGTTTCTCTCATTGGTTGAAACATCCAAATTGCTCACTTGATTTTCTTGATTTTGGGCTGTGGTCATGGGGTCAGGCTGCAGGCCCATGTTTTCCTTTGGTTATTGAATCTGATTGGTTACCCAAGAGCAATTCAAGTTCATTAAGTTCATAGAGGAACTTTCTCTGCCTCTCTTAGGCAATTTAAGAAGCTCCTCCTTGGGTACCACCATAGCCCAACTTGCGCTGGTATTATAACTTCAGGACTTAGCAGGGGCTTCAGCTTGAGGAGGCTCAGTCTCAAGAAAATGTGGGCAGGCGGCCTGTTGGTCCATAGGGCAGGCGGCCTGCGGGAAATCAGGATCAGGGTTCAAATCCCACTCCTGGGCCTGGGTTCCTAGGGGAAAAGAGTTGACAATCCTGACACTTAGGAGGATCAAGCACCATGGGGTTGTTCTTGTGAAATTCCTGTACCAGGTCCCAACAATTTCTGCAGTCCCAAGAGCTTACCAAACTGTTGTCATAAGAGGGGTATCCTTTCCAGGACACACATTACTGGAGGGACTTCTGGGTCCTGCACAAGCCACTATAACTTCTACCTCATACTTGGGAGAACCATTAACCAAGATGACAACAGGTGTGCTGGGGAGATCTCCCTCAAAGAGAGAAAGACAGCAGGCATTGAAGGTACTGTGGATTTGATAGGAGGGGGGAGATCTAACACATGGCACTATTTTCATTGTCCTCCAAGACTTTGAAGGGACCCAGTCTCTTTGGAGCAAATTTTCCTTGAGGGGGTCTTCATTTGGATATTGGTGGCATCCAGCATTACCAGCAAGACCACCAGGTAGTGTGGAGCAGGACATCTGTTCTTGTCTGCTGCCTTCTTGTAGGCCTCAATGGACTTGGTTAGGGTGCTGTGAACTTTGAAATGGATGGACTTGAGATGAGCTGTCATGTCTTCAGCAGCAGGTACACTTGCTTGGAGGGAGGGGCCTATCACAAAGGCCAGGGAGAAGCCTAAGGTAGTCTTAAATGGGGATACCTGTGACAGAAATCACTGGATAATAAGAAGCCGTTTCTAAATGATGGGGAATTACCACCCAAATCCACATATAATTGATTATTAACCACCAATGCGTCTTCAGATATTTTTTTGTGAAATTTCCAATTGTAACTCCAGGATTAAGTAGAACCAGTAGTCCTAACCAGAGTAAACCAATATAAATGACCTGGGAAAGCATCAATGCATCTTTAGCGTATAATTTTGGGCATTGAGAAGGGACACAATTTTCAGTTTCAAGAATAGGGAGAGGAGCTACAAAATTGGCTGGCATGAAATTGACATTTGGAGGCACCAACGACAAAGTTCCAGGTGCTGGGCTCCATCTTCCTGAAATGATTTGGTTCAGAATCAGATTGTACGGGATATACTGTAACAGCCCAATCATAGGATGCATTCTTAAAATTTAAAATTTAGAACTTGGGATAATTGATTTTTATTGAGTAAATTTAGGAGGACTCAACTCTTAGAGTTGAAACATGGAAAACTATTCAATATATATCAGAAAAATTGACTAAGCAATACCACCTGAGTCTTGACCTCCTATTCCTTCTACATTGCTAAGTAAGTATCTAGTCCAGGTTGCAAAGAACCCTTGTGTGACTAGTCTCTGAAGACCATACTGATTAACAAGCTCATATCAGGTGACCCTCATATTACATCAATTTATCAACATCAGTTTGAAAGGGGGAGCTGGTTTCAGCTGGCGGACTGGAGCAGCTGTGACCCATTTTTGATCAACTGTTTGGTTTAAATCCGTTAACTTGGTCAATTTTGATACAGGTTTTTCAGCCTTCTGAGCCTTCTTACTTGGACGGACAATACCCAGCATTATGGAATCTACCATGACATTACCCTACGCTTTAGCCCTGGGCACAATAACACCATCTGGGAGATGGGATAAGGAGAAATTCTTATGGGCAGGTGGGAGTTTCATTGCAGCTAAGGCAAGTTCAGAGTGACCAATAGCAGTGGGATTGTGCTTGTAGAACTCACGGATCAGATCTGAGGAATTTGAACAATTGTAGTGGGGAACCCATGAGTTTTCAGAATCAGGATAACCTTTCCAAGACACTAAATATTCCAAACAGCGGCGGTTCTTGCAGGAAGCCAAAATACAATTTAACTCATACTCAGGTTCACCTTCCACAAGAATGGGTTGGGAAGAGGGAGCCTCTGTTCCTTTGAAGAGAGTAAGAAGACATTCATGTAAGGTATGGAAAATCTTGAAAGCAGGAGGTAAATCTAGCCAATAGGCAGAGGGATCAATCTGATGTTCTACCTTGAAGGGACCAACTTGCTTGGGACCTAATTTATGACAGGGAACCTTAAGTTTCATATTGCAAGCATCAACTATGACTAGATCACCTGGCCTGTAAGTCAGCCCCTCCTGGTGCTTACAATCTGTGTATTCCTTGTAAGTTGTCACAGCAGTGGCAAGAGTAACTTGAAGCTCCTGATGGACCTGCTTCAATGCAGCGGCTTGATCAGTTGCAGCTTTCACATTGTTAACCAAACAAGGGCCCATGTTAGAAGAAGGATTGTAACCCACATTGGCATAAAATGGTGATACTTGAGTTGACGTGTGCAGGGCGTTATTATATGTGAACTCTGCCATGGGTAGATTATCACACCATTCATCTTGTTGCGCATTAGTGTAGCAGCGTAGGTAGACCTCCAAACTTTGGTTTACCCTCTCCGTTTGTCCATCAGATTGGGGGTGAAAGGCTGTGGAACGGCATAATTTGATTCCAAGAATTCCAGTAAAGGCTTCCCAGAACTGAGCAATAAATTGAGGGCCACAGTCACTTACAATCTCCATTGGGATGCCATGTAAGGAAAAGATTCTATTCACAAACAACCTAGCTGTCTCCACCAAAGTAAAAGTGGTTGAGCAAGGTACAAAGTGTGCCATCTTTGTGAAACAATTGACTACCACCATGATTGCGTTAAACCCATTGGAATTGGGAAGCTCACCAATGAAATCCACTAACACAGACATCCAGGATCCCACAGCAGGCTGTAGTGGAACCAATAACCCAGTTGTCTTGTTCCAACTGGCCTTGGATCATACACATACCAGGCAATCTCAAACAAAGGCTGCTACCTGCACAGTTAAACCTTTTCAGGAAAACTGGCAGCAGATTAGTTCCACTGTTTTTTTTCTCTGGGTGACCAGCTGTTGGACAGGTATGATTAGCCTCTATGATTTGATCCCAAATAGTGCCCTCAGGAACTCACAAGCAACCTTGATGATATAGGACTGAACCAATCTTATGATAACCCTGAGGCTGACCCACTGGGTTTGCGCATGCTAGCTCTAATAGCCTATCATAGCCTTTGGACAAAGGTTGCAGAAACTTGACCTTGGAGTAAAAGTCCAGGTCTGCGCCCTCAGCTAAGGACATGGTAGCCAACGTAGCCAGCGGAGACAGTACAAAAGGCACCACAGCCTTGTCTGGAATCATAATATGTGTGTTAAACTCGGCATCCATACTAACATCTGGGAGATGGGAAGGGTTCCTGCTTAGTGCATTGGCCAAGTGATTGTCAGATCCCTTAATAAACTTGTGGCAGAACTTGTATCTTGACAGGTCACCATGCCATCTGGATTGACAATCTGACAAAACCCTGGGTTGTTGATAATATAGAAGAGCTTTGTGGTCAGTTCTGACTACAAATGGATGACGTGCCAACATGAGATGGTGATGCCAATGCTTTAACAATTCCACAACAGCCAACAATTCCTTGTCGTAAATCATGTAGTTGTGTTCTTGAGCCTCCATCTTCCGGGAGAAATACCCTACAGGTCTCTTAATCCCATCACTAGCTGTCTGCAACAGCACACTAGCCACAGCGTATTTAGATGCATTGGTGGAAACCACAAAAAGAAGCTCAGGATCCACATGTCTTAGCACTGGGGAGGACAACAAAAGAGCCTTAACTGCTGAGAAGGCACTTGCGCACTCAGGCGCCCAGACTAAAGTCGTCTTTCCACTAGCCAAATATAAAGGGGCGGCCACCTCAGACAAGTGGGGGGTGAATTTCTTCAAGAACGTACATGTACCCAAGAAACTACAAAGTTGGGATACTGTCACAGACGTAGCATACTCTTGAACTGCAGCTTCCTTGTCAGGGGCAATGGTGTGACCATCCTCAAAGATAATACTACCCAGAAAGGTAACCTTATGTTTAAAGAATTCACACTTACTCCTTTTGATGATCAAGTTTGCTTGGAGAATGCGCTCTACAACTGCTGATAAGTAAGCCTTATGAGACTCCTCATCCAGAGAAAATACCAAGATATCATCCATTTATATGATGGTGCAAACACCTAGGTGATCCCCCAGGACTAAATCAATTAACTGCTGAAAGCAAGCCAGGACATTCTTCAATCCAAAAGGCATTACACAGAACTGGAAGATACCCTTCTTTGTTCTGAATGCTTTTAACCATTCCATTCCTTCTGCAATAATGATTTGATTGAAAGCATTCAACAGATCCAGTTTTGAGAATACCTTGGCCTTCTCAACACACCTAGAGATCTGTGCTTTAAGGGGTAAAGGATAAGGATCCGGAATCATAATGTTATTTAAATTCCCGTAGTCAACACAAGGACAAAGGGGCCCATCAGACTTCTGAACAAACAATAACAGGGAGCAGATCAACAAAGCCTTCTTAAAAATGTAGCCTTTTGCCAACATGTCACGAGTCCACTCTTCCAAACATGCGTCTTCCTTCAAGGTTAAAGGGTAAATAGGAGATACAATTGTAATCAGATCAACAGTAACCTTAAAGTCAAAGTCAAACTGAGTGTGCTTGGGAAGGACCTTGACTCTGGTGGCGTCAAATGCTGCAGACCAGGGTTATAAGCATACTGATAAATCCAAACTTACGGGGACAGGGACAGGAAACAATTGTATGGTTTGTGATGATTTATCCAATTTAGACATATCCAACAGCAGAATACAAATATTATATCCAAAGAATGTTCCACCTGCAGCTCATTTTTCTCCAGTAAGGTTGATATATTATGATCTCTCCATCAACTCACTCCCAAAATGATAGGATACATCAGGGTAGAGCAAACGGAAAACCTTGCAGTAAAGGACTGATCTGCAACTACAAAAGTAACTGGATTCTTCAGCTGGAAAGAGGGAAAAGTTTGACAGTTCCCACCCCTAACAAGCATTCCCGGGTGGTACTTGAGTTTTAGCAAGTTGGCAGTCTCCACACTCATGAAATTTTTGGAAGCACCTGTATCCAAAAAAATAGCTAGCTGATAGATAGTCTGACCATTATCAATGCTACCACCTTATATAGGGTGGATAAGCCCTCTTGCCAGACTACAATATGACGCTTCCAACTCTTACTAGTCAGCCTTTCTGTTCCCCAGACTTCTAGTTCCAGCCCCCAGAGTTAGGCAGCCATGCTGGTCTGGCATGTGACTTCAATAGATTACTGGACCTCAGCTTATCTCATCAGCGTATTGGCGGCATCTGGTTTGTGGTTTATGCACACAAGTTTGTTTAACCTGTCAACTTGGTTTTTGCATCATGTATTATTCTTCTTAAAAACCTTTTATATTGGTCATAGAATTCAAGATGTCTCTAAGCGCAAACGTTTGACATGAACTATCTTGCATTATTATTCTTGGGCATTTCATCTTATTGGCTGAGGGGTGCTCTGTGCTTGAGATCAGGTATCATCAAGCTTATCCAATCAGAGTTGATCCAATGAGAGGATCAGAATTGGATTAGGATCAATCTTTGGAGTAATACTCAATGTACTGATTAGCCAAAGCGTGGAGCAGGGTCAGCTGATGCTTTTTAAAGCTTTCCAGCTTTATGGAAATTGGCTGTCTAACTAATCAGCCAGGGGAATAATGGTAAGTCTACCATATTATTCTGGAGTCCTGACATTTCCCCCAGCTAGACTGGACCATATATTCTTCCTTTGCCCCAAGATCTGTGCACATGGATAGCTCATTGCACCACTCCAATTATACAAGCAAAACTGACGCCCGCCAGTACATCACAGATATGTCAGAGGAGGAAAAGAAGGCTTTCTACAACCTTTCTTTTAAGGCTAGACAGACGTTGATCCAAGGGCTTCAAGGTGGAGGCTCCAAATCAGCCTTTACAGGGTTGAAAGACCCTTTCCAGTCAGATGCTTAGAAGGACAGCAAGCAGTCAGGAGGGACTGACACAACTGTTTCCGGGAAGCATCCCATAGAGGGGTCAGTAGAGGAGTGTTTGCCTAAACAGGTCACTTGGGCTTCTGGTCAGCCCACTGAAGGGCAAGAAGTAGTTGTGACTCCAGCTTAGGATAAGTATGATGCCTTTGGGGGGACCCAAGAGTCTGTGTTTACACAGTTCTGTCTAGGAGAGGAAGGATTTTCAGTAAAGAATCTGTTTCAGGGCAAGGACATAATTCCTCTGTTCCTTTATGTAGTGAAGCATGTGCGTCCTTGGATGGATATGAAGAAACAGATCCACAAAACTGCCAGTGGATATTATACAGTGTAAGACTCAACCTCTCAGCAGGAGATTCTACAAGAGTTAACCAATCATCTGGACAACCCAGTGACAGTGCAGTCTGTGGACATGCCAATCTTAGGGTTCATCCTTGACTTTGGCCTTGATGTTATCAAAAGCTGGGTCTTTCCTCTGGATCCTTTTCCTGAGGTCTACAGTATCTTGGGAGTTGAAATTTCTGATGCTTGAGATAGCCGCATTTGCAGGGCTACAAGAAGGGCCTGGGAGGCGCTTCATTGTGGCAATAAAAAGCTGGATCTTTGTGGAATGGCCTTGTGTGGTAACCTGCTTTTGACACCAGATCTTTGTCTGCCTATGGGGACGTTTGATGACATAGCGGCACATTTATAGAAGTATTGCAATAAGATAGGAGGCATCCAAGCTCCCTTGCTTTGTATCTATAGGTAAATTTCTGTTTTCATGCTCAACTACATGGTTCTTTCTTGCTGTTTTCTGCTAGACGCCAGGCTTTGGCAATTGGACGCCCAGTTGGCTTCCATTCCTCTTCCACTTGTCTAATATTTGCAACAGCTAATTGGAGTTTGTAGAGTGCTGCTACAGGTTGCTACCATGATCTTTGTTAGGGGCTGTACTTTCCCTTTTGTTCCTATCTGTAGTGTGACTCAGACTGGAAGACGTCAACAGAATTCTCAAGCCCAGGAAAGGGCAGTGGAGCGTCAAACTCTGGCAAGTCAGGATCCTGGCAATAATATGAGGATGAAGAGGACAGAGACAATGAAGGCAAGGGGGAGAGGACCCTGAGTATCTAGAAGGCAACCCTTAATTGTTCAATAAACACCTATGTCTATAATTATATAATTTTTTATTTTATTGTATATAAATTGTAAGGTTTAATTGTTGCCAATACTAGGCAAAGAAAAGAAAGGTTTAAGGACTCTGACATGTACTCAATTTATGAGCTGTTCATCTGCCAGATTCTTAATAGTATATGCGTCCTGTGAGGTTTTTTTGATAACCTTGAAAAGACCCTTCCATAAGCTATCCAACTTATGGGATTGACCCACAACCTTGTTGTGGTATGAAACCTGGCTTCCCACTTTGAATTCCATCAAAGGACGGCGCTTTTTGTTATTGGCTATCTGGCCCTTTGCTCTGGACAGAGAGGTTTCTGTGAAAGCTTTGGCTTGAAGCTTGATCAGTGTTTCAGCTAACTCAAGTCAGGTATTGCTGATAATTCATGTCTTCAGGATTGCCCATGGTGGAGTACAGGATTGGCAAAATGGCAGGGTGGTGACCATATACCAACTGGAAGAGAAAAAACCTGGTAGTGCTGTGTATTGATATGTTGTAGGCAAAGACCACAGTAGGCAGGAATAGGTACCATTCTGAGGTACAAGTATCTGCCAATTTCCTAAGGATGGAGACTAATGTTCCATTAACTCTCTCCACCATACCATTTGACTCAGGATGGTATGGATTGTAGAGGACTCTCCTCACGCCCATGAGCTTTTTCAGCTTGGGAATGACATTGGTGGAAATTTTTTTGCTGTTGTCTGTAAGGATTAACTGGGGACATCCATGCCAATGGATGATACACTCTAAGACAAAGGTGGCCATGGACTTGGCACTTACTCTCTGTAGTGACTTGGCTTTGGCCCATTTGGTTAAGTGGTCAATGACCACTATGATATATTGGAGTTGCCCTACACACATTGGAAGCAGACCTACGACGTCTATGCTCACAGTGTGCCAAGCAAATTTTGTTCTACTTTTTTGTACTGATGGCAACCCACAGATGGTTTCTCATTCTGGCACTTAGAACAGCAAGTAAGGGTCTCTTTGACGTCAAACAGCAGGGACTCCCAATAGTAGTGGAGTTGCAGCTGGGTGACAGTCTTCCAGAATCCTCCATGGCCTACTGCCTTGTGGGCAGCAAGTATGATTTTGGGCCTTTCTGACAGACAAGGGAATAAGTACTTTTTACCTTCATGATATTTGTAGAGTTTGTTGTTCTCTACCCAAAAGTTCTTTCTCAGCTCCCTCAGAATGTCCTGGACTTCCTCTGGCTCACTATCAAAGGTGGTCTTTACCATTTTATTGTACATGTTGTCTGCTTGGGATGATACCAACACTACTGTGGGCGAGCAAGACAGGCAGTCAGCATTCTGGTGGCTAGCTCCAGGGCGGTGAACTATCTTGTAGTCAAAGGCTTGGAGTTTCAGTGCCCATCTGGCAAGGCGTCCTTTGGGCTCTCTGAGATTCTAAAGCCAGCTGAGGCTGACATGGTCTGTTACCAAGATGAAATTTATGCCATGCAGGTATACCCTAAACTGCTTATAGGAGTATATCACAGTGAGGCATTCTCTTTCTGTGATGGTATAGTTTTGCTCGTGGACATTAAGGGAGCTGCTGGTGTAGGCTACATGGTGCTCAGCTCCTTGATTGTTGTGATGGGATAGCGCTGCCCCCAGTCCTGAAAACAATGTGTTGGTGTGGACAATAAAGGGCTTGTTGAATTCTGGATACATCAGAACAGGGCTGGATGAAAGACTGGTTCTAAGAGAATCAAAGGCAGTCTGGCATGCTGTTGTCCATTCAAAGGTAGTTCCATTCTTAAGGAGGTTGAACAGTGGCTTGCCAGTGTGGGAGAAGTTCAGAATAAAGCGTTGGTAGTAGCCAACCATCCCCAGGAAGACTTGTATGTCTCTTTTTCTCTCTGGTTGCTTCATATTTGTGATGGCTTCAACTTTTGCAGGTTGAGGGCAAAGTCTAGTTGTATCCACAACAAAGCCAAAGTACTCAAGCTGATCTTTAAAAAACTGGCACTTTCAAGGCTTTATCTTCAGATTGGCGTCAGCCAGTCTTTTGAATATGGCTTACAGGTGATCCAGATGTTCATTGAAGGTCCTGGAAAATACGTTAATATCATCCAAATATACCAGAACGCAGGACATCTTGAGGTCTCCAAGAATCAAATCTATGGCTTGTTGGAACGTAGCTGGGGTGTTACACAGACCCTGGGGCATGTGTGTTGACTGGAACAACCCTTGAGAGGTTATTATTGTGCACTTCTTCTGTTCTTTGGGCAGTAACTCAATTTTCCAATAACCAGAAATTAGATCCATGGCAGAGAAATACTTGGCTCTGCCTAGATGGTCAAGGGCATCATCAATCTGTGAGAGAGGGTATGAATCCTTCTTGGTTATCAGGTTGAGCCAACAGTAATCAATCACATCCCTATTGCTACCATCTTTCTTCTTTACTATGAGCATAAAGAGACCTAAGGGCTCTTAGATGACACAAGCATGCCCCTATCCAGGAGTTCCTTAATCTCCTTGCTCACTATCTCCTTGCTAGCTTTGGACCTTCTAATGGGGAAGAGGCAAATAGGCTTCTGGTCACCTGTATTGATGTGATGTGTGACATAAGTGGCACATCCTAGATTGAAATCATCCTCTGCAAAGATAAAGCAGTATTTTTCAAATAGCGCACTGGCCTTCTTGCGTTCTTCATCTCTCAAGGAGAATAGCTCAGCCAAAGGAGTGGTTGCATAAGCAGAGGCTTCTACTTGATCTGACAGTCCTATGTCAGAGAAGTTGCCTATACAATGAAATGCCTCTATCTCTATGACAGGGAGGAGGTGAACAAAGTCAACTACCTGGTGCTTCTTGATCTTCAGGTCAAATTCCTGTAGGTTAGCCAATAGAACATGAATCTCCTGTTGCCCAGGAATAATGATTCCGGGGGCAACACATGGTTCAAAACAGGAGCGGCTCCAAGGCTGATGGATTTCACCGTAGAGTCCTTCTGGTATATCTAGGGTTAATCCAGAGTTGATGACCACCTGGGTGCCGCTCTTTAGTGTGAAGGTTGACCTTAATCAAAGGGGAATGCCTTTGTGTTCCTTTATCTGTGTAGGCAATCACTTGCCCTTCTTTCCTTTAATTTTGTATGGTATTGCTACTACTTTGTCCTTGCACGCCGGGTGAATGCTCTTGGTCTCCTTTGGTGGCATCTTCTCCTTGGAATAGTACAACAAATTTATCTGACTGAGAAGTGTCAGGGTGTCCACTTCCATGTCCAGCTTAACCCCATACTTAAGGAGAAATGCTGTCCCAATCAGTATATCATAGTTTTGACTGGGTAGAACAACAGCTGGCAAAGAGACTGCAATCAAACCAAACCTCATTCACAACAAGATGTATGCTCCAACTGAAGTGGTGGTGTGAATCCTGGCGGTACCATAGACTTTGGTGTGCCACGTCTGGAGCCAAACCCAGCCTTTTCACCAGGCGGGTTGAGACTATGTTAATTGGGGCCCTGCTATCTATAATGGTCTGTACTTTTACCTTATTTACAGAAATATCAGCATAAGTACATTCTGTGTAAGATTTGGATTGGAGATTTAATAAATGGATACCCAGAGGTCCTGGGGTATTGAAGTATTGGCAGAGACTTTGGCCAATCTCAGGAAAGTTGGCTTCTATAGTTTCCAGTGGCATGGAGAGCTGTAAATCTTTCAGTGGCAGCAGGTTGCTAGACATGTTTGGGTTAGAACCAGTACATATCTCCTGAACTTAAGTTGTGTAGGGCTTGGAGACGGTCTCTAATGTGTTGGCGTCAATTGTCCTGGGGCGGCCTCCCCTTGGGTGGGGATTGCATGCAGGTCTTCTGCTACTAGCTTATGGATAGAGTCCTCCTCAAAGTCTTTCTCCAGTAAGAATAAGTCATGAAGGGGCTGGCTAATGGCTGTAGACGTGCCCAGGATTATCACCTGGGGAGGTGTTGGCTCCATTTTGGTAGGCAAGGGGTTGGTTTCACTGACCTCAGGGTGCTGACTGGTTGTTTCTCAATTGAGGTCCTTTGGAATGGGAAGGGGATTGGCGGGTCCAGTACATTCCATTACTGGCCTGCCTTCCCTTTTCCCTGCTCAGCAGGTTTGGCTACTGTGACCACATTGATATAAGGGGGACTAGGCTTCCCTCCTTAGCATTCTGCTGCAAAGTGGCCTCACTTTCCACACTTATTGCAGTTACCAGAATTACAATAGAATTTATTTTATCCTTTTGACTTATCTACGTCAGGTGTGGATTTGGCTGGCTTGAGAGTTTGGGATTAATCCTTAAAGTTGTTAAACTTTTACCTGAATGTCCCTTTTTTGGGGCCTCAAACTGCAAACCAAGTCTGCTGAGATAGCTGGTAATCTTCTGTGTGTTATTGGACTGGTCAAGAACTGGAAACATCACATTGGCAAGCTCATAATAGGGTTGTAAAGCTCTGCTCATGGTGATGGGGCAATTGAGATTGGAAAGTACCATGGCTCCAAGGAGAATCTGTGCCTCCTGGTTGAATTGATTGGCAAAGTTGGAGACAGTCTTGTATTTCTTGAAGGAGATATTGCTAAACTCCGCCTTTCTGGCCTGGAGTTTAGTCTTGCTGCCAAATTCATCAATGACCGCCTGTTTGGCGTCTGCGTATATCCACTCTTCCTGTGGTAGATGTGGCATGATAACGTCTACACTGGCAGGTTCTAGGGCATTAATGAGGATGGTGGCCTTCATGTGATCCAATGACCTTCTCATGGACATCTCAAATAGCCGTATGAATGTTCTAATGTTTCCATTACAATAAAATTTAGGTAAGTTCAATGGGTTAAACTTATGGTTGGGTACCAAAGTCTCTTCTATAGGAGTGGTCATTGGTCTTCTGGTGGGAATAGAAGGAATCCTGTTGGGGGTCATTGGCGTGAGAGGAGGCAGTGCTGCAACTCCCATGGGCACATTACGCGTGTACTGAAAGCTGTTAATCTTGTAATAGGAACCTACTTCATGGAAGTAATCAGGAGAGGAAGTCTTCTGCCTTTCCAACTAAGAGGCAGGGAGGGGTAACAGGCCTTGGCCAGAGCTGCTACTGCCTGCTCTGCTAGCCTGAGTCTCAAGCTTGCTTAGCCTTGTAGCAAACTTAAGTTTCATCTCCTTCCTAGCTGCACGTTTTTGTACCAGCTGTTCCAGTAGGTTGCTGTGGTTTTCCTTCAGCATAAGAACCGTAGAGGTGAGCGTACCATGACATTGCTTGTCCTTCATGCAACCTTCCTCCAGGTGGGTGATCCGTTTGCGTGTGGACTCAAGATCCTTGTAAAGCAAGTTGGCAAGATCTTGTACACTTTCAATGGTCTCCCAAAGATTGTTTTTGTTATCCACATAGACGTTGTGGTACAGGCAACAGTTGTGGGGGTCAGAGGAAAGTTCCTGATTATCAATGCCCAGCGGGGTAGGGAACTACCCATTTCTCAGGCTGCTAAGCTTACTTACCAGCTTGTTAACGTAAGCCACTAACTTGTTATACTGGTTGGCACTTCTATTGTCTGTGTTGTCCAGCATATGGCAAAGAGCTTCTTTATCAAGAGAATCTTTAGTCTGATTTGGGTGCTAGTTCAACTTTTCAACCCTACAGGTAAGGCTATTGCAGTGAGTTGTCATGTTGGTGATTCACTGTGGAGTTATGCCAGTGCTCTTGAAGCAATTGGCAATAATATGTCTAACCTGAGAGTTGAACTGCTGTACAATCTCATCCACCCTGAAGTGGGCATGATTGGTGGTATCAAACAGATTTCTTAGGATACCCTGCAATGAATTAAATATGGTATTCAGCCTTTTGTTTTTGGCCATGTGGGCTTCCTGCAATTAATTGTGGCTAACCCCCAGCTCAGTAAGTTCCAAACTTTGTCTTGCAACAAGTTGCTGCAAGTGTTTGATGCTCAGATGAACAAGGTAAGAGAGGAAGTCTTTGACTTGCTCCTTCTCCTTGTTCAGCAGCTGACTGATCTGCATGCTGTTAGCCTCCTGGTACTGGTGGTATGCAGTCCAAAGGTCAGCAGCATTAATAGTGTAGCTGAACAGAGTGAACTCCATCTCCTGTTGGGCCCCTTCATGTTGTTGACCATGCAAGAGTGCGCCTAGCATAGTGTGGACCTCTTCTAAGGAATACTGGAAAGGTTGGTGAGGTCCTGGAACATTTGCAGGGCCCAAGTGTGTCACAGTAGATTCCATAATGCCGGGTATTGTCTGTCCAAGTAAGAAAGCTTGGAAGGCCAGAAACCCTGTATCAAAATTGACCAAGTTAACAGATTTAAACCAAATAGTTGATCAAAAATGGGTCACGGCTGCTCCAGTCCACCAGCTGAAACCAACTCCACCTTTCAAACTAATGCTGATAAATTAACATAATATGAGGGTCACCCAATATGAGCTTGTTAATCAGTATGGTTGTCAGAGACTAGTCACGCAAGGGTTTTTTGCAACCTGGACCAGATACTTACTTGGCAACGTGAAAGGAATAGGAGGTCAAGACTCAGGTGGTATTGCTTAGTCAATTTTTCTGATATATATTGAATAGTTTTCCCTGTTTCAACTCTAAGAGTTGAGTCCTCCTAAATTTACTCAATAAAAATCAATTATCCCAAGTTCTAAATTTTAAATTTTAAAAATGCATCCTGTGATTGGGCTGTTACAGTATATCCCGTACAATCTGATTCTGAACCAAATCATTTCAGGAAGATGGGGCCCAGCATCTGGAACTTTGTTGTTGGCGCCTCCAAATGTCAATTTCATGCCAGCCAATTTTGTAACTCCTCCCCCCATTTATGAAACTGAAAATTGTGTCCCTTCTCAATGCCCAGAATTCTACGCTGAAGATGCATTGTGCTTTACCAGGTCATTTATCTTGGTTTACTCTGGTTAGGACTACTGGTTCTACTTAATTCTGGAGTTACAATTGGAAATTTCATAAAAAAATATTTGAAGCCGTGTTGGTGGTTAATAATCAATTCTATGTGGATTTGGGTGATAATTCCCCATCATTTAGAAACAGCTGCATATTATCCAGTGATTTCCATCACAAAGTGGAGGCAGTTGTCTTGGAGCTCAACAGCTTGGTGTGGAATAATAGCCAAGCAAAGACTAGTGTCTCTTTTGGTGTCACTAGTGTCCATGCATCCCCCAACTTATCAACAAAGCTGGGGCAGGAAAGAGGCAAGGCAGCGCCTTTGTCGGAACTTGTGCCATTAATGCTATTTCAATATTGCCTTCTAATAGTGATAGTTGCAAAGATTTGACTGGTTTTGTCATGGCCTGGGTGACTCCCAGGGGAACCTTTGGTTGAGGGGAAGGGCCAAGCCTGGAAGGCCCAGTAAATGACAGGGGCCATCCGCATCACATAATTGGCAGCAGTAGCCCAAGGATGCTATACTCCCATGTGGGGTATCACTTGCTCAGTGAGCCTCAGCATGGTAAAATAGGCGAATCCAAGTTTACTGTAGTCATATGATGAAGCAGAAGGAATGAGAGGAAGTTCTCCTGTGGCAGCACTCTTGTTCAGGCTTGGCTGAGAAAGTTGTTGGATCAGAGGAACACCAGGAAAGGAGGAGTGTGGTATGGAAGCAGGAATTAATTCTTAGTCCAGCACTCTAGGAGATGGGGTAAAGGCTGGTGGTGGTTGGTTGGAGGCAGCTAGAAGTTGCTCTGTTTCCCAGCACTGGTGTTGGTACTGGAGGTACTCTCTGTTTAAAAGCACCAACAGTTTAAAATTTGTAATAATGTAATAAACTCCTGAAAAGTATAAATGCTCAGTGTGCATTAACCAGCAAAGTTTATTAGATGAAGATGTCAACAAAGAAAGGGGATGTCAGTGTTCCCAGCTATATCTTACTGGGAAACTGCAATTGGACTTACTGGCAACTTCTTATTGGTTGTCAATGGATTATTCTCAAGCTGGGCCCCATTGATGACTCCTGATTTGTCATTTAGATGGGTCCTTTCATTATTTTTGACCTGGGGAAGCTGGTAGGGGGATTTTGGTCCATTTGGCAACCCAAGTCCCCAATTCTGGGTTTCAGAGGATGTGGGCCAATTAAAATCTTTTTTGCTTGGCTTTAGGACGGTTTCCAATTGCCCCCAGGCTTGGCCTTGACCAGGGTTTGATTCCCCACTTGGAATTAAAGTTTTCTTTTGGTAAATCTGCGTAATCAATGGCGTGATTGATTGGTTGCACAATTGCTTAATTGCAGGCATTCAACCTATGTAACATAGGGTTTTGTCTGGCCCATTCTGATCCCTGAAAGGTTTTTCTTTTGAGTTTTGGAATTCCTCGCTTTCTGTAAATGGTTCTGGTTCAATACCCACTCATTCTGGATGCTCATACCTGTCTGTGAATGATCCTGGTATGATCTCATCCCAATGTGACTCCCTCAGCCACTCTGTCTTCCTAATGAGTGATCACTGTCCCTTGTTTACTATTTAAGTAGAATCAATTCTCCTAATAAAGACAAGTTTATCCATATTTGTGTTGATTTTAATAATCTTCAAGCTTTTTCCTGTCTTTTCTGCCAAAAGGACTTTCACATCTTTTTTCCAGGAAATTAAGGTATGTGCCCTTAATTTTGCCCTGAAGGCTAACCCAAGGCTAGCTTCAAACCTCAAATCTTTTGTTATAAAAATTTCCCACTGTGTCCTCCTGGATGTTGTCCCCAGGAGCTAAACACAACAAAATGGTGCTCACTACAGGGGCTGCAAGCCCCTTGGTTACCCTTTTCCCACGTGCATTCTCTGGTCCTTCTCCCTTTGCTTCTGAAGTACCCAAACAACCTAAAGCTTCTAGTCCCTCTCTAGAAGAAGACATCACCAATGCCCCCTCAACTTCCATGATATTGGTTCTGTCCCCTGGGCCTGTGTGATCCCCCTTCCAGCTTTCTCTCTCAATCACCTTAAGCTCATGCTGCTGCCCGCTCCCTACTCCACTCTGGCACTGTGGCAATGCACACTATCCCTGGTCTCTGTCCTGGGTACGCTTCCAAAGACCTGAACTCCTTCCTCTTGGACTTTGGTCTCCCCCTGCGCTGATGGAGTCCATGGATACAATTGGTGTGTTAGTCAACCAGTTCATCCAACCTGCCCTGGTTCACCATCAAATTGCATTAGGATCCCAGAACCAACTTCTAAATGCTGTAGCCACCGCTGTCTCAAACAACCATGCTCAGAATATGGCATACCAAGAATGGTCTCATAGTCTCTTTGCGTGTATTTCCAATAACCAGCGCAACATGCTGGACTCTCAGAATTACTTAACTTCTTTACTGAATTCCCTTTGTTCCTTGCTCCCTGGATACATCAAAGATCAACTATGTGAATTGGATGAGCATCAAGCAGCGTGGTGTGTACAAATTGAGGCCTTTCTGCTAAAGCATTGCCAGGATTTTGAGACTCTGGTTAGCAAACTTAACCAATTCCAAAAACATATTAATTTTCAACTTGATTTAGTTGGAGCTCATGTTGATACTTGGGGCCGCCATCTGCAGCATCAATGTGGTCTGGATAAGGCTGCACTAGGTGATACTCTATATCAAGTACAAAATTATATGGATGATAGAGTAGCATCTATTGAGGTGACTCATCCCGCTCCTCCTGTTGAGGCCCCATCTGACTTTGAAGCCAAGGTATAGGAAGCAATAGCCGAGCTCAAGGCTACCACTTGGCGTCAATCTTCTGTTCAAAACCCCCTCCAGTTGAACCTATTCCTGACTCTCACATTGCTTTGCTCACTGATCAAGTAGCTACTTTTCAAGGCAAAATTGAGTATTTAAGGCAACGCCTCTCTAATTCTGAGGACTTGTCTTCTAAGTCTGAAGATGAAGAGGAAACAAAAGTTGTTAATACTCCCGCTCATGGCAATCATGGTTGCTGCCCTGGTTCAGAAGGTCAATCCCAGATCAACTGTGCACGTGCGTTAGATCAGCTTGCAGAAGTAACAAATTATGTAGCTAATAGGCAAGACACATTGGAAAGAGAGGTACAAAACCTCTCCTGCTTTACCAAGACAATGAATGGACAGGTCATCCCCTTGGTTGCTCAGACCACTTCCCTGACCACCTGCCTCAATGGGATTGCTGGCACCTTATTGGTGCAACAAATTAAGATTGACAAATTTGGAGTTGCTGCTACCACTGTTAGAGATCTTAGTGGACAGAAAAGCTCTACCTTGGATACCCTAGAGGAGAGCCTTTGACTCCTCTGGGTTAGACAACCTGCTGCTGAATCCAAGTTTGAAGGCAATTCTCACATTAACGTCCTCAACCCAGGTGAAAACAGCCAGTCCTCTTCCTTATCTATTGACCCAAATTACAAAACAACCTCCAAACAGATATTTGATCCTAAAACCTCTACCATTGCTGCCTTTCTAACAATTTATAAGACTGCAATGTGTAGGGCTACTGATGAACTCAAAAAGAACATACCTCACCTTTCTCCATCCCACATGCCAAGAAGTAGTGGTCCCCAAAGTCCCTCCATTGTCACTTGGGAGGACATGACGTGCCTCCTTATTCAGGAGTTCAGAGGAGATCTCATCTTGGAGGTCAATAAGGATGCATTTATGCACATCATCTTTAAGCCCAAGAAAACCCAGGATGAGTTTGAGGATTGCTTCTACATTGAAGGCCAAAAGTTAATCACCAGTTGACAGTTAACTCCCCAGGAAGCTTACACAGCTTGTTCAAATGCTTTGAAAGTGAACCAGCTTCTATGCCTAAACTTTAAGGCACACAAGGCTTCACTCACTTCCATGAAGAGTATTAAGACGCTCTTGTAAGACATGCATTTGACCCATGGGGGTACAGTGGTATGTGAAAATAAAGCCAGTAATTCTGGGACTACCTCTTATACACCGCACATTATGATGCTGGGTGCAGGTGGACAGACTAAGAGGCAGTTGTCATAACTGTGGCCAAATAGGTCACCACTTGTGTACTTGCACTAATCCTCAAGTGGAAGATTGTGACCCCAAAGAACAGGCGGGAAAAGAGAGGTCAGCTTAGAGACAGAGACAATCTCTGGTGACCAATCTCCCTCATCTCCCCCTAATCCTCCTTCTGATGAGGAAGCTCTGTCTTCCTCTGGCCCAACTATTCTTCACCTATTTCATGATCTCTCCAGTGATCCAGACCCTGAAGATTCTGATAGTGAAGATTCTGATAGTTATGGCTATTCTGTTCTGGCTGTTCCAGAAACTGTCTCTGTCCCGTACAAGCTCTGCTCTGAGAAGACCACCACCACTTCTCAAGAACCTTCAAGTGAAGCCAATACCATGGTGGCTTGTCCTTACCTAGCCCAGGCTCATTGACCTTCCGTCTTGGTTGATTCTTCTGAGAAAGCAGCAAAGCTAGCTGAAGCTCTCTTCCAAAATTTAACTGTATCTCTCCTACTTCAGACTGTGTGTAAGGAGATTCCTGCCTTAAGGCGCATGTCAGCTAAATGGGAGAAGGAGCTAGAGGCTTTGCAGGATGTGTTGGCCGTCTTGCCCCCCTTTGGAAAAGATACAATCCGCATGGAAGTATCAATCCAAAAGGTTAAAATCAAAGCTATCCTGGACACAGGTTCTCCAGTCAATGTAGCATCTTCAAAATTAATGAAGAAACTTAGGCTGGCCCTATGGGGTTCCTGGTCATCAGTCCCCAAAGTGTGTCCTGGGTTATAGCCAGGGACTGGCTTGGAGGAGTTGTTATCCTCCAACAGTGGTGAAGGGTTGGTAAGGAGTTTATACTTGGCTTGCATATGGGCAAACTCCTCTAGTATCTTCCCAATTACTAAGTGAGTGTCTCCACTGTACACTTGTACTTCAGCAGGCACAAGTCTTCTGTGGGCTGATACCAATCCTGTAATAGTCTTGCAAACTCTTCCCCAATGAACTATCTTCCTCTATTTTTCATTTCCAAATGCTTTTTCACCTTCTCCCACTCCTCCTGGGCAGATTTACTAGAGGCAAACTTCCTTCACCCTAAACAATATGATTCCTCATCCCCTGGGCCAGAATAGAAAATATGGGGTAATTGACTCATGGGAATTATACTCTCTCTTTACACGGGAAATTTGGATAGGGGTCGTAATAGGCGCTTATTCACAGTCAGAAGGAAGATCTCTGTAGAAACCTTCTGATATATGGCCTTGGGATATGGGGTAATAAAGGGTTTGTGCCAATACTTGGAGTTCTTCAACAATCTCTTGGACTCCTTGTACTTGGTCTTCAGCTCCTGCTCCTTGGTCTTGGGCCTCTGTACTTTGGCCTTGGGCTCCTGCACCTTAGTTGTGGGTTCCTGTGCTCTAATCTTAGGCTCCTGCAATCTTTCCTGGCTCTGGCTTCCTATCCTTGGTCTTTTGTTCCTTCTGTAGCTTTTTTGGCCTTTGTAATCCACTTGATCCAGTCCCTGAAGAGTCTCAGATAGCTTTCCCTTTTATAGCCCCTTGTTTCAGACCAAAAACCTCTCTTAGAACTCTGGTTCTTCAAAGCTTGAACTATCCTGTTTTTCTTCTTCTATAATATATTAAACCTTTAAAATTACTTCAGCCAATGAAAGCCCTGAATTTTCTGCTTCTGCTCCTCATTTTTTAGGCTCTAACTCTCAAGTTAAAGCCCTTAAAACACTGATTGAATAAATTTTGGCTTGCATCCAACCAAACGCCTGAATTCCACAGTTTTTCCAAAAAGGTTTCCCTGGATGACCCTTCCTTGACCCTGTGAACCCAAGGCTGTCTCTCTCAGGGTAAACAACTGCTCTGTGTTTCAAACGGTTTTGCCGTGATTCCCGTCATGTTTCCCCGGCAAATCTCGAGCGCTTCCACATATGTTTTACTTAGGCAAACTTTGACCCTTTGATTTTTTAACGTTTCCCTGTGTTTCTCTGTGTTTCCTTCAACGTTTTGCAACTTTGAACCTGCCTGCTATTTGTCTTTTTGTCTCTCCTAGTTGTTCTTGGCAAAATTTGCTCTTCTGCCTTTGCAGTTTCTCTGTTCTCCTTCCAGTTTCTTTTTGGCCTATTTCCTCTCCAATCCTTCTTCTAAAACTCACATATAATTCTAACAAACTATAGGTTATTTTTTCTTCTCTTTCTTTTTTAAATGATTTTTAGCCCTTTTTTAATCATAATCTGGAAGTATCTAATTATTTTTTAACTGCTTTTTCTGTTTTAAATTTCCTCTCAAAAGTCACTAAACCAGCTCTTCCATCCTCTGAATTCAGTCCAGCTAAGCTAGTTCATCTTCTCAGTTCTTCAGTTCTTCAGCACCAACTTCTGGTCCTTTTGGCCATCCTATATTATGATCAGCTAGTCCTGCATCATAATCTTCTTTTCCTTTGTCTTATCCTTAACCAGTTCCTCACTAATCCTTACTAGGAACTTCCTTTGTTCCTTCTACACACTGAACCATACTGGTTAATTCCATTCAGTGTGAATTAACAGTCCATCTACTATCCTTCACTGTGATCAAACAGTCCCTCTTGCTAGTTTTCTCTGTTAATTCTGTGAACCACCTTGGTTCTTTATCTCAGCCCCCATTACCAGAACTTGTAGACCCAGGCATGAGTCTACATTGAACTGGCGTTTGACTGGGCCCTTGCAAGTGGCATTCCACTTAGGCCATTCAACCATAAATCTATGTCTATGCGTTGTCTTTACTCACCCAGGTGATGAAGTCCGGGCTTTCAGTCACAGAGTAATCAGTTCTACTTCCCAGAGGCCTGATCACACCAAGTTCTGCAGCTTGCTTCCCCAAGCAAGCCACCTTGGTGACACCTCTGAGCATGCCTATACCCTCCAATGCTTACCTTGGGTTTCCCCAAAGCTTCCATAGGGGCATAAATGAGGACACCCTACCAGTCTGTTAGATAGAATGCTTGCTCACAGACCTCCTGTAAGCGTATCAGGGTATGTTGAGACCTCAGAGCTCTTCCCCTCCCTGGCAGCCCAAGTTACCCGCCAGGGGTCCAAAACCCACTCCCCCCAGACAAACAAGATTCCCTGCTTGCTATTTCAGTCTTCACCCTTCCACAGCCATAGTTTCCTGCAGGGTGAAGCACTATAGCCCAAAGCAGCCAACATTTTCTGCTGGGTGAAGGCAACATCTGCCCCTGGTAGTCCTTTGTTACTTACCAGGAAGGCCCCTACTTATCCTAGTAGACCATATTACCTACTAGGCTTCCCCTACTTACCCCTAGCAGCCCTATGTTACCTACTAGTTTACAGCATCACCAGCTAACCACACATTGTCACTCTTCAGCGCATTGTCTTTATTTGAAGCCAAATCAACCCTTGCCTGCAAAACAGCATCCATGTGGATTACCACAGGCCCCTGACCTCAACTACACTCAGTTGTATGGCACAGCTGGCATGGCACAAACTTGGGCCATTGGTGCCTACTCTGCTCTACCCATGAGGTCTGGGAAACTCCTCATTGCTTCCCCCGCTGTAGTCCTTGAAAACAAAAGCTATGACCTCTTGGTGGGTAAACAATTCCTTTGATAGTATAACAGGATTGTGAACTTACAAGATGGATATCTTTTGCTCTTAGGATATGAGGTCCCTTTGATTTTTGAGGAACCTCTGCGCCTCCCAGGAAAACGTCTTAAAACTTGTGTGCTTGAGTACCACAGGTATATTCTCTCTCAAGTATAGGAATCACTCCTCCAACATGCGCACCCTTCCTTCTTCCTTCCCTGAGGAAGAAGGGGGACCTCTTCTTGCCCCAGCGGCTATCACCATTCCTCTGGGCTCCCAAGTGGTGAATGATTCTCAGATTTCTTACAAACTACCTGAAATGTTGTTCTTAGCACTCTACTCACCTGACTCCCTAATCTGTAAAGAACCCCACCTGTGTCCTTGGATTCTAGATTAAACTCACAAAGAGCCTGTAGTATTAATGCTTGCCAACCTGATGGCCCTTCCCATGCAGGTGACCTGAGGCCAGGTTATAGGGCATGGTTGTATACTGGTAGCAGAACAAGTGGCCTCCCTCTACCCCTTTGGAACTTTTAGTGATTTCAATCTACTTGAAGACAATCCTCAAGTTCTCTCCTTATTTGTTGCTGCTGACTTCCCTTAATTGTCTCCCATCCAACAAAAAGACGTGTTGGACCTGCTCAATTAGTTTAGTAACATCTTTGCCTCTGGACCTATGGACTATGGCCTTGCTAAAGGGGTCATCCATCAGATTGATACTGGGGATGCACCCCTTTTTGTGCCAAACCATACCGCTGTAGTAAGGTAGAGGATGCTCAGGTGTCTAAAGAGATCAAGCAACTACTAGACGCTGGGCTACTAGCTCTCTCTCAGAGCCCTTGGGCCTCCCTGTTACTGATCCTCAAGAAGAAGGATGGATGACATCACATTGTAATGGACTATTGCCGCCTGAACTCTCTCACTAAGAAAGACTTGTACCTCTTGCCCAGAATTGATAATGCTCTCAGACAGTTGGGTGGTTCCAAGTTTTTCTCAGCCATGGATCTAGCCTCTGGATACTGGCAAGTTGACTTATCTCCTGAAGATAGAGAAAAGGCTGTGCTTATCACCTCAGAATGTCTTTTTGAACCCACTTGTATGCCCCAGGGACTCTGCAATGCCCCTGCTACATTTTAACAGGCTATGGACTCCATCCTACAAGACTATAAGCTCTCTTGTGTCCTCATGTACCTTGATGACATCATCATATTCAGCGCTACCTTTACTGACCACTTGGAACACCTCAAGGCTGTCTTTATCAAGATATGCAAAGCTGGCTTGAAACTCAAACCCTCCAAGTGATCCTTCTTTAAAAAAGGCCTTGAGTTCTTAGGTCATGAGGTCACTCAAACTGGAATCTGCCCCATGAATAATAAGGTGGAAGCCATTGACAAGATGCTATCTCCCACAAATCTTTGAGATGTTCAAGTATTATATGGTATGATGGGCTATTATCAACAGTTCATACCCAATTTTGCTGAACTGAGTGAACCCCTTGTCCAACTGCTTTGCAATGTCCCCTTTGAGTGGACTGACAGCCAGCAACAAGCATTTGAAGCGTTTAAGGCCAAGCTCAAAGAGGCTCCTATCTTAGTCTATCCTGATTATTATAAAGAGTTCATCTTGTATACTGACACCAGTGGAGTAGCTGTAGGTGCCATCTTAGCCCATCTTGACAACAAAGGCGTGAATTGACCTGTAGCCTACTCTTCACGGGTCCTCAATAAGCACAAGAAGAACCACAGGTCACTGAAAAGGAATGCCTGGCAGTGCTGCATGCTGTAAAGCAGTTCAGGCATTATATCTATAGGACCCACTTCACGGTGGTCACAGATCACTCCTCCCTCAAATAGCTGCAACAACTAAAGGAACCCGAAGGTCAATGAGCATGTTGGTCTCTGCGTCTGCAAGGGTACAATTTCACTGTGATACACTGTTCTGGGGCCCAACACCAGAACAATGATAGCTTGTCAAGGATGCCAATACTAGCTATTCATCCCGCTGATGCTGATTGCCTATACAAATTAATAGGGTACCCTGACTCTTGGACCACAGAGCCAGAAGACATTTGCCTGGCGCTACAAACTCTAAGCAAGGACACTGTAATTTGAGATAGGCAGCTCTTCAAAAAATTCAGCAATGCCTATCTAACCTACATTTGCCCTAGCATGAGGATAGCCATTATCCTCCAAGCTCACATTGACACTGGGCATGGGGGTATAGCCAAAACTCATGACTGGCTATGCAAGAACTTCTACTGGGAGAGCATGCGCCTTCTGATCCCTGATGTTCTTGCCTCCTGTCATTTGTGTCAACTCTAATGTCCTTGCCTGTCCCAACACCAATTCAAGCTCACCCCTAAGCATGCTTTCCACACTGTGATTATTGATGCTGTTAGGCCTTTCCCTTGGTCTAGGTCTGGGTGTTGTTTTATCTTAGTTACCATAGACCATTTTAGCAAATGGGTTGAGGACAGAGCAACAAAAGATATAACTGCTAAGACCACGGCTACTTTCTTGCTGCAAGAAATTTTTTATTGGCATGGCTGCCCTCAAGTCCTGCTTTCTGACAATGGTACCAACTTTAATGCTTGCCTCATCACTTCTATTGTTGAAGCTATGGGGACTCATCAATTGTTCTCCGCACCATATAACCCCTCAACCAATGGAAATTTCAAACAAGCAAACTCCACTCTTGTGTTCATAATGAGGAAGCCCACGCTTTTGGACGCTGCCAATTGGGATATGTTCCTCCCTGCTGCCCTCTTTGCTTACCAACTCATTAGGCACCAAGTAACTGGTCAGTCCCCTTTTGCCATGCTGTACAGACGTGAAGCCGCCACCCCCTCAATCTTGGGACCCCCTTGATCAAAGTTGATGTGTGTGCAAATCCTGAGGCCCATGTTAAAGACTTAACCAATTGCATCATCAACATCCAAGCAATAGCTTATTCCACTGCTTACAAGGTTAAGGCTCTGGAGCTCTCCCCGTCCAATGCTGCTAGAGCCCCCCTCCCTGAGTATTGAATAGGCAACCTAGTTCTCTACTACCAGAATTGTACAGGTGGTAGAGCTCATAATCTGGATTCCCTCTGGGTTGGGCCCTGCAAAGTCACCTTTAAAAAGGGTGTCAAGTATACTGTGAAATTGCTGTCTTCTGGACGTCCTTTTGCCCGCGTTCACTCCAAATTTACCCGCAAATATCAACTTCCTGTGTCCAATCTTGAGGGGGAGATATTGTAAATTGCGCCATTAATGCCATTTTGATATGACCTTCAAATATTGATATGTGCAAAGATTTAGTCGGTTTTTCTTTTGATTTTGGGAATTTCTTGCCTTCTGCAAATGGGTCTGGCTCAATATCCACCCATTCCGGATGCTCATACCTGTCTGTGAATGATCCTGGTATGACCTCATCCCAACGTGACCCCCTCAGCCACTCTGTCTATCTAATGAGTGATCACCATCCCTTGTCTACTATTTAAGTAGAATCATTTCTCCTAATAAAGACAAGTTTATCCTTATTTGTGTTGGCTTTAATAATCTTCAAGCTTTTCCCTGTCCTTTCTGCCAAAAGGACTTTCACATCTTTTTTTCCAGGAAATTAAGGTATGTGCCCTTAATTTTGCCCTCAAGGCTAACCCAAGGCTAGCTTTGAACCTCAAATCTTTTGTTATAAAGATTTCCTGCCATGTCCTCCTGGATGTTGTCCTCAGGAGCCAAACACAGCAGCCTTGACTTGACACCAATGGCAGCTTGTTTTTGTAGTGAGCACCACTGTCAAGATTTTGTGGTCTTGAGGAAAGATCTTTATTGTTCATTATAGTAGGGATGTTGATATAGATTGTATGAGGACAATCTTTGCTACCAATTGGGTCTAGGTGAGGCTACGCCTGGCAATATCCCAAGTCCGTAGGAGAAAACACACAGGTCTGCAAGTAAACAGCGGTGTGTTCTACTTGGATACTTCTGACTACTAGGTGTTAGCTAGTAGTGATATGACAATAGAGATCCTTTAATCTCTATCTTCAAGGGTAATTATTCTGCTCAATCTCTAATTAGGAGAGCATCTTATATAGGGTGGATAAGCCCTCTTGCCAGATTATAATCTGACGCTTCCAACTCTTACTAGTAAACCTTTCTGTTCCCCAGACTGCTAGTGTCAAGATTGACAATTCTTCCTTCCTAGAAACCCGGGCCCAGGAGCAGGGATCAAACCCCAAACCTGGATTCCTTTGGGCTGCTGGGCCTGTGGACTGCAGGACTGCCCGCCTGCATTTTTCTGGGATCAAGCCCCTCAAGCTGACACCAAGAATGTTGACCCATACATTAAAAAGAGAAAAACTAAAGAAATCATCACGCCAAATGGAGGATTAATCACAGCGCCTAATGGAGGAACTGATTTGGAAACTATTAGCTTCTCAAACTTGAAGTCTACACCAGCAACCAATCAAGAGCTAACCCAGGAAAGAGGCATGGGCCTGCAACCCATTCCAATGACCTCAACACTAAAACAAGATAATCAGGCATCCAAATCAAGATTCCTGACCAATAAAAGAACTCCCGGGCCAAGTGCCATTTTGCCGCCTTTTGACCCAAGCACCCAATTCCCCCGGCCCTGGCCTTCCTAATGCCCTAATGAAGCCCCCATGGAAAGTGTTAAGTTTGAAGGGGGGCACTATATAGACCCAAGGACCCTGTGCTCCAAACTTATTGCCATTTTTGAATAAAGGTTATGTTAATTTGGCTCATACAGCTATTGCCTTATTTTGTATTTGCTGTCTACCAATTCAGTTCAAGATCTCCTGGCCTGCTTGCCCCACTGCCTGCTGTTTTGTGTCCTCCTGGTGTATCCTTTGGACCCGTCCACTTTACCAACTACCCTCTGAAGTCTGAATACAAGGAATACGCCCCGGAAAAGATACTCAAACTTGATCCTCTGGCCCGCATACAATCCACTGTTAGATACAACCAACAAGGCCTGTGGATATTTTCAACACCCAAGTTGTTCAGAGGAAAATTCAATTATCTCCCTGCTTACAACCTGTCCATGGAGCCGCCTGTGACACCAAAACCCATGCCTGCTTCTGCACCTGACCTCCCAACCAATCATACTGGCAAGCTGTTTGGGATTGTGTACATCACCCTCACAGGGGTGATTGACACTATAATCCTGGCTGCCGGCCCATGGTCTTGGGTGGGGAAGTCTGCCTTGTACCTTTTAAAGTTATCTCCCCTCTTTTGGTGGGCATTGCCCGCAAAAAACCCGGCCCAAGTTACCCTGAAAACAACGGGCCGGCCGCCCAAGACTGGATCCCTGACAGCTAGTTCCAGCTCCCAGAGTCAGGCAGCCATGCCAGTCTGGCATGTGAGTTCAATAGATTACTAGACCTCAGCTTATCTCATCAGCATATTGGCAGCATCTGGTTTGTGGTTTATGCACACAAGTTTGGTTAACCTGTCAACTGGGTTTTTGCATCATGCATTATTCTTCTTAAAAAACCTTCTATATTGGTCATAGAATTCAAGATGTCTCTAAGCGCAAACGTTTGATGTGAACTATCTTGCATTATTATTCTTGGGCATTTCATCTTATTGGATGAGGGGCGTTCTGTGCTTGAGATCAGGTATCATCAAGCTTATTGAATCAGAGTTGATCCAATGGGAGGATCAGAATTGGATCAGGATCAATCTTTGGAGTAATACTCAATGTACTGATTAGCCAAAGCGTGGAGCGGGGTCAGCTGATGCTTTTTTAAGCTTTCCAGCTTTATGGCAATTAGCTGTCTAACAAATCAGCCAGGGGAATAATGGTCAAGTCTACCATATTATTCTGGAGTCCTGACAGTTTTTAATACGCAATGTAGTAGGATTCTTAGGTATACTTCAACATGAATCCTTAGTGAGGTATATTTTTTGGAGAACATGCACAATTTCTTGTACACTTGCACAAATCTGTTTATATAGGATGTTTGACTGAATTTGAATATTGTACTATGAGGCGCCTGACGTGAATCTGCCCCCATGCCTCCACAAACAAAATAAATAAAGGTTTAAATGTATTCACAAGGACTGCGTCCCTGACTTTATTTGATAATGCTTTGAATAATTCATTAATTTTTTTGTTTTAATATATTTATTTCCTATTTGAAAGTTGGTTTTTATTAGGTTTTTCATATTCATTGACATTTGAAAAGGGAAATTGCTGTATGCTTTCATAAATATATTCATTGAAGCTTATTTTGATATCCCTGCAAATTTCAGTCATCTCTTTGAAGTAGATATTTTCTCCTATTTTGTACGCTTCCCTAATCCACAGCAAGCACCCTGCTGGTGGTAAATATTCACTGGCTTGTGCTTCTATATTTGAAAAATTATTCATATTAATTTGAATTATTTTATTTATTTGCTTTACAGGGGCTACCAGTGATTGGTAACCCCCATAAAACCAACTTGGTGTGAAAGTTGCCACTTCTGCAACCTTGTCCCCACTCCTAGTTATAACTAAAGTAAATATAAGTAAAACATTAAAACTTACTGATTGTTTCCCCTGCAGCCCCTCAGCCACAGGCGCCCCTTCAGCAAACTTCAAGAGCATTGGCTGCTCTTCATTTGTTTTTATGGGCTTTATTTTCCTTATTTTCTGTGCAACTTTTGCTTCCTCTTTATTTTCATTAGTTGAAAATTCATTGTTCCTTGAGGTGCTTCTGCTTCTTGATTGTGCTTCATTTTCATCTGTTTCCATTTTATTGGTTTTTTCTTCATTTGTGTTATTTTCCTTTGAGCTTTCATTTCCTTCAATTAATTTGATTTTTTGGGTATTCTTTCTGTTGGTTTTCACAAATTCCCACAAGTTTTAACTTTCACTTTTGAAATCTAACCGCTTGAGTATTTTCTTTTGAAGATTTTAAACTATTTCCTTGTGTTCTTTGTTGACTATTGTTCCCAGGCTATTTTTTGCGGTTTTGTTTTGCTGGACCAAGGCCCTTCCCTCATTTCCCAGTTGATTTACCACAATTTCTCTTATGTTATGTTCAAGATCAACAACCTTTTGGAGGCCTGACTCTAATTTGTTGATAAGGCTGTAGATATTTGACAATTTGTTTGAATTACATCAAAAACTGGTTTTTATAGTACTACCTTTAATTCATGAATATTTTTCATCATCATTAATAAATTAAAGACCATAAATGTAAATATTTCATTAGAATTTTGCAATTAGATGTCAACTATTGATATTTAGAAATTATGTGCATAACTCAATGCATTCTGTATAATAAAATTCATTGTAAATGAGGCCTTTTTCATTGTAATTTATATAAATAGACTGTGTTTATATTAGAGAGCCATTAACGCTTAGTACAAATATTGATACATAGTGCATTTTACAGCCTATATATTTCCCTATTGATAATAACTCTATAAACTTTTTAGTTGGATTCTGTGAGGTAATAATAATGTAATGTGTAAATAAATTACTGTTTATTGTCATTAATTGGTTGATTTTCTTTGCTGTGGCAATTGTGTATTTTCTGATATTTACGCACTAGTATCCAATTGGTTGGTTTCACATTCAATTGCACAGGCAATTGGAAATCAAGCCGCCACCCCAACCACATCTAGTCTCAGGGTGGCAGCTTGTTTTCCTATTGCTTGTGCAATTGGATGTGAAGCCAATCAATTGGATACTAGTGTGTAAATATAATAAAATGCAAAATTGCCACAGCAAAGAAAATCAACCAATAAATGATAGTAAACTGTAATTTATTAACACATTACATTATTATTACTCACAAAATCTGACTGAAAATTTTACAGAATTATTACCAATAGGTAAATATACAGGCTATAAAATGCACTATGTATCAATATTTGTACTAAGTGCTAATGGCTCTCTAATATAAACACAGTCAATTTCATTAAATTACAATGAAAAAGGCCTAGTTTATAGTGACATTTATTAAACAAAATGCTTTGAGTTATGCATATAATTTCTAAATATCAATAATTGACGTCTAATTGCAATATTCTAATCCAATATTTACGTTTATTGTCTTTGATTTATTAATGATGATGAGAAATATTTATGCAAATAACTTTATGTTATTCATAAAATAAACAATATTGTATTAATTATGGGAAACATTGATAATGTAAAAAGAATATTTTATTAATTATACATCAAAAGAAATAATATCAACTTTAACAAGTTATCACAAAGAAAAGTTTTATTACTTATCAAAGAACAAGAAGGGGAGGGACTGGGAAGAATGAACATTACCATCATCTGTGCCTGTGAAAGGGACGGCATCAGAGGTTATGGGAAGGGAATGGCTGGTGGTTTGGGAGTCAGGGTTGGAAGGCGGGTGGCTTGAGGGGGGTTGGGGAGGCAGGGTTTGTTGACTGGGAAGGGGCAGCAAGAGCATTTTGCTTCAATTGCTTGAAATCTTCTTCTGTCACGTATACAGGCTTGACAAAACAGATGTACTGGCATGGGGGAGGCAGGGGTTCTTTTTTGACTTATCACTATCACTTGTATATAATATGACAAGATCAGATAAATCCTGGACAAATATGGATAGTAAAAGCTCATAACCCTTATCAATTTGGGTGCACAGTTCATTTTATGTGGCAGGCTTTAAGTGCCTGAGAGCAGAACCAAAATTGTAGAGACATACATCTGCAAGATGCATGTCAGTGTGGTTGTTGAAGTAGGACCAACAGGTATGCCCCACAGCCCTGATTTCTTGGGTTGCCCATTCCTGCTGCTCCATCTCTGCACTCAGTACAACTGTGTACGCAGCGTTTTGGGTACCCCTTTTCTCCAGAATGACCTTGAGCTCTGTCTGGTAGGCACACCCATCTGCTGTGTTTGATAACGTGGAGTAATGATTGACACCCAATGGGGAAACTGCCTACAAAAACCAGAAAAATCAATATAGGATTGGCCCACTCTTGAATAGGTCAGATTGGATGCACTTTTCCCCAAAGTCTTGAATACTTGCCAGGATCTTGGCATATGACAAAAAAAACGTCATTATGGGCTCTCATTGCCCTCTCTTTGATAAAATTGATAACAGCAGAATCATAGGAGTTGGTATCCACCAAACTGGGGCCACTGAGAACCTGATTGGATAAGAGTCTGGCAGCAACCAAAACTCTGTGCATCCACAAATTCACTGTTCTCTTATTGGTGAAAATGCTGTGGAGTCCCAGTTGGAGACAGACCTGGACCAGGGGCATCTGTGGGTCACGCTCCATAATAGCCATCATAAGGGGGTGGGCTTTTTCATCTTCAGTTGAAGTACAGGCACCAGTTGGAGTCTCTTGGTAGGGGGGCCACAGTTGACATGGGCTCGCAGGGTTGCAGCCACAGTGGACTTTTCAAAACCCATTGCGGCTGCAATTTCCTCAAGGGGCATAAGCATCCCTTGCTTTTCAACCACTTTGAGAACAATCTCTGGAGTGATTGATTTTCTTCTGAGTCTTGCAAGCTAATTGTCTGGGGGAGGGATGTGTCCATCTTGGGAACTGGTTGATGCCATCTGATTGGCTATTTTGGGATTCCAGGCTCTCTGGGTAACCCCATGGCTCAAATGGCAGGTTTCAAATGCCATTGTTGATAAAGGATTGGAGTTGGCAGCTGCCTGTGCGTGATGGGTAAAAAGGGTCATGCTGGAAGACACAGGAGAAAGAACACACTCCTGGGTGGTGCTTACAGAGGAACCTGTGGGTTGGGAGTGTCCATAGACAGAGGCTTCACCGTTAAGAGACCCAGTGTAGCCCTGCATGATTTTGTCAAGGCCAGAAAACAGCTCATTGACTTTGTTGGTGTTGGAAGAAGAGATAATAAATTTTTATTAAAAAAACTAGACTCAAAAGAGGAGTGTATATTTTAGTCAATTTTATTGTTAAATATAGTAAGTTGGTGAATATTAAAATCTAAATTTTAGCTGCCCTAAACTGGAATAGGGTGATTTTTGAGAATACCTGTTCTTTCTAAAAGAATCTTCACAAATCCACTCTAGATCCTTTAGCTTCTTTTTTGATACACCCATAAATTATATTTAATTTGAATTCACCACAATTATGATTTGAAACTTGGTTCTTGGATTTGAAAATCCCACAATTTCAGATTTGTTAAGTTTTGCATGATATCTATGATTTGTTAGACATATAGTAACTCTCAACTTGTACATTAGAATCCCGCATTTGTTTTCTGAGTTTTGTCTTTTGTTAGTTGACTTATCTTCTCAAGGGGTTCAAAATTTTCCAATTTAAACAAACCAAAAAAATTCAAATTAAATGGTTAATGTCAGGAACCAATTCCTGACATCATTAATTCTCCTTAAGGGATTTTTAAATTTTTTTCAATTATGATTTGGATTTCCTAAAAGACATCTCAACAAATTCCCTGATTATTCAATTGCTCCAATGATTGTTTCACCTCCAGGGTATTTTGAAACTCTATATTGCTTATCACCAAAATCCAACTGCAAGGTTTCATGCTTGTAATCAACTCTGAGCTCAAACATTTGCCCCTGATACGTAACAGAGGTGTTTGAGATCTCCTGATGTTGGAACTTATGGTTATTTAAGTGGATAATTCCCTTCCTTAATTCTTGTTCATTTAATAAACCCTTTATCCTGTTCCCAATTACCAGATTTACTGCTTGCTACAATAGTTTGAAATAGGAAACCTAGCTAGTGCCTAGAATGCTTACTACTAATATTGGTGGTGGCTTGGGTGTATTAGCTTTGCTACTATGTATGAATCTCTTCTTGATCCCCTAAAACACTGACCTGGTCATCTTGGTTGTGATTCCTGATATGAAGAATATGAGCGCTACTGCTGGGTTGATGAAAATGGCCACCTTGCCTGAAATCAATATGGAATACTGAATAGAGTACAGAGACCTTATTCTGGCGAAGTGGGTCCCTGACAGTTAATTTTATTAAATATTTTGTTTTTCACTCAGCTGATTTGCCCGCAAAAGCAATTTGAAATTTGGACCAAGGATTTGACAATCCCACATTTTTACGTTCAGGTTTTGAATTTACAGTAGTTACTGTGGTCTGTGCCCTTGCAGATAGAGCAATGAGTAGTGCATCTTTCTGATTTGTACCCTTGCTCATTGCAATTGTAACAATTTCCGGTAAAGGAAGCATTTTGCTGTGCTTGTCTGTAATCAGTAGCTCTGGAAGGACATTCATGGACAAGGTAGATGGTGTCAAAGCACTTTTGCATCTCTTTGATCTTGGCTTCAAGTGTTTCTACCAAAGAAGGTTCCTTTTTCTTTTCCTCTAAAGCAAAGGGGTTCCACTTTGACATAGCCTTGACATATTTGTCCTGTTCTCTTTCCACATAAATTTTGTAGTTCTCAGGTACCAGGTTGTATGCTTCCTCAATGTTGAGGGGTTGGCCTTACAGATAAGTCCTGCATATGCTGCTGTGAGAGCGTTTTTTGAAAGTAGGTATACCCACCAAGCTGTGTAAGTTGTCAATGATAAGCTTGTGTTCAGTAACAAATAACCCCTTTGTTTGTTGTGCAAGTACTTTTTTAGTGTACTCTTGAAACTTAACAATAAAAATTTGGATGTCAGGATTATTCCTGACAACAACCTTTTATAAGACAAGATTTTGTGCAAAATTGAGCCTAAAAGTCAAAAAAATTGCAGCAGTTCCCCCTGATTGGGGAAACTGCCGCAAAACAGCAAGTTGCCAAAAAAATTCAAAAATTTGGTTTTTATACCTGGCTGCAGGCTGGACAGCTGGCAGGAGGCAGCGCACCCCCCACAGAGGGACTGTCCACCCCCAACAGATGGGGAAACTGCCAAATCAGGAAACCAAAAAAGGAAATTTCCCCAAACCCAAATGTAGGGGAAATTGAAGCCCAAATTTGGAATCTACCAGATTTGGATGGGGATGACAAGCTGCCCTGCAAAGCCGCCAATGCAGTAATTGCAGAAGTGGTATTTGGGTGCATGACAGTGCTTAAAGAGACATCCAACCAATGTAAGTCAGATATTAGCACTTCATTACTTGCAACCCTCCTCCGATTCCACTCCCAAAAGGGAATTTCAGACAGCACCAAGTGTTTGGGGTTTCTTGCTCAATGTTTTTCACTATTTATGCCCCACCAAGGCTGATAGTATATAATAAAGCTTGATCACTTGATGATAGTTTGTGCTATCATTGAGTGAATTACTCCTCAATTCATTATCACATTAATCAACTAAGACTTTTACCTTTCAGAAAGTTAAAGACATTAAGCTTTGTCTGCCCTTCCCCAGGACTAGAGGATGAACCACCTTATCTTCTCAGCTGTCCTTACAGCATGCCTAGGGATTGGGGGCAGCCAACACTATCAACCGCATGGGCCATTCAATAATCTAAATGGTGAGTACTTTTACAAGGAGCCGGCAAAGCTAAACTCCTCCAATCATTATTCCTGGCCCACACTGGATTTTTCTCACTCTACTCAGTCTGTAGCTATATACACCCTTGTACACTACGTACTCATGCATTTTGCCATTAATTTTTGTTGTTATAACGTTCACGCAAAGGCCTTTTGATGGATGGCGATGGTCTATCCCATTTTGACTGCACTCACCGGGCTCCAAGTGGCAAACTTGGGACCTTACTTAGCTAGAATACTTCCCCAATTGTTGGGTCTTTACATTGGAGGGCTGAGAATTGGCTGATCTTGACTTGGTTCAAGAGGTGTTGGGGGTTGGGTTCATAGCTGATGAATCTCTTCTTGGCTTCCACTTTCCATTCTTCCCAGGTATTAAAGAGCATATTGTGATGCCAGATACGGGTGTCATCACAGGGCTTTGATACAGCTTCTTTAAGTCTGGCTGCATCCAAAAGGTTGAAGTTGTCACAATAGTCTTTGAAGGAATAGAGCCAAGCTCTAAACCCTTTGCCACTAAAAGTGCCAAAGGATTGCAAGGCCCAGAACTTGAACATAGCAGGAAATTTGCAGAATGTGTATCAGGAATATTCCTGACATAAACCAGATTTTGAATGAGGTACCATTCTGGGGAAAAATAGGGAATTTCACTGTCAAAAGTTCACAATTTAATATGGATTTTCCCCTATTAAGTGAAAAAAAGTCAAAACAGAGTTTGACCAGCACTGGATTCATTTATCATCCAGGCAGGCGTCTGCCACGCCCTCCAGCACTCTCTGCCAAGCTCCCAGCACCCTGCCAGCTGGCTGCCCACCAGAAGAAAGCCAAACACAAGTTTTACATGTGAGCAATAATTCTTTCCATAGCTAATGGGGTCTTGACTCCCAGGCCACAAGATTGAATCCAGACTCCAACCAAGGCATGTTTCCCAATACAAAAATAGGACTTGAAGAACTCATGAGTTGCCACCACCATATGACCCCATGCTCAGGAAAGATCATTGGTCCCAGTCAAGAATAGCCAAATCCACAACAGATAACAGGAGAACAAGAGTTTAGCCATCTTCCCAAAAACCAACTGCCATTACTATCTTCCAAGCTTTTGGAATCCCCATCTCATGATTTCCACTCCCATCTGAAAATCTTTGCAGAGTGTGAAGCACTATAAATAAGAGATTGTTAAAACAGCAGGCTCAACCCACCAGCAAGGTTCCAAGTAAGCGGGTTTGTGACCTACAATCCAATTATCCAGTCACTTGAAGCCAGACTAGGAAGTCAACTTGAATTACAAAATCCAACAACATGAACAAATGATGATCCCTTACAATGGATACCTTGTTTTGGCACTTGACTTGTTACTAGGATCAAGCCACCCCCTTCACCATCCTACCGTGTGATCTACACAATCATGTTTCTGTTATCCATGACTCACATTAGCTATATAATCACTATCTATCATATAAAGAATATTATCTAGTTTCTAAATATTTTCCCCTGCTAACTCTGCTAAAACAGCATAGTTACAACAGGATCTCTCCTCAGTAATAGCTTGTGCTATTATTGAGTTTAATACCCTCAAGAAAAGCTAATCTTACTTACACCTTTAAGTCTACTTTAATTAGTTGGCCCCAGCCAATCACCTCCAATTCAAGGAAAATGATCCACCTCATCTTCACAGCTGTGCTTACAGCTTGCCTTGGAATTGGAATTGGAGAATATCAACAGGGACCAGAGTCTTTGGGCCTTCACCCAAAGGGTTAGGACAAGACTACCATTATAACCCTGGACAACTCAATTCTTGGCACAAGGTTACCTGGCCTCCTCTGGTGTCACCACACTCCACCCTGTCTATTTCAGTATATACCTCCCTGTATTACGTACTGACCTACTTTGCAGGCAGCTTTTGGAGATACAACATCCATGCTAAGGTCTTTTGGTGATTAATGATCATTTATCCAATCATCACCACCTTAACTGGTTTCCAATTCTCCAACCTTCAGCCATACTTTCTTCAATTAGTACCTTCAATCTCTGGGTATTACAATGTGTGTAATACCCAGATATTGTAGGTACTACTTGTGTAAGGTATGGCAGGAGGTTGGCAAACTGGAAGCCAGTCAAGGCAGTGACAATTGGGTAGATGGTCATTAACCACCGGAAGACCTTGATGTGGATGTTATATCTCCCAAAGCTGCCCGCAAAGTAGGTCAGTACGTAATACAGGGAGGTATATACTGAAATAGACAGGGTGGAGTGTGATGACACCAGAGGAGGCCAGGTAACCTTGTGCCAAGAATTGAGTTGTCCAGGGTTATAATGGTAGTCTTGTCCTAACCCTTTGGGTGAAGGCCCAAAGACTCTGGTCCCTGTTGATATCCTCCAATTCCAATTCCAAGGCAAGCTGTAAGCACAGCTGTGAAGATGAGGTGGATCATTTTCCTTGAATTAGAGGTGATTGGCTGGGGCCAACTAATTAAAGTAGACTTAAAGGTGTAAGTAAGATTAGCTTTTCTTGAGGGTATTAAACTCAATAATAGCACTAGCTAATACTGAGGAGGAATCCCTTATTTATAGTGCTCTTCCTTGTGCAAAGATTTGAAATTGGAAGTGAAAAGTAGGGGATGGGAGATCCCAAAAGCTTGGAATGTAGGAATGGCAGTTGGGGCTTGGAAAGATGGCCAAACTCCTGTTTTTCTACTATCTGTGACTGGTTTGGAAGTTCCTGAGTTGAACCAATAGCTGTAGGTTGTTCTGGCGCTAGGTGAGGGATGGGAGTCAAATTGCTCTCATGATCTATTTTTGTCCTAGGAGCATTAGTTTGGCTTGAGTTTGACTCTGCCCATGTGGTCTGGGATCTAGCACCTCATTGGTTGGTGGTAAACTTATTTTTAAATTGTGACTCATTATTCCCTCCTTCTTCTGAAGGTGTAGTTGTATTTTTAAATTGTGGCACATTATTCCCTCCTTCTTCTGGAGTTGTAGCTGTATTTTTAACTTTTGGCCTTGCAGCCAGGTACTTTTCTGATTGGCTGCAATTAATGGGTTTTTCTGATTGGCTGTGGAGTGGGGCCTGGGACCTGGTGGGCGAGAGGGTGGGTGAGTGGCTGGCTGGGTGCTGGCAGGCACCTGCGCGACAGCAGCAGGCACCTGCCCAGATGATAAATTATTCCAGCAATTATTAAGTTATGTTTTTCCTCTGTTTGATTTTTATTTTCCCCAATTAAAGGGGGGAAATCCTCATTGAATTGGGCATTTTTAACAGGAAATCCTTCTATTCTTTCCCAACATTGTACTCCAGTAAGAATATGGTTTATGTCAGGAATATTCCTGGCATGTGACTACAGTAGTAGGCAACAAACCAGGTGGGATGGCAGATGGGCGGGACAGAGTAGACATTTCTACTTTTCAACAACAATTCAATCAATCAATCAACAAGAGTTTGCAAGTAAGGTGTGACCTCCAATTTCCTGTAATGCTGAATTACAGATTTGTGATAATTAAGAAATAATCAAGGTAAGGTTTATTTGAGTGATTTAAGCTTATATAGCTTGTGATGGAAATATTTGTCAGTATTGGTTATTTGATGACGAATCGAATTCGGCATCACAGTGTGATGAATGTGGAACTCGGAGCCGGATTTATCGTCTCTACATACTTGTCATCAAAAAGGTTTGGGATCCATCAGTGCACTGGAACTGGCATTGACTGACTCAAGCCCAGGGTAGAACTGCAAATAATCAAGATTATACTCAAGGGAAGCTGGTAGATATTATGTCTAGTTACCCTCATCACTTCCATGTCGGCACTCCCGAGGCTAACCCAAGCCTGTCTGAAGTCCTTGGCGCCCATAATGGTATTTTATTCTGCATATTTTTTGCAACTTTGACTATCAATGGACTGTCTCTACAAATAAACATTTTTTTTAAACATTTTTTTGTTCTGATTATATGTGGTATTGATATATTTAGCTTCATTGTCATCTTTCGAAGGCAATGTCATATACCCATTTGAACCTCTTTGTGTGGAGGTTTATAAAATTTAATAAGTAGGTTGAATTCATTTGTCTGCTAAGAATGGTTGCTTTCCATGTAAACAATATTCTCCTTATCTTAGTTCTTTTATTTTATCCATACTAGCAAAAAATTACTTTTAAAATAGACGACACGATCAGATGGTCTTGAATGATCTTTGAAAGTTAAAGGTGGTGCCTAAATCTTTTTTAGCCCAGAAGTTCGTTCGCCAGCCGATGGCCCTGAGGACCAACTCTGAAAGTTACTCTGTGCCGATTCTGGAGCTCTGTCAGACGCTTTCGCACTCGGCTGATTCGGTGTTGGCTGTAGCCGCATCCAAAACTTTCCTGTTCGCAGGTGCTCAGAGCGGTGTCATCAAAGTACTCGAGATATAGGTTTTAAGTTAATTGAATTCAGGTTTGGGATCGAACAACCTTTTTGACCGTCAAAATCCTTGAAGGGCATACCAGATGCATCTTGTGCTTGATCTTATCACCAGATCAAAAGCTCTTGTTTAGTGGCTCGGGTAATTGCTTGTTTGGGATAAGTTCTAACCTGGATTAGGTGATGGTACTGTAAGGGTAAGGGCTTATAAAGAAAGGCAGGGTTAAATAAGTTGAAGGTTTGGGATGCTGAAAGCCACTGTCTCAAATATGTTCTAAGGACCTCGCCACATGTAGGGGATATCTTATCGCTAGCCTATCTGCCTTCTGCCAACACAATCTTCCTCGGCTGCCAGGACACCAGCATTCAAGTACAGTTGGTTGCAATCCCACCTATTGATATTTAGTGGTTTAGCCTCGACCATCCCAGTCTCGAGCATCTAAATTCATGCCCAGATGCAGTCGCGCCATCGCGCCTGCCCAAAATAGAGGTTCCGGGCCTTCCCCCGTCCAAGCCCTTCTTTCCACCAGTAGTGGTGCGTAAAGATTGTGACGAGATCGAGCACCGCATACCGTTGCAGTGGGTACAGCATTCTGCCCACCTCGGATATATCTACTCGCTGCTTATTGGACCTATCCTGGATGATTCAGCCAGCCAGCACTTGTTTTCAGGTAAAGCTGAGATAGACCTTAACTAACCTAGTTAGGCTCTGGAGATGGATCCATCAAGGTTAGGTATTATGGTTCTTTCTAAATTTAGATATGGCGCATTGACTTTGGGGCATCAGGGGTGCGCCTGTCGCATACACGGACATTAAGCGGGATTTCCACTGATACCGTATATGCTATGGCGCTCCGGGAAGGTCTACTTTATGCTGGGCTACAGGGGGGCTATGTGGCGGTATTTGATCTCGAGACGTTTCAAAGGATTCGTACTCTTCTGGGACATCAGGTATTTTGGCTCACGATATCCTCTAATTTCTAGGACGATGTCCTTGCCCTGACTTGTCACCAGGATGATCTATACTCCGCCGACAGCCAAGGGCTGATCAAGGTACGCCATTTGTGAATTCCATTAAGCGTTAGAAATGGAATAGGGCATTTGAGTGTGTTGGGACTATACAGGGCCACGATGGCTTAGTGTTGACGATGACTCTGGCAGAAGAGTCAATTTTGATTTCCGGAGGAAGCGACAATTGCGTCAGGGTAAGGTTTATTTTCGCTTTTGACTGAATGGCAGTTGTGGTGGCTGGCGCCCGACCGGAATCTCCAGAAAAACATATACCCCAGGAGCTTTAAAGAAAATGATGGCGGCGTAGGTAGTTTGAATTTAAATGCTTTATTTGACAAACAGATGAGCTTCTTCAAGTTCTCGAAAAGTGGGTGCGTATTCCTACCATTTCAGGCCAAGTCCATCACATGGAGGACTGTCGCTTAGGAGCCAAGTTCCTCAAGAACTTGCTTGTGCAACTTGGGGCCGAGGCAAGGCTGGTGCAGGGCGCCGAGGGTCGAAATCCCTTGGTATATGGGGTATTCCGTGCCTCTACGTCGCCAGCGCGTCGCGTATTGTTTTATGGCCATTATGACGTAGTTTCCGCTCGGCCCAAGGAGTGGGCAACTGATCCATTTCAGTTGATTGGCAAGGATGGCTACCTCTATGGCCGTGGCGTTACAGACAACAAGGGTCCTATTCTTGCAGCAGTGTTTGCCACTTCCGAGCTTGTTCGTGAAAAGAAGTTGGGGGTTGAAGTTACCTTTCTGATCGAAGGCGAGGAGGAATCAGGGTCTACTGGCTTCTTTCCTGCCGTCCAAGCCCTACGGCCTGAACTTGGCGAAATGGACCTCATCCTGCTGTCAAACTCCTATTGGTTAAATGATGAGATTCCATGTATCACGTATGGACTTCGCGGAGTGATACATGCTTCGATTCGAGTAGCCAACCAACATGCAGACTCACATTCGGGCGTGTATGGTGGTGGCATTGCTGAGCCTCTAATAGATCTGACGCAACTTCTGGCTAAGCTTATATCCCAAAACAAGCAAGTTTTGATTCCTGGCTTCTATGACAAGGTTCGACCAACTCCACCCGAAGAAGACGCAGAGTTTGTCGAGATTGCGCGCATCGTCAGCCGGAATGCCCCGCATGTCTCCCCCTCCAAGCTCAAGTCACAGTGGCGCTGCCCCACTTTAACCATCCACAAGATTGCCACCAGCGGTCCCAACGACCAGACTACTGTTATTCCGTCATGGGCCCGCGCCGATCTCTCCATGCGCATTGTACCAGACCAATCTCTCGATCATATCGTTGATGCCTTCAAAGCCCACGTCCATTCCTGCTTCCAAGAGCTCTCCAGCGAAAACGAAATTGAGGTTAACATCCATCCAACGCATCTCACCTTTTAGGTCTTTATTCGCCAGACAGCCGACTGGTGGTTAGGAGATCCCTCCAATCAGTACTACTCGATCCTAAAGGATGTCATTGAAGAGGTAACATTGCTTTTATTCTATCTGATTTTCAGGAATGGGGTGTTCCTCCCATTCCAATTCGTGAGGGTGGCTCAATTCCTGCCGTACCATGGCTAGAAAAGGAATTCAATGCTCCTACCATACACTTGCCCATGGGCCAATCATCAGACCAGGCCCATTTAACCAATGAGCGCATGCGCATTCGAAACCTCCAAGCTGGAAAACATATTCTCAAGGCGTACTTTACAAAGTTGGGACTGATCTAGTTTCTCTTGTCAAATAGACATCAACAACTAAAGGCAGTCTATTATCCATTTAAGCCCCAGACATACCTGAATATGTCAGCGCCACATGACTATAGCTACAGCCAATATAAAAATTAACCAGGCGCCACCTTTATTTAAAATAAAGGAAACTGATAATAAATGAAAATTGCCATGAATAGATGCACTGCAAATTTTTATCATGTACAGAAAAATAAACAAAATAAAAGCAATCAGAATAAGTATATCTTCAAAAAAGGGGGATTCTAAGGCTTCAACTTGTCGAGTATATATCTCTGAGAAGTATAATAAATGAGATAAAGGGGAAAATTAAGAAGAGAATGATACTTTATTGGATAAGAATATATGATAATATATAGTATCATGGGAAGCCACATACTGTCCATGTACGTCATGGGGCTTATCTGAGTAATGTTCCTCTTAAGTCACAAGGCTTGTCCAAGTTATGTTCCACTTAGGATTCAAAATGTTTGATCCCCGTAATAGATGGCCAAATGATAGTAGTGCCACTGGTTTAATGATTAGCCAGGGAATCATTCAGTGAGTCACTTGGGGAATTAATTCCCCAAGAGGGAGTAATCAAAGATGTTGCAACATCTCCCCCTAGGGTACTGAAAGGTGGAACCTTAGGAATTTTCTTGAACATGTTGGGGATACGGGCTTGGTATTGATCCAGTTTGGTGTTGGGTACAGGGAGCCGGGAACTGTGTTGAGCTGCTCTTGCCTTGCACAGGCAGAGGCGGTTGTGGTGCATGTGCTTTAGTTTGGTCAAAGCCAATACCCTTGATGAGGTAGGTATTGTTAGGCTTGACTTCCATGACAATGCCAGGTTCACACAATCCTGGATCCAATTTGTGTTGTTATGGTTGATTATCCAGATTTTGTCCTCGACTTGGAATCTCTCTTGTTGCAATGGGATTGCTTCCCTTTTGACCCTTTGGTGTTTCATTTCCTCTTGGTCCTTTCTGGCTTGTAATACATTGGGTGTGGTACTTTTCTACAGGGCCTCTAAGGTCAACTCAGGGGAGTCCTTACCAGAAGGGCTTAGCGGGCGGTGAGAGGGGAGATGCTAATCAATAGCACTTACGAGAGGAGGCAGACAGGGGGTCTGTCTTGTATACCTGATAGAAGGGTGGAGGATAGAGGAAGAAGAGTGTGTTCTGGCAAGGAACACAGATAGGTTATAGCACTTACTGCAGTGCAATACTATCTTAGCAATACAGTAATCTATATCTGTGAAGATATTGGTAGAGAATCTATAGTACGTACCACAGTACAGATAGCTCATAGCAATAATGGTATTCTATAACATAAGTTATGAAGGAACAGACAGGACTGTCTGGACCTTGCTTTTTCTATCAGAAGAATGAGAGGCGGCAGGTATACACCAGGGTTTCCTAAGTCCACAAGGGGAGCATGAGGGGATAACACTTGTGGTTGGGCCTGGGATACTAGCCTGGTAGGGACACTAGTATAGCAGGGAGACCTTGCTGTCACCTTTAGTCTCTTCAACAGGAATAGCAGGGGCTTTCATAGGAAGAACCTGGTTAAAGAACACTATCTAAACAGTAGAAATGTCCAGTCAAGTGCAAAGTGCAATATATCAAGAGGTAAAAGTAGGTCAAAGTGGGGTTTTGCTTATTGTGGATGATGAGGACTTATATATGTATACACCATAATGTGCATGACTACATAGGTGTCAGGGCCCAAGGGCTCCCAACTCTGATCCATTTAAACTATAGTCTAAGAGAAGTCCTTTATTTATTATTCAGACCAAGAATGATCACCATGGGGAAAAGGGGAGCTAGATTCTTTTTATACCATTTACATTGGTCTTTGAGATTCTTTCAGATTCTTTCTTAAGGTCCTTGTCTCTCTATCTGGAGGGTCATGCTAAAAGTTTGAAACATCAGCTGACTAATTCTAGTCATATTCTTTTGGCCAGATTTGAACTTCACGGTTTGCTTCAGTTGGTCATCTAAAAATACTTTAGATGAATTCTCCTCATCTGGGGCTTGCATTTGAGCTTAAGAACGTCCAAAACTGATCACTGGAAGCTGAGATATGGTTGGATTTGCCCGCTTACTAATTGTTGCTTGTCTTGATTTGAAATCCAATCTTGCAACCATTTCGGGACATGCTGACAGGATTTTTGAACTCAGCTCTTTAAATTGCCATAACTTTTGATCTAGGGTACCTAGGGAGATCATCAAGGTAGTTTTCTGACGGCAAGAAGTAGCTTTATCAATCCAAGCTTTTAAAACGTAATTTTCCTAAGCTACTATATCATGGCAGGTCATGACAATAGGGTTCATTTATGCAGGTAACATAGGCCTGAAATAGAAAATCATGTCTTGTTTTCTGGAATCACATTGGTGTTACTGTCGTCTGGCACCTTTTTGGGAAGAGGTAATTGTGGTCCTGCAGATGTACTAACAAGAGCAGGTTTTTGTCCATAGACAAGCTCATAAGGACTTTTGATTGTATTGCAGTTAACTAGTGTTTTACAGACCACAAGCGCTGTTGGGAGCATGTCAACCCAGGCCTTTAGATTGTTAGAAGACAACTTACTGAGGGCTTCTACAAGCGCGCCGTTTAGTTTTTCTACTTGTTCATTTGCTTGAGGGTGATGTTTCAACCGAGCTTTCAGACTTGCCTGCTAACATATCTTACAATACCCAGGGGGCGCTCAATGAGTCACCCCTTGACGTATCTAACAACATGAACTAATCTGATGGCAATATTGAATGGCAGGTGCTTCATCCTAATTAGGGGCACTACCAATTCAACTTGTTGATCCCTGCACAAGTTATTCCTTGGCTTCAAAACTTACATGGAACTTCCCATTATGCCACCTCCTTGTGGCCTTGTGGCTTTCCCCATATGGTATATTAATTACAATATTCCTCAATAAACAATACCATATTCCTATTATTCTGTCCTTTCTATTGGACTGTTGTCTTCCCCAATTCCAAACACTGAATCCTCATTGGTTCAGTTGCAACAGTGATTTGGGCTGGCTGTGATGTTTTTTATCCGGTTTTGGCAAGGTAAATGTTGATGTCAATGGCTTTACGTTTGATTTCTCCATCTGTGATCAGACAATCAGGTTTTCCAAACTTAGCTATGATTTTTTTCTAATAAATTATCTCACATCATTGCCTTTGTGTTCTTTTGTAGCTTTTGCTATAGGCCATCTGGTGCATAGTTGATAGCTGTTATGATGTACTTTTTGCCTTTGTTATTGCTAGACATTGGTCTCACAATATCCAGTGATCACACCTTGAAAGGTTGTGTGATTGACACCAGTAGTACTGATTTGGACGGTGCCTTGGATTGGGCATACTTTTCACAGACTTTGCATTGCTCCAGTACTTCCTTGATATTTTCCAGCATGTTGGGCAGCCAGTAACGCGTTTTGAGGTATCAATGTAAGTTTTGGCTACAGGTGTGACCCTGGTCTCTGTGGTATTGAAGGATTGTGTCAATCTTCTGTGTTGAAGGGACGTAGGGTACAGTGTCATCACTTGGAAGTATTCAGTGTAGCGTACCATATACATTTTTGAACAGATTTTTGTTCTTGAGGATTTTGCTTGGATGTCCACTGGTGTGCCAGGTGGGAACCCTTCTTGGAGATTCCCATGATTAACATGGGTCAGTTGGGGTCACTATCAGCGCAGAGGACATGTTTGCTGTATAGCCTTGACAGGGCATCTGCAGTAAGCATTTCTTTGCCTGGCTTGTATTTGATTGCCATGGGGTACTTCTGTATAAGGCTCATCCATTCAGCTTGTCTTCTTGATAGGTGTTTTTGGGTTTTGAAGAATATCAATGACTTTTGGTCAGTTAGCACTTTGAATATTTGTGCACCTTCCAGGTAACATTGCCACTTCATTAGGCATTGGACAATAGCTACCAGTTCCTTGTCATGTATAGGATATCTTTGCTCATCATCAGACAGCTTTATTGATTAATATGCTACAGGGAGGAAGTCCTTTTCTACAGTTTGAATTTGGAGTACTCCTCCTATTCTGTAATTAGATGTGTCAGTCTCTAGCTTGTATATTTCTTCACAGTTTGGATATTGTAGGATAAGGGCAGTGATCATGCGCTCTTTTAGTTGTCAGAAATTTTTGGTCTCTTAGAGGTGTCCATACAGATTTGGTTGTCTTGCCTGTGATTGCAGACAGGGGGCAGACAGAGCCCCAAGTCAGAAATGAATCTTCTGATCATAGACTACAATGATTAGGAATGTACAGAGCTCACTCTTATTCCGCGGCGCTGGCATGTCAGTTATGGCACTTGTCTTTTCTGGGTCTGGTTTAATTCTGTCCTTACTGATAATGTATCCTAGGAACAGAAGTTAAGACAAGAAGAAGTCACATTTTGAGGGTTTGGCTATAAGTGGGGTTTCCTTGAGAGTGCAGAGGACCAGGAGGACATCTACCCAGTATTGTTCTACAGTTAGACTGTATATGATTATGTTGTCTAGGTAGATGATTGCCCTTTTTTATATGTTCCTTGAAGACTTCACTAATAAAGGTTACAAAGGTGCTTGGAGCATTTTTTATGCCAAAATTGAGGACCACATACTAAAAAAAACAATACTTGATTCTGAAGGCTGCTTTTGGTATATCTTCTAGTTTCACACAAATTTGGTGATAAACTGTTGTCAAGCCAATTTTTGTGAAGACTTAAGACCCCCCAGAGCGTCAAAATGGTAATTGATCAGGGTCAGGGGATACATGTTCTTAATTTTGACCTTGTTGAACGCTCTGTAGTCTGTGACTAGACAGAGTCCTCTGTCTTTCTTTGCTATTAAGAAGACAGCGGCACCAAAAGAGAATTTTGAAGGTCAAATGAGGCCTTTCTCAAGGGCTTTGTGTAAGACTTCATACTTTTTCAACAACAGCTGCAGTTGTATCAAAGCCTGTGCTCAACCATCAACAACAAATTACTATTTACCAAGGATACAAGAGATACAGCTAGGATTGAGACAATAGTTTTATTGATGAGCCTAAACAGGAGGAGATTGAATTGCTTGGAATAATAGAACTGTGAGGGTTTTTATAACCAATTCTATGAAAAGGAGGTGGTAGGAGAATTATGTTTAAGCGATATTAACTCATGATTTTGAATCAGAAATATATTGTCAGGAGTATGATTCTGAAAGCTGAAATCAAGGGCTTTTGGCTGACATTAATTTGGGCTGAAATGGTTCAGTATTTGCGGAAATATAGACAATCAAAGATGGTAAAGGAGAAACAAACATAAGTCTTGGCATAAATATCAACAAAATAGGAAATATCAGTTGAGACTTAAATTCTCAGTCCTGACACTTTGTCAAGGTAGGCTTTTAAAGCATTGTTTCCTGAGGTGTGAGACAGTATATGGGTTGTGCCTTTGGCACACTTCCCTTGAGGTCAATTTTGTGCTGTATGCCTTGGTTGGTTGGTAGGCCTGGTAAAGTTTCTTGGAAACCAAAAGGTAATTCAATGGTTAGCTGTGCTTGAATTGGGTCTCTCACATGTGTGGTTTCTGTACTTTTAAAGTGGATAACCTCATATGTGCAGGTGTTCCAATTGATTTTTGCTAGGATTCTTTTCCTCTTCTGTTTCCATAATCTTCACAAATACATGGTTCTTCATGAGTGTATCAAGATGAGTTGGGTAGACATGGTGGTGCACCTTGCATTGTTGTATGGTGAGGGTAGCACTATCCCAGTTGATATGAGGTTTGGTCTTTCTCATCCAATCTAGGCCAAGTATAACTGTGAGAGAGGGGGGCTAAACTAACTAAGTTTGGCTCTCATCCTGTTGAAACAAACCACCAGGATGCCGCCCAGTGGAGTACTGGTATGGCTTCTTGGAGGGGGGGACCAAAGAGAGGACACAGGGGATAGCTGAGGGAAGTACACATTCAACCCCATCAGCACCATCCCAGTGAATAACCAGGGTGTGCGGGTGGGAGCATGAGGCAACCCCACAGGAGCCAAGAGGGGTACTGGAGGGCCTTTGTCCAAGCCAAGAGTAGTAGGCATCAATACCACCTTCAATGTGGGAGCTGGCACGGTGAAACCTGCAGCAGAGAATTCTAGGTCATCACAAGTCAGGCTCTTGACAATTGCCTTGCCCAAAACAAGAAGCTCACCCAGGAGGCGCAAGAGACTATAGGGGTTGTCTCCCACAAGGTGGGCAGAAGCAGAGAATTGGGACCACAGATCAGGGGCAGTTGTCCAGAGTAAAATCAAGCAAGGAGCCAAAGTAAAGACCACAAATTTTATGATAATGAGAATCATAATTGGAGAGCCCGCAAAATTTGGAATCTTTTGGTGCAATTTTTTGGTTTCCAAGTTATAGAAAATTGGTGGAGTGGGCTACCACAAGAGAAAATTGGGTGGGAGGCAACAGACAACACTTGGACACCTTGGCAATGGTTTTGGGTGGCTTGGGTGGGTGTAAAATGCAAAGCAGGTTCAAAAACAACAAAATTCAAGTAAAATTTAGATCTTAAAGTAAGATTTATACTAGTTTTCAAATGAATTTTAGAGTTCAAGCAGTGTTTTTGAAAGCGTAAACTGCTGGCGTAACAATTAAATGATAAGCCAAGCCAAAAGGACTTCAAAAAAATGACTGGGTTAAAGCAGGATAACGCCAAGGTAATATTTAACGCAAAAATGTCTAACACTTTGGTTTAAAATCTAGGGGGGCTCCAACAGAGTCCACTACTTAAGAATTTGATGACAAAGTGCTAATAGCAAAACCTATGTCTTTAATAATTTGAGAATTGACAAGCAGGGGACACAAAGTCCCCTGACCTTGTAAAAAGGGAGGAATTTCTAGGAAATGGGCACATGACCACTTTGGCTTGCATCTGATTGGCAGGGAGAGAAATTTTGCTGGGCAAGACCAGGGACACTGGAAGGTTTCAAGTTAATTTCTGCGGATCCACCTGATTGGTTAAAATCCAACCCAGGCATTTGGGGTTCACTGGATTTTCTGGTTATTGATGTGGCATCATTTGATTGGCTGTTCCTGATAATTTTTAAGAGGGGACAACACCATGATAACAAACAATCCAAATTGATCAGTGTTTCTTCACAAGCCGGGACAACCAAAGCAGGGGGATCAGCAGGGTAGGCCAGAACAAATCTCTCATCAACAGTGTGGGCTAAATCTTCTAGGGAATTTAATGGCTTGGCTGTTGTTTTTGGCCCTTTTTTGGTGCAGCGGGAGAAAACGGTTCAATCCAAGGCCAGAGGTGGCAGTGAATTTACAATAACATCATACTTGGGGATTGGTATTATAGGGCCACTAAGCGTAGTTTGCACATCTTCAATTTGGGTGCAAAAAGGTTTTGCCTCCTTGGTGACTGGTGGTCTTCTGTTTTCTGCCATGTTAAAGCTCTTGATATTACTTTGGACTGTGGGTAGTTTCATGAGGTTAAAAATTTCTTTTCAACAAGGGATTGGTTTGCTCCAGTGTTTAATAGTGCTGTGTCCTGATATCTGCAAAAGCAGAAAATATAAGTGAGGAGTTTATTTCCAGTTTGGGTGGAAATCAGTAGAGGAATGCTGGAGGGTAATTGGATCATGATGATCGAGTCCACATCTTGGTCCCTGTACAAGTCTTGTAGAGTGGAGGGGCAGCTTGCCTAAGCACTCCCCTGAGATTTTCTCTCCTCATAGGTGTCTTTGGTGCTTGATTGGTTATCTTGAGCAGTGTGATCCCTGTTTTGAGGATGGGTATTATTAGCTCGGTTGTTCTGCTTGTTAGGTTGAGGCTCTTTTCTTGCTGTGGGGCTCTCCTTTTGTTTTTTTGTTGCATGTAGGTTGTCAGATTTTTGTGCAGCGTGTTTTCCTTCTAAGAACACACAATAAAGGCTCTTGCAGCGTGTCATGTCAAACTGATGTCTAATGTGTGTGGGGGAGGCTATTGTATAAGTCCAGTGTGGTCCAGCCTCATCAAAGTTAATTGTAAGGTCTTGCTCATATTGGTGCAAGGTTATAAACTAGTGTGTGTAAGGCATTAGGATTCAGATTTAAAAGGTATAAAAAGGTGGGTACTATCTGCAAAATAATCTTACAGAACCCTGCTAAAACCCTATACTGAGTTACAAAAGGAGTGATTGAGTTTAAGAACCCTAAGCAAAGAAGATAAAATAAAGTGTTTAATAGTGAACAATTTGTAACTATGGGAATGTCAATATTAGGATATTCTCCATCAGCAAATTGGTACATATAACTATTGAAAGATTCCTTAAGGGAAAATAATGGATACAACAAGCCTAAGGCTTGTTGTTTTATAAGTTCCATTTGTTTAAGGAAAGAAAAGAAGCTAAACTTTAAAATGAAACTAATAAAAATGTGTAAATTTCTAAAAATTAAGATCACAAGTTTAAATTAGATAAATTATTGAAGGGAATAAATCACTTGGAATTTTGGCTTAAAGCCTACTCTTCACAAGCTCTTTATTTATAAAAAAAGGCTTTGACAGTTGCATAATGATAGCCAGGAGGAAGCAGCCAAGAAGAGGAGCAACTGGAGAAGTTGGACAAAAACCTGGAGGAAAAGGAGAGCTTTAAAGCCCAACAGAAGTTGCAGATCAGCAACATTAACTGGGGAGCAGCAACAACATAAGCAAGGATTTCAAAAGGTAAGAACAGGTGAAAATATTCTAATTTAAAATAGAAATATATAATGGAATAGAATGAAGACAACAACAACAACAATTCAAACGTGAATGATAAAAAAACAAGGTATTTAATTTTAAAATACTTATATATTAACTCTCAATTCAAAAACTTCATATAAAAAAATACTGAATTTTAAACCAATTGAAAACAAACAAATATAATAAATTTAAAGAGCCTGCCCTTTGGGGCAGGGCATGACATTAATGGTGTTGGGAGCTTGGTCACGCAGGTCTGTGTAAGCTGTAATGTACTCCTTGATTTTTCCTGTCATCTTGACTGTTCTGATTTCTGTCATGATCACCACGTCAGAGTCCTCCATGGTAAATTTCTCCAGGAATGCAGCTTTGAACATGACCCTGTCTTTGCTGTGGTTGGGATATTGTTTGAACCATTTGCTTATGGAGCGTGAGGCGGCCCCAGTGACACAAAGGGAAATCCCACTGGCCCAGAGTCTACGGGGGTAGCCCACTTGTGTAAACTTGCTTTGTGTGATTTAGATCAAGAGGTTGGAATTCTCTTGGCATAGTACTTCAAATTTCCCAATCTCTGCTGAGCTTAGACATTGAAATACAATGTTGGTTATCTCAGTTGTATGCAGACCTGGAGTTGGGGGCAGGTTCAGGAGTCCACTGATGTTGCTGAGATTATACTGTTTGGTAGGGACAAGGACTTCATTGAAGAAAAAAACCTTTAGGGACGTCCAGTCCTTCCTTATAATCTCTCCAACCTGCAGGAAGTGCCATCTTCTGGGTTCTTTTATTGGGAGTAATTTTTCCTTAAAGTTGTGTAGGTGTGGATAACCTATCTGTGCTACCACTGCCAAGTATATACTTCTAGGAAGTATAATAAACAGGATAAAGGAGAAAATTAAGAAGAGAATGATACTTTATTGGATATAAATATAGTATAATATATAGTATCATGGGAAGCCACATGCTGTCCATGTACGTCATGGTAGTCATAGGGCTTATCCAAGTGATTGTTCCTCTTAATTCACAAGGCTTGTCCAAGTTGTGTTCTGCTTAGGATTCAAAATGCTTGATCCCTGTAATAAATAGCCAAATGATATTAGTACCACCAACTTAATTATTAATTGGGGAATTAATTCCACAAGAGGGAGTAATCAAAGATGATGCAACAAACTCAAAATAGTATTTTGCTCATTAAATTCATATGTGTACAACCTGTCATCCAAATTTACCTAGGTAATAGAATCAAAGTCAGTGAACCTTTTGAAAAAATATGGTTAAAACAAGAGAGATACCCAAGTATACCTGCAGTTAAATTATCCAAGCTAGGGGATGAGGCTACCCTATAGAAACCCCGCAAAGCAGCTCAAAGTTGGTGCCAAACCAACTTGATTGCTAGATCAGTGTACATATTTTCTAAGCCCAAGAGAAAGCTATGGGGGTGAACCACCCATACCAAAATCAGAACCAAGAAAGAAGATGCAACCAGAGCGTTAAGCCTACCAATATATTCAAGAATACCATGAGTGCCAATTTTCTCTCTTGAAATCCAAGGTCTAGGACAGGATTTGAACCCTGACTAAAATCAACTACAGGCCACCCACCCACGTTTTTTGGGATCAAATCCTCCCTGATTCAAACCGCAAATGTCAGGAATGTTCTTTCTGAAATTCCTGACAACAATTCTTTGGAGAATTCAACTACAGAAGGGCACTTTAAACCAGGGTTATTAGGAAATACTGAAAAAGCCAAATTAGTTAATATTAACTGTTCTATTTTACCTTTTAAAAGCACCTCAGTTGAATTTGATTACTGTGTTAAGTCAGGGACAGGGATCAAACTCAAGACTTTCCTGGACTTAATTGGTCAATTATGTGATAATGTTAGTGTTAATATTATTGTCAACTAATTTTTACCTTCAACAGAAGATTGCAGCCAATTAGCTGGCGCCAAATCAACTTTGAACTGTTGCCAGACCATCCAGGGTGACGTTTACACAGCAGTTGACACTGTTACTGTTGATTATAGTTCTTAAAACTTTGATTCTGTTGTCTTTAATTCCCCAGTTCTGCAGCCATCAGCTGGAGAAATCTGGGGCTTCTCCAATGTTGGATCTTCTGGTTTGGCCAATAATTTTAGTTAAGATATATATTTGCTGTGGAGAACATGTTTATGCTAAATTCATTTACAAAAAGCTGTATTATGAGTTCCAGTTGCTCCTAAATTCTCCAAATTCTCCTGATTCATCCCCAAATCTTCTGATCTCCTTTATTTTACATCCAACTATTTTATTACTACCATGCTATATAAGGCTGGTAAGTTACATTTTAATACTTATTCAATCAATAAAGTCTACATTCACCTAAGTGAATTATTGTCTATTTTGTGCTTGATTTAAACATTTTCTTAATCCTAACCATGATATTACCCAATGCATCTTTTATGGAGTCTCTTGGGTATAAATGGGTCTACTGGATGATCTTGTTGCCGGCTGTACTGGCCAGCATTTCAATAAGTTTGCGTGCAGACTCTGGTACTTCTCCCAAGGCCCAATACTTGGATTGCTCCTGGTGCTAGGTAATATCAGGAGTATGGTATACCACTACCCCTTTGTCCCACAAATCACCTTGTAAGGAGGAACCTCAGAACTACCAATCCATCAAAAATCCAGCCAACCCCCAAGTCTTCTGTCCCTTGGTGTCCCCCTTCCTCTTGTGCTACTTAGGGGTGTACTTCTTCCTAGGAGTTTCAACCCACTTTTAGACTGGTATCACTTATTTAGAGAAATATTTCACCTTAGTACAGTAGTTTTAGAAGCTATGGCAACAACCAAAAATAACTCAGATTTAAATAAAATGGTTTCAGATTTAAACAAAATACAATTATCAGGTTAAAATATACACTCTGTTAACAGGGTTTTGTGGTGTTAATGGGCAAAATGGGTCAACACAGCAAAGAAATGCTCACGCACAAAGCAAAATCATTCAAAATATAGTCCACAATACATAGATTCACAAATAAAATGGTGTGAGTTGACTTTTGGTGTACATATGTTTACTATGTGAATTGGTGACAAAATACGCCCAAGTGCAGTGTGTCAAAACTCAATCCAAAAAAAACAATAGCAACTCACTATGTAAACAAAATCACCCACTCAGTGTGTGCAATGAACTGTACTCAAGAATGATACCAAGGTATCTAAAATAAGACACAAGATATGAGACATAAATTTTAAAAAAATTGTGTTGGGTGCCTAATTTGGCGTAAAATCTGGGAAAATGGGTGGAAAGTATGTTGGGTGTTCTAAAATGGGCGTTGTAAAACCAGAAACAACCAATTAAGAAATAAAAAATCTATAATTGGGATATTGGGTGGGGAAAATATCAATTAAAAATCCATATTCAGATAAAAGCAAAAAATAAAATTAGGGAGTAACTTAATTAAATTTTATTTAGTATTTTATTAAATTTTAAAATGAAAGGAACACAGCAACAGAGTACCATTGCACCTGTTGTGCGCTGCAGTTGCAGTTGCCCCCGCGGGTCAAAGAACAGAGTTAGTGCAACCCAAATGCCTACTCAGGAAGGAGACAGGAGAGGAGAGTTCAATAGTGAAGCTGCACTGAAACAGCCAGTTTGAGGAGCACAAGCTGCTAGGGTGCAGAGCATCAACCCTTGGGTCTCCAAGCTGACCTGGAAGCCCGCCAAGGTTACTACAACAAAAACAGTTAGAAACAAGGAGGTAGAACTTACTTTGTATGTGTTTGATGTTGTGTACCGGCAAGAGTTGGTCCTGTCAGCCATGCTGGAGAAGGTGAAGCCTGTACTTGATACTAGCTAAAAGCCCTATGCCAGTGATGGAAATCAGGAAGAGGACAAGGAGCCTGAGTTCTTCAGAACTGATGAGGGACAGTTAGTGCTCAAAAAGGTTGCAGCCTTCTACACCAAAGTACTCATACCCTGTGTTGTGCCCAATGCCAACAAGTCAATTCTCACTGCTAAAAAGCCCACCCAGAAGCGCACCCCCAACATCAAACACATCATCCTGCTTAAGCTAATGTGTGAATCAGGTGATTACAAGGCAGCTGCGGCCCTTGTTGGGGTGGATCCTAAGTACGCCTTAAAGACATTCAACATCTTCATCAATACTGGCTGAGTCCTTGCCGCAGAAAAATCCTTGCGTTTTTCCACTATGCTCACCAAGGAGCACAAATGGGCAATCCACCAGTGGATAACCCAAGATTGTCATCTTAAACTGGCAAATATACAGACCATGGTTAAATCTACTTACAGGGTTGAGGACTCAATTTCCTTTTACTACCATCTGGTCAAGGGAATGTGCTTTTCCTGGAAAAAGCTCAGGGTATCCTCATACAATTGTAATAGTCCAGCCAACATTGACGTCCAGAAAAAATATGCAGAGGCGTACACTGCTCTCAAAGCCAAGGGGACAGTTGAATTCTACTACATTGACAAATCAGCATTCTCCTCGGCAATGCTAAATGGGTATGGGTATGTCCCCAAAGGCTCAAATGACAGGATGGCTCAGCGTGCTGCAGTCCGCACCATAGCCTATTCAATGGTGGCTCTCCTTGGTCCAAAGGGGGTTGAGCTTTATCAAATGATATTGGGTTCTCACAACAGCCGTACCTTTCTATCATTTCTCCAATTGGTTCAGGAGCACCTGAGGCTCACAAGCCTGGGCTTCACCAACATAATTGTGCTGGACAATGTTGGTCTCCATAAGGTGGCTGATATTCTTGAGGAATTCCCAATGATTGATACTAGCATTACAGTGGGCCCCCAGCAATTAACCATGGCAAATTTGTGTCTTCTCTTCCTCTCTGCCTATTTGCCCTTTCTAAATCCCATCAAGGAAGTCTTTGGGTGGCTCAAGCAAGTTGTCAAGCAAGGAACCCCAACTGGGACTGAGGACCTGTTTGATTTGCTCCAGGCTGGGATCCACACCCTCTCAGCTGAGACCGTGGCCAAATTCTATGGCCACACTGATTTGTTCATCCCCGTGTGCCTATCCAAACAGCCAATCAATTAAAGGCTTAGTGTGTCCAACTATTTTATATTCTCTAATTTACTATTTAAGATTTATTAATTAAATTTTATATTTAGAAGCTTCTAAGCCCACAATCACATTTGGCAAGACCATCAATGGGTAAGTAATTTATTTATTTTATTTTATATTTTTTTATTATGCCATCTGAGGTTATCCCATACATCAATACTAGATTGCGCAAATATATTTATATCACTTTTGTCAAATAAATATAAAAATCAGATTAAAAAAATTAAATGTAAAATGTAAAAATTTCAATTTATTTTATTAAAGTATAATTTTATGCTTTTATGAAAACTGTTTCTGCAATATATTTTGAAAAGCTTGTTTGCTAAAATAAGACTTAAAAAAATTATTTATAATAAAAAAATCTAGCATATAAAGATGTTTATTGATATGGAGAAAAAATTAAGAGCACCTACAATGGGTTTGGCAGTATGTACCCACCCTGCAATGGAGGTGGCACATAACCTCCACTGCCACACCGTGGACGGTGGATACACCCTGGTTAAAATACTCCTGCCTGCTGGTGAAAGGGAGTACAGTCAGGTGGGAGTGAAGCAGCAGCTTCTCTGGAGGGGCTGCAAACCCAAAGATGCCAGCCAGGACCAGGGCGTCCTGGATAATGTGGTCCACCAAGTTGTATCCAGGGGGGACCTTCTTTCCATCCAGGGAGAGCCTGGCCTCTTCAATTCCAAGAAGAACTTGTCCAGGTCCTCTACAGATGCATCTATCCCAAAGTAGAAGAGGAACCCCAGGTAAACAACAAGGCAAAGCATTTTCTAAGCAAAGGCTTCAGTAAACTTCAAAAATTTGTTGTATACTGTGCTGATCTTCTTTTCATGCTTTGTCTTTGCAAAAGTCAGCTCCATTGCTTGCGTGAACCCTGTCTTATTGGCACTCCAGGCCAGCCCAAAGTCTGCCAGGAGAATTTTTGTCTTCTTTACAGCTGTTGCGTCTGCAACAGTCAGTTTTCCTACTGCACGCCCAAATTTGTCCAAAAGGTAAGAGATGGTATGCTCTACCGGTAAGCAGAAGCAAGCAGCCACATGGGCCTGGCCCATCTCCAGTACATTCTTGAATGGGAGCGTCTCCAGGACGTCCTAAAAAGCTCAATGGAGTTTACACAGTAAACTCCACTGAGAACCACTGGGTCCAGGTGGACCAGTTGGGCATCCTTGTAGGAAGTGACTGCCCACTTGGATGCCCCCTTGGCATGCGTCAGCCTGACTACAGTGTCCCTTGTCATCAGAAAGGTATCATGAACTCTGTCTTTGAGCTCCTGCAAGACAGAGGAGGACAGATATAGCTGTTTGGTCACGTGAGTGGCATAATTTTAATAGAATGTGGGGGGAACAAAAGGAACCAGGACCCAGTGGAGTTCACCATCAATGTTTTTTAACAAAAAAAGGTAAGTATTTTGAAATTTTTATTAATTTTAATTTTTTATGTACCTTTGCGGGTTTCCTCCTTGCCTGCAGCTTTGGCCAGCTTTGCCATTCTTGGTGCAAGCAGTTGTGTGGGCAATTCTTTATCCTCTGTCCTTGCCCGCTTGGTAGGTTTTAGGTGGGCATACATGTCAGGGTCATCTGTCCAGACAGACGGTGCAGAGAGGACAAAGGAATTGAATTGCAAGCCCTCAACCACCGTTTTTTGAATGTTGAGCAGCCGCTCAATGGTCTTCTCTGATGTGTCAGGCATTTTGGTCATTAATGCCTTTGATGTCACCCTGACAAGTATCTTGCCTTTGAGGACGGCGGCCTTCACCTTTGCTTTGACCTTGTGGTTGATTTCTTTGACCTCTGCAACTACAGAGTCAAGGTCCTTTAGTAGCTTCTCCAATTCTCTCATATGATTTTTTACTAACCTTTCCATATAAATTATAGCTTTTGCCCCAATAAATTCTGTATTATTTTATACTGTTGCCTCTTTGTTTGTTCCTGTTTGTTTTCCCATTTACTACATTATCCAATTTTTTAGTCATTGTGTATATGTTTTACAATCAACTCAATATGTGTTGTTTGCTTTGTGTTGGAATTGCTTCCTTAATTGCCATATTATTTTTGGCGCTTTGCACAGCCCCTTGTGAAAATATTAACAACAATTTGGTGAACAGCTAAATTTGAATTAGAAAATTATAGGTGAACTGTTTTTAGATAAAGTTGTTACTTATCCAAATTCAAAACCTTAATGATAAAATTTAAGCCAATCAGGAACCGAGTGATAAAGTGATTGTTTTGACATAAAGGATCATTCAATAATTCTTTGATGCATGTGCGCTAATTAATATGATTGAATGTATCTTTTGCCATTGTGCGCCATTGCTGCTGTGGCAAGTTGATGATGGACTAGTGCTAACCCAGCAGCTGATTGGGCACTAGTCCAACAACAACTTGCCACAGCAGCAATGGCACACAATGGCAAAAGATCCAGCCAATCATATTAATTATTGCATGTGCATCAAAGAATTTTTGAATGATCCTTTATGTCACAACAATCACTTTATCACTTGGCTCCTGATTGGCTTAAAGTTTATCATTAAGGTTTTGAATTTGGATCAGTAACAACTTTATCTAAATACAGTTAACCTATAATTTTCTAATTCAAATTTAGCTGATCACCAAATTGTTGTTAACATTTTCACAGGGGCTATGTTTAAGTGCTAAAAAAACTGTGTTCTGGATCTAGATACATTGAATATTAAATATATGACTTTATAGAAATAAGCTGAACATAAAGAATAAAACCAACTATAAAAAAAGAGAACATGAACAATTGAAATTAAAAATAAAGATAATATAAATAGAAAATGTTTGGCAACAGGGGGTTTATTGAGGCAAGGAAGAGTGATGCCTAGTAGGCAGAATGGCGCAGGAAGGAAGATGTAGAGGCAGTGCTGGCCTGGGGGGTCTGGGATTGGGTGGGTGGGGCTTGTGGGTTAGGGGTGTTAGGGGTGTTGGTGGCGGTGGTGGAGGCAGGAGGATTGCATGTGATGGCTGCCATATACCACACATTGTACTCCTCATCAGTCATTGGCTGGATGGGCTGGTAAGTAGCTGTGGCACAGGGTGAGAGGCGCTTATCCTTGTGTGATTGGTTGCCCATGTTCACATGGAAAACCATTTGCGCAAACAAGTCAGCCACCATTTGGTGATCAAAGAGAAAATTGTGATCAAGGACCCCAAGATAGAGGTTGTTGAAAGCCTGAGGGCGGCGCTCCTGGAGTGTATCTCCAATATTAAAGAACACAACATCTTCCAGATGGACGTTGGCATGACCAGCTGGGTACACAGAGGCCTGGTGCCCGCATTCCTGGATGGCCTCAAGGGCAGTGGAGCTTCCCTCCATCTGGTGGCTCAAGAAAACCTGGTATTTGGAATTTGAGCCATCCCAGGAGTCAAGTAATCCACCCAGGATTTGGCTGTACTTGTAGCCATTGGTGAAATATGGGTTTGTCTGATAGTAGACAGAACCCTTGGCTGAAACAGCCAGAAACACACCAATGAAGGTCCCCTTCTTGACCTTCTTCCTCCCTTTTTGGGTGATGGCTCTTTCTTGCTTGCCAAAGTCATCAAAAGCTATTGATAGCTTGTAGTAGGAGATGAAGATGATGTCATCTTTTAGACTATTTAAGCATTAGATCAGGGTGGATTTGATGGCGGGATCATATGGGGAATCCTCAGCGCCATCCCATTGGTTGCCGGCAACATTGGTCAGCACACAGACTGACACCACCTTTCTATGCATCCAGAGCTGTACCATGCGCTCAGACACCCAAATGCCATGATGCACAAGTTGCTTCCAGACCTGGGTCAGGGTAAGCTTGGGTTCACACTGAAGGAGGTCAATCATTATTGGATACACCTCTGTGATTTGGGACTGGGGGCCTTCTTGGGCTTTTTGGCTGTCCCAATCAGATTCCCCTTACTCATTAAGTTATTGAATTCCCGCATGATGATAGCCCAGGTAAATTGCAATTGGCTAGCAATCTGTTCCCAGGACAGACCCTGCAAGCTCAGTGCTACAATTTCATGATGAATCTGAGCAGTAATTATTGTGTTTGGGGCGCTGGGCCAGGGGGGGCTGAAGCCTGATTGGCTGTAGGGAGGCAGGTTAGGTGGTGGCAGGAAGTTGTTCCAAATCAAGGTTGCCATCCTGATTGATTGTTTGGTGGGCAGCTTGTGTGGGGGTGGTTACAGAAGCAGGGGTAGCGCTGGGTGCAAAGTGACTATTGAAAAAGTCAAAACCATATGGGTTGGGGGTCAGGTATAAGTCGGCTTCATTTTTACCCGCCTCAAAGGCTTGAGTGTAAACAAGTACCTCCACACCCTAAACCTTGCCTCCATTGAATCTGGCTTGGCTGCTGCTGGCTTGGCTTGGCTGCTGGTGCCATTGAAAATTGTTGCTATTGAAACCCATCTTAAAATAAACCCTAGGATAAAATCACTAAAAGTAGAAGTTTAAAATGTTATGATTTATTTTTATTGTAATCTTAAGTCCATGTTTGGAAGGTTCTCAAAATCATTATACACAAATAAGGATCCATTAAAGTGAATAAAATACCTCTGTTCCTAAATTGGATAGCTGTTGATTGGCTGTTAAACTGTTATATTTCTGTTTTAGGCTGCTCATGCTACACATCTTGTGTGGCTTCATTTTTTTTCATACTTTTTGAATTTAGATTCTAGATTGCCCAAATTTTGTTTCATTTTAGTCCTTCTATTGATGCCTCATATGAATCCTGATTGGATTATAATATACTCCATAATAGCATCCATCTATCTCACTTGTTATGTCAGTTCACTTTATTTGTGGTTTGAACTACACCGCTTGATGTTTGATATAATTTTGTATAATGGGCTAGTGAAACTTTTTTTTGACAGTTCATTTATTAACCAAAAATATTTGAATTAATTGAATCCTTAATCTTTCCCAACTTGGATTTTGTTTAAATCTGAAACCATTTTTGTTTAAATCTGAGATATTTTTGGTTGTTGCCATAGCTTCTAAAACTACTGTATGGTGTCCTTGCCAGTGGGTTTGTTGGTAACTGGATTAAATCATTATTCTATCATTTTCACCACCTTGGAAGATTACTTCCAAGTGGATGGGTGCCTGACAGCAAAGAGAAGGACGCCAGTGTGAACTTGCCAATGGTAGCACCCACTGAAAGGCACAACCAGTATCCTAATAAAGGCAAAGAGACTCTCAAGGTTGGCCTAATGAGCCTAAGATCTACCTTGATAGCCAACTAAAATCCTGCCCCAAGAAAGGCCTTGACCAACAAGCTGCCATCAGGAATGCCACTCTAGAACAGAAGGGCTGTGCTACTTTTATGGAAGAACCAACCAAGGAACACCCACTACGCATAAATGCCATTTGCTGCCCTCAATCCCCAGGCAGCCCACCCATCCAAGTTTTCATTTCCCAACTATCTGAATTCTGATCAGTAGAGTTAAAGTCTGGTATTGGGGTGCTATATGAACCCTTGTACCCTGTGCCAGACTTTATTGCTATCAGAATCTTGGGGAGGGTCCACAGGATGAAGATGACTGCAATTAAAGATTGTGCCAGCTCTTCAAAGAAAAAATGATGTTGGCACTCTGAAGAAATAACAGCTACTATTGTTTACAGATATTAAAACAATGGCTGGGGCCTAGGAGCAGAATCTACCAACTTGAATTCAGCAATAGTATAACAGCTTATATACTGAGAACAAATTCCTTACAGTTTATGAGGATCACACTCAATTGAAATTTGTGTAGAGCAAGAATGATAAGTTTATTGCTGAAGTAGGCGCTTGTCACGGTAAATTCCATAATGCCAGTAATTATTTGACCAAGTAGGAAGCATCAGAAAGCCAGGAAACCTTTAACAAAATTAACTGATTTAACATAATTGAATCAAATGGTTGATTGAAAATGGGTTATGGTTGCTCCAGTTTGCCAGTTGAATTTGAAGTCCACTTGTAAGCTGATGTTGATAAATTGATGATATTTGAGGGTCATCTGATATGATCTTATTTATCAGCATGGTCATCAGAAGTTGGTCACTCAAGGGCTCTTTGCAAACCCTACCAGATACTTACTTGAAAATGTGAAAGAAATAGAAACCCAGGATCCAGGCAGTATTGCTTAGTCTAATTTTGATATATATTGAATAATTTTCACTGTTTCAACTCTTAAGAGTTGAGTCCTCCCAAAAATTTACTCAATAAAATCAAATATCCCTTGGTCTAATTTATATTTTAAATGCATCCTGTGGTTGGCATTTTGCGCTACATTCCCTACAATTTAATCCTTAGCTGGATTATTATGGGAAGATGGGGGCCTGCTGTCAGCACTTTGTTGTTGTTGCCGTCAAATGTTAATTCAATGCCTGCCAATCTTGAAGCTGTTCCTCCTACTGTTGAAGCTGAAACTATGATGCTATCTCAATTTCCTGGGTTTTATGCTGAAGACACTCTGATTCTCTCACAGGCTATTTATTGTGGGCTACTTTGGTTAGGGTTTATTATTTTACTTAACCCTAGTATCTCATTTGGAAATTTCATAAAACGGCATCTGAAGCTGTGTTGTTGGTTAATAATTAACTCTATGTGGATTTGGTGGATGATTCCCCACCACATAGAGACAGCTTCTTATTGTCCTGCTATTTCTGTCACAGTGCTAGGTACTTATAGCCTTGGTAGGCTTTCAGGAACAAAAGGAGTACCTAGGGAAATTGAGTTATTCTCCATAGTATGTTCAGGAATAGTTGCATTGTTGTATTTCCAGAAGTTTGACTACTTCTAGATTCAGACTAGGAAGCAAGACCACTATCAAAATTTTGTGGCTGCTGTGGAGAGGTTTGGCTATCTGTCATGGGAGAGGGTAGGCTCAAGTTGCTAACTGAGCTAAGAGGTTCACCATTAGACTTGGTTGAGATGTAGTTGCTAACAATTGCCACTTTTTAATAAAGACTATGAGATAGTGAGTTTTCTAATTATTGTAATATTTTATATTAGTAATCTTACAGCTCAACTCTAATAAATCTGGCCCACCTACCCCTGTTGTGAAGTGATTGGTTGTAAACTAGCTGTCACTATACTCATACATTTGATTCATTAAGCTCGGTGAATCATGGAACAATGGTACTCTCACTCTGGATGATAACAAGGTCAAAAAATCAACTAAGTTGTATCCTGAGCTCATATTAACTAATGATCAGCCAATCATTAGTTTAATAGTGGGCTAAGGATAGAGGAAACAAGGCTGTAACCAGAGGATCTTGGTGTTCTGTGCCTCTTGTTAATCTCTTTGGTTACTATATAACTCCCTTCTTGATTGATTAAATAAGAGATTTAATTACATACTTTAACTTTATTATACGCATTAGGCTAGATACTTATATTGACCTAATCTTTAGTAACAGAAAGATTGTATTTTGAGTTAAGTGAAAGCAACTACCAACTCTATACGGAAATACAACAACCCCGCTGCTCACAAGTTTACGTCCCCCAGGTGCTCCCTACAGTCCTGTTCCCTTCACTGAACATCTGTTAAGACCCAAGTACCAGGAATACACTACTTAGAGCATACTAGCAAGCAATCCCCCTAGCCTGCACTAAAGAGTTGACCATATATAATGAAATAGGCCCTTGATTATCAGTGAACTTAGTCTGTTTAAAGATAAATACAACTTTCTCCCTGCCTACCAACTAGACATGGGGACGCCTCTCATTCCCAACCAATGCCTGTGTCTGCCTCTGAGCCCCCTAGATGAGTCAGATAAGATGTTTATAATATCTTTTATTGCCCTCTCAGGGGTGATTGACACTATAATCCTGGCTTCTGGCCCCTGGTCCTGGATAGGGAGATCTATGAAATACCTAATCAAGTTATCACTGGTCCTCTGATGGGCTCTGCATGCCCAGCCTGGGGCCCAGCTGATCCCAGAAAATGATAGGCCAGCCATCCAGGGTAGGTTCCCTGACAGAGAAGAAAACATATTATAGAGCCAAAATAGCTATCAACACAGAAAACTGAGCATGGATGTCAGGAACCCAGCCACTAGGAAAAATACCATCAAGAAGATGTATGGCTGTGGAGGGGTTCAAACCTGCAACCAATGTGCCAATGGGGACAGAGACCATTCCCATATGGAATATCTCCCCAAGAAAACAATATCTCCCCAAGAGTGGGTTGAATCTACCAAGGAAAAAGTAGGCTCCCAGGTAGCTTAACAAGAAAGCCAAATTCAAGGGATAGAACAAGGCGGTGTTGGAGCCTTGTTGTTATCCATAAACACACATGATTTCTACGTAATAGGAGGGACTGGGGACTGGGGGCAAGGGTGTAGCAGTGTACCAGACTCCTGGTATCACTCAGCGCCAAGACTTATCAAAATACTGAGGAGGAGTGAAGGAACCAGAATCTTCTCTAGTTCCTAGTGTTGTGTTGGCTGCAAGGGCCTGCACCAGGAGTAGTCAAACCAACTATTTATACCCAAATAGCTCTGATTGGGAGGACTTGGGTAATTTCATGGCTTTTAGAGTGAGGAAGAAGCAAGAAAGTAAATGTCAAGTTGGTTTAGGAAAATACTTTATTAACTGAACAATAATAAAGCATGGATATCTCAGGGTTATATAGCCTCTGAGGAGAATTTGATGTTTGGAAAATAAGGGAAGAGATGGGGGAGTTGTGATGGCTTGCCAAGAAAGAAAGCCATTTATCCAATTTTAACTCCAAATAGAAGTATTTGAATTAATTGGGGGCCCTGATATATCCCCAAGGCTGGTGCAACCTTTGGGGTGTATCCCCACTGGTCCCATCATTATGGGGCCAGGGGTGGGGTCCCAAAAGACACAGAAAGAGGCCAAGACGGGAACTATAGAGCTTTTCTCCAAAGGCTTAGATTTAACTTCATCTAATGTTAAATAATTGATCTGAATTAAAATTGCAGCCTCTGATTGTCTGTGTAACTTCACAGGTAACTTTTAATTCAAATTCTCAACTATATTAACTTTCTTTAGGCATTAGGCATCCTCCAGAGACGTCTCAGGTTTGATTCCTGTCCCTACCAAAAGGGATTGATGTGATTGATGAAAATCAATTAATTCAGGTAATTTTGAACATTTACTATGTAAGGGCCAGCCCAGTGAAGACGGGAATGGGGTTTGAACCTGACACCCAGCTGCCAAGCAAAAGCAAGGGCAGCTGCAAAAGCCCCTGGGGGATTCAAATCCCCAACCACCCACCAGGGCGGACAGGGGACAATTTGAACTGCCCTGGCCTATTTGGGCAGTTCAAATTGACCTAAGACCGGGTCCTGTCCTGGGGCCAGTTTTAATGCTGGCCCGGGGGAGCTTGCGGCTCCCATTGGCATTGGGGGACCCAGCCCCAATACTACAATTGGGCTGGGTTCACCCAATGCCTCTCTCAATCAGATCTGCTGGGTTCTGCTGCTGGTCCTGTTTCCCCTACCACCAATTACACTGAGGTGCTAAAGAATAATCTTGCAGCAACTAAGATGCTGATAATGCAGCCAATAACTTGGCTGTGAGCAGCACCTCAGTTAAGCTGTAGAATTCAAAATTGCCTGCAAGTTGTTATCAAGATAAAATCATTCACCATCAACAGATAATGATTTAAACCCTAAGGAATTAATGGTTAATGCTCCAGCCCCATGCCCCAAACAAATTAAATCTCAGATTGATAGAACCAGCCAATTATCTGCCAGTCACCAGAAGAATTTCCCTGCCCAGACCATGTCACTCAGATCCCAATCCTCACTTCCCAAGCTGCTCCCCCTTACTTCCCAGAAGCCAGTACTCAAGAGTTGGGACACCAAAAGCCCTCAAGGATTAAGAAGTAGGTATTCCAAGGTAGACCAGATGAATGTTATGAAACCCACTTTCCTCCACTTAAATCATGTGCAGACAGCGTCAAATAAAGTGAATGGATATTTCAGTTTTGTTTGCTTTATTAGAATTTCAATTTATACATCACTTGATCAGAAGTCAGAGCAGAAGACTAGAGTACCACCTTAGACCTACACCCATGGACTACCAGCCAGGTCCAGATCCTGGAATGGCTGGCATTCCCTATGACTCTCCTGTGCCTCCTATTCCTCAGCCCTACGACCACAGTAGAGCTGGGATGATCATCCTGACCATCCTCAGTCTGGCCAAAGTCAAAATTACCAGCCTTGATGCCTATTGTCCCTTAGCTGCTGGATTGCTTTACCTAACTTGTTCTGCCCCATTCCTCTACTGGGCCCTTGTTACACATTATCTGGATGGATTAAGCTCCCCTTTGGTACCTTGGTACATAACAGCCGCCAGCCATGACATACTAACTACTGATTTTTCCTTTTTAGGGATAAAATTAATAAAAGGAGTATCAACAGATCCCAGGCCAGAATTAATGACTTTTGGGTTGTGAAAAAACATTAATTTGACGTTTCTGATAAGAAGATGAGCAACCAAGAAAAGATATCTCTAGCCAGGGGTTATAAAGACAGCTGGTTACACGTGGAGGCCTTATGTAAAGAGGCCAAGATAAAAGCCACCATGGCCTGGGATGGGGGAGCTTGCATCCCCAAAGTCCTTTCTAACTAGAGAGAAACAATAAAGTTTATTATTATATAGGAAGAAATATCTAAACACAAGTTTTCAGGAAGCAAAGTGGGAGGGACTATAAGCCAGCCAAGAGGGAAGCTCAGATAATTGTCTTCAGGGAGATCTCTTTATCTTATAGTAGCAGGCCATTTAATGTGTGTATGAGGTCATTTTTCTGTCAATTTTGGGCCACCAGCTGGTTGACTGTGAAGCGTCAGGGGATGCTAATACCACATAATATTAAACAAATCACTATTTGCCAGAGCTCTGAAAGATGCAAAATCATTTTCTCACTCACACTTGGAGCTGTTGTACTCAATTTTTTATTGGTAACAGAATCAAGGCCATTCAAGGATTCCAAGGGCTTTATGTCATTTCTTCTTCTTCTTTTTTTTTCTTCAAATAGTCTATCCTAGGTAAAAATTATAATACTGTGACATTGAGAACTTTATCTGAAGTTTTGAGAACTAACTGTGGAAAATTGCCAATTTCAGGTCACCCTGAAAGGACTACAGTTTGTGAGGATCAATTGATAATCAGTATATTTAAAAAATTGGTTTACAGCTGCTAATTAAATTGGAGAAGCTATCAAGCCTACCTTTAATATTGATATTTCTAGTGATACTGTTTGAAAAGCAATATTTTGGTTTAAAAATTGGCATTATTGTAAAAAAAACCACTCATGAGACAATAAAATAAAGAAAAATGTTTGGCCTTTGCTTGTCAATATATAAATCACCCTATATCCTTTTAGGAGAAGGTGATCTGGTTAGATGAGACTAAAGTGCTGCTCAGTGGATCTCAGAGACAGTGAAATATCTATCACAAATCTGATGAAGCCTATGACATGGATTGTGCAATATTCACTATTAGAAATGATTATCAGGGTGCAATATTTAGGCTACTACACAGTCAATAAAAAGGGGTATTCAGCCATTTAGTGAAACTATAAATAAAGGGGGCTAAAAAAGTTCTTATTTGGGATTTCCCCACATTCATACAAGGTTTGGAAGATCAAACAACTATACCTCTATGCAAGTCAGCACCCCTGCCCAAAAAAACTATGAAGCTATGTGATGATTAGATCTCAAACTAGCTGTTTGTTTGAACTGGCCTCCCCAAAGCCCATATTCAAATCCTGTTGGCAATCTTTGGGATTTAATCAGAAATACCTTTCCAGCATCCCCAAAAGATTAATAATGGATCTCAAATTTGGATTAAAAAGGCATAGGGAGCAATTATTACATAATCTCTCAGCACCTAGCCCATGCTATGCCCAGAAGGCTTGCTGCTGTTATTTGATCCAGATGCAGGCCTACTTCCCACCAGCTCTACAGTATATTCAGTTTTATGGGACATTGTCTTTTACAATGAGTACTGAGATTTTTGAAGTATATCTATATTTTGTTGCTATCAGGATATCTTGATTCCTTGTTGTATCTGTAGCATAGGGAGCAGTGACAAGCAAAGACATGGCCCACCAGATGATGTTGTCTAGCTTAACTAGGTAGAAAAGCCCTTTTCTGTTATAGATCATTGTCTAATAAACACCAAAGTTGAATCAAATAATCCAGTGAGTGCTAGATAAAGCACTCCCAGGATTTAATTTTCTTATCTGGGTGGATTTAAATAATTAGGATACAGTTCAGTGGACTTTAGAGCGGGAGAAGGCTCTATATGAACTGAGTAGATGCTGAATATTTTGTTTAACATTTAAAATAAGGGGGTTAATTGTGACTACTTGGTTGCCTTGTACTATGGGATATGGTTCATCAATACTTCCAGGGAATACATACCAGAGGATATATTTGAGTGACCATTATTTGTGATTAGGGTTTGGGGGATATTCGGTAAAGTGAACAGGATCAAAAGGAACTTCAGGTAGGTAGAAGTAGTCTGGGTGGTCCCATTATAAGTCTTGAGAAAAATGGGCTTCTGCACCAAGCTTTGGCTGGTTACTGGGTATCTGAAAGCTAATTAAAAAAGGATAGAAAATGGTAAAATTTTAGAAAGTCAAAGGCTCATAACATCTTCTTTATTTAGTTAGGATGGCAGCAATCATGCCCTTTGCAAGTAAGGGTTTATATATTGGTCAATTTTCAACTTTGGGTCACTAAGCCCCTCTTCTAGGGTTATTTGGGTGACATATTTGGTTCCTTGATTTTTCTCTGCTTGGTTGGCTAGTTGACAGGTTCTATTTTTATTTAGAATAGTTTTCTGGCTTATGCCTGACTTATCTTGGGCTTCAGATCCATTGGTGAATTTTTGTTGAGTTCTTGAGTCTAGGTGTGCCTCATCAATCATCTGGCCTCTATGGGCTTCTTGGTATGAGTCATCACAGGTTAACATCTTGATTGCTATTTTTAGACTATTAAAATACTATTTTTTAGTGATATTGATTTCATAACATTTGATTTTCTAATTTCAGCTGAGGGTTTTTCTGCAAGGCTTGGAGGCTTGAAGCCTCTTTTCCTATTATTGAGACAGCCTGTGGCCACTTTCAGTAGCAGGCTAATGCATCGGAAAATTAGTATTCATAGCCCTTGCACTAAGCAAAAATAGCTCAGATTTAAGCAAGATGAACTCAGATTCAGAAAAATTTAAGTATCAGTTTAAAAAAGGCACTCTGCTAACAGAGATTTGGGGAAATGATGAATAAAATAATCCAAAATAAAAATAAACAACTCACACTACAAGCAAAAATAGTTGAGATGCAGTAAGAAATACATGTAATCACAAACAAAATGGTTTTAGCTGTTCTTTAGTGTACATATTCTTATTATGTAAATTGCTTAAAAATAAACTCAGTTGCAATGAGTCAACTCAGATCCAACACAAAGCACCAAAACAACTCAGCCAGCAAACAAAATCACTCAGTTGTTGTAAAAAATGAGCCTTAAGAAAGGATTATACCTATTTATCTAAAATAAGATGCACAATATAAAATATAAATCATAGGAATACTGTTCTGAGTGTCTAAATATGACACAAATTTTAAAAACTTGATGAAAACTAATTTATGAATTCTATAATTAGTTGTTTATAATTATCAGGATTGACAATTTTCTTCCCCTTGAAACCTGGGCCTGGGAGTGAGATTTGAACCCTGGCCCTAATTCTCTCAGGCCGCCAGCCCTATGGACCAAAGGGCTGCCTGCCTGCATTTTCCTGAGGTCAAGCCCCCGCAAGCTGATACCAAGAATGTTGGCCCAAACAGTAAAGCAAGCCAAACTGAATAAATCAGCACAGCAAATGGAGGACTAATCAAAGCGCCTAATAAAGGCAAAGAAATTCCTACCATTAGCTTCATGAGTTTGAAGTCTACGCTGCTGAACAATCAAGAGTCATTACCAGAAGGAAATGCGGGCCAGAAGCCTTTCACCATGGCCATACCTCAAAAACAGAATAATTGTGCAACCTAATCTGAATCTTTGGCTAATAAGCAAACGCCCAGCAGCAGTGCCACTTTTCTGCTTCCAAACCCGGGCGTCCCAGCCACCTGACCTTATATTTCCTGACCCTATGATGAACCCCAGTTATTAAAGGTAAAGTTTGGCAGTGGGGTACTATATAGACCCATGGACCCCGCACTCAGACTTTACTTCCATTTTTGAATAAAGCTTATGTTATATTGGCTTCCATAGCTATTGCCTTATTTTATCTTTGCCATCTATCAGTTTCAGTACAAGATCTCCCTGTCATCCTGCCCTTCTTCCTGAAGATTTGGCAACAGCGCCCATGTCAACATGACCACTGTCAACTCAAAACTCAAAAGATCCTATGTTTTTTGCTAGTTGTGCTAGCTTAATTCTTTTTTAAAGCATTCAGGGTGTGAACCCAGAAAACACAACAAAATTGTGGCCATTTTGACACAATTTAACATTAAGCTTGATCAAAAACTTGATTTAACCAGATTTTTCCTTTACATTTACTAATAAAAATTAGTTTATTTCTTCATTTGTTTTCACAACGTAAAAGTGTCAATGTTGACACTTTTTAAGCATAACTTATTTTTAATAAAAAAACTGAAACATCTACAACAAAGAAATTAAGTGCACATTTAAAAAAATTATTTAATTAATATATAGAAAAAGACATTACACATACAGTAGATTGTTAAAATGTTCATGTTAAAAATATATACAGTAGTTTTAAAAGCTATGACAAAAAGCAAAAACAATTCAGATTTAAATGAAATGAACTCAGATTTAAACAAATTTATATTGATTTACAATAGATTTGGATTCATTTCAATTCTGTTTAAAGCTGAGTTCATTTTGTTAAAATCTGAATTGTTTTTGCTTGTTGCCATAGCTTTTAAAACTACTGTATGTGGCACTTATTCTGGCTTTAATATAATAAATAGATTGGTGGCTAACAACAATCCAATAATTTAAGCATGAGTTACTATGTGATTTACTATAGAATTTACTATTGAAAATAATGTTGACACTTAGAAATGTTGTTTATTTGCTTGTGATTATCTGCTGGGGTGGAGTTAATCAAATTAGAGTGGCGCAATTTAGCCTAAATTAATATGCCACTTCATATAAAGAATGTTATAAGTGACATTGTCAACACTTTACCCTTTTCATTATCTTAACCAATGTTTTAACAACTTCTTATATACACAATGGTAAAATATCATATTACCACTACCCAAATATTATTTTTAATAAAGAAATAAATAACTTTGATACTTTTTTTTATTTTCATGTTTTTTAATTTTACTATGTGAACAAAAACACACAGAAAACGGCTAATATTTGCTAGCCCGCGTAAATTTAATTAAGCGTACTATGAAAAAACATAGTAAATTTTCAAAAAAAATGTTGACAGTGACAATTTTGTCAGTTATAATGTCTACAATTTTTCTAATTGACAGTGAGAATTCAGCTTTTTTTACTAATTGTCACTCATAATGTTGACACTTTTATTTCTCACATATAAAACATTATGTTTTACATAATAAAAACATCTGATTTTTTGATATGTTGTATTTTTAACTTTTCTTTTTCATATTTTCTAATTTTTAAAATAAAATCTATTTATAAAGCTAATACTTTCACATAAATATCTTAACTTTCAACTTGTTATTTATAACTTTAATAAAATAAAAGCTATACAAGTATTTTTACCTTTTAAATACCAAGAAAAGCCATATAAAGTTTCTTTTTATTTAATATGTTTTTTAAATTGTTTTGTTTGTTTTTAAAATAAATTGCTTTATTTTAAACCATTTTACTTATTATTTTAGGACAAAAACAGCTCTAAGCAGCCCAAAGGAACCAAGTGTCCTTCAAAGCCCACCAAGCCCACCAAAAAGAAGCATGTCTCATCAAAGAAGACCACTCCAAAACCATCCCCAAAGCCCTTATCAAAGCCCTCCCCTGAGCCCTCTCCTGAGAAGAGCCCTGCTCACTCCACTGGGGGAGAGGAATCTGATGGCTCTCTTACAGATCACAGTTTCTACAACTTGGCTTCAGATGAGGAGCCAACCAAGAAGAAGCGCTCAGCCCAAAAGTCCCCACCCAAGGATAAGTCTCCTGCACATGAGGAGCACCACAACAAGCCCCCTTCTGCTTCCCCACCACCACCAAACTCCCCCTTCCAGTTCATCAGAGGATGATTCAAAGCCCCGCCCCAATTACTTCCCTGGCTTTTGCCATGCTCTTGCTGGCCCCTGGGACCCTCTGTTGGTCCATAACATCTGCAATGTTGATGGCAAATTTAAGGTTCCCTCTTCCTTGCCTAAGTATTTTCCTAACATGAGTGTAACTGGTGGGCTGGCCATGGTGGCCAATGGTTATGTTTTCTCTTGTAACAACATCAACCAGGGCTTCAAGAGCTGGCACTATACCTGTGAGCACCACTCCTGCCCAGTGCAGCTCAATACTGAGCGCTGGGACTTGGTACAGACCATCAAGGGTGAACACACTTGTATGATACCCAACACAATCATTGCCTGCCTTCTCAAATGGTATCTGGTGCAGGTCATGCCCACCTCAAAGGACCTTTCCCTGACCCAGCTGGCTGTGCTTGTGTGCAAGTACCTCTCTCCCATCAACCTCAAGAGGGTGCCAACCCATACCCAGTTGGTCAAGTTTGTGAGTGATAGGAACCAAGCCTCAAACCTCTGGCTAAGAGAGCCACCACCATTGAAGACCTGGTCCTCACAGATGCCCTCAAAAAACCTGAGGATGGTGAGATGTTCCTGCTCCATGACAATGGGCAGGAAGTGGAGGATAAGATTAAGCCTATGCCACAACCTAAAACCTGGAGCAGCTCAATACTGCTACCACCTGGCTGTGTGACGGCACATTTGCCACCTGCCCAACCATCATCAAGCAGATTTGGGTCCTGCATGGGCAGTTCAATGACCAGGTTATCCCGCTTGTGTTCTTCCTCCTTCCTGGTGCCAAGACAAAAGTCTACACTGTAAAGTTACGCCTCCCCCTTTGGCCTTTACTTCAATCCTCACCAAATTCTTGGGAATCTCTGCCAACTTACTCCTGGATATTTTCCAAAGATTTACTGAAACCTCCCAAGAAAGGTCCTCACACTATTAATTGCTGAATTAGTTTGAAAATGCCCCACCTAACCCACCCAAGAGACACCTCTGGTTAAATATCATGTGCAAGAGTGGCCAGGAGCAGTGGTAATTGCATTCAAGACAGCTTCCTTAATTTTTAGTTGAGTCAGTTTTCCCTTTGATTTTGTCCATTTGGATTTTCCAGATTTTTCTGCCTCAAGAGATGCATCCATATTCCTTCATAGCATTGATCAATCAGTTTTGGACATTCAACTTCTCACCCAAATTCCATTCCCTCCCTTTAAATGAATGCAAGAGTTGTAAAAGACCTTGCTTCATCATTCTCTACTCTAATAAAGTTTGAAATTTGTTAGTCTAATCCAGCCATTTGGTTTTTTCTGTTGCTTTTGGTGTTCAGTTGATTCCTTCCCCCCTTTGGCCTCCCTGGAATTGTTGGTGGCAACCTTTTGGATGTTGTTGAAACTGTGATTTATATTGTGGTTGAGAGCTTGGTTGTATTTTCTCTTAACCTGCTCCCTAATTCTCACATACACCAGAGCATTTAAATTTGTCTGGGATGCTTTGAGCTCCCTTCCCACCAACCAGCTCCCCCCTCCCACCCACACCACCAGAGCAAACCCTTCCTCCTCTGGGAAGTATGAGTTGAACCTAGCCGCAGAGCAGCTAGCTCATGCGCGCTCACTTGGGCCAAAGGTGATAATAATGGACTTCAAGCAAGCTCAGTTCAGAGCCTTTGAGGCCACCTTCAATGGAGAAGTCCAGGGCTGCCTTTTTCATTTTAGGCAGGCCCTCATCAAGAATCTCAAGAGCAAGAAGGAGCTTTTCAACAAGTATCTTAACAATGGTAAAGGGAAGTGATGCTTTGCCATCACCCAGTTTGCTGCCTTGGCTTTTGTGTGGCCAGAGCATACTGGGCTTGGCTTTGAGGCCCTCCTGGAGGATGCTTACGTGAAGAACTCCACCATTTTCAAGGGTTACCTTGAGTACTTTGAAAAGCAATGTGTAGGCAATAAGGTGACTGCCCAGAGAGGAAAAAGTGGGGCCACTTCCCCTTGGAATTGCCAGGGCGCCAGCCTCAAGGGGGAGATGAAGACCACCTCCAGCCTTGAGATTTGGTACAAGCACTTGAAGACCAAGTTTGGGTCCAACCCCAAATACAACAAATTCTTTGCTAAGCTACAGGAGGAGCAGGTCATAAATGTCTCCAAGTTTTGCAGCCTGGCCAACCAGGTGGCCCCAAAGAAAAAGAAGAGTAAATAGCAGGATTACCAGGAGGCAGTGCAAAAGGTGGTGAAGAAGAAGTATAAGGTGGCAGAAATAAAAAAATACCTTGAAGATGTCACAACTACTCTTGCTGGTGGGTTAATTAGCCTAATAAACTTTGCTTTGCTTTGCCTGGATTTTTTTACTTTTGGATTTTTATATTTTTTTAATTTTTTGGATAGTACTAATCTTTTTAGCTATAAATGGTACATTTCAGATATAGTTTCAATGTGGTTTAGTAAGAAATATCTTATATTTTGTTAATTTATCTTTAAGTTATGAGATATTTTCAGTTATGCTTATATAAAGTATAACAAATTAAAATTAGAATTTTCTTATATTTAGTAGCTATTATGATATATAAAATATCTTTATTTTTGGTTCATTGGAATTTTAATTTTTTATGGGAATAAAAAATAATTTTATACAGTAGTTTTAAAAGCTATGGCAACAAGCAAAAATACTTCAGATTTAAACAAAATCCAAGTTGCGCAAGATTCAGGATTCAATTAATTTAAATATTTTTGGTTAATAAATGAACTGTCAAACCAAAAACAAAATTTCACTAACCCATTATACAAAATTAAAGCAAACATCAAGCGGTGTAGTTCAAACCACAAATGAAATGAACTGACACAACAAGTGAAATGGATGGATGCTATTCCAGAGTATATTATAATCCAAGCAGGATCCATATGAGGCACCAACAAAAGGACCAAAATGAAACAAAATTTATGCAATCTAGAAGCAAGATTCCACAAGCACAAAACAAAATGAACTCACACAAGATGTGTAGCATGAGCAGCCTAAAATAGAAAAATAACAGTATAACAGCCAATCAACAGCTATCCAATTTAGGAACATAGGCATTTTATCCATTTTCAATGCTCCAGATTTGTATGAAAAGGTTTTGAATCTTCCAAATATGGACTTAAGATTACAATAAAAATAAATCATTAATTTTTAAATTTTCTACTTTTAATGATTTTATCCTAGGTTTTTTTACAATATGGTTTTTACTAGCAACATATTCAACAGCACAAGCAGCCAAGCCAGCAGCAGCCAAACCAGCTTCAATGGAGGCAAGGCTCAGAACGTGAAGGCCCTGTTTACACCCAAGCCTTTGAAGCAGGTAACAAGGAAGCTGACCTGTTACTGTCCCCCGATCCATATGGCTTTGACTTGTTTGAGAGTCACTTAGCGTCTAGCTCTGCCTTTGGTCCCACACCCACCCCTGCACAAGCTGCCTGTCAACCAACCAATCAGGATGACAACCTTGATTCAGAACAACTTCCCGCCACTGCCCAACCTGCCCCCCTCAGCCAATCAGGCTTCAGCTCCCGCCGTCCAGCGCCCCAAACGCAGAATAATCACTGCCCAAATTCTTCAGGAAATTTTGGCACTCAACCTGCAGGGTCTGTCCTGGGATCAGATAGCCAGCCAATTACAATTCACCTGGGCTACTGTTATGCGGGAATTCAACAACCTGATGAATAAGGGAAATCTGATTGGGATGGTCAAGAAGACAAAGAAGGCCACAGAGTCCCAGATCAATGAGGCATACCCAATAATTCTTGACCTCCTCCAGTGGGACCCTAAGCTTCCCTTGAACCAGGTCCAGAAGCAACTTGCGCACCATGGCATTTGGGTGTCTGAGCGCATGGTGGAGCTCTGGATGCACGGAAAGGTGGCTTCAATTAGGGTTCTTACAAATTTTGCCGGCAACCAATGAGATGGCACTGAGGATTCCCCATATGACACTGCAATTGAATCAACCCTGGTCAGATGCTTGACAAGTCTAACAGATGACATCATGTTTTTCTCATACTACAAGTTATTGATTGCATTTGACAATTTTGGTGAGCAAGGAAAAGCTGCCACCAAGAATAGAAGGAAGAAGGTCAAGAAGGGGACATTCATTGGTGCATTTCTGGCTGTTTCAGCCAAGGGTTTTGTCTACTATTGGACAAACCCTGATTTCATTGATGGGTACTCATACAGCCACATCTTTGGTGGATTGCTTGACTCCTGGGATGGCTCAAATTCCAAATACTGGGTTTTCTTGAGCCATCAGATGGAGGGAAGCTCCACCGCCCTTGAGACCATCCAGGAATGTGGGCACCAGGCCTCTGTGTACCCAGCTGGTCACGCTGACGTCCATCTGGCAGATGTTGTGTTCTTTAATATTGGAGATACACTCCAGGAGCGCCGCCCTCAGGCTTTCAACGACCTCTATCTTGGGGTCCTTGATCACAATTTTCTCTTTGATCACCAAATGGTGGCTGACTTGTTTGCGCAAATGGTTTTCCATGTGAACATGGGCAACCAATCACACAAGGATAAGCGCCTCTCACCCTGTGCCACAGCTACTTACCAGCCCATCCAGCCAATGACTGATGAGGAGTACAATGTGTGGTATATGGCAGCCATCACATGCAATCCTCCTGCCTCCACCACCGCCACCAACACCCCTAACACCCCTAACCCACAAGCCCCACCCACCCAATCCCAGACCCCCCAGGCCAGCACTGCCTCTACATCTTCCTTCCTGCGCCATTCTGCCTACTAGGCATCACTCTTCCTTGCCTCAATAAACCCCTTGTTGCCAAACATTTTCTATTTATATTATCTTTATTTTTAATTTCAGTTGTTCATGTTCTCTTTTTTTATAGTTGGTTTTATTCTTTATGTTCAGCTTATTTCTATAAAGTCATATATTTACTATTCAATGTATCTAGATCCAGAACACAGTTATTTTTAGCACTTAAACATAGCCCCCTGTGAAAATATTAACAACAATTTGGTGATCAGCTAAATTTTAATTAGAAAATTATAGGTTAACTGTTTTTAGATAAAGTTGTTACTGATCCAAATTCAAAACCTTAATGATAAACTTTAAGCCAATCAGGAGCCAAGTGATAAAGTGATTATTGTGACATAAAAGGACATTCAATAATTCTTTGATGCATGTGCGCTAATTAATATGATTGGCTGGATGTTTTGCCATTGTACGCCATTGCCGCTGTGGCCAGTTGTTGATGGACTAGTGCCCAATCAGCTGCTGGGTTAGCACTAGTCCATTATCAACTTGCCATAGCAGCAATGGCGCACAATGGCAAAACATCCAGCCAATCATATTAATTAGTGCACATGCATCAAAGAATTATTGAATGACCCTTTATGTCACAACAATCACTTTATCACTTGGCTCCTGATTGGCTTGAAGTTTATCATTAAGGTTTTGAATTTGGATCAGTAACAACTTTATCTAAAAACAGTTAACCTATTATTTTCAAATTCAAATTTAGCTGATCACCAAATTGTTGAAAATATTATCACAAGGGGCTATGTCAAGCGCCAAAAATAATATGATAATCAAGGAAACAATGCCAACACAAAGCAAACAACACATATCAAGATGAGCGTAAAACATATAAACAATGGGTAAAAAGATGGGATAATGTAGTAAATGGGGGAAAAAAGGAATAAACAAAGAGGCAACAGTATAAAATAATACAGAATTTATTGGGGCAAAAGCTATAAAAACATATGGAAAGGTTAATAAAAAGTCAATGAGAGAATTGGAAAAGCTTCTGAAGGACCTTGACTTGGCAATTGCCAAAATAAAGGACATTGACCGCAAGGTCAAAGCCAAAGTGAAGTCTGCTGTCCTCACTGGGGACAAAATTGACAAGGTGTTTGCAAAGGCACTAATGTCAAAAATGCAGACACCCCAGAGAAGACAATCAAGCGCTTACTAAATATTCAAAAAACTGTGGTTGAGGGCCTCCAGTTTAAGGCATACAATCTTTCCGCACCGTCTGTCTGGGTTGATGACCCGGAGATGTATGCCCACCTCAAAACTGCCAAGCGTGCCAGGGCAGAGGATACCAAATTGCCTGCGCAATTGATTGTGCCAAGAATGACAAAGCTGGCTGAAGCCAATGGCAAGGAAGAAACCCAAGAAGGTAACCTAAAAAATTATAATTAATAAAAATTCTTAAATACTTACCTTTTTTTAGAAGATGTTGATGGTGAACTCCGCTGGGTCCTGGTCCCTTTTGTCCCTCCCACATTCTATGCCAACTATGCTAATCATGTGGCAAGGCAGCTTTTCCTGTCCTCCCCCTGTCTTGCGGGAGCTTGAAGACAGGATCCATGGTACATTCCCAATGGCCAGGGAGGCATTGGCTGGTCTTTTGCATAGTGAGGGGGCATCTGAGGGGGCAGTCACTGCCTACAAGGATGCCCAACTGGTCCGCCTGGATCCAGTTAACCTCAGTGGAGTTTACTGTGTAAACTCCATTGAGCTTGTTTGGGACGTCCTGGCAATGCTCCCATTCAATAATATACCAGAGATGGGCCGGGCTCATGTGGCTGCTTGCTTCTGCTTCCTGGTAGAGCATACCATCTCTTACCTGTTGGAGAACTTTGGGTGTGCAATGTTAAAATTGGCTGTTGCAGATGCAACAGCCGTAAAGAAGACAAAAATCTTCCTTCCAGACTTTGGGCTGGCCTGGAGTGCCAACAAGACGGGGTCCCTGCAGCTATGGAGCTGACCTTTGCCAAAACCAAGCACAAGAAGAAGATTAGCGCTGTATAGAACAAATTGTGCGAGTTCACGGAAGCCTTTGCTGGGAAAAGGCTTCATCTGGTTGTTTACCTGGGGTATCTATTCTACTTTGGGATGGGCGCGTCTGTAGAGAACCTAGACAGGGTCCTTCTTGGGGTTGACAAGTCCAGGCTCTCACTGGACAGGAAGAAGGTCCCCCCTGGGTATGACTCAGTGGACCATGTCATACAGGATGCCTGGGTCCTGGCTGGCATCTTTGGGTTTGCAGCCCTTCCAGAAAAGCTGCTCCTCCATTCCCACCTCACCATCCTTCCTTTTACCAGCAGGTGCAAATACTTTAATATGAGTGTATCCACTGTCCACGGTGTGGCGGTGGAGGTTGTGCACCACCTCCATCACAGGGTGGGTATATACTGCCAAACCCATTATAGGCACACTTAATTTTATCTCTATATCAATAAATATATTTATACTCTACTATATTTTTATACTATAAATAATTTTTTAAATAATATTTTAGCAAACAAGATTTGCAAAATATATTGCATAAATGGGTTTCATAAAAGTATTAAATAATACGGTAATAAAATAAATTTCAACTTTACAATTTAAGTTTAATTTCTATAAGACTATTTTATATTTATTTGACAAAAGTGATATAAATATATTTGCATAATCCAGTATCAAGCGTTTGGGATAACCTCAGATGACATATTAAATAATATATAATAAAATAAATAAATTACTTACATCTATTGATGGATCTTCTGAATGTGATTGCGGTCATGGAACCATCTAAAAATAAAATGATAATCAATAAATCTTGAATAGTAAATTAGAGAATATAAAAATAGTTGGACACACTAAGCCTTTAATTATTGGCTGTTTGGCTAGGCACGCGGGGATGAACAAATCAGCGTGGCCATAGAATTTGGCCACGCTCTCAACTGGGAGGGTGTGGATCCCAGCCTGCAGCAAATTAAAGAGGTCCTTGGTCTCAGTTGGGGTTCCTCACTTGACAACTTGCTTGAGCCACCCAAAGACTTCCTTGATGGGATTTAGGAAGGGCAAATAAGCTAGGAGGAAGAGAAGGCGCAAATTTGCCGTGGCCAATTGCTGGGGGCGCACTGAAATGCTTGTGTCAATCATTGGGAATTCCTTGAGAATGTCAGTCACCTTGTGGAGACCAACATTGTCCAATGCAATTACGTTAATGAAGCCCAGGCTCGTGCGCCTCAGGTGCTCCTGGACCAATTGGAGAAATGATAGGAAGGTCTGGCTATTGTGGGATCCTAGTATTATTTGGTTCAGCTCAACCCCCTTTGGACCAAGGAGAGCCACCATTGAGTATGCTGTGGTGCGGACTGCAGCACGCTGAGCCATCCCGTCATTGGAGCCTTTGGGGATATACCCATACTCATTGCGCATCAACGAGGCAAATGCTGATTTGTTGATATAATAGAATTTCATCATCCCCTTGGCTTTGAGGGCAGTGTACGCCTCAGCGTAATTTTTCTGGGTCTTGATATTAGCTGGGCTGTTCCAATTGTAGGGGGATACCCCAAGCTTTTTCCAGGAAAAGCGCATTCCCTTGACCAAATGATAATAGAAGGAAATTGAGGCCTCAACCCCAAAAGCAGACTTGACCATGGCCTGTATATTTGCCAGTTCAAGATGGCAGTTCCAGGTGATCCACTGGCAGATTGCCCATTTGTGCTCCTTGGTGAGCATGGAAGAAACACGCAAGGATTTCTCTGCATCAAGGACTTAGTCAGTATCAATTAACTTGTTGAAGGTCTTTGAGGCGTACTTGGGATCCACCCCAACAAGAGCCGCAGCCGCCTTGTAATCACCAGATTCCTGCATGAGCCAGAGAAGGATGATGCACTTAATGTCAGGAATGCGCTTGTGAGCGGGCTTTTTAGTGGTGGGAATTGGCTTGTTGGCGTTGAGCACAACACAGGGCATGGGCACCTTGGTGTAAAATGCAGCAACTTTCTTTAGTACTAACTGTCCCTCATTGGTTTGGTAAAACTTGGGCTCCTTGTCCTCCTCCTGATTGCCATCACTGACGTAGAGCTTGTAGCTAGTATCAAGTACAGGCTTCACCTTCTCCAGCATGGCTGACGGGACTGACTCTTGCCGGTACACAACGTCAAAAACATACAAAGTAAGTTCTATCTCCTTGTCTCTAACTTTCTTGGTGAAGGTAACCTTGGTGGGCTTCTGGGTCAGCTTTGGGACCCAAGGGTTTATGCTCTGCACCCTAGCAGCCTGTACTCCTTGAACCAGATGTGTCAGTGCAGCGTCACTATGGAACTCTCCTCTCCCGCCTCCCTCCTGAGTAGGCACTTGTGTTGCACTAAGTCTATTCTTTGACCCGCGGGGGCAACCGCAACCACGGCGCACAACGGGTGCAATGGTAGTCTGTTGCTGTGTTCCTTCCATTTTGAGAATTTAATAAAATATTTAATATAACTTAATTAAGTTACTCCTCATTTTTAATTTTGCTTTTATCTGTTTATGAATATTCAATTAATATTTTTTCCCACCCAATATCCCAATTATAGATTTTTTATTTCTTAGTTAGTTGTTTTTGGTTTTACCACACCCATTTTAGAATACTCAAAATAATTTCCACCCATTTTCCCATATTTTACGCCAAATTAAGCACCCAACACAATATTTTTAAAAAATTTGTTTCAGATCTTGTGTCTTATTTCAGATACCTTGGTATCATTCTTGATTACAACCCATTGCACAAACTGATTGAGTGATTTTGTTTACATAGTGAGTTACTATTGTTTTTTGTTTTTGGATTGAGTTTTGACACACCACGCTTGGGTGTATTTTGTCACCAATTCACATAGTAAACATATGTACACCAAATGTCAACTCACATTATTTTTTTTGTGAATCAATGTATTTCAGATTGTATTTTGAATGGTTTTGCTTTGCATGTGAGCCCTTTGTTGCTGTGTTGACCCATTTTGCCCATTAACACCAATAAAACCTGTTAACAGAGTGTATATTTTAACCTGAGAGTTGGATTTTATTTAAATCTGAAATCATTTTGTTTAAATCTGAAGTATTTTAGCTTGTTGCCATAGCTTTTAAAACTACTGTAATAAAAAGTATAATTTACATAGTAAATTGAAAAACAGTTGCTTATATCTCCTTATTCTTATTACTTATGATAATTTTTTATTAAATTTTTGAGCTCTGGGGTCATTTTATTATAATAATGTATTTTAAATACTTTCATATTAAAAATTTTCAGGGTAAAGTGTTCTGTTGCTTAAAAAAGTGTCAACATCCAGGAGACAACATTATGTAAACCCGGGTTGTCACTTTATTATAGTGTTGACATTAAAAGTACCAACATGGCCACTGTCAACATTTTTAGTATCAACATGGGCGCTGTTGCCACAGATTCCTGTCCACCAGGTGTTCCCTTTGGCTCTGTCTACTTCACAGAGTACCCAATAAAGCCAGAGTATAAGGAATATACCCCAGAAAAGATCCTTGAGTTATATCCCTTGGCCTGCATAAAATCTGCAGTTAGATACAACTGACAAGGTCCCTGGATCCTATCCAAACCCAAATTGTTTAGAGGCAATTTCAACTACTTACCTGCCTAAAAACTTGATATGGAACTGTCTGTGACCCCCAAGCCAATGCCTGCCTCCTTGCCTGACCTCTCAACTAATCACATGAGAAAGTTGCTTGGGATTGTGTACATCACCCTCACTGGGGTGATTGACACAATGATCCTAGCTGCCAGCCTGTGGTCCTGGGTGGGGAAGTCCATACCCTACCTCATAAAGTTAGCCCCAAGCTTGTGGTGGGCCCTGCCCGTTAAACCCGCAGCATGTGGGTTTCCTGAAAACAACTGACCAGCAATCCAAGGTTGGACCCATGACACTAGTTTATTTCTCTCAGTTGCTTGGCTCTCAGAGATTTTCTGTACTGTCAGGAAGCTAGTCATAGGTAGAGGCATTGGGCAGCTTGGGGTGAGGTGCGGCCAAGCCAGCGGGTAAGGCCCACCATAGAATGGGTGCTAACTTGATAATGTAAGATACATATTGTCCAAGCAAGGACCAGGGACCGGAGTTGGGGACCATGGAATCCACCAATCCTGTCAAAGTAATATAGAGTAATCCAAACAGTTGGTTAGATGTGGTCTTGGCTGCGGCAGTAGGTTCCAATGGGTGGTCTGGTCATGGGGTTAATGGTGGAGTCATGGGAACAAAGTACGCTGGTAGGTAGTTGTACTTGTCTTTGAACAATAAGGACGGTATCTCAACCCTCTTTCCTTTGTGTCCTATGTATTTGGTACTTCTAGTCCTTGCCAAAGGGTCAGCAATGAGGATGGTTTCCAAGTTGTACTCTGAATAGGCCGGGTTGGGGGTATTCAATAAAGTGCACAAGTCCAAAGGGGGCTCCCAGGGGACAACATAATGCCTGGGGCAATTTGGCAGATTGGTCTTGGGAGGGGGTGGCGGCCAGGTAGTCTACTTGACCAGAATTAAGATGGAAGATCACTAAGACTAGATAGGGTAAGATTTGTTTGAACCAAAGGTTCATAAAACTTTATTATCAAAAATGACAATGTGGTCTTCACCATACCGCTGGGGTTTTTATACCATGGGACTTTGCTTCTTTGATTTTTGCAGGGTTCAGGTTTGCAGACAAGGCACTGGCAGGGCATGGATCTTGGATTAGAGTCTTGAGGGCAGGAGATCCCGGTAGCACCTGCTCAGGTGAATAGAAGTGGCAATGCTTTGTTCTGCTGCCACTGTTCACTATGTCACCTGAGTAGTTCAATTGCACTACCCTCTCTGGACGGCATGCTGGCAGTTGCTGGTGGTCATTGGCAGAGTTAAAAATAGGTTCTGTTTTAACCTCCTTAAGGCAAGCTGCAACCTCTGCATAGGTTTGGGTCTTGGGTGGCTCAAGGTTGGCATCAATCTGATGACCATCCAGGGAATTGTCCTTGGGAGACTGGCAGGTCTTGGAGCAACTCATCAACTCAATTATGCAATTTAGCAAGTGGGCGGGTTCCTGTCCACTTTGCGTGACTCAAGTAGTCTTTGGAGGATCAGGGTTTGACTCCAGGGCTTCCAGCGTTGATTCCAAAGCTCCAGTATTGGCCCTTGGCAGGTTGGCAGTAGGTCCTTTCCCAACCTCCATTAGCCAGGCTACACTTCCTTTGTAGGTATGGGTCTTTTTTGGCACCAGTTTGGTGGCAGACTGGCAACTATTCAGGAAATCCTCTGTAGTAGGCCAGCAGGTTGTGGAGTAATTCAACAATTTGAGCCTATGCCTTAACAGGTTGGCAGGTCTTGGACTTTCCTGGAGGGTTTGATCCATCTTTTGGGAACTGGGGCTCAACGCTTGGGTTTTCAATACAAGTATTGAAATGTCATTAATGACACTCCTCACCCGACCTCTCAACTGACAAGCTGTTTGGGATTGTGTACATTACTCTCACTGAGGTGATTGACACTACAATCACAGCTGCTGGCCTGCGGTCCTGGGTGGGAATGTCCTTCTCCTACCTATTTAAGTTAGCTCCTATCTTGTGGTGGGCTAAGCCTGCAAAAAACCTGGCCTGTATAATCCTGGAAACAGAAAGGCTGGCTTCCCAAGCTTGGATCCCTGACAATAGTCAGAACTGACTAGTTAATACATAAAAATCTATAAACAGACAATTGAGTGGTTTATAATCTAATTCATTATCACATTTAGATAAAAAGCAAACCCAAAAACCAGTTTTAACTTGATTGGGCTTGATTTAGTATTTAATTATTCTGTAAAATGAAATAAACACAATAGCAAAATTCCAATGCAGTCAATGTGTCCTGCGGCTGGAGGTGTCTCTGTGGGCTAAAAATTAAGTCAGTGCAACACAAGTGCCTACTCAGGAAGGAGTAAAGGGGGTAATGGATACTGTTGAGATTGCACAGATAAAACAACCAGTCCAAGATGTACAGGTTGGGTGAGAGAGAGGGGCTAAGCTAACTAAGTTCAGCTCCCATAACAGGGGTGCACACCATCATGATCCATCTAGTGAGCAACTAGGATGGCCGCTTATAGACAACCTCCAGAATTAATTCATACAGCATGGAACTTCCTCCATGTCAACAATCCTCAAAAATATTTTTCTTATTTTATTTATTCAAGGATATTGTTTCTGGTTTAAATAGTTGATACTGATAATAAAAGAAAGTTTTAATTTTTATTTTGAGTTTTCAATTTAAATCATAAAAGATAAAGCAAATATAACTTTTGTAATTGTCAACATGGAGGATGTTTCATGCTGTATGAGTTAATTCTGGAGGTTGTCCTGCTTGTAGGGGCATCCAGAAGTACAAGGTTGGGGACTGGCAGGAAAAAAGATATTCAGCCACATGAGGAGCATCCCAAAAAGCAGCTAGGGAACCATTCTGAAGGAGTGGGGGCTTCTTGGGGAGGGGTCATTCTGATCTTCTCCATCAGGGTCAATAGGTGTCACAAGGACATTTTCTTTTATTGGTAACCCAGGCCAGAACAGGGATTGAACCCTGAATCTTACCCTCTGCAACCCACCAGCCCAGAGGACCAAGGGGCCAGCTGCCTGAGTTTTTTTGGGGTTGAATTTGACTTTAATTCAAATAAAAACCTGCCAATGCAAAAATCCTAGCTAATATCACAAGCAATTGAAAGCAAAAACCAATCCATAGCACCAAAAGCTAACTCAAAGTGGCAGCAAATAACATCAATGGGTTTAAAGGAGAAACTTCACACCCTACCAATAAGAGCCATTAAAAATTCCCTGAAGCCCTGAAAATGGTGCATTCCTTGAATCCTTGCCCACCCCCTCCAACCAGGCTGGTGAACAGAAGGATGTAGCTGTCTTTCAGGGCCCATAATAACCCTGACAAAGAACTAAACAACATCAAAACTAAGGGATGTGAATTTGCAATTGTGTGATTTCCCTATCAAGCCTGAGAATAAGGTCTCAGTAACTCACAACACTATTTTCCAAATACCCAATTTGATGCCCTGGGGACGCCCATACCTGGAGGCACCCTCATGAGTGGCCTTTACCTCTGGGAATGCTTCCTATTGGCCAAAATCCTTGGAAGTTGGGATTTCTGGTCCCCAAACAATCTCTGGAAGATCACAAGGTTTGGCTCATGTTACATGACCTTAAATTAGTGAATTTCTACCCCTGAATAGCCAATCAGAAGATGCCTGTGCCAGGAAAATGATAACATGTGACCAGCTGGCTAATCAAGATGCCCTGCCAAGCCTAGAATCAACTTCCCAGCAGTATATATCTGGGGAAGTTGGAAATTCCTTCCCTGTTGTTATCACTAAATAAATTTTTTTATTAATGCACTCTGAACATTTATGCTTTGCAGGAGTTTACTATATTATAACAAATTTCATACTGTCGGTGATATCAAATAGAGAGTACCTTTAGTACCAACATCAGTGCTGGGAAACAGAGCAACTCCCTGCTGCCTCTGATCAACCAATGTTATCCCTTGTTCCTTCTCATAGAGTGATGGACCAGGAGATAGTTCCTGCACCTGCCCCCCTCTCTCCTTTCCTGGTGTTCCCCTGCTCCACCAACTTGCCCCATTGAGTCAGCACATGAGCGCTGCTAGCAGAGAACTACCTCCTGTTCCTTTCATCCCATCATATGACTACATCAAGCTTGGGTTTGCTTACTTTATCATGCTGGGGCTTGCTGATAAAGTGATCCCCCACATGGGAGTGTGGCGTCCTTGGGCCACTGCTGCCAATTATGTGATGAGGATGGCTCCTGCCATCTAGTGGGATTTACAGGCTCAACCCTTCCTCTCGACCAAAGGTTCTCCTGGGAGCAACCCAGGCCATGACACTGTCTATTCCCCAACACCAGTCAACAATGACCACCTGTAACTGATACCACCCTGCCCCCAAGCTCCTGCTGTCCTTCTGCCCAAAAGAATTTTGGGTCCCAATCTAAGGATAAAGCCTGGTAGATGGTATTTATAGCTTGCCAGATTGAAGCCAAACCCCATTGTTTTAACTTGGATACTAAAGTAGTGATGAACCTTTTTTCAGGGCCCAGGATGCCCTTAGCACCATACTTGCCAACATCTCTGTGGGTGAGTGGAAGCCTATAGCAAACAACCCCCTTGCCACAAACCCTGCCCTTGACAAACCCCAGTGGCCAGGGATTTGTGAGGCCTGTATGCCGCAAAGCCTGGGAATCAAATCTATGGAGGAAATTGCATCTTAAAAGTATCTGCAAGCAGCAAATTTGGAAAGCAATCAATCCATCAGCAACTGGGAAATCAATTTCTGTGGGGTGTCTTGGTTGGTGTAGCACCACAGCAGTTAAAAGCCAAGCGCACCACAGCATGAGCACCTTTGGCTTGCAGGGATTCACTGTGCAGTTGGAAATTTTAAACTGTTTTTCACCTTTACATGGATCTCAACAACAGTAGGCTGCCACATATCCCTTGCTGCCAGGATCTCCTTCCACATACCTGGCAACCATCACTCACATACCAGACCCTAATCTTTATCATCCTTACCATTTGGACCTTTCTCCAGGTTATCCCCTGCCACACTTGGAGGCCAGCTCCTATTGCCTATGATGGAAACCCTATCATATCCCCTTCAACAGAGGCCCTTCCTGCACAGGAATTCAGCAAACTGGGGTTTGTCTATATAGCAATATTTGGATTAGCTAATCAGGATGTACCTCATACTGGTGGTTGGCATCCCTGGGCAACTGCAGTCAGCTATCTGGTCAGGATAGCCTGGATTGTATACATGGCCTTCCAGGCCTGGCCTGCTGCTCCTGTAGGGGTGCAACCAGAAACTGACATGGGCCAGGGCACCCAGGGACTTCCTACTCTGGCATAATCCTTGCTTGGATTGGCAGAGCTTCAACCAAGTGTTGCTATGCCCTCCCCTTGTTATCTCACATCCACTTTTTCTCGGTCCCCCAGGCGCATTTCCTGTCTGTGAAATCTGTGATGATCTGGGTTTCCTGGACTACTCCTCCTTTAAGAGGTTTTATAGGTTTAGAGTTCTGGTTAACTTTTCTTCTTTGATGGTGGGGGATTCACCCCATTGGGGTTGCTTTTGCTGGGAAATGGTTTACATAACTCTGATGGATCCTTTAAGTGGTCAATTATTCTGTTTAACTTCTGATCTTGAATATCTGGAAGGGGCTATGTTCTTCATATCTGGTTTGAGTGAGGAAGGATTGATGAAGGAATTAAGGTCATCCCAGCAATAAAGAGGGATGCTTTATTTAGCATTCCACATGCTTCTTGTTTTGTTGATGGTCCCAACAAGGAAAAGAGTAGTGTGGTAGATATGAACTTAATGGATTTCACTATATAAGCTTCAGGATAGATGCTAGTTAAGTGCTTGGTGGGGACACCTTATAAAAAAGTCCTGGTAGCAGGGGTGAGATATGTTTGTGAAGCTGGTTCCAAGTGAAGCCTATGTGGGACTTTAGGCAGTATATACTGGGCTGAATGATATAATACTAGAAAGGATGAGGTGGTAGCTTTTGTGACCATTGGAACTTGCACTTATATCTCTAGAATAGATAAGTACTTGGATCTCATGCATGAGGGGTCTATGTAGAGCAGCTAAGTGTTGATCTTAAATTGTCTACTTGCTGTAATTGATGCAAACTGAATGGAATGATGGATTCGCTTAATTGCAATCCCTTTGCATCCCTTTGAAATGATGGAAGATTTAGAGTTTATTTGTGAAATCAGGCTTGATCTGAGGTTCAAAGCAAGCTTGAACCATGGAACTCTAAATGATCAAGCCTTTTAAATCAACTGTAATGTAAAAGCAAGGCTCTTGAACTTATCAAAGGATCAATCCATACTATGTATCAAATATTTGAATGCTTCTGGTTCTAAAGTGATCTGTTTTAAATTATTATCAAAGTAATGTAATGGGATCTGGCTTACAGTTTTTAAACTGCTCTTGGTTTAATATCTAGTGTAGGGTATATATTGGTGTCTTTCACCTATAGGAAGATAAGATTCTCAGCTCCGTTTTGATGGCTTACAGTGCAGTAGTTTTAAAGCTATGGCACCAAGCGACAAAACTGAGATTTAAGTGAAAACAACTGAAATTTAAACAAAACAACTCAGATGTGATTGAGATTGAAACCAGTTGATCTATATTGATTAATAGTATATTTGGATCCACTTCTATTTTGTTTAAATCTGAGTTGTTTTCGTTTAAATCTCAGTTGTTTTCACTTAAATCTCAGTTTTGTCGCTTGGCGCCATAGCTTTAAAACTACTGTATGTAAAAGGGTTATTCTTCAATGAGTTATTACTAGTTGAGATTTAAAATTTCTAATAGGCTTTTTTCAAAATTGGACTGCATCGTGCTAGGAATTGGACAGCATGTGTACTAGAAAATGGCCTAATACACCAAATAATGATCCATGTGTGACTACATGATTAAGTCCCAAAAAGAAGAGCTAATAGCAGTAAGAAAATACTCTATTTTATTGCTATTTGCTAAGCATATTCTGTGTATAGGCTATGAGCCATAAGAGGGGATCAAGTGTTTGAGAATAGCAACAAGCTCTTTGTTGACTGAGAGTCCATTGGCAATAGACTTGAGTTCCTTCTCGGCTTCAGCCTTGCCAAGGTCATTCAGCTCGGGATATAAGACACCACGGCACATAGGACAAAGATTGCCGTAGCCCAAAAGGCTCTGCTTGAGGCAGGGACGACAGGCATTGTGGCCACAGCGAGTCGAAACAGGCTCAATCACCTGGTCATGGCAAATAGGACACATGAATTCCTTAGACATAATAGCCTCGAGAAAGGCAGTCTCGCTAGGATACTCATGATCAAGGATCAGCTGCCAGGTACGTGCATTAAGTAAATCCTGTGCGATGAGTTTTAAAGTTTCGGGACGAGGTTTAAAACTTTTAACGACAACCTTGGCCTTTTTAGAGGTAGGGACTACTTCTTCCTCCATCTCATCCTCAGCTTCAGAGCTTTCTTCTTCCTCCTCCTTTGCACCCTTGCGACCACGGCCTTTTCCTTTAGCCTTGGACTTGGCTTTGCCCTTTGGCTTAGCTTTATCCTTTTCAGATTTGGTATTGGGCACAACGTAGCCCTCAGGGATGTACATGGTAAGACCGAGCTCTTTTATGGCCTTTTTGCCTTCTGGGGTCCAAGGAGCAGGTTCGGGATCGTCGCGACGGAATTCATAGCGCTGATGTTATAGCGAATAAAGTAGATCTTACCCAAACAAGAAACCCGTTCTGTCCAGGCTCAGGCCAATATCTAACTAGCTTGTAAAGTCCATCGTAACGAATACCTTCAGTGGGAGCGAACTTGGATTCCTTGGCAAGTTTATATGAGCGCGTGACGCGAACGGGGGAGCTTTTCTTCCAATCTTTAGCAACCGCTCCCTCTTTGTCATTGATGGGCGTGTTCATGGTAAGGGCAAGAGCCAGGTTCGACCGGGTAAGCTCTTGATCCATCGACTGCTGAGCAGTACGCTTGTTTCCAGAAAGATCACGGCCACCAGAACCAGTATAAAGGAAGTGATCACCGTAATCCTTGTCATCAACATACCCTCCTGCTAAAACAATAGACACGGCACGAGTCTTGGAGGAACCATGAATTCCACTAACTGGCGGTCTTTTCTTTAAGTCTTATACCTCACAGTATAGTTACCTATGGATTCCTGATTCGGAAAGATGAACCCGGTACCGATAAGAGGACCCAACAGGGACTCCTGGGATAGCACCAACATGATCAGGCTTAACAATAGTACATTTTTTCAAGACCCCGGCACAAGCCATTCCGTTGTCCCATTTACGGCCACACCCCTTTTTAGATTTGATTTTGCTTGAATCTCCTACTCCAATGATCTTGGTGGGATCGTTGAAGCATCCATGGCAATACCTAGAGAGATGAGTATTAGCTATTAAGACTAAATTACCAATCCCCATCCGGGACTTCTGTCATGGGTGTAGGGAGACAATACATGTGGAAATAGTATTGGCATTCATCGCAAATAAGGATCATAGCCTCATCATTCTTCTTGCCACAAACGTTGCAACCGCATTCTTTACACTCTGAATCAGAAGTGTTGTTGCATTTTTACACTTTTCGGCTTCCTCTTGGGCTGCCAAGATAGCTACCTGATCCGCTTCGGACATGGAAGTTGGCGCTTCTGAGCTTTGGGTCTCGGCCTGAGAATCAGAAGACGGGGTAGGTAAAGCTCCACTGGGTTCAGTAGGTGATTCAAAAGCAGGCAGATCAGCAACATTGACTCTTTCAAAAGCCAAGATGGTATCGTTATCCTTTACATCATAGTCATAAAAAGAAAGAGAATCCTCGAGCTGAAATAAATGATTAAATAGGAAGGGAAAAAGGTTACCTGCTTTCCAAGGTAGATTAATCTGACTTGCGTAGCCTTAAGCTTCAGCTCCTTGGCGATAGTTTGGCGGATGTCCCTTACTTTGTCAAGACGATCTATAACAAGAGGAAATTTACTTCCATCAGGGCCGCGAACGTTGCACCGCATGTTTGATTTTTAGATGCGTATAATCAACTAGCAAGCGAAGCGCAACCCTCCTACTTTACACTTTGGCACTATTTTCATGGATGGTGTGGATTCTGCTTGAAATCTTGTGCTTGAAACATTTAATATTTCACCTCGCTTGAATTGCACTTTATTTAGTGACGCTCCAATCCTAAATAATTGGGTGGTTTTTATATAAACCACTACATCGATTTAAAAAACGTATATTTCGCTAGAATTTATATGCGAAATTTGATAAACTGAGGGCTGTTTCGATAGCATCTTTCTTCCGCCAGTAAAGCTTAGCATTTTAAGGATAACTTCAGTTCAATTATTTACTATGACGTCATCAAGATTGAGTCGTTATTGTATTATAGGTTAAACCTCATGCACAAGCTGCAAATTATTTGTAAGCGATTTCTAGTGGGAGCTCAAAAATGTTCTGAGAACTAATACTAACATTTTTGGTCGAACATTGAGCTCAGCGAAAAGGATGGATAAGTTTTTAAGCTGACCAGTACATCACATGCTTCTAAGCTTACCTAACTTTAAAAGCCTTCAAGAAGTTTCCTATACCAACTAGACAACGATCAATCTATTCCTAATATATAGCCATTATTAACCAATAGCTTATATAAAACTTAATTAATTTCTACGTTAATGTTAAAAAACTAGATTCCATCATTATTTATGATCGAACTTGAAATTTAATTATACCTACTATAGAATTGACTTGATTGAACTCAGCTAAAACAATTGGCTTAAGAACCTGATTTGATTGATGAAAGTATAAACTGTTCAATGCAACAATAATTGAACCCTTTGAGCATATAGGCAATGCTCAATGCAACAATAATTGAACCCTTTGAGCATATAGGCAATGCTCAATCCAACCCATAAATCTATTCACCTTGATCTTTAAAGTCAGGTAAATCATCAGTAAGCTCAAAAAATCAATTGATTCTAAGGAGCAATAACTTTATCTAAACCTTTAAGCTCTGTTTATCTGACCACTCTTTAAATAACATAAGCCTTTTATACTGATACCATACCCTAAAATTTTTATCAGCCGTGATATCAAACCTATTATTCATCCATGCTGCTCCAAATATTGGTCCCAGCTGTTAGTTTGATGGCAAGATACCCACCTAGCAGCTTTTTAATAACCAATATCTCCAACCAATGGTATCTTTGATCCCCTAACAGTAACCATCAGTTTGATAACAACCTTTATACAAGTGATGAACCTGGCCCTATCCAGATCAAATGTACATCTTATAAATCTCAACCCAACCTTAAAATATCCCAGCATTATCAAAGTTAAAGGGTACAGATCCACATGAAATCCAGATCCAAAATAAAAATGTTCATATCTGATTACTATAAAAGTTTAACTTCTAAAAAATATAGGGGTTGTTGATTAAAAGAGAGCTTTACCTTTTACTTAAGAAGATATATACCATGGTCAGAGGTATGCTGTACCAAGAGAGGAGGTCATGATCTCAACCATCTGGATATCCAGTTGCCAGAGCCCAATACAGGGAGGGCAAGGATCTGGCCAGGTACAACCTTCCAGTAGAAATGTGCAAAATACTATCAGAGCTTGTATGTGTACATGATCCAGATCAAGCATGGTCAAGATAGCTATCCTTGCTCTGCCAGGGTCACAAGGTTAGAATCCTGCAGGCATAGAAAAGGGCCTTCACGGGATCATCAGCTAATCCAGGGGTTGTTGTCAGGATACCAGGAGTACCATGGAGCTCCAGCAGGTGAGGGAGGAGTTGAAGCAGGTACTGGCATGGCCCACCAGATGATGGGACCTAACTTTACCAGGTAGGAAAGGGCCTTCCCAGCCACAGCCCAAGGTCCAGCTGCTGGCAAGGCAGAGTCAATCAATCCTGTGAGCACCAGACAAAGCACTCCCAGGAATTGACTACTCTGGCCAGTGGCATCAGAAGTGGGGGGATTGAGATGGTTGGTTTGGGTGTCGGGGGCAGTTTCATGGGGAACAAGTAGGCAGCAGGATTGTTGTACTTCCTGTTGAAGATCAAAGGGTAGATGGTGAGCTTTGCCATCACAGACAATTTGATAGGGTTCATTGGGTGCATTTGGGTGGGTGTACCACTGCAAGTCTTCCAATGTCCAGGGTTTGTGGTCAGGATTAGCGGGATACTCAGTGAAATGCACAGGGCCAAACAGAGTGTTGGGTGGACAGTAGTAGTCAAAGGCTTCAGTTTTATCAACAGGAGTCTGACTGTCTATCCCAGTAGATGGGTAATGACGCTTGGGTGTATGCAGATGGAAGAGTATTAAAAATAGGTATGGAAACAGATGGGTGAACCAAAGGTTCATAACAACTTTATTTGATAAGGATGATGATACAGAACTTTTATAAGTGCTTCTGATTTATATACTTACTCACATGCAGGTGCCTCTGGGCATTTTTATGGTACTATATGTGTGGCAAGGCTTGGCATCTCAGGGTCTGCTGTTTGGTTGGCTGCTTCATGGTTATTTTTGGGGTTTTCAGGAACAGTTGTTTGGCTTTCTGATGGTCCATTTTGGCTTGGCTGGTCATTGATTTTGGCAGGTTTGGCTTCTGGGGTTTTGGGGGTTTTCCCGATTTGATCACCATTTTTGGACTGGCTTGACAGGCTCTCTTGAGCCCAAAGAACTTGATTAAAAAAGGGGTCCCCAATTGGGGACCCCAAATTACTTAATGGAGGGAGGGCTTGATCTGGGTTTACTGGGCAGCTAAAAATAGCCTGCCCAGGCCCAGCCAAACCCACCAAGGCTTGGGCGTAGCTTTTGGGGCCCAAAGCGGGCCCCTCAGCTACCACCAGGGCAGGAATGGTTCCCACACCTGGATTTGCTTTGAAAAGCAAAAATCCAGGTGCAGGCAAATCTCTCCCGCCCGCTAGCCCCGCCTGGTGGCTAGGAGCGGGTTTGATTCCTGCCCGGGGCCTCAAAACTGTTACTTTTGTAACAGTTGTGAGATTAAATTATCATATCAGTTGCCCTAAATGACATGGGGGCTCTCAATTTATTGTTGCTAACCCCTTAAGCTCATTGGTAGCTTGAACCAAGATGTTGCCTGCAGTTAGGTTTTGGAAGGGGTAGCAATTGAATAGAAGGGTACCCTGCATCTACTTCTGCTCTGTCCTAAAAATTGTACCCTCTCTGAACTGGGATAATTGCTAAATATGGAAAAAACAGGGCCTGGCCTGCTGGCCACAAGAAAATTCAGAATAGTGACATCATAAAATGATCTAGTCAAATATTGTAAATGCTGAGTATATACTTCTAAGAAGTATATAAAAAATAAAGAGGAGAGTTCAAAGATAACAAAACTTTATCTGATAGGGATATAGAGGATTATACTGTAAATTCAGACCCTAAACGTAAAAATGCAGGATTGTCAAATCCTTGGTCCAAATTTCAAATCACTTTTGTGAGATTGCCTTTTTAATTAAATTGATTTTTTGTATTTTTATTTGAATTTTTAAAAACACAGGAGCTCATAGACACTTTGCAAAGTTCAAGTCAAACTGCATATTCCCAATGGACAAAATGAATTAACTGGAATCAGTTTTGAAGCGTTCAAATCCATCAACCATTTTCATTAAGTTTACTATGTTTTTTGAAATTGCGGGGTTGTCAAATCCATGAACCAAACTTCGAATCACTTTTGAATGCCACTAGTAAACTCAAATAATAATTGCAGAAACTGTAATCCAAATTAAATGTACAGTAAGCACACTAAGAAAGACTAACTAAATCAAGAAGCTCCACCACAACTAAAATCAAACTAAAAATTCAATCTCAATAACCATGTTTAGACATAAAAAGTGTTTAAATTTTAGAATTATCCAACCCCAGAAAGTATACAATATTATACACTTCAAATCACAGGAAAAGAAATTCTGTTACTATTCAAGGCTAAATTGAGAGAAAACAACTACTCACAACTAAACCAATAAATCCAAAAAATACATATTTAATCTAATATATAATTTATTTTATTTTTATGGACCAACAATTACATTCCCAACCAGCTTCTGCATCAGCCTGCAGGGCAGCCTGTCCGCGAGAGCATCCCAGAGGGTCCAAGAACAGACCCAGAACACAAATTGAGGGAAGTAATGCCAACACACAGGCCTCCCAAGGTGTCAGCGCCAGTCAACCACCTCCCCCATTCCAAGCCAGATCAACCAGCCTGAATCCCAGACAGAAGCCGCTCTCAAGGCCTGCCACCAAAGTCTCCTATACCAGGGTCACCGGGAACACTGAGTTTACTTACACCTCCACCGTGTACCCAGTTGTCTTCTGGCCCCGCACTTTTGATCCAAGAGTTGCCACTTCCTGCCCTGCGTTTTTGACACGTCTTACAAGCCACTGGCCACCACTGTTGAGCCATCTGAACCTGTGATGTATTCCATCATTGACAGCGCCACCGCAAAAAAATGTGACCACACCTTCTACACAAAGGTCCCCATCCTGTGTGTTGAGCCTGATAGCCAGGATACCATGGTACCCTCCAAGGGCCAGCGTTGGTTGACAGATAGTGAGTGTGAAGCTCTCTTCAACTGCTTGAACAGAGGAATGACAGTTTGGGATATTGTGTCCCAATTTGGTGTCACGGCCAGATATATTGGCAACATCAACAAAAAGTACAGCAACACCGGGCAAATTACCAGATCCACCAAGGCAAAAAACCAGCCCAAACTACTTCAACCCACCCATCTCAAGGCAATCAGGCAGTGAGTGACCAAAGATTGCCACCTGGAAATGCTTGCTGTCCAATCAATTTTGGCCACAAAGTTTGGACTTTCTGTCTCTAAAACCCTTGTTTACCAAGAAATGGTCAATTTGGGCTTCTCATGGAAGGTCCTTGGAGTTTCTCTGCACAATAAAAACAGCAAAAAAACAATTGAGGATTGACACATTTATGCCAAGACCTATGTGGCTCTCAGGAAGACAGGAAATGACCAGTTTTTCTATATTGACAAATTGTTGTTTTCCTCCTCACCCAGGTCTAGGCATGGGTGGGTCAAGAAGGGGTCCAAGGATGGTGTAGACATTGTGCAGCTGTCCATTCCCAGACCTATTCAATGGTTGAGCTCCTTGGTCCTGATAGTTTGGATCAATTTCAGATGATCAAGGGTTCCCATAATAGCAGGGCATTCCTTGATTTTCTCCAAACTGTCAAGGAGTACCTTCAGATCAATTACTAGGGCACAACTACCATTGTTGTGTTGGATAATGTTGGGCTCCACAAGGTGGATTTGGTTGTATCAGAGTTCTTGTTACAAAAGTAACAGATTTGAAGCCCCGGGCGGGAATTGAACCCACTCCTAGCTACCAGGCAGGGCTAGCAGGCGGGGGAGATCCACCCATACCTGGATTTTTGCTTTTCAAAGCGAATCCAGGTGCAGGAATTATTCCTGCCCTGGTGGTAGCTGAGGGGCCTGTTTTGGGCCCCAAAAGCTACGCCCAAGCCTTGGTGGGGTTGGCTGGGCCTGGGCAGGCTATTTTTAGCTGCCCAGTAAACCCAGATCAAGCCCACCCTCCATTAAGTAATTTGGGGTCACCAATTGGGGACCCCTTTTTTAATCAAGTTCTTTGGGCTCAGGAGAGCCTGTCAAGCCAGTCCCAAAATGGTGATCAGATTGAAAAGAACCCCATAACCCCAGAAGCCAAACCTGCCAGAATCAATGGCCAGCCAAGCCAAGATGGACCACCAAAAAGACAAACAACTGTTCCTGAAAACCCCAAAAATGACCATGAAGCAGCCAACCAAACAACAGAACCTGAGATGCTAAGCCTTACCACACAGATAGCACCAGCAGAATGCCCAGAGGCACCTGTATGTGAGTAATTATATAAATCAGAAGCTCTTGAAAAAGTCCTGTATTGTCATCCTTACCAAATAAAGTTGTTATGAACCTTTGGTTCACAAATCTATTTCCATACCTATTTTTGATACTCTTCCATCTGCATACACCCAAGCGTCATTACCCATCTACTGGGATAGACAGTCAGACTCCTGTTGATAAAACTGAAGCCTTTGACTACTACTGTCCACCCAACACTCTGTTTGGCCCTGTGCATTTCACTGAGTATTCCGCTAATCCTGACCACAAACCCTGGACATTGGAAGACTTGCAGTGGTACACCCACCCAAATGCACCCAAGGAACCCTATCAAATTGTCTGTGATGGCAAAGCTCACCATCTACCCTTTGATCTTCAACAGGAAGTACAACAATCCTGCTGCCTACTTGTTCCCCATGAAACTGCCCCCGACACCCAAACCAACCATCTCAATCCCCCCACTTCTGATGCCACTGGCCAGAGTAGTCAGTTACTGGGAGTGCTTTGTCTGGTGCTCACAGGATTGATTGACTCTGCCTTGCCAGCAGCTGGACCTTGGGCTGTGGCTGGGAAGGCCCTTTCCTATCTGGTAAAGTTAGGTCCCATCATCTGGTGGGCCATGCCAGTACCTGCTTTGACTCCTCCCTCACCTGCTGGAGCTCCACGGTACTCTTGGTATCATGACAGTTCTCTCCAATTGACAAAAATATCCATTTGGCCAGCCACTGCCTGACTGACTTCCCAATGAGACTCCTCTTCCTACCTCCATATTCTCCATTCCTTAACCCAATTGAGGAGGTCTTTGGGTGGATCAAGGACAAGGTCAAAGAAGGGCTTCCACAGGACATCAAAGATCTCTTCAATATCCTTGAGGTCAGTCAATTTGCGATGCCACCCAATGTGGTGGCAGCTTTTTACAAGCACTCTAAATCCTTCCTCCCTAAAGCCCTTGCCTCCAAGCCAATCAGATAAATGGGCACTCCAGATATCATTTGTTTTCATTTTTATTTATTTTGTTTTTATTAGGACACAAAAATTATTATTCATATATAATGATGTGACATTGGATTGTATTATAGACATATAAGAATTAGTGCAAAAGATAAAAAAATTAACTATACTAGATATAGATATGTATTTTTATTATAATCCACCAAATAGTGTATTATACTAGAGCTAACAAATAAATAAATTAAAAAAGATAGAAATATATTGATTTTATTTAAATAATTGTGAACCTTTTTAGTACCATTGATTTTTATTTTAAAAGCCACAGAGTTGTCCTTGTGTGTCACAAATGACAAACTCCTACTGACCTTACTCATAGGAAAACCTCAACTACAGGATTTGAACCCCAATATCCTGCGGGCTGGCGGCCTGCAGGACCAGCCACCCGGCTGCCCACATATTTTTGGGCTCAAAAAAGAGCGGGATTCAACTTTGGAGAACTTCCTTAGGCTTGATTAACAGAAATTAATTGCATTGAGGCCTACCATGCCAGGAGTTGCTTTTAACCCAACCAATGAGAGCACAGGTCAATCCAAGGATCCTGAAATAACTTGGGCCACCACAGCGGGGGAAGCAAATAAACTTCCCGCGGAATGTGGGCCACTGTCAGGGAACCAACCCTGACTGGCCAGCTTGCTAGTGTTTGGGAACTAGCAGGTTGCAGACTGGGTGGGCAGGGCCCACCAAAGGATTGGTGCTAACTTAATGAGGTAGGACATTGACTTGCCCACCCACAACCACAGACCAGCGGCAGGGACAATAGCATCTATTATTCCCGTGAGAGTAATATATACAATTTCAAAAAGCTTGTTGGTATGATCCAGTGGGAGCTTGGCAGCAGAGGCAGGAATTGGTTTGGGGGTGACAGGTGGTTCCATGTCCATTTGGTAGGCAGGAAGGAAGTTGTATTTATCTCTGAACAGGCAGGGTTTGGTAACGTACCAAGGGCCTTCTTGATTGTATCTGGTTAACTCTGTAGTTCTGACCAAGGGATCCCAGGCTAGTATGTTGTCAGAGGTGTAGTCCTTGTACTCAGGCTTTAAGAGGTACTCTGTGAAATGAACAGGACCAAAGGGAGCACCAGGCAGGCGGTACGTAGCTGGCGGGCTGGCAGGGGGGTCAGATGATCTTTGAGTTAACTGGCAGATGGCAAGAATAAAATACGGCAATAATTGGGGAAACCAATATCTCATAACCTTTATTTAAAAATGAAAATGTGGGTTGATCTTGGTCTGGCAGGTATTTATACCACACTGCCAGGCTTCAAACCTGGTCAGATTTTCTGGGCTCAGGCAGGTTGACATCAGGGGTCTCAGATGGCAGTGTGGCGCTTGGCACTGGCGGTTTGCCACTGGCCACTTTGGGATGAGAAGACTTCAAATCCTTCTGTTTGTCAATTTGGGTATTGGGTGCCTCCTTGGGTTCAGTGCCTCCCCTGGGACTTTGAGGGAGTTCAGAATAACTCTCATGAAGAAACTTGCGTATTTCAACAAGAAAACTGCTGGTGTAAGGCGTTGGCACCTTGGGGAAATTCTTGGCATTTTGCACTGGCGGTTTGCTTGCAGAATCCTGCGGGACACCTAAGGGTTCAGGTCCTGGCGGGCTGGTAACAGCTTTATCAATCAGTAGTGGGTTATTGGGTTCCCAGCCCATAGGTCTGGTGGTCCGCAAAGGGTTTTGCCCATGGTTCAACTCTGGTTCCGTATTTTGAGATTTAGGAGCATCCAAATTGTCATTCCTGACAGCCACCCAAAGATGACAAATCCCACAACCTGAAAGAAAAATTTGAGCTTTCTCAGTTTAAACCAGCCAATAAAATAACTCCTGCTATGGATACCGCCAAGGGCTGCAAAAACATGATAGACAGTAGCACTAGGCCCAAAGGAATTTGTAAAAGTTTCTCCATGGCAGATGAGTATACTTATACCCTGGGCCGCCAGGAAGTTACCCATTGTCATTATTGCAATAAAGTGTCATGAACCTTTGGTTCAACCAAGTCATCCCATATTTGATTTTAGTTCTATTTTATTTGCAGACCAACTCCCGCAGTTCTGTGCCTCCCACCTATTCACCCCAAGAAACTGTAGACCAGCTACCTGAACTCTATTGTCCACCAAGCGCTCTTTTTGGCCCAGTGCATTTCACAGAATAACCACCAAACCCAGCATATTCTGAGTTCACGCTAGAGGAAATCTTAATCCACAATCCAGAAGCTAGAACTTGATAGACTGAGACTGTTTACAGAGAAGGGATCAAAGTCACCATACCTCCTCTTCTATTCCTCGACAAGTACAACTACTTGCCTGCCTATTTAGTTCCAATGACCTCACCTCCTACCCTGCGGCCTGACTGCCTGCAGGAATCTGTTACAGGCAATGAATCCACCTCCACTCAGATATTTGGGGGGGGGATGTACATCACCCTCACTGGCCTGATTGATTCAATGATACCTGTTGTGTTCTGAGGCGCGGCACAGACACACAACGGGAAATCCTAACCTTAGGATTGGATTTGTACTAAGTCTTGGTTAGATGACAGGGAAGGCTATGCGTTTACCTTGTGGCCCTGGAAAAATAATCACTACTAGTTGTGGCTAGAGAGAGGCGCAGAAGTACTGAAGACACAAAGACAAAAATGTGAATAGAACTTAATCTTTATTGGTGAATATGAAATGGAATATATAGTGGTTAGGAATACCACAAAACACTACCAGGACAGTAGGATCACTTGCCACCAGCATGAGTGGGGCAAGTGAGTTGTGTAGGATCAAGAAACTGAACAATTGTATTTCCTGATTCAGTCATTAACTCATTTCAAGAGGCAAAACCAAAAGAAAGAGATTTGTCTTTGAAATGGCCCACCAAAGGCAAAATCAATACATGGTGAATAGCGGTATTCACAACATTGCCCTCCCCTAGATTGGTCTTAGGAGGGTGGTACTTGCGGATAAACTTGATATGCACTTGAGCAAAAGGACGACCACTGGAGAGGAGCTTCACAGTGTATTTGGACCCTTCTTTGAAGGTCACTTCCAGAGGGCCAATCCACAGAGTGTCCAGCTTATGCACACACCCACCTACCCTATGTTGGTAGTAAAGAACATGGTTGCTAATATCAAATTCAGGCAAGGGGGAGCGTCCAGCATTATTGGGAGAAAGTTCAAGCATCTTAGTCTTGTATGCAGAAGTATAGGCAGTGGCCTATATATCAATTATGCGGTTGACTAGATCCTTGATGTGGTTGTCAGGATTCATGGCTTTATCAGAGGAAAGCAGGGGGCCCCCAAGAGCAATGGGGTAGTAGCCTCTTGCCCATAAAGCATAACAAAGGGGGAGTATCCAGTGACACAATGTTTGCTAAGGCAATACACAAAGAGAGCAGCAGGTAAGTATAGGTCCCAATTAGTAGTGTCAGAGTAGGTGAGCTTTCACATGATGGAGACCAGTGTTGAATTTGAACGCTTGACAGCCCCATTGGTAGAAGGATTGTAGGGGGAAGAGAAAGACTGGTGGGACCCCAAAGCTTTGATAACAGAGGTTACCAGCTTGGCATTGAAGTTGGTCCCATTATCTGAGAGCAACACTTGAGGACAACCTTGGCGGTAGAAAACATCTTGTAACAGAAAGGCGGCAGTTGTCTTAGCCGTGATGTCCTTTATAGGGCAAGCCTCTACCCACTTGCTGAAGTGATCAACAGCAATCAGGATAAAGTGACACCCATAACATGAGCGGGGGAGAGGACCTACCGTGTCAATGCTGACAGTATGAAAAGCATGTTGAGGGGGAACTAATTTGATTTTGTGGGCAGCAGCTTAAGGTCTCTTCAGCTGGAAGTTGTGGCAACTAGCTATGACGTCTGGGATTAGCAGGCAAAGGTTTTCCCAGAAGTAATTCTTCTGAAGCCAGTCAAAAGTCTTAGTGATGCCTCCATGCCCAGTCTCTTTATGAGCTTGCAACACCAACAAGAGGCAAAGACTGGGCCGTAAATAGGGCAGATACTGATCTCTTACCTTTTTGAAGAGTTGATTGTCACGTATGAGGGTATCTTTGGATAGCTTGGACAAAGCCAGTTGGACCTCTTCTGTTTCACTTTCCCAAGAAGAAGGGTATCCAATTAGTTTGTACAGCTGGTCAGCCTCTGCAGGATGTAAAGCAAGAATGGGCATTCTGGATAGCCCATCAGTGTTCTGATGTTGAATTCCAGGGCAATGAAGCACAGTGAAGTTGTAACCTTGCAGACGTAGGGCCCATCTAGCTAAGTGCCCTTCTGGCTCCTTAAGTTTTTGTAACCGTTTAAGCAAAGTGTGGTCAGTGACAACTGTGAAATGGGTACCATACACTAAGTGGCGGAACTGTTTGACTGCATGCAACACAGCAAGACACACCTTCTCTGTGACACTATAATTCTTCTCATGCTTGTTTAGCACACAGAAAGTGTAAGCCACAGGATGATCTATACCCTTGCTGTCTAGGTGGGCCAGAATAGCTCCAATAGCAAGATCACTAGCGTCAGTGTATAGGATGAATTCCTTATCATAGTCAGGATACACTAGGATTGGTGCCTCTTTGAGTTTTTGCTTAAGGGTTTCAAAGGCTTGTTGTTGACTGGCAGTCCATTAAAAAGGAACATTACATAACAGCTGGACTAGAGGTTCACTAGTTTTGGTGAAGTCAGGGATAAACTGTCTGTAGTAGCCCATCATCCCTAGAAAGACTTGTACCTCTTGCAGGTTGGTGGGCGGAAGAATTTTGTCAATGGCCTCAACCTTCTTAGTCATTGGGCAAATCCCTGTCTGGGTTACTTCATGGCCCAAGAATTCAAGACACTCTTTGAAGAAGGCACACTTGGAAGGTTTTAGTTTGAGGCCAGCTTCCCAAATCTTTAGGAACACCTCTTTGAGATGAGCCAGGTGGTTGGTGAAGGTAGCACTGAAAACCATTATATCATCCAAGTATACTAGGACACACAACAACTTCAAGTTGAGGAGGATGGAGTTCATGGCCCTTTGGAAGGTGGCCGGGGCGTTGCAGAGTCCCTGCGGCATGTGAGTAGGCTCAAAAAGCCCTTCAGAAGTAATGAGTGCGGCTTTTTGGTAATCCTTGGGCAACAGATCAAATTGCTAGTATCCAGATGCCAGATCCATTGCAGAGAAAAACTTAGAGCCTCCAAGACTTCAGAGAGCATCATCAATATGCAGCAAGGGGTACAAGTCCTTCTTGGTCAAAGAGTTCAATCAGCAGTAGTCCATCACAATACAATGACCTCCATCTTTCTTCTTTAAGATGAGTAGCGGGGATGCCCAAGGACTTTGGGAAGGTGCCAGCAGTGCAGCATCCAACAGTTGTTTGAGCTCTTTAGATACCTGGGCGTCCTCTACACAGCTGCAGCAATATGGTTTAGTACAGAAGGGAGAGTGTCACCATTGTCAATCTGATGGATGATGCCTTTGGCTAACCCATAGTTGGTACTGTCCTTAGCAAAGATTTCAGAAAATTGGTCTAGAAAGTCTAGCACCTCTTTCTGTTGAACAGGGGACAGCTGTGGAAAGTCTTCCTCAGTGAACAAGGATAGGACTTGGGGTTCATCCTCAGGTAGGTTAAAATCTTGGAATGTGCCAAAGGGATGAAGAGTCAGGACATCAGGAGCGCTCAACAACTTGCCATATCTGACAACCTGCCCCATAGACACATTCATGGTGCGTGCAGTCAGGTTGGCTACCAACAATTGAACAGGGTCCTTATGGGAGACATCTAGGATTCCCAGACAGAGATAAGGTTTGTTGCGCCCTAAAGAGGGGGGAGAGTACAACTCCAAGAAGGTTTGTTCAGGTAGTTTATATGATATCTGGTAGTCTAGGATGGCTTGGGAGCCAGAGGAGATGGTGACAGAGGACATGGCTAGGAGAGGGATTCATTCAGACGCAGGACAAGCCATGGGTGGACATTTAATGTTTAAAGAGTGGGTGCAATATTTGAGGTTGAAAACCCCAGTGGGATATTCCAAGGCACATGACTTGAGACATTTCCTGGGAACTTTAACCAGCTCTTCAAAGATCAGAGGGACTTTGTATCCCAGAATAGAGAGGTAATCATCTTTTAAGTTGATTATCCCATTATATTCCCTAAGGAACTAAGTGCCAACTAAGAGATTGTAACTCTTGTTTTCCAAGACAACTGCTGGCGCAGCTAGGAGAAGCTTGCCAAACCGCATGGGTAGAGCAGAGTACGCCCCTATAGCCGGGTCATAGAAAGTCCAGCCTTGCCATATGACTGGTGATAATTAAGGTCAGGGGCAGTTTGAGTTTCTTCAAAGCTTGGAGGAGACAACGTTGACTGGCAAGCCAGTGTCTAAAATGGCCTTGATCTTCACTTTTTAAATGAATATCTCTACTTGAGTGGTAGTGCAACCAAAGGGTGGAAGGACAGCCAAGATATCTTGAGCCTCTGCTAGTTCCTTATCCCACTTCTCAATCATGCATCTTAATCCTGGGAACTCCTTATAAACAGTTTGGAGAGGGAGCAAAACAGATACATTCTTGAAGACAGCTTCAGCAACCTCTGCAGCTTCTTCTGACGGCTCCACTAGCACAGGAGACCTCTTAGCCTGAGTGAGGTAAGGGCAAGAGACAACTTCTTTGGTTTCAGGCAAAGGCTTAGTGGTATTTGTAGTATTTCCTGATTGCAACTTATAGGGGACTGTAATAGTTTCAGGAACAGCCAGGACAGAGTTGTCAGAGATATTGTGGAACAAGAGGAGGATAGGAGGAGCCTCATTATCAGCAGGCTTGGAGTCAGATATAAAAGGAGGGATTGAAAGAGACTGGGAAGAATTGTCAACTGAGAGCGTCTCTGCCTCTAGATTAACTGTTCTTTTCCCACCTGCTCTTTTGGATCAGCTCCTTCAACCTGTAGGTTAGTGCAGACTCAAGAATGGTGACCTATCTGAACACAGTTGTGGCAACCTTGGCGTTGAGGAGGATTTTGCAAGTTCATGGTAAGAATGTGTGGACCACAGGAAGACAAACCAGAGTTAGAAGTATCTCAACCTTCCCTAACAACTGCTCCAGAATGGGTAAGGTGCATGTCCTGCAACAGTGTCTTTATGCTCTTCATAGAGGAAAGCATATCCTTATGGGCTTTGAAGTGAAGGCACAGAAGCTTGTTAACCTTGAGAGCTTGAGAGCAAGCCATGTAAGCTTCATGGGCTGTCAATTGTCTGCTTGTTATCAGTTGCTGTCCTTCCATATAGAATCTGTCTTCAAACTCAGCTAGTGTCTCTTTAGGCTTGAAAGCAGTATGCATAAAAGCGTCCTTTTTTACTTCCAGGCTAAGGTCACCACCAAACTTGTTAATCAGAAGCTGCTTCATATCTTCCCACATCTCAATGGTGGGTAGTTCAGGCACCACCACCTCCTGGCAAGTCAGATGGAAACAGGTCAGAATATGTTCTTTCTTAACTTTGTCTGATGCTTGTCTCATGGCAGTTTTGTAGATATTTAGGAAAGCTGCAATGGTCAAGGTTCTGGGGTCAAAGACTTGTTTAAAGGTAGGCTTGAAATGTGCTTTGAGAGTTGGACCACCATTGTTGCTATTGAGTATGTTTATACGCAGAGAAAACTCTGCTTTGGATTCAGAGGGGTCTGCCTAGCCCATAGCTGACAAACACTCTCTTTAAGGGTAGTCAGGATCTCAACAGCGTGGGTACTTGTATTGACAGCTTGAGTGGTCTGTTGTGCAGTAGCATCTAAGCGTTGACCTTGGGTGGTCACTATTGTGGAGAGCTCAGCCAGTTGAGAAGTAAGGGATGGCCCCACTGAGAGACAAGGGGCAAACCTATTATTCACAGAGTCAATCAAGTCATTCATCTCTTGTACGTCTCTATCCAGTTCAGTATGGTCCCGCTTCAAATGTCCACCTTGTTATCTTGGGCAATTAGTTCCCTAGCATATTAGATTTGAGGGGCTCCTGGCAAGCCAGGGCAGCAACCATCTTTGTCAACAACCCCAACTGGACTAGCAGCAGTTGCCATCATCTCACGTAGGGCGGCAAGTTCTTGCTGTAGCTCCACAACTTGAGCAGTCAACTCAAGCACCTGGGGGTCAGGTTGAGGAGCCTCAGCAGGACGTCCTTGACTGCAAGTAGTTGTACTTAGCTCTCAAATAGTGTTCCATTTTCTCTGCTCTCAATCTGCCAAGTCATCAGAAGGGGGAGAGGGCAGAACATCTGGCTTGGGCGTAGCTAATTCATTCACTTGACTCTGGAGTTTGGCTATAGCAGCAGCAGTGGCAGCTCTCTCTTGATCAAATGCCGCACTGAGTTCATTAAGACCGTTAGCAGCAAAGTCCCCTACCTGCTGTAGTTGCTCAAATGAATACGTGCTGAATGCATTGAGCTGTTGCAAAAGTTGTTTGAAGTCAGTGAGATAAGCGTTTAAAGTGGAATCTTCTTGAGTTTGCCAGGGTTGTTCTAGATGGTGAAACTTGTGTAGACGCTCTCTTACGTATTCAAGGATGGACTGGCGCATTTCTTTGATAGAATTAACCAAACAGGTCTGGAAGGTAACATAGTTGCACTGATTTTCAGATACCAAGGAAAACAGGGAATGTATCCACTTTTGGTAGGCAGAAAACTGGTCCCAGTGATGAGTAACTTCTGCTTGTAGAGACGAGATTTCTTGGATGTGGAGCCCTAACACCATTTGATGGTGGGCCAAGGCAGGATGCACAAAGGACAATAGTAAGTGCTCAGCAGAGCCAGCTGCTGAGAGGAGATGCTGTGGAATTTGAGGAGCCACAATCAATTAATAGTATTCCACTTGGCTGAACTGCAGCTGAAGGAAATGGATGGATCCTTCACGGGCTATCCCAAGGGCTACCACCATGACTTGTTTTAAGTCAAGGGTACCCATGGGGTAAGCAACTAGGCAGGGACCATTACCAAGGTTCAGTATAGTGAGGGCAATAGGTGGATCATCAATATTTTCCTCAATAGGAGGGCTAGTAATTTCAGGTGAAATTGGCTCTTGTATAGGCAGAGGCAAAGGACCTGAAAATTTGGATGCAAAAGGGATAACCAAGGGGCTTACAGCCCCTGTAGTGAGCACCATTTTTGTTGTGTTCTGAGGTGCGGCACAGACACACAACAGGAAATCCTAACCTTAGGATTGGATTTGTACTAAGTCTTGGTTAGATGACAGGGAAGGCTATGCGTTTACCTTGTGGCCCTGGAAAAATAATCTCTACTAGTTGTGGCTAGAGAGAGGCGCAGAAGTACTGAAGACACAAAGACAAAAATGTGAATAGAACTTAATCTTTATTAGTGAATATGAAATGTAATATATAGTGGTTAGGAATACCACAAGATACTACCAGGACGGTAGGATCACTTGCCACCAGCATGAGTGGGGCATGTGAGTTGCACAGGATAAAGAAACCAAACAATTGTATTTCCTGATTCAGTCATCAACTCATTTTGAGAGGTGAAAGCAAAAGCAAGATATTTGTCTTTGAAATGGCCCACCAAAGGCAAAATTAATACATGGCAAATAGCAGTATTCACAACAGTACCTGTAAGCAGACCCTGGGCCCTACTGGGCAAATCAATATCTTATATTGTAAAGTTAGCGCCAATCTTGTGGTGGGCCCTGCCTGCAGGACCCGTGGGCCATCTGCCCTCCAGTTCCCTGACCCCCCCACAAGCTGGTTACCTGACATTGTGTCAGAACTTTTGTTTTTGCTATCAGACCTGGAAGTCTGGTTAATATTTGCTTTATTAAGTAATTATGTTATCTTGGTCATTATGGAGATACAATGCTTATATGACAACAAGTGTTATATGCAACGTCTGTGGATTCCTTGGCATGGCAACATCTGGCAATGTCCAAGGGAGGCAACTAACAAGCAGCTTTCTAAGCTGGCAGCTTGCTAAGGTCTTTGAACTTGGATTTCTTCTACTGTGAAAACTTTCTACAGTAGGATCATCTTATTTTTGTATGCATTCCATTATTATATAATGGAAGTGCTTTTATAGAGCTTGCACTCCCTTACCAGGATAATATCATCTGGCGCTTCTAACTCTTGCTTGGTCAGTCTTTCTATCCCCAGACCGCCAGCATCAACCCCCAGAGTCAGGCATGCATGCAATGGCATAGGATTTGATATCATGGTACCCTGTGCTGGTTACTTGTTGCCATAGAGTCATGTATAATCCATTAGCATGCCGGCAGTGGTGGCGCTAATTAATGGATCTATTTTTAGTGCATAGTTTGTCAGTTCACCAGGCAACCTTTCTAGCAGGAATTTGCAGTAGCACCAGCAGGTTGCCAGTGCAAATCAATCACAACCCTCTCAGATCCTCAAAGAAACCCATGATTACTAACCCGGCAGTTTGCTAGAGATTTCAGAAATAACTCTAGCCAATTGGGAATCAGTCATAATTGGAGGTTATGATATTCCTGGTTGTTCTTGAAATATTTGATCTGAATATACTTTACAAAGGCTTCTTAGATTAATTAAGCCTGTTAGTAATATATTAGAAGCTTCCACAATTACTGGCTTGGCAGGTTGTCAGGATTGATCAAGGTAGAACAAAGTCAATATAAATTCCTGACACCTTGTGAGGCATCACCTGATCCTTATTATTTCAGTGCCACTACAGACACACGACACAAAACCCAATGATTTTCATGTATTTCAAACTATTTAGTACTTATGACACGGGTCAAGCATATTAAATATATATCAAATTATATTACAAGGAAAAGTTAATTTGAGTTCTAAATAATCACTTGTTTAGAACATAAGTGGAGCAGGCCACTTGATGAGGATAAATTCAGTTCTTGTTGTTTAACTATGTAATATATGAACCCATACTCAATGAGCAACTAAATAAACACATTTTCAATTCATATTTTATTATTTCACATGATTTCTTACTATAACTACTATATTATAATATTTTTAGATATATTACTATTATAATTTAAAATTAAAATTTAAAACAAAAAATAAAAAATAAAATAAATATAAAAGTTAAATTGCAAGGGAAGATAATTTATTAGGGAGATGCAAATTGCAAAGGGAATGCAATTATTCTGGGGAATTATACCCCAAAATCAAAATTTCTGCTAATGTGACTAATTGGATCCACATACTCTTCTGTACGTGGTGGACAACCCTGGATGCAATTGCTATGGGGGTGGCACCCTGAACCCCAGTGGTTGCCAAACACTTAATAAAAGGGAGATGGGTAACAAATTGATCAGCAGATTCTTTTTGGGAGGCACATAAAACCCATACAACAATGTCAGTACAAAGGAGTCATACAGGTCATGCTTGACTGTCCTATACCCCTGTGGTGTCTTCTGGCGTTCAAGTGCTAATTGGCATATATCAAGTTGTATAGGTACATCCTCCAATTTTTGATGTTAGTCTTTAATATGCAATGTAGTAGGATTCCTAGGTATACTGCAACGTGAATCCTTTGCAAGGTATATTTTTCAGAGAACATGCATAATTTTTTATATATTTGAGCTAATATGTTGATATAGGACATGTTGCTGAATTTGAAGATGGTTCCAGAGGGCGCCCAACTTGTATCCTCCCCCATGCCTCCGCAAACAAAATAAATAAAGGTTTAAATGTACCCACAAGAACTGCATCCCTGACTTTATTTGATAATGCTTTGAATACTTCATTAAAACTTTCAGTTTTAAGATATTTAGTTCCTATTTGAAAGTCAGTTTTTATAAGGTTTTTTATATTAATTGATGTTTGAAAAGGGAAATTGTTGTATACCTTCATAAATATATTCATCAAAGTTTATTTTGATATCCCTGCAAATTTTGGTCATCTCTTTGAAGTTGATATTTGCTCCTATTTTTTATGCTTCCCTAATCCACGGCAAGCACCCTGTGGGTGGTAAATATTCCCTGGATTTTGCTTCTATATTTGCAAAATTATTCATATTCATTTGAATTATTTTATTTATTTCATTTTTATTTATTTGCTTTACAGGGGCTACCAGTAATTGGTAACCCCCGTAAAACCAACTCGGTGTGAAAGCTGCCACTTCTGCAACCTCATCCCCATTCCTATTTATAACTAAAGTAAATATAAGTAAAGCATAAAAAACTTACTGATTGTTTCCCACACGGCCACCTTTGCCACTGTGCCCCTTCAGCAAACTTCATGAGTGTTAGCTGCTCTTCATTTGATTCCTGGGTCTTATCTTCCTTATTTTCCGTGCTACTTGTTCTTCCTCTTGATTTTCATTTGATACATTTTCATTGTTTATTGTAACTCTTCTGCTTCTTAATTGCACTTCATTTTCATCTGTTTCCATTTGATCAGTTTCCTCTTCATTTGTGTTGATTTCATTTGAAATTTCAGTTCCTCCAATCAATTTGATTTTTTGAGTATTCTTTCTATTGGTTTTTGCAAATTCCCACAAGTTGTAACTTTCACTTTTGAAATTTAACCGCTTGAGTATTTTCTTTTGAAGATTTAAAACTATTTCCTTGTGTTCTTTGTTGACTATTGCTCCCAGGCTATTTTTTGCAGTTTCATTTTGGTGGACCAAAGCCCTTCCCTCATTTCCCAGCTGATTTACCACAATTTTCCTTATGTTATGTTCAAGCTTGACCACCTTTTGCAGGTGTGCTTCTAATTTGTTGATCAAGTTATAGATTGTTGATATATTTTTTGAATTCCATCAAAAAACTGGTTTTTATAGTACTACCTTCAACACATGAATATTTTCATCATCATTAATAAATTAAAGACCATAAATGTAAATAAAGTATTAGAATATTGCAATTAGACATCAATTCTTGATATTTAGAAATTATGTGCATAACTCAATGCATTCTGTATAATAAAATTCATTCAAAAGGTGGCTTTTTAATTGTAGTTTATTTAAATGAACTGTGTTTATATTAGGGAGCAATTAACACTTAGTAGAAATATTCATAAATAGTGCATTTTACAGCCTGTATATTTGCCTATTGGTAATAATTCTTTAAATTTTTCAGCCAAATTTTGTGAGGTAATAATAATGTAATTAGATACTAAATTAATGTTTATTACCAGTAATTGGCTGATTTTCTTTGCTGTGGCAATTGTGCATTTTCTGATACTTACACACTGGTATCCAATTGGTTGGTTTTACATCCAATCACACAGGCAATAGGAAACATGCTCACCACCCCAACCACATTTGGTCTCAGGGTGGCAACTTGATCTCCTATTACCTGTTTGATTGGATGTGAAGCCAACCAATTGGATACTAGTGTGTAAATATCAGAAAATGCACAATTGCCACAGCAAAAAAAATCAGCCAATTAATGGTAATAAAGAGTAACTTATTGATGCATTACATTATTATTACTAAAAAATTTGACTTAAAAGTTAACAGAATTGTTACAAATAGAAAAACATACAAGCTGTAAAATGCACTATGTATTAATATTTGTACTAAGTGTTAATTGCTCCCTAATATAAACACAGTTCATTTAAATAAATTACAATTCAAAATCCACCTTTTGAATGAATTTTTTATGCAAAATGCATTGAGTTATGCATTTAATATCTAAATATCAGGATTTAACACATACCTGCAATATTCTAATGTAATTTATACATTTGTGGTCCTTAATATATTACTGATAATGAAAAATATTCATGCAAATAATTATATGTTACAACATCAAATTTATATCATTTTATTAATTATAGGGAATGTCAATAATATAAAAAATATATTATGCCAAAATAGCAGGCTTGACCTGCCAGCAAGGTTCCAAGTAAGTGGGTTTGTGGCCCACAATCCAATTATCCAGTCACTCAAAGCCAGACTAAGAAGTTGACTCAAATTTCTAAATCCAACAACATGAACAAATGATGATCCCCTACAATGGATACCTTGTTTTGGCACTTGACTCATTACCAGGATCAAGCCACCCCCTTCACCATCCCACCATGTAATCAATGCAATCATGTTCCTGTTACCCATGACTCACAATAACTATATAATCATTATCTCTCAATAAAGAATATATCTCGTTTTTAAATATTTTCCCCTTGTAACTCTGCTAAAACAGCACAGTTACAACATTTGTAGCACAGGTAGGGTTTTCATGCTACTTTATCCCCCTCCCAAAATTCCACCTGTTGTCTGTACTTTCTGCGGGCAAAAAATCCTTGATAGCATCATGTCTGGCCTCCCAGCAGACTGGACACCGTACACACCTGGTGCCAAGATACCTGATGAGTTTGTCCTCTACCAGAGCATGGTGATACCACTCCCCGTGTTCAATGTCCTGTCAGCACAAGGGTTCTTCCAGGCCCCCTCCGCCATGCCCTGCACAACTGATGAAAATACCATGCCAGCCTACATAGCCCAAAGACTTAGAAGCATTGCACTGGAATCCTTTACTGGGGCCAATGACAATAACACCACTGCATGTATCCAATCTGCCCAAAGCAAACTGGCCCAAATGGAATGCCTACAGAAATTCTGGATTTCAGAGATCTCCATCCAACTGACTCATGATGCTGGCACTTGGTGCAACAAGTGGCATGAAGAACACACCAAGAAGGATTGGGACACCTTCAAACAAGACTTCTTGGCAAGATTTGTGCTTAAAGACACCACACTCATTATCATACACCAAGTAAAGAACCTAACTCAGACTGACACTGTGAAGGAACTCACCTGCACCTACAGGGAACTCCAACTATGTGCCCCCTCCAACATGGCCTTTGACACCTCAGCTACACACCTCATGTACTACAACATACTCAAGTTGCATGTAATGAGACATGTGAACCTGGACTAAGTGACTAATCTGAAAAGTCTTTATTGCAAAGCAGAGAAAGCAGAACAAACGTCCAACACTCTCCACAAGGCACAAACCAGAAAGCAAGAGAGACCTAAAGACTCTCACCCAGCCGGGTTTTCTAATTGACCACCCCCCAGGAACAACAGCAGCAACGCAAACCATAAGCCCTCAGGCTCAAAAAGCATGAAACCAGGAACAGTGGCCAGTCAAACCGTACCCATTTCTGTATCACTGCCACACAAGGCAATCAAGACAAACAAAAAGCCCAGGGAGAGCATTAAGCAAGCCAAGCATTTCCCACACAACTCCTGACTCGCCCAATGATGAATAACAACCTGAGGATATGTACCAGTGTCCAATGATCCAAGTACCCTCAGAGGACCTGGTACTTTAAACCATTGCCAGACATCCCAGTAACCTGAAACTTACCCTTTCCACTTTTTTAGTTACACAGGCTCAGCACCCCTGAACTTGGGCGCGGATCAAACTTTAGTCAACAGCAGCTTTGTGGACAATTTCAAGCTAGCCACTAATCCTTTGCAGATTAAAAACGTGGCTCTAGTTGATAAACATCACATTGCTGCAACAAGGGAGACTGCCCCTTCCCTGTCATTCTCAAGAACCTGCACTCCACCATCCAAGGCCCCGTCATTGACTTTCCCAAGTTTGACATTGAACTGGGTTTGGATTGGCTGAGAAAGAATAACCCCATGTGGACTGGGCAACCTTGGTATTGACCATCAAATGCAAAGGCGTCAACCCCCAGATCTACCCTGACTCAGTGGAATAACTCCTACACAACCACGTTTTTGTGCGCATTACAGAAACCCTGGACAAAAAATAGAACCTCAAAACAATCAGCTGAAAATCCTGCCAGTACAAGATCATACACGTCAAAGATCACCAGGACATCACTATGTCTCAGGATCATAAAATTGTAGCCTGCTATCCAGAAATCTTTGAGGAGGCTTTACCTGGGTTGCCCCTGGAAAAACACATCCAACATTACATTTGTATCAAGGGAGCTGTACCCAAAGCACAGTCCATCTATTGCCTGACCTCAAATGAAGACAACACCTTATGTGCCTACCTCAAAGAGGCCTTAGAAAAAGGACTTATCTGTCCCTCACAATTTCCCTTTGGAGCTGCCGTCCTCTTTGTGGCTAAGAAGGATGGCACCCTAAGCCTAGTCACAGATTAATGAGCCCTAAATGAAGTTATAATCAAAATATTTTACTCACTACCACTTATCAACGACCTCTTTGATGCCCTGGGTGGCGCCACTGTCTTCTTTAAGATTGACTTAACAACAGGCTACAACCAGATCCGTATTAAAGAGGAAGATATCCCCATGACGGCCTTCTGCACTAAGTATGGCTCATAAAAGTGTGTGGTACTCAATTTTGGTTTGAAAAACTCCCCCTTAACCTTTGTGACCTTCATGAACAAGGTGTTGGCCCCTCACATAGGCAAACACACCTTGGTCTACCTGGATGACATGATTGTCTATAGCCCCTTGATAGAGCAGAACCACAAGAACTTAGAGGCAGTCTTTGCTACCCTGGCACAACACAAGATGCTAGCCAAACCCTTCAAATGCCAATTCTTCTGTGAGCAACTACCTTTTTCTAGGACACAGTCTCAAAAGACGGCATCAATCCTGACAGTCAGAAGATACAGACCACCTTCAAAATGCTACCACCCAAAGACAAGGCAGAACTCTGCACATTCCTAGAAAGGGTTGCCTATGTATGTCCTTTTATACCTGACTATGGCGTCTTGACTTCTAACCTATCTGCCATAAATGGCGCAGAATCCGGGTTTGTATGGACCCTTCAACGTGACCTCTGCTTCAGACGCCTCAGGGAGAAGCTCACAGCAGCGCCTATCCTACAGTACCCCAAACACAACAGAGAGTACTAAATGGAAACTGACGCCTCAGGCGCATTCATTAGGGATACTAAAAATCAAAAACAATAATGGTGACTTCCTGCCTGTAGCCTACAAATAACAAAAATTGACAGACAGCAAGTGCCAATACCCTATACACAACAAAGAGTTGTTGGTCATTGTACACTGCCTAGTCAAATGGCGTTGTTATCTAGAGTGACAGGAAGAATTCACAGCATTGACCAACCACAAGTTGCTCATATAATTCAAAACCCAACCAAATCTATCTTGCCGTCAGGCCCTCTGGATGGAAATCTTGGAGAGATTCAATATGCTCATACAGTACAACCTGGCCCTGCTCTTGCCATGGCAGACACACTCTTGCCCCTGTACGTCCAAGCTACAAGAGGAGAGATTGGGCTAATCCCAGACTGGCCCCTCTTGGTACTTTGGACAAAGGACAAAGGTTTCCCCCTGGAACCACAGACATAACAAAGAAAACAGTCATTAAGAACAAACATCTATTTGCAGACATGTATGTAACCTTACATCAAAAAATTTCCAACAGAGCCACTATTTCTTATGTTCCCACACATCATCAAGTTGACACCATCCTACGTTATCATAGAGACCTAGGGCACACAAAAAGTTGCAACCTCTACAAATTCCTTAAAAACAAATCATGGTGGTCAACCCTGTACTGAGATGTTCAGGAAGTCTTGGACCAATGCAAAGTATGGAAAAAACTTGCAGAGAGAAAAACCCCACCCAAGTCAGTACTACCTATCCACACAAAACTACCCTTCAAGGTGTGAGCCCCAGAAATTGTGGGCACCAAGCCAGGAAAACATAATGAGAAGATGTACATCATTACCGCTATAGACTTTGACACACAATGGCCAGTGGCACAAGCAGTAAAAACACATATATGCAATGACGTGCGGCAATTCATAGGGAAAGAAACCATCAGTAAGTTTGGAAAGCCAGAACTCCTAATAACCAATGGAGGCAAAGAATTGACCTCTGAAGATATCAACATATACTTCACCAATAATGGGGTCAAGAACACGGTGACAACACCTTATCATCCTCAGGCCAATGGACGTGTGGAACAGCTAAATGGCAGCCTTGTGCAAGCCTTGGTCAAGCTCACTGCCATGAGACATGAGGACTTTTATAAGCAGCTACCAATTGTACTACTTGTATGCCGGACAAGTATGAACAGATCCACTGGGAAAAGCCCTTTTGAGTTGGTATATGGCACATAGCCCAACATCATCCAAGTATTATCAGGACCCTGGCTGGAAATTCCAAGCCAGGTCCCCCCTTGCTCAGATCCCAAGGTCTTAGCGGCCAACAATGATCAAACAGAGAAAGAAAATAAGTGTGTAAAGAAGACATTTGTACTCATCCAGAATAGACATGAAGTCAGTGATAAAGTTTGGGTCATTAACGTTGATAAAAGTAAACTTCAACCCAAGAAAATAGGCCCAGCAATCATCTTAAAGGTAAAAAAATCAACACTTACCTCATGCAAGGTCTTGGGAAACGTAAACAAGACAAGGTCCTACACCATGATTCCTGAGACCCTTCAAGACAAGACAGAAGCAGCGTGAGACTGCCCTACCTGCCACGGAACAACAGTTAGTCCAGTATGGCACCTGGGCTCTTGACAACCTCCCTGACAACCTGCCCCCAGAGGAGGCCAACCTTCAGTTGGGGGGGGGGTGTTGAAACAGCAGGCTCAACCTGACAACAAGATTCCAAGTAAGTGGATTTGTGATCTGCAATCTAATTATCCAGTCACTCAAAACCAGACTAGGAAGTCAACTCAAATTTCTAAATCCAACAACATGAACAAATGATGATCCCCTACAATGGATACCTTGTTTTGGCGCTTGACTCATTACCAGGATCAAGCCACCCCTTCACCATCTTACTGTGTAATCAACACTATCATGTTTCTGTTATCCACAATTCAAAATGACTATATAATACCTATCTCTCAATAAAGAATATTATCTAGTTTCTAAATTTTTCAACTTGTAACTCTGCTAAAACAGCACAGTTACAACAGTAATCAAAGATGTTGTGAAAATCCTGCATTTTTATGTTTAGGTTCTGAATTTACAGTAATACTATACATTAATTATAAAAGCTATGGCAACAACCAAAAATACCTCAGATTTAAACAAAATAGGTTTCAGATTTAGACAAAATCCAAGTTGCGCAAGATTAAGGATTCAATTTTTTCAAATATTTTTGGTTAATAAATGAACTGTCAAACAGAAAACAAAATTTTACTAGCCCATTATACAAAATTATATCAAACATCAAGTGGTGTAGTTTAAACCACAAATGAAATGAACTGACACAACAAGTGAGATGAATGGATGCCATCCCAGAGTATATGTTAATCCAATCAGGATTCATATGAGGCACCAACAGAAGGACTGAAATGAAACAAAATTTGAGCAATCTAGAAGCAAGATTCCACAAGCACAAAACAAAATGAAGTCACACAGATGGTTAGTATGAGCAGCCTAAAATAGAAAACTATCAATTTTGACAGCCAATCAACATCTATTCAATTTAGGAACAGAGGCATTTTATTCATTTTTACGGATCCTTATTTGTGTAAAATGGTTTTGAGAACCTTCCAAATATGGAATCAAGATTATAATAAAAATAAATCATTAAAATTTAAAATTTCTACTTTTAGTGATTTTATGCTAGGTTTTGTTTCAAGATGGTTTTTACTAGCAACAACATTTTCAACAGCGCCAGCAGCCAAGCCAGCAGCAGCCAAGCCAGCTTCAATAGAGGCAAGGCTCAGAACATGGAGGCACCTGTTTACATCCAAGCCTTTGAGGCGGGTAACAAGAAAGCTGATCTGTACCTGACCCCCAACCTCTATGGCTTTGACTTGTTCAGTAGTCACTTAGTTTCTAGCTCTGCCCCCGCTTCTGTACCCACCCCCACACAAGCTGCCCTTCAACTAATCAATCAAGATGGCAACCTTGATTTGGAACAACTTCCTGCCACCAACCAACCTGCCCCCTACAGCCAATCAGGCTTCAGCTCCCGCGGCTCAGCGCCCCAAGCAACAAATCATCACCACCCAAATTCTCCAAGAAATTGTGGCACTGAACCTGCAGGGTTTGTCCTGGGAACAGATTGCAACCCAATTGCAATTTACCCAAGCCACTGTAATGTGGGAGTTCAACAACCTAATGAACAAGGGGAATCTGATCAGGATAGCCAAGAAGCCCAAGAAGGCCCCCAAGTCACAAATCACTGAGGCATACCCAATTATGCTTGACCTCCTGTAGCAGAACCCCAAGCTTCCCTTGACCCAGGTCCATAAATTCTTGCACATCATGGCATTTGGGTTTCCAAGCGCATAGTGCAGCTCTGGATGTATGGAAAAGTGGCTTCAATATGGGTTCTTACCAATTTTGCCGGCAACCAATGGGATGGCGCTGAGGATTCCCTGTATGATCAGGCCATCAAATCAACCCTGGTCCAATGCTTGACAAGTCTATCACATGAAATCATGTTTGTCTTGTATTATAAGCTATCAATAAGCTTTCAAAAAATTTGGTGAGCAAGGAAGAGCTGCTGCCAAGAATTGAAGGAAGAAGGTCAAGAAGGGGATGTTCATTGGTGCATTTCTGGCTGTTTCAGCCAAGGGTTTTGTCTATTATTGGATAAACCCATATTTAACCAATGGCTACAAGTAAAGCCACATATTTGGTGGATTACTCAACTCCTGGGATGGCTCAAATTCCACGCACCAGGTTTTCTTGAGCCACCAGATGGAGGGTAGCTCCACCGCCCTTGAGGCCATCCAGGGACGCAGGTACCAGGCCTCAGTCTATTGTAACAGTCACACAGACATTCATCTGGCTGATGTTGTGCTCTTTAATATTGGAGATACACTCTGGGAGCGCCGCCCTCAGGCTTTCAACAACCTCTATCTTGGGTCCTTGACCACAATTCTCTCTTTGGTTACCAAATGGTGGCTGACTTGTTTGCCCAAATTGTTTTCCATGTGAACATGGGCAACCAATCACGTAAGGATAAGCGCCTCCCACCATGTGCCACTGTCATCTATCAGCCCATTCAGCCAATGACAGACAAGGAATACAACAAGCATTATATGGCAGCTATCACACAATCTCTTACCCCCGCAACTCCTCACCTTCTAGCCCCACCCACCCAATCCCAGACCCCCCAGGCCAGCACTGCCTCTACGTCTTCCTTCTTGCGCCATTCTGCCTACTAGGCATTACTCTTCCCTGCCCCAATAAACCCCCTGTCACCAAACATTTTCTATTTATATTATCTTCATTTTGAATTTCAATTATTCTTGTTATCTTTGTTTATAGTTGGTTTTATTCTTTATGTTCAGCTTATTTCTATAAAATCATATATTTACTATTCCATGTATCTAGATCCAGAACACAGTTATTTTTGGAGCTTTGCACTTCTCCTTGTGATAATATTAACAATAATTTGGTGATCAGCTAAATTTGAATTAGAAAATTATAGGATAACTGTGTTTAGATAAAGTTATTACTGATCCCAATTCAAAACCTTAATGATAAACTTTAAGCCAATCAGGAGCCAAGTGATAAAGTGATTGTTGTGATATAAAGATTCATTCAATAATTCTTTGGTGCATGTGTGCTAATTAATATAATTGGCTGGATGTTTTTCCATTGTGCGCCATTGCCGCTGTGGCAAGTTGTTGGGGGACTAGTGCCCAATAAGCTGCTGGGTTAGCACTAGTCCTCCAACAACTTTCCACAGCAGCAATGGCACACAATGGCAAAACATCCAGCCAATCATATTAATTAGCGCACATGCACCAAAGAATTATTGAATGAATCTTTATGTCACAACAATCACTTTATCACTTGGCTCCTGATTGGCTTAAAGTTTATCATTAAGGTTTTGAATTGGGATCAGTGATAACTTTATCTAAACACAGTTATCCTATAATTTTATAATTCAAATTTAGCTGATCACCAAATTGTTGTTAATATTATCACAAGGAGCAGTGCAAAGCGCCAAAAATAATATGGCAATTAAGGAAACAAGGCCAACACAAAGCAAACAACACAAAGTGAGATGAGAGTAAAACATGTACACAATGGGTAAAAAGATGAGATAGTGTAGAAAATGGGAAAACAAACAGGCATAAATAAAGAGGCAATAGTATCAGAAAATTACAGATTTTATTGGGGTGAAAGCAATAAAAACATATGAAAAGGTTAGTAAAAAATCAATGAGAGAATTGGAGAAACTTCTAAAAGACCTTGACTCTGCAATAGCAGAGATCAAAGAAATTGACCCCAAGGTCAAAGCACAGGTGAAGTCTGCTGTCCTCAAAGGCAAGAAAATTGACAAGGTGTTGGCCAAGGCACTTATGGTCAAAATACCTGACACCCCTGAGAAGACCATTGAGCATCTTCTTAAAATCCAGAAGAAAGTTGTGGATGGCTTACAATTCAAGTCCTACACCCTTTCTGCACCGTCTGTCTGGACCAATGACCCTGAGATGTATGAACATCTTAAACCAACCAAGAGGGCCCACAAGGATGACACTGAGATGCCCGCACAGCTGCTTGCGCCAAGAATGGCCAAGCCGGCTGAGGCTGCGGGCAAGGAGGAGACTGTAGAAGGTAACCTAATAATCATAATTAATAAAAAATCCAAATACTTACCTTTTTTTAGAAAACATTGACGGTAAACTCCGCCGGGTCCTATTTCATTTTGTCCCCCCACTTTTTATGCAAATTATGCCACTCACATGGCCAAGAAGCTGTATCTGTCCCCCCTGTCTTGCAGGAGCTTGAAGACAGGATCCATGGTACCTTTCTGATGTCACAGGAGGCATTGGCAGAGCTAACACATTCTGAGGGGACATCCAAGTGGGTAGTTACTGCCTACAAGGGTGCCCAACTGGTCCGCCTGGACTCAGTAGTTCTCAGTGGAGTTTACACAGTAAACTCCATTGAGCTTGTTTGGGACGTCCTGGCAACGCTCCCATTCAAGAATATGCCAGAGATGGGCCAGTCCCATGCGGCTGCTTGCTTCTGCTTCCCAGTGGAGCACACCCTATATTACCTTCTGGACAACTTTGGGCGTGCAGTGTCAAAATTGGTTGTTGCAGACGCAACAGCTGTCAAGAAAACTAAGATCCTCATGGCAGAATTTGGGTTGGCCTGGAGTGCAGATGAGACAGAGCTCCCCATGGCAACGGATCTTACCTTTGGCAAAACTAAACACAAGAAAAAAATAAGTGCAGTATACAACAAACTATGCAAGTTTACTGAAGCCTTTGCTGGGAAAAGGCTTCACCTCGTTGTTTACCTCAGGTATCTTTTCTTTTTTGGGATGAGCGCCAGTTTAGAGGACCTAAAAAGAGTCCTTCTTGGGGTCAACAAGGCCAAGTTCTCACTGGATGGGAAAAAGGCCCCCCCAGGTAAGACTTGGTTGACCATGTAATCCAAGACGCCCTGGTTCTGGCTGGCATCTTTGGGTTTGCAGCCCTGCCAGAAAAGCTGCTCCTCCATTCCCACCTCACCATCCTCCCTTTTACCAGCAGGCAAGAATACTTCAATAAAGGTGTATCCACTGTTCACAGTGTGGCAGTGGAGGTTATGTGCCACCTCCATTGTGGGGTGGGTACATACCGCCAAACCCACTATAGATGCTCCTGATTTATTCTCTATACTAATAGAAATCTTTACACTTTAGATTATTTTTATTATAATTAGTTTTTCTAATGTTTATTTTAGCAAACAAGATTTGCAAAATATATCCCAGAGAAGGTCTTCATAAAGGCATAATGATTTATGTTAATAAAATAAAATTCTACTTTGTACCTTATACATTTAACTTTTTTATTTGATTTTTATATTTATTTGACAAAAGTGATATAAATATATTTGCGTAATCCAGTATCAAGTGTTTGGGATAACCTCAGATGGCATAATAAAAGAATTAATATAAAATAAATAAACTACTAACTTCCATTGATGGTCCTGCCAAATGTGATTGGGGGCTTAGAAGCTTCTAAATATAAAATGATAACTAATAAATATTGAATAGGAAATTAGAGAATATAAAAAAGTCAGACAAGCTAGCCTTTAATTGATTATCTGTTTGGCAAGGCGTGCAGGGATGAACAAATCAGTGTGGCCATAGAATTTGGCCACAGTCTCAGCTGGGAGGGTGTGGATCCCGGCCTGGAGCAAATCAAACAGATCCTCAGTCCCAGTTGGGGTTTCTTGCTTAACAACTTGCTTGAGCCACCCAAAGACTTCCTCAATGGGATTTAGGAAGGGCAAATAGGCAGGGAGGAAGAGAAGGAGCAAATTTGCTGTGGCCAATTTCTGGGGGCCCACTCTAATACTAGTGTCAATTGATGGAAATTCTTCAAGAATATCTACCACCTTATGGAGACCAAAATTGTCCAGCACAATTATATTGGTGAAGCCTGGGCTTGTGCGCCTCAGGTGCTCCTGGATCAATTGGAGAAATGATAGGAAGGTCTGGCTATTGTGAGATTCCAATATCATTTGGTACAGCCCAACCCCCTTTGGACTGAGGAGAGCCACCATTGAATAGGCTGTGGCGCGGACTTCAGCACGCTGAACCATCCTGTCATTTGAGCCTTTGGGGACATACCCATAACCATTGAGCATTGACGAGACGAATGCCAATTTGTCAATATAGTAAAATTTGACTATCCCCTTGGCTTTTAGGGCAGTGTACGCCTCTGCGTAGTTTTTCTGGGTCTCAATGTTGGTTGGGCTATTCCAATTGTACAGAGATACCCCAAGATTTTTCCAGGAAAAGCACATTCCCTTGAGAAGATGGTAGTAAAATAAACCAAGGCTTCAACCCCAAAAGTAGATTTGGCCATGGCCTGTATATTTGCCAGTTCAAGATGGCAATCTCAGGTTATCCACTGGCGGATTGCCCATTTGTGCTCCTTGGTGAGCATAGTGGAAACACTCAAGTATTTCTCCTCAGCAAGGATTTGACCAGTGTTGATGAACTTGTTGAAGGTCTTGCTGGCGTACTTGGGATCCACTCCAACAAGGGCCATAGCTGCCTTGTAATCCCCAGATTCACGCACTAGCTTAAGCAGGATGATGTGTTTGATGTTGGGGGTGCGCTTCTGGGCAGGCATTTTGGCGGTGGGGATTGACTTGTTGACATTGGGCACAACACAGGGAATGGGCACCTTGGAGTAAAACACAGAAACTTTCTTCAACACTAACTGCCCCTCATAAGTTCTAAAGAACTCAGGCTCCTTGTCCTCTTCCTGATTGCCATCACTGATATAGGGCTTGTAGCTAGTATCAAGTACAGGCTTCACCTTCTCCAGCATGGCTGACGGGACCAACTCTTGTCAGTACACAACGTTGAACACATACAAAGTAAGTTCTACCTCCTTGTTTCTAACTTTCTTGGTGAAGGTAACCTTGGTGGGCTTCCAGGTCAGCTTGGGGACCCAAGGATTGATGCTTCACACCCTAGCAGCTTTTGCTCCTCAAACCAGCTGTGTCAGTGCAGCATCACTATCAAACTCTCCTCTCCTGTCTCCTTCCTGAGTAGGCATTTGTGTTGCACTAACTCTGTTCTTTGACCCATGGGGGCAACCGCAACCGCAACCACAGCGCACAACAGGTGCATTGGTACTCTGTTGCTGTGTTCCTTCCATTTCAAAATTTAATAAAATACTAAATAAATTTCAATTAAGTTACTCCCTAATTTTAATTTTTGCTTTTATCTGAATATGGATATTCAATTAATTTTTTTCTCCCCCAATATCCCAATTATAGATTTTTTGTTTCTTAATTAGTTGTTTCTGGTTTTACAACGCCCATTTTAGAATACCCAAAATAATTTCCACCCATTTCCCCAGATTTTACGCCAAATTAAGCACCCAACACAATATTTTTAAAATTATGTTTCAGATCCCATATCTTGTTTTAGATACCTTGGTATCATTCATGATTACAATCCATTGCACACATTGTGTGAGTGATTTTGTTTACATAGTGAGTTGCATTAGTGTTTTGTTTTTGGTTTGAGTTTTGACTCACCTTGCTTGAGTATATTTTGTCACCAATTCACATAGGAAACATATGTACACCAAAAGTCAACTCACACCATTTTGTTTGTGAATCCATGTATTTTGGATTATATTTTGAATGGTTTTTCTTTACACGTGAGCACTTCTTTGCTGTGTTGACCCATTTCCCCCAATAACGCCACAAACCCCTGTTAACAGAGTGTATATTTTAACCTGATAGTTGTATTTCATTTAAATCTGAAACCATTTTGTTTAAATCTGAGTTATTTTTGGTTATTGCCATAGCTTTTAAAACTACTGTAATAATAATATTGAGATCAGTTGACTTTAATATACACCCAAAATGCCTTTAATTGCTGCCACAGTATGATGAGATCATGTTCTAGCCTCTGTAATTGTTGTGTTCCTAAGCCACTAAGAAAGTTATGCAAATACTTGAAATCTTGCATATGAGGTCATCTAGATGCAAGAATTGATTAGAACAAGTCATTCACTTGCAAGAGTACCCTGATAAGTGTCCCAGATTAACCCCTCTCATATGCACAGTGATAACTAGTCACATGAATTTAGCCTGGGTTATTAGCATTGTGATGATTATATAACTTTCCCTACTCTTATCAAATAAATATATTTTTACACTTACTACTTGATTTACATTTTACTACTAGTAGTTGTTACCTCTACTATATAGGTAAAGACTTAAGGTCATTTTATCAGTGGTAAGACATCGTAAATATGTTCTTTCCTGTTCTTGCCAAGCAAGCAAACCACCAATAAGTAACCAGAAGAACTAGATGGGATGATTTTCATGACAACTTGTGTAAGTGCCAGTCCTTCAAAAATGGGAGCAGGGTTCAAACCCTCACACCCAGCTGCCAAGCAAAAGCAAGGGCAGCTGCAAAAGCCCGCTGGGGGATTCAAACCCCCAACCATCCACCAGGGCAGGTGAGGGCCAATTTGAACTGCCCTGGCCTATTTGGGAAGTTCAAATCAACCTGAGACCAGGTCCTGTCCTGGAGCCAGTTTTAATACTGGCCTGGGGGAGCTTGTGGCTCCCATTGGCATTGGGGAACCCAGCCCCAATACCACAATTGGGCTGGGAGCCCCCAATGCTGCTCTAAATCAGATCTGCTGCAGAATGCAACCAGAAGATCTAAAAAAATATTCTGGTTCCTGCTGCTGTTTCCCCTACCACCAATTGGACTGAGGTGCTGAAAAATAATCTTGCAGCAACTGAGGTTGCTGGTAATGCAGCCAATAAATTGGCTGTGAACAGCACCTCAGTTAAGCTGCAGGATTAAAAATTACCTACAGGTTGTGAACAAGTTAAAAATATTCACCAATCAACAAGCACTGATCCAAACCCTGAATAATTAATTGGTACTGCCCCAACCCCATGCTCCAACCAAGTAAGATCTCAGAATAATGTAGCCAGCCAATTATCTGCCAGCTATCAAAAGAATTCCCATGTTCAGGTCAAGCCACTCAGATCTCAATCCTCACTTCCCAAGATGCTCCCCATTACTTCCCAGAAGCCATTACCCAAGAGTTGGGACATCAAGGGCTCACCAAAAGTAGGAAGTAATATTTTCCAAGGTAGACCAGATGAGTGGTATAAAAACCACTTCCCCACACTTAAATCAAGTGCAGACAACATCAAATAAAGTGAATGAATCTTTCAGTTTTGTTTGCTTTATTAGGATTTCAATTTATACACCAATTGAGCAGAAGTCAAACCAGAAGGCTAGAGCACCACCCTAGACCTACACCTATGGACTACCAACCAGGTCAAGATCCTGGAATGGCTAGCATTCCCTATGACTCCCCTGCTCCTCCTATCCCTTGGCCCTACAACCACAGTAGAGCTGGGATGGTCATCCTGACCATCCTCAGTCTGGCCAAATATCAGGGATCTAGTTTTGGGCAGCAGGCCTGCTGTTTTTGGGGATGACTTGGGCCAGGGTTTTTGCAGGCAGAGCCCACCACAAGAGAGGAGCTAACTTTAGAAGGTAGGAAGAAGACTTCCCCACCCAAGACCACGGGCCAGCGGCCGGTATGATGGTGTCCACCATCCCCGTGAGGGTGATGTACACTATTCCAAAAAGCTTGCTGGTATGGTTGGTTGAAAGGTCAGGTGAAGAGGCTGGCATTGATTTGGGTGTTACGGGCGGTTTCATGTAGATATTGTAGGCTGGGAGATAATTGAATTTTCCTCTAAATAGTTTTGGTGTAGAGAATATCCACAGGCCTTGGCGGTTGTATCTAATAGCAGATTGGATGCGGGCTAGCAGGTCAAGTTCAAGGATTTTCTCTGGTGTATAATCCTTGTACTTGGGCTTCAAGGGATAATCAGTGAAGTGAACGGGCCCAAAGGGTGCGCCAGGTGGACAGAAAACTGCGGGCAGCGGGGAAGGAGGGCTGGGAGATCTTGAACTGAATTGATAGACGGCAAATACAAAATATGGCAATATCTGTATAAGCCAAAGTAACATAACCTTTATTCAAAAAATGGTAATAAGTTTGGAGCGCGGGGTCCTTTGGTCTATATAGCACCCCACCTCTAAACTTAACATTTTACTTGGGGGATTCATCAGGGCATTGGGAAAGGCAGGGCCAGGGGAATTGGGTACTTGGGTCTAAAGGCAGCAAGATGGCACTTGGCCTGGGAGTTCTTTCATTGGTCAAGAATCTCAATTTGGCTACCTGATTATCTTGCTCTAGCGTCGTGGTCATGGGGCTGGGTTGCGGACCTGTGCCTCTTTCCTGGGTTGGCTCCTGATTGGTTGCTGATGTAGACTTCAAACTCATGAAGCTAATATTTGTTGCTTTGGTACCTCCATTAGGTGCTGTGATTGGCATTCCACTTGGTGCAATAATTTCCTTGGCTTGGTCTGTTTCACTACATGGGCCATCATTTTTGGCATCAGCTTGCGGGGCTTGATCCCAGAAAAATGTGGGCAGGCGGTCCTGCAGTCCATAGGCCCAGCAGCCCGGGGGGTCCAGGTTCAGGGTTTGATTCCTGCTCTTAGGCCTGGGGTTCCAAAGGGGGGAATTGTCAATCCTGACACCAAAGTTGTCATTCCCAACCTTGGTGCCTACTGCCCCTTAGCTGCTGGATTGCTTTACCTAACCTGTTCTGCTTCATTCCTCTACTGGGGTCTTGTTACACGTATCTGGATGGATTAAGCTCCCCTTCAATGCCTTGGTACATGACAGCCTTTGGCCATGACAACTTGCATTTCCAAATCCAGTAACATGACCAGATAGCAGTCTTCACACAATGGATGCCTCAATTCAGCACTTGAATCTCTACAAGAATCAATCCACCCCCTAAACATTCATTTGAGTGATCACCATTATCATTTTCTCAGTATCCAGATTTACAATGACTATACAACAACTAGCTCTCACTAAAGAATACTATCTAGTCTCCAGCCATTTTCCCCTTTTAACTCTGCTAAAACAGCACAGTTACAGCATTAGTATTAAGATATTATAGAAACTAAGATAATTAGGAGCAGTACATTGGCTTTCAAATCTATGGCCCTAAGAAAAAATAACTTACCTGAGAACAAAATCAATTCAGATACAAACAAAATCAGTGTATTGCAGAACAAATTATAAGTAAATCCAAATTTATTAATAGTCTATATAAATCCATTTTTAATTTTGCTTGAATCTGAGTTGGCTTCCTCCACATCTGAGTTGATTGCATTTAAGATGAGTTATTTTTGTTCAGATGAGTTTTTTGCTTGGCGCCATAGCTTTGATAACTGATGCATTTGTAATGGTAGATTATTGATGAAATCCTGTATTATTGAATAAAGAAGGTATAGAGAACCAAGTGCTAAAAAAATTTAGTAGAAAAACAATTTTCAGTTGTCAGGGATCTAGTCTTGGGCAGCCAGCCTGTTGTTTTCAGGGGTAACTCAGGACAGGTTTTTTGAAGGTAAAGCTCTCCACAAGAGAGTAGCTAACTTAAAAAGGTAGGAAAAGGACTTCCCCACCCAGGACCACGGGCTGGCGGCCGGGATTATAGTGTCAATCACCCCTGTGAGGGTGATGTACACAATCCCAAACAGCTTGCCAGTGTAGTCAGTTTGGAGGTTGAGTGAGTAAGCAGGCATAGGCTTGGGGGTCACAGGTAGTTCCATGCAGAGCTCAAAGGCAGGAATATAGTTGAACTTCCTTCTAAACAATTTGTGTGTTGAGAATATCCACAGGCCTTGCTGGTTGTATCTAACTGAAGATTGTATGTGGGCCAAAGGATTTAATTTGAGTCTCTTTTCAGGGGTGTAGTACTTGTATTAAGGTTTCAAAGAGTATTCTGTGAAGTGGACAGGGCCAAAGGAAGCACCTGGAGGACATTAATCTGTGGGCAGAGGGACAGGAGAGCTGTGAGATCTTGTAATGATTTGATAGATGGCAAATACAAAATAAGGCAGTAGCTGAGTAAGTCAAAATAACATAACCTTTATTTAAAAATGGTGATAGGTTTGAAGTGCAGGGTCCTTTGGTCTATATAGCACCCCAATTCCAAACTTAACATTTTCCATGGGGGTTTCATCAGGGCATGGGGAAAGGTGGGCCCAGGGGTTCTGGTTCAAAGACAGCAAAATGGCACTCAGGCTGGGAGTTCTTTCATTGGTCAGAAATCTTGAATTGGCTACTTGATTATCTTGCTCTAGAGTTGTGGTCATGGGGTTGGGTTGCAGGCCTGTGCCTCCTTCTGAGGATTGCTCTTGATTGGCTAATAGTGTAGACTTCAAGCTCATGAAGCTAATAGTTGAAGTTTTGTTGCCTCCATTAGGCGCCTTGATTACTCCTCCATTTGGTGCACTAATTTCTTTGGTTTGGCTTGCTTTAACATTTTGATCATCATTCTTGGCTTCAGCTTGCAGGGGCTCAATCTCAGGGAACTGCGGGCAGGCAGCCCCTTGGTCCATAGAGCTGGTGGCCCGTGGGGATTCAGGATCAGGGTTTGAATCCCAATCTTGGGCCCAGGTTTCCAGGAAAAAAGAATTGTCAATCCTGACATCAGTGTCAACATTTGCAAATGATAAAATCCAAAAAGAGGCATTGAGAGAAGACAACAAATGAAAACTAAAATCAACAAATGCAAAAACTTGTTGAAATGAGACAGTATTCATAAGTAAATAATCTGACAATTATGCAAAATCATTTTAGCAATTTTGGGCTTGGGGGTTGCAGACAGCAGCACAGAGGCTGCATGCACTAAAAGATCATTGCTGTAGCTCACTAGCAGCCAGGCAAGTATATAAGTTAAGAGCAGCTGCATTTCTATGGAGTTTTTTACATTAGTTTTCAAAACTATGGTACTAAGAAAATTAACTCAGATGCAAACAAATTAAAGTGGATCCAAATCTTTTGTTAATCAAAATAAATGCATTGGTTTTTTATTCTGTTTGCATCTGAGTTGGCTTTGCTTAGCGCCATAGCTTTGAAAACTACTGCCCCAAAATATTAAAATTTGTTGCTTGCAATAACTCAGGGTTTGTCTCATGCCTTGCCCCAAAGGGCAGGCTCTTTAATTTATTATTATAAATTTTTTTCTCTCTCTCTATTCCTTCTTTACTTTTAGATTTTAATTTAAATTAAGAGTTAATATTTAAGTATTTTAAAAATAATTACCTTGTGTTTTTTGTTGATTTACATTTAAGTTGTTGTCATCATTGTCTTAATCTTCTTTTGATATTCAATAGCTTTATATTTTCTACTTTAAGTTAGAAGATCTGTAATTTTATTTTACCTTTTGCAATAATGCTTGCGTAAGCACCTGCTCCTTCCCCAGCTTACGAGCTGATCTGTGGTCTCTCCTGAGCTTATGTTTTCCCCTTCTCCTCCAGGCTCTTTTCCCAACTTTCTCCATGACTATGATTTTCTCAACTGAAAAGGCTTTTCTATAAATAAAGAGCTTGTGAATATTAGCTTTAAGCCAAAATTCTAAGTGATTTTTTCCTTTCAATCTTTATCAATTTTTAACTTCAGATCTTAATTTTTAGAAGTTTCAATTTTAAGTAATTCATTCTAAGTTCTATTCTTTTCTTTTTTAGTTAAATAAATGGAAGTTGTAAAACAACAAGCCTTAGGCTTGTTGTATCCATTATTTTCCCTTAAAGAATCCTTTAATAGTTACATGTACCAGTTTGCTGATGGAGAGTATCCTAATATTGACATCCCTTTAGTTACTAATTATTCACTATTAAATACAAAGTTTAACCTTCTTTGTTTAGGGTTCTTAAACTCCATCACTCCTTTTGTAACCCAGTATAAGTTCTTAGCAGGATTCTGTAAAAGTATATTACAGATAGTACCTACATTTTTATACTTTCTAATTATTAACCCTAATGCTTTACACGCTTTGGTTTACAATCTTGCACCATTATGGGCAAGACCTTACAGTTTATTGAACTACTAGGGCAGTTATGAGCTCCAACGCAGCTCATATGGGTGCTTAGAATTGAATTCCAGCATCATCAGGGGGATTTTCCAACCAGACCTTTGAAATTACCAAAAGGGTTGTAGTATCATGATTTGATTTTTTTGGTCAAAAAACACCAAATTATCTGATTTCTGTGTTTTAAGGCCTTAAACAGCTTTTTTGAATTTTTTGTTGAAATAGTCACCTGCTTTACTACAACACACTTCTGGTCAATGGTTTGATTGATGTCAGAATATCCTTTCAAGGGTTTTTTATGGTTTGAAATCCTTGATTCTTGGCTTTGTATGGCCAAACAATTCTGATGAAGATGGAACCATCTGTGACAGTATTTGGGGTAAAATGGTAAATCAAGAATTAAAAAATCATCAAAATAAGGTCTATTACTAGGGATAGTATACTTTTTAAAGTATAATATGGTATATTGCTCTCTCAAAAAATAAAATTTTGTTTGTACTAACAAATTTTGTACAAAAAATATTTAGATATGATTTATATAGTATTTGGTTTACTGGGAAGTGTGAACAGTTGTACAATCAAGAGGTAATGTATACCTAGATTAGACTAAACCTTGATAGTGAATGAAGCCTGATTTGGACTAGGAGTGCTCCTGTGCATCATGAAATAAGATGATATTGGCAGTCCAAGGCACATTTGAAACATTGCTATTGTCAAAACCGCAGGCTCAACCGGCCAGCAAGGTTCCAAACAAGCGGGTTTGTGACCTGCAATCCGATTATCTGGTCACTTGAAGCCAGACTAGGAAGTCGACTCAAATTACCAAATCCAACAACATGAACAGATGATTATCCCCTACGGTGGACACCTTGTTTTGGCGCTTGACTCATTACCAGGATCAAGCCACCCCCTTCTTCCATCTAACTGTGTGATCAACAATCATGTTTGTCATGCCCTGCCCCAAAGGGCAGGCTCTTTGAAATTTTAATATTTATTATTTTTGTTCAGATTAGATTTCTCATTATTTTAATATATGGGAAATTTAAATTGGAAGTTAATATTTAAGTATTTTTAAATCAATTACCTTGTTTTTTTATTCTGTTTGCTTTCAAACTGTTGTTGTTGTTGAATGCTCTGTTGCTTGCCTTAACTTTTATATATATATCTAATTTAAAGTTAGAATATTTTTACTCACTTACCTTTCAAAACCCTCCCTGCTTACGTTGTTGCCGCTCCTCCAGCTTTTACATTGCTGATCTTTGAGCTTACTGGGTTTCTTTCTCCTACTTTTCCTCCAGGCTCTTCCCAACTTCTCCAGTTTCTCCTGTCCTTGGCTGTTGTTCCCCCATGCCAATCATTTCTAACTGAAGAAAATTTAACTATAAATAAAGAGCTTGTGAAGAGTAGGCTTTAAGCCAAAATTATAAGTGATTTCTTCCCCTTCAACTTTTACAATTTTAACTTCAAATTTGTAATTTTTAGGATTTTGTTTTTTTAAATTTATTTTTTTAGTTTAGCTTTTTCCTTAAATCCAAATGGAACTTATAAAACAACAAGCCTTAAGCTTGTTGTATCCATTTTTTCCTTTAAGGAATATTTCAATAGTTATATGTATCAATTTGCAGATGGAGAATATCCTAATATCAATATTCCTTTAGTTACAAATTGTTCACTATTGAACACTTTATTCTATCTTCTTTGCTTAGGGTTTTTAAACTCTATTACTCCATTTGTGACGCAATATAGGTTTTTAGCGGGTTTATGTAAGATCATCTTACAGACAGTATCTACATTCTTATATCTTTTAAATTTGAATCCCAATGCTTTGCACGCTTTAGTTTGAAACCTTGCACCATTATGGGAAAGTCCTTACATTATTTTGGCTTCCCATGGGATTGACCCAGGAAATACTTTTTCCATCTCTTCTATCATCTTTTTAGCTTTGTTTCTCTCTATTATTATTGTAACTTTTTTTATCTTTAGTAGTTTTCTTACTTGTTTGGTTATATGATAAGGTTTTTTGTAATAAGGAGGATCATACCCCCACTACCTACACCAACCAAACAGTAGTTCTCAATACCTTAGCCCATAGTTCACCACCCCCTAGTATTTTTAACACTTTAGCTTATGCACAGGCCCACTTTACTGCTTATGGGTCTGAGTTCTCCACCAACTCCCAGAAGGCCCTCTACCTTGCAGAGAAGCTTAATGGTCACTACAGAGATTGGTTTAGCTCTCATTTGATATTCAACCCAGGGATTCTCCAGAATTATGATCTCTTTGTCAGTTCACTCCTATCTTTCTCTGGAGAAGACAAGGAGTTGTCCACTCCCTCCGCTTCTCAGTTTGCAGGTCTCACACAAGGTTCTCTTCCACTTGGCAAATACAACCAAAAGTTTTGCTCCCTCCAGTCAAGACTACAAGCCTCTGACACTGAGGCTTGCAGCTTCTACAAGATAGGCCTCAACAGATTGCTCCAGGAATTTTTGGTCCACCACAATCTCCCTGAAAAACTAGAACCTCTTATCAGAGAAGTGGTTAAGTGGAATCAGAAATACCTTTCTTTGAAAACACACTCTCCTTCTAACCTATCCCCTACAGCCCAGTTGTTTATTCCAGACAAGGCCTTGCTCTCTTCAACTCCTCCACCTGGCACCAAGCCAAAGTCTGGGGGAGGTTTTTGCCTTACTGCCAAGGTAGCCTTAGAAGAAAGAACAACAACCTCTTCTCTTACTGTGGATTAAAGGATCATCTTCTACCAGCCTGTCCTCTCTCCAAACGTCCCCCCTTTGTCAACAAGACCTCCACCCTCACTTTGCTGTCCCTTAACAATACTTCCAAGTCATCTACTGTCCTAGTGACCATTCATGGACCTTTGGGAAAGATCAAGGTGCTTGCTCTTCTTGACACTGGCGCTAATGCCAACTTCATTGAGGAGAAACTTGCTAAACTACTTGGATTCCCCGCCTTTGGATCTCTTGACGTTAAGGTGGGAAACAGCACTCTCATTGGCACCACACCTATCCTCCAACCTGTCACCATTGACTTGTAGGGCTCTCCATTCTGCGTCACGTGTAACTCTTCCCCCAACTTATCCTTCCTGTTCATCCTTGGATTCCCGTGGTTGAGAGAGTCTTTGCTTAACTTTGATCACCAAAACAACAAGATATCATTTACATGCAATGATGTTGTCAAATTGTTATCCCTTGTACCTGGTACTCTTGGCTCAACGTCTTCCAAACCAAACCTGACTGCTATCTCTAGTACCATCCCATATACTCTTTCCACCAAGGACAAAGATGGATTACCTTATTGTTAATCTGACTTCAAGGATTGTTTTAGTGAGGAGGAATGTAACCTGCTACCTCCTCATGGGCCCTACAATATTCAGATAAACCTTAAGCCAGGCACCACTCCCCCCCTGGGGAAGGCTTATTCCTCTCTCTGACTCTGACAACACTCTACTAAAGAACTACATCAATGAGGAACTCTCCAAGGGTTTCATCTCTCAATCTACGTCTCCATGTTCTTCCCCCATCTTCTTTGTCAGTAAATCTGATGGCTCCAAGTGCCCTTGTGTAGACTAAAGAGCCCTCAATGAGATCACAATCAAGGATAGATGCCCTATTCCTTCTGCTGAGGCTTTGACAGACTGCCTTGCTGGTAGTTCTGTATACACCAAGATTGATCTCCAAAGCGCTTTCAACCAGATCAGAATCTCCCCTGGCCACAAATAGAAGACCGCGTTCTGTACCCTATTTGGGTTATACAAGTACAATGTAATGCCTTTTGGATTATGTAACGCTCTGTAAACCTTCCAGGCCTTAATGAATGAGGCACTTCTTCCCTTCCTTAACAAGTTTGTTGTTGTCTATCTTGATGATATCCTCATATACTCCTCTTCTATCAACAACCATGTTGCCCACATCCGCCAAGTACTCCAGAGACTTTGAGACTACAACCTGTTTGCAAAATCTTCTAAGTGCTCATTCTTCTGCACTGAGGTTGATTTCCTTGGCTACGTTGTCACTCAAAATGGTTTTGCTGTCTCTCCTAGCAAGGTGGATGCTATCCAAAGCTGGCCTGTTCCCAAGACTTGCTCATAACTTTGTGGCTTCCTTGGATTGGCAAGCTATCGCCGTATGTTTGTGGAAAAATTTTCTTCTCTAGTTTTGCCACTCACTACCCTCACTTCTCCTTCTGTTCCTTTTGTCTGGACACCTGAGGCCCAGATTGCATTTGAGGCTACAAAGGCTGTCTTTGTCTCCACACCTGTACTCCTGATGCCTGATCCTTCCAAACCCTTCTTGGTTGAGACTGATGCCAGCAACTATGCCGTTGGCGGTGTTCTCCTTCAGCTTGGGGGGATGGGATGCAACACCCTGTTGCATACTTCTCTCAAAAACACCTTCCAGTTGAACAAAACTACCCTGTACACAACAAGGAACTTCTTGCCATCATCAAAACACTCAAGCATTGGTGTCGCAATCTTGAGGGACTTGATGAGCCTTTCCTCATTTACACAGACCATAAGAACTTGCTGTACTTCCCCAAGTCACGCTGCATTTCCCAAAGACACACTAGATGGGTACTGGAGCTGTCAAATTTCTGCTTCAAGCTTGTGTACAAGAAAGGTGTACTTAATACCCTACCTGACGTGCTTAGTTGTCATACTTCATTATCCAATGTTGACAAAGACTACAAACTCCTTAACACCAAGATGGTCCTTCCACCTGAGAGCTTTCTGAAACTTAATGTTATCAATACTACAACCCCCAATATACTGAAGCAAATCCACAAATCTCAGCTTTCCAATAAAGCCTTGTCTTAGATCAATGACGCTCTTACAAACAATAAGACAGTCACAAATCCTTCCTTCTCCCTGCTGGATGGTGTGTTATACTTCAACAACCTTTTGGTAGTTCTTTCTATGAACCTTCAACAGCATCTAACCATCACGTTCCATGACTCCCTTGCTGCAGGCCACTCTGGATACAAGAAAACACTTTCTAAACTCTGCAATCACTTCTGGTGGCCAAAGATGCCCACCTTTATCAAGTCATACGTCAGTAGTTGCCTAGTTTGCCAGAGAAGCAAACACTCCACCCAGAAATCCATGGGTCTTCTATGTCCCCTCCCAGTCCCTGAAGGTCCTTGACAGTCTGTCTCTCTGGATTATATTGTCCAGCTTCCTCAGTCTGAAGGTTTTGATGCCATACTGGTCATTGTAGACAGATTCTCAAAGCAGGCTATTTTTGCTCCCTGCAATTCTAACATTACTGCAAAGTAGACCGCCTCTCTCTTTGTCAAGAACATCTTCATCCACCATGGTACTCCAAGAGATATTGTCTCCAGCCGTGGACCACAATTCCTTTCCCTGTTCTGGAAGGAGTTTATGACTCAGCTAGGTGTTCACCTTTCTCTTAGCACCTCTTATCATCCCCAGTCTGATGGGCAAACCAAATGTACCAATAAGACACTAGAATATTTCCTTTTCTGTTTTTCCAACAAACAATAAGACTTTTGGGCTTCTCACCTACCTTTGGCCCAGTATTCCTACAATTCTACTCCCCATTTCTCTACCAAGATGACTCCATTCATGGCAAATTTAGGCTACACTCCTGCCTTTGTTCCTTCTGCCACCTCTTCTGTATGTTCCCTGTTAGCCAAGGAGTTTCTTGTCCAGCTAGAACTCATCCAGAATTCCTTAAAAGAGAATCTCTCTAAGGCTATTGAGGTTTAAAAGTTCCAGGCTGACCGTCATTGTCAGGAGGGAAAGGGCATCCAGGTCAACAACCTTGTATATCTAAATACAAAGAATCTTCTTATCAGATGGCCTCCCCGTAAACTTGGCCCAAGGTTCATAGGGCCTTTCTTCTTAACAGAAAAGGTTGGGAAGGTTGCATATTGTATCCAGCTTCCTCCAGGGTATTGCATTCATGACGTCTTTCACATCTCTCTCCTCAAACTCCAGACTTCTCCTCCTCCTTCTCATCAGAACAACAAAGCACCTCCTCCTCACATGGTCCAAGGGACCCCTGAATATGAGGTTGACTCCATTATCAACCATTGTTACCACTATGATAAACTCCAATACTTGGTTCTTTGGAAGGGATATTCTGTTGAGGAGAGCTCTTGGGAGCCATTGTCTAATCTTGAAAACTGTCCCAAGGTCATCAAGTCCTATATCCAAGCACATCCTGATCTTGGATCTGGAGGGGGTAATTTCATGCCCTGCCCCAAAGGGCAGGCTTTTTGAAATTTTAATATTTATCATTTTTGTTTGGATTAGATTTTTCATTATTTTAATATTGGAAATTTAAATTGGAAGTTAATATTTAAGTATTTTTAAATCAATTACCTTGTTTTTTTATTCCATTTGCTTTTGAATTGTTGTTGTTGTTTGCTCTGTTGCTTGCCTTAACTTTTATATATATGTATCTACTTTAAAGTTAGAATATTTTTACTCACTTACCTTTCAAAACCCTCCCTGCTTACGTTGTTGCCGCTCCTCCAGTTTTTATGTTGCTGATCTTTGAGCTTACTGGGTTTCTTTCTCATACTTTTCCTCCAGGATCTTCCCAACTTCTCCAGTTTCTCCTGTCCTTGGCTGTTGTTCCCCCATGCCAATCATTTCTAACTGAAGAAAATTTAACTATAAATAAAGAGCTTGTGAAGAGAAGGCTTTAAGCCAAAATTCTAAGTGATTTCTTCCCCTTCAACTTTTACAATTTTAACTCAAATTTTTAATTTTTAGAATTTTGTTCTTTTAAATTCATTTTTTTAGTTTAGCTTTTTTCCTTAAATCCAAATGGAACTTGTAAAACAACAAGCCTTAGGCTTGTTGTATCCATTTTTTCCTTTAAGGAATATTTCAATAGTTATATGTATCAATTTGCAGATGGAGAATATCCTAATATCAATATTCCTTTAGTTACAAATTTTTCACTATTGAACACTTTATTCTATCTTCTTTGCTTAGGGTTTTTAAACTCTATTACTCCATTTGTGACGCAATATAGGTTTTTAGCGGGTTTCTGTAAGATCATCTTTCAGACAGTATCTACATTATTATATCTTTTAAATTTGAATCCCAATGCTTTGCATACTTTAGTTTAAAACCTTGCACCATTATGGGCAAGACCTTACAATGTTCCTGTTACCCATTGATTCACCATGACTATATAATCACTATCTCACAATAAAGATTATCATCTAGCTTCTAAAATTTTTCCCTTGTAACTCTGCCAAAACAGCACAGTTGCAACATTGGTAGCAAAGGTAGGTTCTCTGTCCTACCTTATCTTGAAAAATTCCGCCTGTTGCCCTCACACGCCGCGGCCAACAAATCCTTGACAGAATTATGTCTGGCCTCCCGCCTGACTGGACCCTGTACACTCCTGGTACTGAGGTACCCAATGGTTTTTTCCTTTACCAGAATATGGTGATTCCACTACCTGCCTTCAATGCCATGTCTGCACAAGAGTTCTTCCAGGCTCCTGCCTCCATGCCGCGACCAACTGACAAAAACACCATGCCAGCCTACGTAGCACAAGGACTACAAAGCACCGCCTTGGAACCTTTTGCCAGGGCCAATGATGACAAGGCTGCCGCATGGATCCAGTCCGCCCAGAGCAAGCTGGCCCAGATGGAATGCCCACAGCAATTTTGGATTGCGGAAATTTTCATTTGCCTGACTCATGATGCTGGCACCTGGTGCAACAAGTGGCACAAGAAACACACCAACAAGAACTGGGATACCTTTAAGCAAGACTTCCTGGAAAGATTTGTGCTTAAGGATACTGCACTCATGATAATATGTCAAGTAAAGAACCTTACCCAGATAGGCACCGTGAAGGAGCTCACCTGCTCCTACAAAGAACTCTGACTTTGCGCACCATCTGACATGGTCTTTGACACCCCAGCCACACACCTTATGTACTACAACGCCTCAAGTTGCACGTGATGAGGCATGTAAACCTGGACCAGGTGACCAACCTGCAAAGCCTGTACCGTGAAGCAGAGAAAGCAGAACAAACCTTCAATGCACTTCATAAGGCACAAACTGGGAAAAGAGAAAGACCTAAGGATTCCCATCAAGGCGGGCGCTCTACTTTGACCACCCCCTGGAGGCAACAGAAATAACACCAACCACAAACCCACAGGTTTGAATGGACATGGAAGTGGAAACAATGACCACTCAAACTGTACCCATTTCTGTGTCACCGCCACGCAAGGCAATCAAGACAAGGGAAAAGCCCAGGGAGAGCATTAAGCAAGCCAAGCATTTCCCACACAACTCCTGACTTGCCCAATGATGAATAACAACCTGAGGACGTGGACCAGTGTCCAATGATCCAAGTACCCTCAGAGGACTTGGTACTTTACACCATTGCCAGACATCCCAATAAACTGATGTCATATCATTTCTGCTTTTGCAGTTACACAGGCTCAGCACTCCTGGATTTGGGTGCAGATCAAACCCTAGTCAACATTAGCTTTGTGGACAAGTTCAAGCTAGCCACCAATCCTTTGTGGATTAAAAACGTGGTCCTAGATGATGAACACCACATTGCTGTGACAAGGGAAACCACCCCCTTCTCTGTCATGCTTGAGAACCTCCACTCCACCAACCAAGGTCCCGTCATTGACTTCCCAAAGTTTGACATTGTACTGGGGTTAGACTGGTTATGAAAGAACAATCCTCACATAGACTGGGCAACCTGAGTGTTGACCATCAAGCTGAAGGTGTCAACCACCAGATCTACCCTGACTCAGTGGACCAACTCCTACATGACCACATATTTGTGCGCATCACAGAGACCCTGGACAAACAGGAAAACCTGAAGGCAATCAACTGGTACTCCTGCCAGTACAAGATCATAACTTCAAAGATCACCAAGATACCTTCATGCCTCAGGACTGCAAAATTGTGGCCCATCATCCAGAAATCTTCAAGGAAGCGCTACCCGGGCTGCCCCCTGAGAAACACATCCAACACTCCATCCAACTCAAAGGGGCTGTACCCAAGGTGCGCCCTATCTACAGGCTGACCCCAAACAAAGACAACGCCCTATGCGCCTGCCTCAAGAAGGCATTGGAAAATGGACTTATTTGCTCCTCACAGTCTCCCTTTGGGGCCGCCATATTCTTTTTGGCTAAGAAGAACAGTACCTTACGTCTAGTCACAGACTACCAAGCCCTAAACAAAGTTATCATCAAGAATTGTTATCCACTACCACTGATTGACAACATCTTTGACGCCTTAGGAGGAGCCACAGTCTTCTCCAAGATTGATCTGACTGCAGGCTACAACCAGATTTGCATCAAGGAAGACATCCCCAAGACAGCCTTCTGCACTAAATATGGCTCATACAAATGTGTGGTGCTCAACTTTGGTATGAAAAACGCCCTGTCCACCTTTGTAACCTTCATGAACAAAGTAATTGTGCCACACATAGGCAAGAACGCTCTAGTGTACCTGGACAACATCATTGTCTACAGCCCTTCAGTGGAACATCACCACAAAGACCTCGAGGCAGTCTTTGCTACCTTGGCACAACACAAACTGTTGGCCAAACCCTCCAAGTGCCAGTTTTTCTGCAAGCAACTACCCTTCCTGGGACACATTGTCTCAAAAGACGGCATCAAACCCGACAGTCAAAAGATACAGGCCATCTGCAAGATGCTGCCACCCAAGGATAAGTCAGAACTCCGCACCTTCTTGGGAATGGTGGTCTATGTACGCTGCTTTATACCTGACTATGGCATTTTGACTGCCCCCTTATTTGTCATAACAGGCGCCAAATCCAAGTTTGTGTGGACCCCCTAACATGACCTCTGTTTTAGACGCCTCAAAGAAAAGCTCACAACAGCTCTTATCCTGCAATACCCCAAACGTGACGGGGAATACCAAATGGAAACCAATGCCTCAGATGCATCCATTGGGGGAGTACTACAAATCAAAAATAATGACAGTGACTTCCTGCCTGTAGCTTATGAATTGCAAAAATTGACAGATGGTGAGTGTCAATACCCTATTCACAACAAAGAACTGTTGGCTATCATGTACTGCCTAGTCAAATGGTGCTGTTACCTAGAACAGCAGGAAGAATTCAAAGCATTAACCGACCACAAGTCACTCATATATTTCAAAACTCAAGCAAATCTGTCTCGTTGCCAAGCCCTCTGGATGGAGCTATTGGAGAGGTTTAACATGCTCATACAGTATAAACCTGGGGCTGAGCTTGCCATGGTAGACGCCCTCTCCTGCCTATATGTCTGTGCCTCAAGAGGGAAAACTGGGCTTGACCCAGACTGGCCTCTCTTAGTACTACAAACAAAAGATGAAGATTTCCCCTCCCCTGGCACAACCAACATAACAAAGGAAACAGTTATCAAAAATGAGCACCTATTTGCTGACGTATACGGGACCCTACACAGAAAAATTTCTGACGGCACAACCATTCCCTACATCCCCACGCACCAGCAAGTAGACACCATCCTACGCTATCACAGAGACCTTGGACATACCAAGAGCCAAAACCTATATGTATTCCTTAAGCACAAGGCCTGGTGGCCAACCTTATATTGCGATGTTCAAGAAGTTCTAGACCAGTGTGAGGTATGCAAAAAGTTTGCCAAAAGCAAAACCCTGCCAAAGTCAGTACTTCCCATCAGCACACAACTACCTTTCAAAGTATGGGCTCTGGACATTGTTGACCCCATGCCAGGAAAACACAATCATAAGAAATACATCATCACCGCCATTGACTTTGCTACAAGATGGCCAGTAGCCCAAGCAGTAAAGGCACACACTGGCAACAATGTATGACAATTTATTGGCAAAGAGGTAATCAGCAGGTTCAGAAAGCCAGAACTCCTGATAACTGATGGAGGGAAAGAATTAACTTCCAAAACCACCAATGTATACCTCACAAAAATGAGGTCAAACACACCGTAACAATGCCATACCACCCATAGGCCAATGGACATGTAGAGAGGCTTAATGGTAGCCTCGTGCAAGCCTTAGCCAAACTCACCGCTGGGAGACCTGAAGACTGGTATAAGCAGCTACCGACTGCATTACTTGTGTGTCAAACCTGAGTGAACAGATCCACCGGAAAAAGCCTGTTTGGGTTGGTATACAGCACACAGCCAAATATCATTCAAGCATTGACAGGACCTAAACTGGAAATTCCAAGTGGAGTCCCCCCACGCTCAGACCCTCACGTTGTAGAGGCTAACAGCAAACAAACAGAAAAGGAAAATGAACGTCTGCAAAAAACCTTTGTTCCCATCTGCGATAGACATGAAGTTGGGGACAAAGTTTGGGTCATTAACGTTGACAAGAGCAAACTGCAACCCAAGAAAGTAGGGCCAGCAATCATTCTAAAGGTAAACAACAATAACACTTACCTCCTGCAAGGGCTCAGGAAACGTAAGCAAGACAAGACCCTACACCATGATTGCCTGAGACCCTGCAAAGCGAGACAAAAACAACGAGAAGCCGCCCTGCCCGCCACAGAACAACAGTTAGTCCAATACGGCGCCCGGGCTCCTGACGACCTGCCCCCAGAGGAGGCCGACCTTCAGTCGGGGGGGGGTGTCAAAACCGCAGGCTTGACCCACCAGCAAGGTTCCAAACAAGTGGATTCGTGACCTGCAATCTGATTATCTGGTCACTCAAAGCCAGACTAGGAAGTCGACTCAAATTACCAAATCCAACAACATGAACAGATGATGATCTCCTACGGTGGACACCTCGTTTTGGCGCTTGACTCATTACCAGGATCAAGCCACCCCCTTCTTCCATCCAACCGGTGTGATCAACAATCATGTTCCTGCAATCCTTGATTCACCATGACTATATAATCACTATCTCACAATAAAGATTATCATTTAGCTTCTAAATATTTTTCCCCTTGTAACTCTGCCAAAACAGCACAGTTACAACACTATTTTTTGTTTAACATTTTATTTAAGCTCTATACTGTTTTTTATCAGTTCTTTGTATAGTATACAAAAATGTTAATTACCCCGAAGTTTGCAGGCTTTATTTTGGCTGTAAAATAAAAAATGAGTTTTAGTTTCAAAAGGCTTATTGCTGATATATGCATATGTATTGGTAAACTTATAGCACTTTAATCCTTCTTGTTGATTTACAATGATTATATGTTAACTTTCGAATGCCAATCTGATTTAGAATTTGCTCCTGCCCTGGACAAATTACAGAAACTTAATCAGCTTTTTGATTGATATGTTTAGATTGTAGTTATTCCTCGACTGAACCATATAGCTTTCTTGATAAATCCATAGGATTTCATTGTTCTGAGGATAAGCATTACATAACCTGGAAAGAGTATTGCTGAAAATAGGAACACGAACAACTTAAGTTAGGCCGCCAGAACGTCAAGCTCTCATTCTGAGAGCCAGAATTCAATTTAAACAAAAAATTGGAAATAAGTTAACCAGGACAAACCTGTGGAAATGGCTACTAACCTGCTTAACACTGCATGCTGGAAAATAAAGATTTGGATTGCGAAATTGACTTGGGCTTCAAGATAGGGAGTACTTTGGCATAAGGAAAATCACAAATTTAGGATTTTAATGGAGTAAAGAACAAGTATACTAAGACAAAAAGTTATCGGTCATCCACCCAAGCGTTCTCGCGTCGGTTTCTTTCTTCCTCTTCGGGAGTAAAGTCGTTTTCGATATTAAATGTTTGCCGGATCTGCTCTGGTGTTTTCCCTTTACAGAGTTAAATCATGTACGACTGAAAATATACCTTTGATCATGTTTGCAATCACTTTGCAAATCAAATCTAACAGTTGCTTTATATCGAGATAGTTAGCGGCCTAAAAGCAATAATAAATCTAAGGGCCCCAGATTATAAATACCAATAGAAGATCAAACAGCGTTCCCTGGTCGACTTTACAAAATTCAACATCCCAAGGTTCAATTTCTTCTAATACTTTATCTTGGGAGTCTTCAGGGACATTTAGCGGATCCTCTTTGTGCTGGGTGCAATACTCCAAAACTTTGGTGAGGACAGATGCAGAAACATTGGGAAGTGGGAGAGCTAAAAAGGAAGGTGAGAATGCGACACCTTTGAAAGCTTAATTAACCTACGCGTATCAGATTCGCCCAAATCCTCAAGGATATTTCGAATCAGGACGCTCCTTTCTATAATGTTTCTTTCAACCGAGAACTCAGTTCCCTCAGAGCTTTTTAACTTTATCAAAGTCATTTTGCAAAAATAAATGTATCCAAATCAAGGATTTAAGCACTTTTAGCTTTAAGTTCACGAATGAAAGGTGAGACTTGTAAGTTAAGCTTTGGCGACGTCTGTTGACTCTCAAGGTAAGCATCCGTTCCGATCTGAAGGATTTCCATTTGGTTTACAATTTAAAGAGGTGAATAAATAGTAGCCAATTTGTATAAATTCTAAATTAAAGCATCCCTACCTGAAGCAACTTAGATCGACTAACTTTTAGGCATTGATCTGATTCGCCATTTTAAGGAGTTTGTGCTAATGTAGTTGTGAATTACAAATAAACCCAAAATCAAAGTAAGGTATAAATAACAGTTTATTAAAAGTAAAGTAAATTCACTTTTATAGTCAAGCTATGGTGTTAACCAATTTTTTAAAATTTATCAAATTTGACGTTAACGCTATCACACTCCCCTGTTAAACTAAGCATGGTAGAGCTTAAGGTGGCTCCCAAATGCTGGTTTAAGAAGCACACTCCTTCACCATCCTCAAGGTAGTGGTTGAAGTTGGATCTGACACAGTAAACCTGGTAGGGAACTGACCATTTAGTCTTGAACTTGGTGGAATAAAAGTTGTTGAGCTTAGTTTTCATCTTTAGGACTCTTTGACCAGCCTTGAATATGGGAAGCTGATAATATTTGAAAGGGGTGCTAAGCTCAGGGAGCCTGGCTGTCACCCTGGTGGAGAGTACCATCAGGATGCAATCAGGAAGAGAGCAAGAATTGCCAATCCAAGAGGGCATCTGAAGTAGGACAGGCAGGAGAAGTAGGAAAGTACCTATAGATAGCTGTAAACCCCATACATCATCAAGAACTTGGCCAATGAGAGTTTGGATACCTGGGTAAAGGAGAAATCAGCAAGTCAAAAGGTGACTTGCCAGAAAATCATCATTAGTTGGGCAAATTTTGTTACAGGGTTGAAGCATCCAAAGAATTCTCCCATGTAGACCAACAAGAAATAAACAACTGAGAAGAAGAGCAAGGTAGTGGTTGAGTAAGGATTCAGGCTGGGATTCTGGAAATATAATTGATAACATTGGTGTTGAAAAAAAATCATAGTCTAGGTTAGGTCTGGATTTTTAGTAGGTCAAGTAGGTAAAAGCAGAATCTCTCATGAGGGAAAATAAGAAGGCCATAAGGATGAGCTTACTCATCTTATGATGTGTGTTTGTTACTGCTTGCTAAGTCTATTAGATTAGACACTATAATGCTGATAGATAGATAGATAGATCAAATAGTTGCTTATTTTAGCTGTGATTAAGCAACTATCCAATCACTAATTAGTGAACAATATAATGTTTTATGTAAGATATAAATTTCTTAGCAGTAAACCACAATCAATAACCCTATGAATTGTATAAACATTTTATATAACAATCCTGTAAGCTTGGCAAAACTCATGACTCTGACACAATTATCCTTTTTTAGAAAGGCAGAGCAGGAAATCAGATTCTCACTTGCACATTGATAATTGCACAGATGACTATCCCTCATTTGTGGTGTCTGGTGTGGTCTCTAATTTCTTAAATTCCTAATTTTTGAACCCCTGATTTATCACACTGCATATACTTGTTTGATTTCCCAAATAAACACCAGTTTTTAACCTAAAATTGATTATTATCTCTGCACAACAATGTTCACTGTCCTTTCCACAGGTATAGTGTTAGAATTATAATTTGGAAACTTGACACCATATTGAAAATAGCTACCAACAGTCTAAATCACAGCAGTGATATTGAAAGTTTGAAATTTAATAAAGGTTACAGATTTTAGGCTCAAGGATAGCACAAGGTCTATTATTTAGAGAATTCTTTTTTATACCAAATGCAGAGAAATATCTAATTGGGGAGCCCCAATTGTAAATCCACTTCCCCCTTTGGCCTTGGATAGAAATGTTTCCCCCTGTTGTACAAAGAAATCCGCTCAAAGTCCAGCTAAACCACTCAACTTGCTAAAAGATTTAGCCCACACTGTAGAAAAAAGATTTGTATTGGCATACCCTGTGAATTCTACAGCCTCCACTGTTCCTTCCTTGGAAGAAACCCTGGTAAATTTAGACTACTTGCTGGCCTGGTATCAACCATTATTGAAAGCTATCAGATCCAGCCAATTGGGTGTTGCCACATTGACATCCAAAAGCTCAAGTGAATTCCAAGTGCTTGAAAACTCCTCCAGCCAATCAGGGAGTACTGTGGAAATTAAGATGAAACCCTCCAGCCTCCCTAACTCTGACCTAAAAATTTCTCCCCCACCCAATCAGACTTAAGCCCTGAAGTCATGTGATTTTACCCGGCAGCACACTCCCCCTTTTTACACAGCAAGGGGACTTTCAGTCCCCTGCTTATCTATTCCCAATTTTAATAAACTTTGGAACTTGCTGCACTTTTTTTTAAAATTTTGTGGAGGCCTTGAGACTCTGTTTTGAGCCCCTATAGTTTAGAGATTAAAAGTGTTAGTTTTTTTGTTGAAGCTTACCTCGTGCCTACCCACTTCAAACCCAGCATCATTCCTGGGCCCTTCAGAAGAAGCTCAGACGTATAGTTGTTGTTCTTCTTGATTTTGCTTTTGAAAGTTGTCTTTGAACCTTAAAATTTTGATAAATTTCCAATATAAAACTTACTTTTATTTTAAATTTTCCTTAATTTCTTTGATTTTGAGCCTGCTTTTGATTCTGTTTTGTTTTAAAGCCACCCAAGACTGTCGCTAAGTTCCCTCTGTGCTCTCCTGGCACTATATTTCTTGCTCTTGTTTGTGAATCCCCCTGACACACATTTTTTATTTGTTGTTGCCCTGGGAATTTTACCCTTCTATTCAGAATTTTGCATAGAACACAGCTATGATATTCCAAATTCTCAAACTTGTGGTGTTTTTTTGGCCCCCTCTTTGCTGCTTCTGTGGTCAACTTTGCCAGAGTTGTGGTCCAAGATTTCCTCTTCTGCTGGTCTTGTGGGCAATAACCTGTCCCGTCTCCTGGATCTCCCTAGTAGCCTCCTGTTTTCTGAAGAGGCTGTGGTAAAGAGTTTAACATGCAACAACCTGAATCTGGAGGCCGCCAGATTCACCCAGTTTGCTCCTGTGGTCAAGGAGAGGTCGGTGATGCCCATTTCCAGCCCAGAGAAGCGTGACTCGGCGCCCCTCCAGGCCCCGCAACGCCCCCTTCTGCTCCCACTTGTACGCCCTGGTTGCTCACTGATCTGGTGCTGATGGGATTGAACGCCTACTTCTCCCAGCTATCCCCTGCGTCATCCCTGTGGTCCCCCCTTTGAGCAGCTGTGTCAGTTCTCCACTGGGCAGTATCCTGGTGGTATATTGCACCAGGATGGGAGCCAAACTTAGTTAGTTTAGCCCCCCTTTCTTACACCAATTAAATGTTTGGCTAAAACATCATTTGGAATAGTGTCTGGGTGTTAGGTGAGGCTTATGAAATTTTAAAGTTACTCCCCCTTTAGCCTTGAATAGGACAATGTTCCCTCAACGTACAAAGAAGACTGCTCAGAATCAAGCTAAACCTCTTAATTCCCTTGAGGATTTAGCTCACACAATTGATGAGAGATTTTTTTTACTGGCATATTCTTCCCACGTGGTAACTGCTGATACTCAGGTTTTTATTCCTACTTGGTAAAAATCCCTGATTAATTTGGACTACTTGTTGGTTTGGCTTTGTCCCTATTTAAAACAGATGAAGTGCAATCAATCAGGTCACGCTCCTGCTAAATCAACAAAACCCATTCAGACAGGAATTAATGGCATCCTGAAGTATCTCATATATATCACTCAATCAGAGGTTAAGTTGGAAATTAATGAGAAACCATCCAATCCCCCTGAAATTCCCTTGCAAAAATTCTCCCCTGGCCAATCAGGCTCATTGCCTGGGTCAGATGACCTTGCAAATTTTGAATTGGTTTCTTAAAGCAAGACAGGGGACTTTCAGTCCCCTGCTTGCTCATTCTTATCTTTAAAAGCTTTAAACTTTCCCCATTTTAAGTTTAGAAATTTTTTTGGGACACTTTGGTACTGTTTCATAGTTTCTTGGCTTTATTAGTATTAATCTCGCTATTCCTTACCTTCCTGGTCTTCCCCTGGATCACGGCACCCTCTTTGAAGCTTCTCAAGCTGTTGTTAGTATATATTTTGAAGCTTAATGCTTTGATTTTTGAAAACTAAACTTGAACTCTAAGATTAGAATTAAAAACCTTATAATTACCTATTTTAAGTTTGGTTTTGTTGTTAATTTGCTTTTTTGTTGCCTTGATTCATTTATACGCTCTAAAAAGCTCTTCCTTCTCTCATTTAAAGTGTATAGCTCAACTGTGACGTCCCTTTTGATCCATAGACCCTTAGGAAATTCCCTGTCTCTGCAGGCTCCTAGATTTAAATTTTTAACACTACAGGAAAGACTATGAATTCTCTTGTCCTCCAAAGAAATACTGATCCATTTACTGAAGTTTGTGACTTTCACCCTGGCGCCAGCTTTGGCAATGATTTGGACCACCTCCCCAGATTTCTTCTTCTATCCACTACATAGGGGAAACCCCCACTCATTTCTTGTAGTTGCTTGAGGACATTCCTGGACGTGCTCAAGATTTTTTTTACCAGTGAGAACCTTGTTAAGATCCTCATATGTGATGATCTTGAAGTGTTTCTGTGAGAGAGGGGGGCTAAACTAACTAAGTTTGGCTCCCATCCTGGAGAGATGAACCACCAGGATGCTGCCCAGTGAAGCACTGGGACAGCCGCTCTAAGGGGGGACCAGAGGGAAGATACCAGGGATAGTTGAGGGAAGTAGGTATTGAGACCCATCAACACAAGCCCGGTGAGCAGCCAAGGTGCATGAGAGGGAACCAGGGTAGGGACCTCAGGTACCCACAGTGTAAGAGTAGGGGGGCAGGCTAAGAGAAATAAAACCGTGCCCTCAACCATAATATAATCATGTTTTCAGCAACAACCAAATGGTTACTAATAACAATTCCTGGGAGGCCAAAGGGGGAATGGGATCAACTGAACACACAAAGCAACAGATAAAACCAAATGGCCAGTTTTACTAACAAATTTCAAACTTTATTAGATTAGAGAATGATGAAGCAAGGTCTTTTACAACACTTGCATTCATTTAAGGGATGTGATAGGATTGGGGTGGTAGATTGAGAGTCAAAAAAATAATTGATCAATGATATGAGCGGATACAAATGCATTTCTTGAGGCAGGAAGATCTTGAAAAAATTTGAATGGACATATTTAAAAGGAAAACTGAACCAAGTAATATCAGGAATATGCTTTGGATGCAATTAACACTGCTCCCAGCTGCTCTTGCACATGATATTTAACCAGAGGTGTCTCTTGGGTGGGTTAGGTGGGGGCATCTTCAGAATAATTCCAAAATATTAAATTGATGGCCTTTCTTGGGCTTTTTCATTAACCTTTTAGCTAAATATTCAAACATAATTTGGTAGAAATTCCCAAGCATTTGGCAGGGATTGAAGTGGAGGCCTATGGGGGAGGCGTAAATTTACACCCAGGGGGGCCAGATTGGCGCTTTCCTGTAGAGGAGGAGAAGGAAAAACGGCTTCATCTGTGGCAGGGTTGGGCAATATGGGGTCAGCAGAGTGAAAGTCTAAGTCAGACTCTTGACTAGGGCCTCTCCTGAGACAAGAAGTCCAATTGGGAAGTGTAGGAGACTAGAAGGATCATCCCTTATGAGACAGGCAGAGGAGGAGAGGCGGCTCCACAAATTGGGAGAAGTGGACCAGAGGAGCAGCAAAAAGGGGGCCAAAGAAAACACTACAAACTTAAGAGCCAGGAGTACCATAATTGAAATCTCCAGGAAATTTGGAGTACAGCAGTGCAAATTTTGGCCCTCAGAATATTTAAAGTGAGTGAGGTGGGGCTTTAAACAGAGAAAACAGTCAAAGACAGACTTTCTAGCTTAAGGAGGACTTGGACGCGGTCTTGAAAGCCTTGAGAAATTGTTACAGAAGTAAAAATTCTGAGGCCCCGGGCGGGAATTGAACCCGCTCCTAGCCTCCAGGCGGGGCTAGTGGGCGGGGGGATTTGCCTGCACCTGGATTTTTGCTTTTTGAAGCAAATCCAGGTGCAGGAATCATTTCTGCCCTGGTAGCAGCTAAGGGGCCCGTTCTGGGCCCCAAAAGCTATTCCCAAGCCTTGATGGATTTGGCTGGGCCTGGGCAGGCTATTTTAAGCTGCCCAGTAAACCCAGACCAAGCCCACCCTCTATTAAGTAATTTGGGGTCCTCAATTGGGGACTCCTTTTTAATCAAGTTCTTTGGGCTCAGGAGAGCTTGTCAAGCCAGTCCAAAAATGATGATCAAATGGGGAAAAACCCCAGAAGCCAAACCTGCCAAAATCAATGACCAGCCAAGCCAAAATGGATCATCAGAAAGCCAAACAACTGTTCCTGAAAACCCCAAAAATAACCATGAAGCAGCCAACCAAACAGCAGACCCTGAGATGCCAAGCCTTGCCACACATATAGTACCATAAAAATGCCCAGAGGCACCTGCATGTGAGTAAGTATATAAATCAGAAGCACTTATAAAAGTTCTGTATCATCATCCTTATCAAATAAAGTTGTTATGAACCTTTGGTTCACCCATCTGTTTCCATACCTATTTTTAATACTCTTCCATCTGCATACACCCAAGCATCATTACCCATCTACTGGGATAGACAGTCAGACTCCTGTTGATAAAACTGAAGCCTTTGACTACTACTGTCCACCCAACACTCTGTTTGGCCCTGTGCATTTCACTAAGTATCCTGCCAATCCTGATCACAAACCCTGGACATTGGAAGACTTGCAGTGGTACACCTGTCCAAACGCTCCCAAGGAACCCTATCAAATTGTCTGTGATGGCAAAGCTCACCATCTACCCTTTGATCTTCAACAGGAAGTACAACAATCCTGCTGCCTACTTGTTCCCCATGGAACCGTCCCCGACACCCAAACCAACTATCTCAATCCCCCCACTTCTGACGCCACTGGCCAGATTAGTCAATTCCTGGGAGTGCTTTACCTTGCGCTCACGGGATTGATGGACTCTGCCTTGCCAGCAGCTGGACCTCTGGCTGTGGCTGGGAAGGCCCTTTCCTACCTGGTAAAGTTAGGTCCCATCATCTGTTGGGCCATGCCAGTACCTGCTTCAACTCTTCCCTCACCTGCTGGAGCTCCGCGGTACTCCTGGTATCCTGACAGCAATGACCATAATGAAGATAGGTTTAAAATTAAATGAAAACAAGAAAATTATAGAATTAAATAAGAAATTATATAAAATTTAACTTGAATTTTCAAGTTCAAAGTGTGCTTTCAAAAGAAGACAACAACTAGGTACTAACTCTTTCCTTAGGAGCAATGGGACAACAACAGGGTTTGAACCAGGCCAACAGAAGGTAAAGTTTACGCAAATCAACGCTAACACTTCTATCAAAGTGTATATGAGCTCCAGAGTAGAGTCCAAGCAGTTTTCAAAAAATTTTAAAATTATATGAAACCAAAATGATCCAAATTTTTATTGTAACTAGAGAATCAACAAACAGGGGACTGAAAGTCCCCTGGCTATGTTTAAAGGGATGGGGTGTCACTGGGCTATCCCATGACCAGCTGGATGGAGTCTGATTGACCAGGGAAGAATATTTGCTGACCTGAGTCAGGAGAGTTGGAGAGTTTTGAATTAATTTCCAAACCACCCTCTGATTGGTAAGGATTGCCTTCATAACCCTGTTGATCAATTGACTTTAGATAAACAGATGTGGAGCAATTTGATTGGGTGGTCCTAATGCTCTTCAACAATGGTTGACACCAGGCTAATAAACAATCCAAATTAATCAGGGTCTCTTCCATGGAAGGGGCAGTGGAGGATGAAGACTCCACAGGGTATGCAACAACAAATCTTTCATCAACAGTGTGGGCTAAATCCTCAAGTGAATTGAGTGGTTTAGCTGGAATTTGAGAGGATTTCTTTGTACAACGGGGGAAGACTGTCCTGTCTAAGGCCAAAAGGGGCAGTGAATTTACAGTTTCCTCTTGAACCTGTTCCTCTGACTTTCCAAAAATTGGACCCCTCAAAGCCTCCCCTCTCCACAGGGACAAAGTACACAGTTTCTGAGGAAGAGTTGGGTCTCCCAGAGTCTGCTCCCAGGAAGACTCCTTGGTTGCTTGGTGTAATCCTCTTGATGGGTTTGGACTCTTAATTCCCCAAGTATCCCCTGTGTCCTTGCTTTGGATGCTTCTTTGAGCGGCCATACCAGTCCTGCACTAGATAGTGTCCTGGTGGGTCTTCTCACCTGGATGTGTTACAGTAGAAAACCAAATGGAGGGAATAGTGCGCCCCCATAAGACCAGAAACCAGCAAAGAACTACCTCCAAACCCCTGAGAGAAATAGACAATTTAAATGCCATCATTGACAAAAAATGGGTCAAAGTTGGGTTTGCTCAGATAGCCCTGGAAAATCTGGACTTGCAATATCTCTACCCAAATAATTATGACAAGAAAATAACATGTTATACATATTTTGGGATGGCAGCGCTAAACCAACTGATTGCCAGATCTTTTTTGAATTATGGTGTCATTGACTCAAATTACAATGCAGGCCCCCCAACTGCTGAAAATATTCTTACCAACCAATCAGATGCCACAGAATCCCCTCCTCCCCCATCCTGAACTCCTTTAATACTTTCCCCATTCCCCTCTAGAAACTTGTTTCTAGATAGCTTAATTTCACTCAAATAAAAGAAAGTTTATCCAAGAATGATGGCTCATCTGGGGATGTTTACCCCTGTCTTTGAGAGATTAGCTTTTGTTGTTGTCAAGGTTGCCATCAATTCCATGGCCGCAATCTGGCCTGCTCTCTACATGTTGACGCCTTCAGATTCTTTCTCTAATTTACCCCTGCAAATCATTTGCCTACTAAGAATTTCTATCTCCATCTTCTGCTACACTACCATTGGATCCAAGATGTTGAAACTATCCTCCCAATTTGGTCTCCTGCTTGTCAAGCAACTCATGATTTGTTTATTATATCCTCATTGTATTTCCTTGAATCATGCAGCATACTGTTTCACTCTAACAGGATGGGAGCCAAACTTAGTCAGCTTAGCCCCCCCTTTATTACACCATTCTCTGTGTGATTTCTGTTCTGGGGAATTAAATATGTTTTTGAAGGTTCTAGATTCAAGGTCTGGGTTGTCAATCTTTTGGTCTGGATTTAGATTGTAAATTTTTTTCTCTTGGGCTTCTTCTAATATTGGGGTAGATCTGTTGTTTGCTTGGATCAATTTTAAGGCTTGGATCTAGACCTTTATTCTGATGGTTTGTATTAATTTTAGTGTTTATGATTGTCATAGAATCATATTCTTGCTTTGAATCTTTGATCACCTGAGTGTATGCTATAATCTTGATGTTGGGCCAATTTATTGTGTTTTTTGGTCCTCATAATTCTAACCCATGGTCCAGGTGTGTCACGCTTTTTGCATTACAACACCACAATTATTTCATATTATAGGGCACAGGGCATTTGCTCAAATAAAGTCATATGTGAAGATATGAGTAGTATTGTATCAGAAGAGCCAGGATTAAATGGAAACATGATTATTGTCAAGGAATGGCTTCTGATTGCACAGAAGTACTTAAAGATTAAGATAAAAGTCAACCAATTTAAAAGATGATTTTATTGTAATTGATTAATTCTTCTTATACCTTCTCCAAGGTTAATCCCTGGGCTTTTAGCAATGTCTTCCAGGACATTCTAAGACCGCCCTAATTTGGGTAATTATTAATCTAGATTTGGCGCTTATTGCACATCAACTAATAGAATATTTTCATCTTCACCCAGCACAGGTGACCCTTGCTGGCATTGAATAGTTTAGTCATTTCATGATCACTTCCTACTATCCTGAATGTAATTCAAGCCAATGCTTAATAATATAATTAATATGGGAATCCAAGATTATGGGGAATCAAACCTAGCACCTCAGCTCTTGATATAAAAGTAAGGCGGCACTTTGGTGCCTACAATATTTGCCAGATGGCGCCTGCAATAATTTTCAGTTGGTGCGGCGGCGCTTGACGTAAAAGTAGTTTGGCGCTTTAGTGCCTGATTTAATTGCTGGGTGGTGCCTGTAACTTTCCAAAGTGGCACAGCACAAATAATGTATCACTAAGTGTCAGGAAGCCAGGCATAGGTAGAAGCATTAGGTGACTCAGGACAGGATACCACCAGGCCAGAGGGTAATGCCCACCATAGAATGGGTGCTAACTTGATAATAAAGGATACAGATTGCCCAAGCAAAGACCAGGGCCCAGAGTTGGGCACCATAGTGTCTACCATTCCCGTCAAAGTAATGTAGAGTACTCCAAACATTTGGGTGGGCATGGTCTCAGCGGCTGGCAATGGTTTCATTGGGCAGTTAGTTTGCAGAGTTAAGGGCAGAGTCATAGGGACAAAGTAGGCAGATAATTGTACTTGTCTTTGAACAATAGGGGTGGCACCTTGTACCAATTTCCTTTGCACCCTATGTATTCAGTCTCTCTATCCCTTGCCAAGGGATTGACAATGAGGATGGTCTCCAAGTTGAACTCCAAGTAGGCAGGGTTGGGCAGGTACTGTAAATTCAGAACCTGAACATAAAAATGCAGGATTTTCAAATCCTTGGTCCAAATTTTGAATCACTTTTGCAGGCAAATCAGCTGAGTGAAAAATAAAATATTTAATAAAATCAACTATTTAATTTGACTTTTTTTGATTGATTTAAATTGAAAATTTTCAAATCTCTTGAGCAGATAACTCAACTAACAAAAGACAAAACACAACAAATAAATACAGGATACATGAATCAGAAATGTAGGATTCTAATGTATTATGTGGGATTTCCTGTATTTCAAACAAATCATAGACAACATGTAAAAATTAACAAATCTGAAATTGTAGGATTTTCAAATCTAAGAACCAAATTTCAAATCAAGAATGAGGTGAATTCAAAATAAAAGTAATCTATGGGTATCTCAAAAAGGATGCTAAAGGATCTAGAGTGGATTTGTGCTAATTCTTTTAGGAAGCACAGGCATTCTCAAAAATCACCCTATTCCAGTTTAGGACAGCTAAAATTTAGATCATAATATTCACCAGCTTAAAATACTTAACAATAAAATTGATTAAAATATACACTTCTCTTTTTGAGTTTAATTTTTTAATATAAAGTTTATTATGTCTTCTTTCAACAACAACCCAGTCACTGAGCTGTTCCCTGGCCTTGACAAAATTATGTAGGGTTACGCTGGGTCTCTTAACGCTGAAGCCTCTGTCTATGGCCACTCCCAACCCACAGGCCCCTCTGCAAGCACTACCCAAGAGTGTGCTTTTTCTCCCGCAACCTTAAGCATGGCCCTTTTTGCCTATCATGCACAGGCAGCTGCTAACCCAAATCCCTTATCAGCAACAGCATCTGGAACCAGCCATTTTAGCCATGGGGTCACCCAGAGAGCCCAGGACCCCAAAAAGCCAATCAGATGGAATTGACCAGTTCCCATGATGAACACATCCCTCCCCCAGCCAATCAGCCTGCAAGACTCAGAAGAAAATTAATCACTCCGGAGATTGTTCTCAAAATGGTTGAAAAGTGAGGAAAGCTTATGTCCCTTGGGGAAATTGCGGCCACAATGGGGTTTGCAAAGTCTACTGTGGCTGCAACCCTGCAAGCCCACACCAACTGTGGCCCCCTACCAAGAAGACCCCAACTGGCGCCCGTACTTTGGTCAAAGGTGACACAGCCCATCCCCTTATGATGGCCATTATGGAACGTGACCGGCAGATGCCCCTGGTCCAGGTACATCTCCAGTTGGGACTCCACGGCATCTTCACCAACAAAAGAACGGTGAATTTGTGGATGCACAGAGTTGTGGTTGCCATCAGATTCTTGTCCAATCAGGTTCTAAGTGGCACTAGTTTGGTGGATACCAACCCATAAAATGCAACCATTATTAATTTTATCAAAGGAAGGGCAATGAGGGCCTGTAATGACATCATTTTCTTATTGTATGCCAAGATTTTGGCAAGTATCCAAGACTTTGGGAAAAAGCGCATCCAATCTGAGGTCTACAAGCGTGGCCCAATCCTGTATCAATTTGTTGGGGTTTTGTTGGCAGTTTCCCCATTGGGTGTCAATCATTACTTGGCAATATCAAACACCGCAGATGGGTATGCCTACCAGACAGAGCTCAAGGACATGCTGGAGGAGTGGGCTACCCAACAAACTGTATACACAGTTGTACTGAGTGCAGAGATAAAGCAGCGTGAATGGGCAACCCAAGAAATCAGGGCTGTGGGGCATATCTGCTGGTCCTACCCCATCAACTATGCCAACATGCATCTTGCAGATGTATGTCTCTACAATTTTGATTCCGCCCTTAGGCGCTTAAAGCCTGCCACCTACAACAAACTATGCACCCAAATTGATAAGGGGTATGAGCTTTTCCCTTCCGCGTCCGTCCAGGACTTCTTTGATCTCATCATCTTATATGCAAGTGATAGTGATAAGTCCAGAAAGAACTCCTGCCTCCCCTCACACCCATCTATTTTTTTGTCAAGCCTGCACATGTGGCAGAAGAAGAATTCAAGCAATTGAAGCAATCAGCTCTTGCTGCCCCTTCCAAGTCAACAAACCCTGCCTCCCCAACCCCCCATCAAGCCACCTGCCTTCCAACCCTGACTCCAAAACTACCACCCATTCCCTCCCCACTATCTCTGATGCCGTCCCTTTCACAGGCACAGATGGTGACAATGTTCATTCCGCCCATTCCCTCCCCTTGTCCTTTGATGAGTAAAATAAATATTCTCTTTCTGACAACATATTAAAATTCATATTTCTCTTTCAATTCACAATGAACAATGTTTCTTTTACATTGTTAGCATTTCCCATAATTAAATAATGTGTTGTACATTTGATGTGGTAACATATAATTATTTGCATTAATATTTTTTGTTATCAATAATAAAGTAAGAACCACAAATATAAATACTGCATTAGAATATTACAATTAGATGTCAACTCTTGATATTTTGATATTATGTGCATAACTCAATGCATTTTGTTTAATAAAATTAATTTTAAATGAGGCCTTTTTAGTTGTAATTTATTTAAATGGACTGTGTTTATATTAGAGATCTATTAACACTTAGTACAAATATTGATACATAGTGAATTTTACAGCCTGTATATTTATATATTGATAATAATTCTGTAAACTTTTCAGTCAGATTTTGTGAGGTAATAATAATGTAATGGGTTAATAAATTACTTTTTATTACCATTAATTGACTGATTTTCTTTGCTGTGACAATTTTGCATTTTCTGATATTTACACACTAGTATCCAATTGGTTGATTTCACATCCAATCACACAGGCAATAGGAAACGTGGTCACCACCCCAACTACATCCAGTCTTGGGGAGGTAACTTGATTTCCTATTACCTGTGCAATTGGATGTGAAACCAACCAATTGGATACTAGTGTGTAAATATCAGAAAATCCACAATTGCCACAGCAAAGAAAATCAGCCAATTAATGATAATAAACAGTAATTTATTAATCCATTATATTATTATTACCTCACAAAATCCAACTGAAAAGTTTACAGAATTATTATCAATATATAAATATACAGGCTGTAAAATGCACTATGTATCAATATTTGTACTAAGCATGAATGGCTCTCTAATATAAAAACAGTCCATTTAAATAAATTACAATTAAAAAGGCCTCATTTACAATTAATTTTATTAAACAAAATACATTGAGTTATGCACATAATATCAAAATATCAAGAGTTGATGTCAAATTGTAATATTCTAATGCAATATTTGTATTTATGGTCTTTAATTTATTAATTATGATGAAAAATATTAATGCATTGAAGGTAGCACTATAAAAACCAGTTATTTAATGTAATTTAAACAAAATGTCAAATATCTACAGCCTTATCAACAAATTAGAGTCAGCCCTCCAAAAGGTTGTTGAGCTTGAACATAACATAAGGGAAATTGTGGTAAACCAACTGGGAAATGAGGGAAGGGCCTTTGTGAGAGAGGGGGATAAACTAACTAAGTTTGGCTCCCATCCTGGTGAAACAAACCATCAGGATGCTGCCCAGTGAAGAACTGGGACAGCCGCTCAAAGGGGGGACCACAAGGAGAATACGGGGGACAGTTGAGGGAAATAAGCATTTAAGCCCATCAACATCAGTCCGGCAAGCAACCAAGGGGTGCGGGTGGGAGTGGGAGGGAACACCTCAGGGACCTCAATAGGTACCAGATTACTCTTTCCCAAGCTGGGGGAGGGGGGCATTGGGGTCTTATCTTCCTCAGAGGCAGGCAAGATGTGATCAACGACACCCAGATCCAGGTCATCACACATCAAGCTCTTAACCACATCCTCTCCAGAAAAGAGAAGGCCACTGGGAAGATTCCAGAGGCTGGAAGGATCTTCACCCACAAGCCAGGCAGAAAAGGAGATTTTCTCCCACAAGTCTGGGGAGGTGGACCACAAAAGCAGCAGAAATGGAGCCAAGAAAAATACCACAAATTTCAAAACAGGGAGTATCATTGTTAAATTCTCTGCAAAATTTGGGCAAGGTAGGAGGCTTTGTTATAAGTGAAAACAATAAATTTCTGACAAACAGGGGAACCCACAACAAGAAACCAGGCAGGAAATGATTGGCAGGCCTTACACAGCTTGACAGTGAACTCAGATGCCTTTCTTTTACAAAGCAAAACAAAAGTGGGTTTGAAACAAGGATTTTAAAGTAAAAATCAAAATAAAGTAAGTATTTATAATGAATTTGACTAAAATTTTTAAGTTCAAGCGTAAACTTTTGAAAACAAAAGCAAAAGCAAGGACAGCTATACACTCAAGCTTGTTCCAGGGGTCCCAGAGGAAGGACTGGGTTCAAAATGGGTTGGTGTAAGGTAAGATTTAAGAAGACTAACACTCTCAAAATCTTTAGGCAATAGAATCCAAACAGAGATCTGATCAACTGTAAATTTTAAAAACAAGTGCACTTTAACCCAAACTTTATTAAATTGCAGAATTGACAAGCAGGGGACCCAAAATCCCCTGGCATTGTTAAAAGGGAATGTGTTGCTAGGGGATAATCACATGACTAGTTTGGCTTGCATTTGGTTGTCTGGAAGAGAAAATTTGCTGGCCAAAGCCAGGGGTGCTGGAAGGTTTCAGGGTAATTTCTGCAACTCTGCCTGATTGACTGGATGGCTTACCAACCATTTCAGATTCAGTTGACTTAGAGACCATTGATGTGTCATCTTTTGATTGGCCAATCCTGATTGTTTTTAAAAGAGGGCAACACCATGCTAACAAATAATCCAAATTGATCAGTGTTTCCTCCCAGGACGGGACAACCAAAGCCAGGGGATCTGCAGGGTAAGCCAGGACAAATATCTCATCAACAGTATGAGCTAAATTTCCCAGGGAATTGAGCAGCTTAGTCATAATTTTTGGGTTTTTTTGGTGCGGCAGGGAAAAACAGTTTGGTCCAAAGCCAAAGGAGGCAGTGGATTTACAGCCTTGGTCCAGCAAAACAAAACTGCAAAAAATACCTGTGAACAATAATCAACAAAGAACACAAGGAAACAGTTTTCAATCTTTAAAAGAAATACTCAAGCAGTTAGATTTCAAAAGTGAAATTTACAACTTGTAGGAATTTGCAAAAACCAACAGAAAGAATACTCAAAAAATCAAATTGATTGAAGGAAATGAAATCCCAAAGGAAATTAACACAAATGAAGATGAAACTAATCAAGTGGAAACAGATGAAAACAAAGCACAATCAAGAAGCAGAAGCGCCTCAAGAAACAATGAAAATTCAACAAAAAAAAATCAAGAGGAAACACAAGTAGCCCAGAAAATAAGGAAAATCAAGCCCAAGAAATCAAATGAAGAGCAGCCAACACTCGTGAAGTTTGCTGAAGGGGCGCCTGTGGCTGAGGGGGCCGCAGGGGAAACAATCAGTAAGTCTTTTTATGTTTTACTTATATTTACTTTAGTTATAAATAGGAATGGGTATGAGGTTGCAGAAGTGGCAGCTTTCCCACCAAGTTGGGTTTACAGGGGTTACCAATTACTGGTAGCCCCTGTAAAGCAAATAAATAAAAACCAAATAAATAAAATAATTCAACATAATATGAATAATTTTTTTAATGTTGAAGCTCAAGATAGGGAATATTCACCACCTGCGGGGTGCTTGTTGTGGATTAGGGAAGCATAAAAAATAGGAGCAAATATCAACTTCAAAGAGATGACTGAAATTTGCAGGGATATCAAAATAAACTTTGATGAATATATTTATGAAGGTATACAGCAATTTCCCTTTTAAAATATCAATGAATATGAAAAAAACTTATAAAAACTGACTTTTAAATAGGAACTGAATATCTTAAAATTGAAAATTTTAATGAAGTATTCAAAGCATTATCAAATAAAGTCAGGGATGCAGTTCTTGTAAATACATTTAAACCTTTATTTATTTTGTTTGCAGAGGCATGGGGGTGGATACAAGTTGGGCAACCTCTGGAACCATCTTCAAATTCAGCAACATGTCCTATATCAACATATTGGCTCAAATATATAAAAAATTATGCATGTTCTCTGAAAAATATACCTTGCAAAGGATTCACGTTGCAGTATAACTAGGAATCCTACTACATTGCATATTAAAAACCAACATCAAAAAATTGGAGGATGTACCTATACAACTTTATATATGCCAATTAGCACTTGAACGTCAGAAGACACCATGGGGGTATAGGACAGTCAAGCATGTCCTGTATGACTCCTTTATACTGGCATTGCTGTATGGGTTTTACGTGCCTCCTGAAAAGAAACTGCTGATTGATTTGCTTACCTGCCTCCCTTTTATTAAGTGTTCAGCAACCACCAGCGTGCAGGGCGCCACCCCTCTAGCAATTGAATCCAGGGTTGTCCACCACGTACAGAAGAGTACATGAATCCAATTAGACACTCTAGCTGAAAATTTGATTTTGGGGTATAATTCCCCAGAATAATTGCATTACATTTGCAATTTGCATCTCCCTAATAAATTATATTCCCTTACAATTTAACTTTTTAATTTTTAATTTTTATTTTTTAATTTTTCATATTTTAAATATTAAAATTTAAATATTACAATTTTAATATTTTAATTTTATTATTTAAATTTTAATATTTAAATTATAATAGTAATATATATAAATATATTATAAGACATTAGTTATAGTTGCAAACACATCAAATAATAAAAATAATTAAAAATGGTTTTATTTACTAGCTTGTGGAGTACAGATTCATTTATTACATAGTTAAACATTGAGAACTGATTTATCTGCAACAGACGGCCTGCTCCACTTATGTTCTAAACAAGTGCTTGTTTAGAACTCAAATTACCTTTCCCTTGTAATATGATTTGATAAATATATTTTATATGCTTGACCCACATCATAAGTACTAATTAGTAAGAAATACATGAAAATCATCAGTTTTTATGTTGTGTGGCTATAGTGGCACTGAAATATTAAGGATCAGGTGATGAATCATAAGGTTGACTATGTGGCTTTTAAAATAAAAGTCAATGATACTAAAAAGGTTTCACAATTATTTAAATAAAATTAATCTATTTCTATCATTTTTTATTTTTTTATTTGTTAACTCTACAGTCAATACACTATTTGGTGGATTACAATAAAAAATACATATCTCTATATCTAGAATAATTAATTTAATTATATTTTTTACTAATTCTTATATGTCTATATTACAATTCAACATCACATCATTATATATAAATAATAATTTTTGAGTCCTAAAAAACAAAATATATAAAAATAAAAACAAATAAAACCCAGAGCGCCCATTTATCTGATTGGCTCAGAGGCAAGGGCTTTGGGGAGGAAGGATTCCAAGTGCTCATAGAAAGCCGTCCCCACATCAGGTGGCATCACAAATTGGCTAATCTCGAGAATGTTGAAGAGATCCTTGGTGTCCTGAGGGAGGCCTTTCTTCACCTTATTCTTGATCCAACCAAACACCTCCTCAATTGGATTCAGAAATGGAGAATACAGGGGGGAGGAAGAGGATTCTCATTGGACAATCAGCAAGGCAGTGGTTGGAGGAATGGCTATTCTTGTCAATGGGTGCAAACTTGGACACAACCAGATCCACTTTTTAGAGCCTGACATTATCAAGCACAACAATGTTGGTTGTGCCTATGTAATTGATCCATAGGTATTCCTTCATGATTGGAGAAAATCAAGGAATGTCCTACTATTATGGGAACCCTTGATTATCTGGTATTGATCCAACCTGCAAGGACCAAGAAGCGCTACCATTGAATAGGTCTGTGAACAGAAAGCTGCACAATGGGCTACAGTGTCCTTGGACCCCTTCTTGACGCACCCATGCCTAGACCTGAGTGAGGAGGAAAATGATGATTTGTTGATGTAAAAAAATTAGAAATTTACTGTCTTCTTGAGAGCCACATAGATCTTGGCATAAATGTGTCAATCCTTAATTGTTTTTTTGCTGTTCCTATTGTGCAAAGAAACTCCAGGGATCTTCCATGAGAAGCCCAAATTGACCATTGCTTGGTAAACAAGGGTTTTAGAGACAGAAAGCCTGAACTCTGTGGCCAACATTGATTGGACAGCAAGTGAGTCCAGGTGGCAATCCTTGGATACCCACTGCTTGATTGCATTGATGTGCACGGATTGAAGTAGGCTGGGCTGCTGCTTAGCCTTGGTGGATTTGGCAATTTGCCCGGTGTTGCCATATTTTTGTTGATGTTGCCAATATATCTGGCTGTGACACCAAATTGGGACACAATATCCCAAACTGCCATCCCCTTTTCAAGCAGTTAAGGAGAGCTTCACTCTCACTATCTGTCAACTGACACTGGCCCTTGGCAGGTACCACAGCATCCTGGCTAGCAGGCTTGACACAAGGGATGGGGACCTTTGTGTAGAAGGTGGGATCACACTTGGTTGCGCTGGCACCATCAATGGTGGCATACAACACAGGTGCAGATGGCTCCTTGATTGTGGCCAATGGCTTGTAGGTGGTGTCAAAGACGCAGGAGCAGGAAGTGGCAACTCTTGGATCAAGAGAGTGAGGGGCTGGGTGACAACTGGGTACACAGTGGAGGTGTAAGTAACCTCAGTGTTCCTGGTGACCCTGGTGTAGGAGACTTTGGTGACAGGCTTTGAGAGTGGCTCCTGTATTAGATTAAGGCTGGTTAATTGGGCTTGGGATGCTGGAGATGGTTGACTGGCAATGACGCCTTGGGAGGCCTGTGTGTTGGCATGACTCCCCTTGAGTTGGGTTCTGGGTCTGTTTTTGGACCCTCTGGGACGCCCTTGTGGACAGGCTGCCCCGCAGGCTGGTGCAGGAGCTGGTTGAGAATGCAATTGATGGTCCATAAAAATAAAACAAAAATATATTTTATATTAAATATTATTTATTTGGATTTATTGATTTAGTTGTGGGTAGCTGTTTTCTCTTGATTTAGCCTTTAATAGTAACAGAATTTCTATATCCGTGATTTGAAGTGTATAATATTGTATACTTTCCAGGCTTGGATATTTTTAAAGTTTAATAACTTTTTATTTCTAAATATGGTTATTGAGATTGAATTTTTAGTTTGATTTTAGTTGTGGTGGAGCTTCTTTATTTGGGTTGGTGTTTCCTAGTGTGCTTACTGTACATTTAATTTGGATTACAGTTTCTGCAATTAATATCTGAGTTTACTAGTAGCATTCAAAAGTGATTTGAAATTTGGTTCATGGATTTGACAATCCTGCAATTCCAAAAAACATAGTAAACTTAATGAAAATGGTTGATAGAGTTGAAAGCTTCAAATCTGATTCCAGTTAATTCATTTCTTCCATTGGAAATATGCAGTTTGACTTGAACTTTGCAAAATGTCTATGAGTTCCCGCATTTTTAAAAATTCAAATAAATACACAAAAAAATCAATTTAATTAAAAAAGGCCATCCTGCAAAAAGTGATTTGAAATTTGGACCAAGGATTTGACAATCCCACATTTTTACGTTCAAGTTCTGAATTTACAGTATTTGGTAAAATGCACAGGTCCAAAGGGGGCTCCAGGGGGACAGTATAGTGCCTGAGGCAGGTTGGCAGGTTGGTCTTTTGAGGGAGTGGTTGCCTGTTTGTCTACTTGAACAGAGTTGAGATGAAAGATCACTAAGACTAGATAAGGTAGGATTTGTTTGAATCAACAGTTCATAAAACTTTATTGTTAAAAATGACAATGGGGTCATCCTCACACGGCTTGGGTTCTTATACCAGGTGGTTTTGCTTCTTTGCTTTTTGCAGACTTCAGGCTTGTGGGCAGCTCACTGGAAGGACATGGACCTTGGCTTCTGGTTTTGAGGGAGGCAGATCCTTGTTGTGCTTGATCTGATAAACAGAAGTGGCAATGCTTTGTTACACCACTACTGTTCATCACATCAGCTGAGCAGTCAAATTGTATTACCCATTCTGGACCAGAGACTGGTATTAACTGGTATTTATTGACAGGACTGGCAGAAGGCCTTGTTGTAACCTCCTTTAGGCAAGCTACAACTTCTGCGTAAGTCTGGGTCTTTGGTGACACAAGATTAACAGCAGTCTGATGACCATTTTGGAAATCATCCTTAAGAGTCTGACAGGTCTCAGAGTAATTCAACAACTTGGGTTTGCAACTCAGAAAGTTAGCAGGTCCCTGTCCATCCTGGGTGACTCAATTAGCCTTTGGAGGGTCAGGGTTTTATTCTGGGGTTTCCAATGTTGATATTGAACTTCCAGTCTTGACACTTAGCAGGCTGGTAGGTTCCTGTTACTCCTAGTTGGGGCAAGGCATCTCTGGTGGGCCAGGGTTTGGCCCAACTGGCAGTCTCCCGTCTACCCTGGTCAACACAAGGCTTTTCCTGAGGCCCGGGGTTCAATTCCTGGGTTTTCAATAAAGTATTGGAATGTCATTAATGACACCAAGCACTGTGGCAACGCTTATCATTGACTGATTTATGGTTCAGGTCAGCAGATTACTGCTGATCCAATATACATGTATTTTATACTATCAATTTATGTTGTTTGGCAGTTGTAATTCTTATCACAAGCTCTGTCATAATTGACATCATTGATTTTTATACTGCTAACTTATGGATTTGGTTGCTGAAATCCTAATCTGTGAGCTCTGTCATAATTGGTATCATTGCTTGGTCAAAATTCCCAAAAAGGTGGCATTGGTTTTCTTATTCTGTTTGATGAGTGCTTCTGCATTTAAAATAATCAGTGAGCCTGAAACTGAGCAGCTAATTACACTTCTCTTTGTCAAAACAGCAGGGTCAATGTCAGGGATCCAGTCTTGGGCGGCCGGCCCATTGTTTTCAGGGGTAACTCAGGCCAGGTTTTTTGTGGGCAATGTCCACCACAAGAGGGGAGCTAACTTTAAAAGATATGAGGCAGACTTTCCCACCCAAGACCACAGACTGGCGTCCGGGATTATAGTGTTAATCACCCCTGTGAGGGTGATGTACACAATCCCAAACAGCTTGCCAGGATGGTTGGTTGGGAGGTCAGGTGCAGAAGTGGGCATGGGTTTTGGTGTCACAGGCGGCTCCATGAATAGATCATAGGCAGGAAGATAGTTGAATTTCCCTCTGAACGGCTTGGGTGTTGAAAATATCCATGGGCCTTGTTGGTTGTATCTAACTGTGGATTGTATTCAGGCCAGGGGATCAAGTTTGAGTATCTTTTCTGGGGTGTATTCTTTGTATTCAGACTTCAGAGGGTAGTCAGTAAAGTGGACGGGTCCAAAGGGTACATCAGGAGGACAGAAAACAGCAGGCGGCAGGGCAGGCAGGCCAGGAGATCTCAAACTGAATTGATAGATAGCAAATACAAAATAAGGCAATAGCTGTGTGAGCCAAAATAACATAACCTTTATTCAAAAATGGCAATAAGTTTGGAGCACAGGGTCCTTGAGTCTATATAGTACCCCCCTTCAAACTTAACATTCTCCATGGGGGTTCATCAGGGCATTGGGAAGGCCAGGGCCGGGGGAACTGGGTGCTTGGGTCCAAAGGCAGCAAAATGGCACTTGGTCTGGGAGTTCTTTCATTGGTCAGAAATCTCAATTTGACTGCCTGATCATCTAGATTTAGTGTTGAGGTCATGGGACTGTGTTGCAGGCCTGTGCCTCTTTCCTGGGTTGGCTCTTGATTGGTTGCTGGTGTAGACTTCAGTTTATGAAGCTAATAGTTGCCAAATCAGTGCCTTCATTAGGTGCTGTGATTAATTCTCCATTTGGCGTGATGATTTCTTTGGATTGTCTCTTTTTTACTGCATGGGTTAATATGCTCGGTGTCAGCTTGTGGGAGCTCAATCCCAGAAAAACGCAGGCAGGCAGTCCTGCAGTCCACAGGCCCAGCGTCCCAAAGGAATCCAGGTTCAGGGTTCAATTCCTGCTCCCAGGCCTGGGTTTCTAGAGAGGAAGAATAGTAAATCCTGACAGTCAACCTGCCAACAAGGTTCTGAATAAGTAGGTTTGTGACTGGTAATCTGACTTCCTGGTGACCTGTAGCCAAAAAAGGAAGTCAACTCAAATTCCCAGAATTAGCAACATGAACAAATGATGATCCCATGTGATGGATGACTCAATTTAGTGCTTGGCTCATTACCAGGATCAAGCCACCCCCTTCTTCCATCCAACCGTGTGATCAACAATCATGTTCCTGTTATCCTTGATTCACATTGACTATATAATCACTATCTCTCAATAAAGATAATCATCTAGTCTCCAAATATTTTTCCCCTTGTAACTCTGCTAAAACAGCACAGTTACAACATCTTATTATATAGAGGACTCATAGAAGACATTTTTCACTGGCCTGAGTTCATGATATCCAAAATAGTGAAAGGTAGGTCATTCAAAATGGTTTCTAATATGTTCTCTTTGGAATTGACATCATAAAATTCTGAGAAACAAGTTATTTTTTAATTTTGTGGTATTGGATTATATATTCATGTTCCTTATTCCAGAAATATTTTCTTATCCAAATTGATCTATAGGTGTGTTGTTATTGGATTATACTGTGTATGAATTTGGTAGATTGGTAATGTCCAAGTATTTCCCCAGTGTTGAATGTTGAGATGGTGTATGGGAATATGGAGTTTTTATGATACTATTAATTATTTCAGGGCAACCCTGACCATGGCAGAACTGAAAGCCCCCAAAATTAACTAGAGGGTGTGTGGACAGTGTTGAACACTCAGTGATAGAAGGGATTCCAAGACTAGGGAAAGGAAAACACTCATGTCCTGGGAGAGGCATCCTAATTTGGGGTGGAGTTGGTCCTGGAACCAGGGGTTCTGGAACCCAGGTATACTGCAGAGTTGAAAGAAGATTCAGTCCTCTTTGCAATGCCTGATTTATAAGCATCCCAGGAAGGAGAGACACAACACTGAATTATTTGATCAAAAAGATATCATCATCCAGGAGGAGGAAATCTTAGTACTTGTGTACTGCCCAAGACTTGTTTTTTATTATCTGTGTGATATAAGGGATGTGATTAGCCAGCTGGAAGCCTTTCAAGGCTATCAGGATGAGATACACTGTCATGAGCTATCTGAACACCTTAATGTGGGTGTTGTAGTAGCCAAAAAATCTAGAAAAGTAAGTGAGAATGTAGTAGAGGGAAAAATAAAGGGCCAAGCAAGTGATGGACTGGGATAACACCAGGGGAGGCCAATGAGATGCATAGAAGGAGTTAAATTTACTTGCTCCTGGTAATTCATGTCTTTGGTCCCTTCTGAAATTATCCCAAATGTTGTGAAGTTCTGTGTGTAACACCCAATTACAAGGCTATCTTTCAACACAGCTGTGAAGATAAGGTAGTACATCTTCTAAAATTGGGGTTGAGGATAGTCTGGTTGGTGTATTTATTTTGTAGTAAGAAGAAAATGACAAATTTTTAGGGATAATTCTCTCAATGATAGCACAACCTATCTTGAGAGATTTTATTTATTTTGTATTTGTCTAAAGAATGAGAATTAGGGATGAAAGCATTGGAATGGGGAGCCTGAGAGCCTAGAAGGTGATTGGCAGGGTCAAGCATTGGGGTTTGAGTCAAAACTTGGTGCTTCCTTTAAGATTTGGTCTTCATTTAGGTACTGTAAATTCAGAACCCAATGGAATAAATGCATGATTGTCAAACTCCTTGGTCCAAATTTCAAATCATATTTGCAATTTGGCCTTTTTAATTAAATTAAATTTTTTGAATTTTTATTTGAATATTTCAAATTGCGGGAACTCATAGACACTTTTCAAATTTCAAGTCAAAATGCATGTTTCAAGTGAACAAAATGAATCAACTGGAATCAAATTTGACGTATTCAAATACATCACTTGTTTTCATTAAGTTTACTATTTTTTTGGAATTTCAGGATTTTCAAATTCAAGAATAAAATCTCAAATCATAAATGAATGCTACTAGTACACTCAGATAATAATTGTGGGAACTGAAGTCAAATTTTAATACTGTCAGGGCCCAGAATGCACCTGACAAGGAGCTCAATGTCATTAGGTCAAAGGAATGCAAATTTGTGATTGAGAAATAACGCAATTGCCCAATTGGGTTTTATAATAAAGTCTAATTGACTCACACCACAATTCCTCAAATTCAAAAATCAATGCCCTGGAGTTGCTTGCATCTGGAGGTACCCTCAGAAGCGCCCTTTCCTCTGAAAACGCTTCCCATTGACCAAAACCCTCATAAGTTGGGAATTTTGGCCCCCAAAAGCTCTCTGGAAGACTACAAGGTTTTGCTCAAGCACCAGGACCTAAAAATAGTATGTTAACACCCCTGGGCAATCAACTAAATGATGACATTACCAGGAAAACAGTATCATGTGACCAGTCAGCCCACCAAGATGCACTGCCAAACTAAGAGCCAACTTCACAGCAGTATATGTCAGGAATATTCCTGACATTAGTCAAATTTCTATAATTATTCCAACTTGGAACAAGAAAGGAATTTTTTGTCCTAAAGATCTCTATTATCATTAATATTTTCCATCCCTGAATCAGGGTAAAAATGAAATAATTAAAGTCCAAAAAGAGTTTAATTTGTGCTGGAATAATTTATCATCTGGGCAGGCCCCAACTGCAGTTACACAAGCGTCTGCCACACCTGCAAGCCAGCCAGCCTGCCGCCAGCCAAACTTTGCCACCCAGTACAAAAATAGACTCTGAAAGCACTATGGATCCTATTATTCATCTGGAAAAAGTTCAACAAGAGTGTCACAGCCCATACCAGAGTCCATCTGGGCTTCTGCAGAGGAAGCAGGCCAGGCCTGGAAGGCCATGTACACAATAGGCATGATTCAGACCAGGTAGTTGACTGCAGTAGCTAGGAACGCTAACTCCCAGTATGGGGCACAACCTGGTTGGCCAGCCCAAATACTATGATGTAGACAAACCCCAACTTACTGAAGTGCTGGGTAGGAGGCGCGTTGGATAGGGGGAGCATTAGTAATCTCCTTCATAGCAGGCAAGATGGTCTCTTTAGCACAACCAGGAGGGAGATCCATATGATGTGGGTGGAAATACTCCAAGTCAAGAGTGCAGGGTGGATTGACTGAGGTAGCAGGAGTATAGCCAGTAGGGTATGGATAGGAAAGTTTATATTGAGTTGTGGATTCCCAAATAGATATAAAGAGAATAATTAAATTTGAGTAAAAATAGATATTTCCTGCAATAAGATAATGATTTCTGGGCATAAACTCGTTTTATTAAGAATTCAACAGTGAGGAGGGCTTCTCCTCCTCACTACTTATACTTACTGGTAGTTTTGTGGCCTTTTGTACCATTGGAGAACTGATGGCATCAATTTCAGTTAAACTTACAATTTTGACTGGGATTTGCGTACTTGGGCCTGGGGGTTGATGCTCATTGATTGGTATAACAGGAACCTTGCTTGGGCTGCAGCAAGCTGATGTACCACTGCTATCAATAGAACCCACAAGTAATTGAGCGCCTGATTGCATGATCAAATGATTGCGCTCCTGATGTCCTGTTTCCTGATAATTAAGATGGCCAAAATTGTTAATGGAATTGAAGCTATGGATTTGAGGCTTGTGTGCCTCTCAAATCCCAGGCCATTTGTTAATTTAAAGGGGGGTTTCTTGCTCTGAGAGACAATTTGTGTGGGCTTTCAGGCCACAGGTAGTTTTGCCTCTAAGAAGGCCAGCTGGTTGTCCAGGGCTTTCTGGGCCATGACAAAGAGGCTATTGGTTCCAACCAAGAATTGCCAAACCAGCCACAGATTACAGGAGAACAAGAGTTTATCCCTATTATAAATTCCCAGCTCCAACATTCATCATCTAGACTTTGGGGATCCCCAATCCCCTGTTTTTACTACCACTTACAAAACTTTGCAAAGTGTGAGCTACTATAAATAAAGGATCCCCTCTCAGTGATAGATTGTTCTATCATTGAGAGAATACACCCCTAAATTGTATCAGTTAAATCTTACTACTTAGCAACTAGATTAACTATAAAAAATCCCAATCTCTAACCCAGTGAAGATGAACCATCTTATCTTCACAGCTATGCTCACAGCTTGCCTTGGGATTGAAGGTTACCAACCTGGTCCTGCCACCTTTGGGCCATTTCCAGAAGGGCTTGGACAAAGCTACTTTGAAGAACCAGCACAACTGAATTCTTTATATGGTGGCCTTGGCCTCCTCTGGTGTCACCCTACTTCACCATATTTGTTTCTGAGTACACCTCTGCCTACTATGTATTGACCTAATTTGCAGGAAGCTTTGGAAGGTGCAACACCCATGCAAAGGTCTTTTTTTGGATGATGACCATATACCCCAGTGTCACAGCTCTGATAGGGGTTCAGTTTGTCAACCTCCTGTCCTACTTGTTACATATAGTACCTACCTGTAAAGTTACTCCACCTTTGGGCCTCTACTTCAATCCTCATCAAATGCTTGGGAATTTTTACCAAATTATGTTTGAATATTTATCCAAAAGGTTACTGAAAAAGCCCAATAAAGGCCATCAATTTAATATTTTGGAATTATTCTGAAGATGCCCCCATCTAACCCACCCAAGAGACACCTCTGGTTAAATATCATGTGCAAGAGCGGCCAGGAGCAGTGATAATTTCATCCAAAGCCTATTCCTGATGTTAGTTGGTTTGGTTTTCCTTTTGACTATGTCCATTCAAAACTTGCCAAGATCTTCCTGCCTCAAGAAATGCATTTGTATCTGCGCATATCATTGGTTGATTGGTTTGTGGCATTTAATCTACCATCACAATCCTATCTCATCCCTTAAATGAATGCAAGAGTTGTAAAAGACCTTGCTTCATCATTCTCTAATCTAATAAAGTTTGAAATTTGTTAGTAATTTTGGTCATCTGGTTTTATCTGTTGCTTTGCAGTGTTCAGTTGACTCCTTCCCCCCTTTGACCTACCCAGGAATTGTTGGCAACAACCTTTTGGTTGTTGCTGAAACCACAATTTTTATTGTGGTTGAGAGCTTTGTTTTATTTCCTCTTAACCTGCTCCCCAATTCTCACACTACCACTCTTGGGTATTACAGTATAAGCTGGGAAAGTTGTAAATTCCTTCCTTGTTGATATCATACAATAAACATCTGTTGGTTAATGAAATCAGAGCATTTTTGATTTGCATGAGCTTATTACATTATCAAAAATATAATACTATTGGTATATCTAATTGTATCAGATACACTAAATTGGAAGTTTCTGATAACATTCAAGGATATAAGACTCTTCAGTTGGTGGTCATGGTGACCATCATTTTTGCAAAGACAAACATAAGTTTCCTAAATTTAATGAGTTAGTGTGTAATAACTGTGACAATCCACAAGAAAATAGTTTTGCAGGGGAGAGTTGATTTGGCTTCAAATAAAGACACTATGCTGAAGATTGACAGTGTGTTGTTGGTTTGCTGCAAGTAGAGGCCTAGTAGGGAATAATGGCTACTAGGGAAGGTAAGTCCTGGCTAGTAGGTAATAAAGGACTACTAGAGGAAAATGTTGTCCCCACCCAGCAGGAGATATTGGCTACTGTGGGCTAGAGGCCCTTGCCCAGCAGGGAACTTTGGCTGCTAGGGGTGGGGAAAGGTCCAGACTTGTGGGTAGTGTGTGCTACTCAGGCTGGATGTTGTTTAGACCCTGGCAGATAACACAGGCTGTCAGGGAGGGGATGAGCTTTGAGAGCTCTATGTACCCTGATCCACTTACAGGAGGTTTGTGAGAAAGCACTCTACCTAACAGACTGGTAGAGTGTCCTTGTTAATGTCCCTGTAGGAGCTTTGAGGTGATCCCAAAGTGAGCATCAGAGGTCATAGATATGCTCAGGGGTGTCACCAAGGCGGTTGCTTGGGAAAGCAGCTGCTGAACTTGGTGTGACCAGGCCTCTGGAAGTAAAGCTGATTACTTTGTGACTGAAAGCTCAGTCTTAATCACCTGGGTGAGTAAAGACAACTTCATAGACTTGAATGATCTATGGCTGGATGGCCTAAGTGAATTGCCACTTGTGAGGGCCCAGTTAAACACCAGTTTAATATAAACTCATACCTGGGTCTACGGGTTCTGGTAACGGGGACTGAGATTTGAAACTGAGGTGGTTCATAGTGTGGTATCAACAGTGAATACTAGTAAGACAAACTGTATGATCACAGTGAAGACTAGCTGAGGTATTTCTGGATCATGTTGAAGTTTGGAACCAAGATGGTTCATTGTGCAATTGAAACCAAGGTGGTTCATAGTGATGACTAGCCAAAGGACTAGAAGATCATGATGCAGGATTAGCTGAAGGACTAGATTATCATGATGCAGGATTAGTTGATGGACTAGCTGATGAATAAAGAAGAACTAGAAGATAGTGGTGAAGGACTAGCTGAGGAACTGGAAGTTAGCTAAGAAGGAATAGCATAAGTGGATGCAGGAGCTAGGATGCTTATTTTGGACTCTTGTAATTGTAGATGTTTATAAGAAAGAAGCAGTAAAAGAACATTTTAATGCTGCCAAAAGATATGATATAAAGATGGAAGTAATTATGATATTAATGAAAAGAAAGGAAAAGAAGAAATAAGTCACAGTGTTTGAGCTGTAGATTTATTGGAAGCTGGTTGAGTGTAATGGTGTTGGAATAATGGACCAGTTAACGCTTTGGTGCGCAAAGAGTTGTTGCTTTGAGCGGTTTGAGTGGTGGAAATTGATTTTCTAGTTGGATCCCGTTGGAACTTCAGAAGTGGTCTATTTTTGCACTCTGTATTAATTGGTTGAGTTCTGGAAGGTTTCCTGATGAATATGATTGATTGGAAACCAAAATCTTAAAGTATAAGCAAGAAAACAGTGAATTTGTTGTGACCTGAGGTGCAGCACAGATACACAACAGGGAATCCTAACCTTAGGATTGGATTTGTACTAATTCTTGGTTAGAATGGCAGAGAAGGCTATGTGATTACCTTGTGGCCCTGATTGAATAATATCTTCTAGACGTGGCTAGAAAGGTGCCAAAGTATGTGGAGACACAAATACAAAAATTAAATAGAACTTAAATTTTATTGGTAGAAGTGAAATTAAATATATACTGTGTAGCTTTACCACAAAAAGGTACATGGACGGTAGGGTCACTTGCCACAAGCATGAGTGGGGCAAGTGAGCTGCGCAGAATCAGGAAACTGAACAATTGAATTTCCCAATTTGGAGCAAGACTTGTTTTGAAGGGCAAAAGCAAAAGACAGAGATTTGTCCTCAAAATAACCCCTTGAAGCGAAATCAAAACACAGTGAATGGCGGCATTCACAACATTGCCCCCTCTAGATTGGCCTTAGGGGCGTGATACTTGCAGAGGAACTTGGCATGCACTCAGGCAAACAGGCAACCACTGGAGAGGAGTTTCACAGTGTACTCTGATTCTTGCTTGAAGGTCACTTCCAGAGGTCTAACCCACAACATATCTAACTTGTGAGTGTGTCCTCCTACTCTATGCTAATAGTAGAGAACATGGTTCCCAATATTAAGCTCAGGAAAGGGAGAGCGTCCAGCATTGTCAGGAGAGAGCTCAAGTATTTTGGTCTTGTATGCAGAGGTTTATGCAGTAGCTTGTATATCAATGATGTGGTTGACTAAATCTTTGATATAGTCATCTGGGTTCACAGCCTTATCAGAGGAGAGGAGGGGCCCCCAGGAGCAACAGAGTAGTGGCCTAGCGCTCATACAACATAGCAAAGGGGGAGTACCTGGTGACACAATGTTTGCTAAGGCAATAAGCAAATAGAGCAGTGGGTAAGTATAGATCCCAGTTTACAGCGTCATAATAAGTGAGTTTCCTCATGATAGAGACCAGAGTCAAGCTTGCACGCATAACCACCCTATTGGTAGAAGGATTATAGGGGGAAAAGAAAGACTGGTGAGACCCCAAGGCTTTGACAACAGAGGTTACCAACTTGGCATTGAAGTTAGTCCAATTTTCAGATAACAACACTTGAGAACAGCCATGGGGAAAGAATATGTCTTGCAACAGAAAGGCGGTGGTTGTCTTGGCAGTGATGTCCTTAGTAGGGCAAGCTTATAACCACTTGCTAAAATGATCAACAGCAACTAGGATAAAGTGGCAACCTTAGTGGGAGCAAGGGAGAGGTCCTACAGCGTCAATACTGATAGTGTGAAATGCGTGTTGAGGGGGGACTAGCTTGAACTTGTGAGCGTCAGCTTTAGGTTGCTAGAGCTGGCAATCATGGCAACTAGCAATGACATCTATAAACAACAGGCAAAGGTTCTCCCAGAAATAGTTTTTCTGGAGCCAGTCATAGGTCTTGGAAATGCCTCCATGTCCTGTCTCCTTATGAGCTTGAAGCACCAACAAAGGCAAAGACTAGGCCATACATAAGGTAGGTAGCAGTCTTATATTTTCTGAAAAGCTGGTTGTCACAGATGAAAGTGTCTTCAGATAGCTGGGATAGGGAAATTTAAACTTTTTCTGTCTTGCTCTCCCAAGAGGAAGGATATCTAATTAGTTCATACAGTTAATCAGCCTCAGAAAGGTTTAGAGCAAGAATGGGCATTCTGGACAATCCATCAGTGTTTTGATGTTGAATACTGGGATAGCATAGCACAGTAAAGTCATAGCCTTGTAGGTGGAGAGCCCATCTAGCTAGTTGTCCTTCTGGTTCCTTAAGCTGTTGTAACCACTTAAGCAAGGCATGGTTGGTGACCACTGTGGAATGGGTGCCATATACATAATGGCAGAAATGCTTGACGTCATGCAACACAGTGAGACATTCTTTCTCTGTGACACTGTAATCCTTCTCATGCTTGTTGAGGACACAAGAGGTATAAGCTACATAATGATCTACACCTTCATCATCTAGTTGAGCCAAGATAGCCCCAATAGCCAGGTCACTAGCATCAGTATATAGGATGAATTCCTTATTGTAGTCAGGATATACTAGGATGGGAGCCTCTTTGAGTTTTTGCTTGAGGGTCTCAAAGGCTTGTTGTTGACTAGTAGTCCATTTGGAAAGGAAATTGTGCAACAGCTGGACCAAGGGCTTGCTAGTGTCAGCAAAGTTGGGAATGAATTTTCTGTAGTAACCCATCATGCCCAAAAAGACTTGACTCTCTTGCAGATTGGTGGATGGAAGAATTTTTTCAATGACCTCAACTTTCTTGGTCATTGGGCAAATCCTGGTCTGGGTTACCTCATGGCCCAAGAATTCAAGACGTTCCTTGAAGAAAGCACACTTAGATGGTTTCAACTTAAGGCCAGCCTCTTGAATCTTTATGAACACTTTCTTGAGGTGAGCCAGGTAATCTGTAAAGGTAGCGCTGAAGACTGCTATATTGTTTAAGTACACTAGGACACATGAGAGCTTTAAATCATGGAGGATGGAGTCCATGGCTCATTGGAAATTAGCTGGGGCATTTCAGAGCCCTTGCAGCATGTGTGTAGGCTCAAACAGTCCTTCAGAAGTGATGAGTGCGGCCTTTTATCTATCCTCAGGAGAGAGATCAACTTGTCAGTATCTGGAAGCTAAATCCATAGAAGAGAAGAACTTGGAGCCACCAAGGCGGCAGAGAGCATCATCAATGTGTTTTAGGGGATAGGAATCCTTTTTGGTTAAGGAGTTCAAGTGTTGGTAATCCATCACAATACAATAAGCTCCATCTTTCTTCTTCATTATGAGCAGGGGGGGCACATGGACTTTGGTAAGGAGCCAATAGCCCAGCATCTAAAAGTTATTTAAGTTTTTTAGACACCTGAGCATCCTCTACTCAACTTCAGCGGTAGGGTTTGGCGCAAAAGGGGTAGCATCACCAGTATTGATATGGTGAATGACACCTTTAGCTAGACCATAATCAGTGCTATCTTTAGCAAAGATATTTGAAAACTGATCTAGCAAATCAAGCACCTCCTTCTGTTGTATCAAGGATAGTTGCGGGAAATCTTGCACAGTAAACAAGGATAGGATTTGGATCTTGTCTTTAGGTAAATTAAAGTCCTGGAACGTACCAAAGGGATGTAAAAATAGGAAATCAGGAGCATTAAGCAACTTGCCATAACCAACAACCTACCCTCTAGACACATGCATGAGGAGAGCTGTTAATTTAGCTACCAGCAATTGAACAGGGTCTTTATGAGAGACATCTAAGATTCCTGGGCAGATGTAGGGCTTGTTGCAGCCTAGTGAGGGAGAAGAGTATAACTCTAGGAACGTACACTTGGGTAGCTCATACAATATTTGGGAGTCTAGGATAGCTTGAGACCCAGGGGAATGGTTACAGCAGAAGGCATCAAGAGAGGAATCCCTTCAAATGCAGAGCAAGATATAGGAGGTCACTTTATGTTGGATGAGTGGGTACAGTATTTTAGGGTGAAAACACCAGTGGGATATTCTTAGGCACATGTCTTAAGGCGCTTCCTGTGAACTTTGATAGGTTCTTCAAAGATCAGAGGGACTTTGCACCCAAGGATAGAGAGGTAACCATCCTTCAAGTTGATGATACCATTGTATTCCCTAAGGAATTGAGTACCAACTAGGAGATCATAACTCTCATTCTCAAAGACAACAAAAGGCGCAGCCAAGAGTAGCTTGCCAAAATGCATGGGGAGAGCAGGATAAGCCCCTATAGCACAAGTCATGGTTAGCCCAGATGTGCCATACAACTGGTGGTAATTAAGGTTGGGGGCAATTTTGAGCTTCTTGACAAGCTTTGAGGAGACAACATTAACAGGAGACTCCGTGTCTAAGACGCCCTTTATTTTTCACTTTTTGGATGGATATTTCCACATGAGTGGTAGTACAACCAAAGGGAGGGAGGACGGCCAGAATGTCTTGGGCTTCTTCTAGCTCTTTGTTCCATTTTTTGATCATTAATATTAATCCTAGAAACTCTTTATAGACAGTCTGGAGAGGAAGCAAGACTGAAACGTTCTTGATACAGCATCAGCAACCTCAGCAGCTTCCGCAGATGGCTCTACAAGCACAGGGGACCTCTTAGCTTGACTGAGTTAAGGGCAAGGAACAACCTCCTTGGCTTCCAGCAGCGGCTTGATGGTTGTTGTAGATTTCCCAGAACACAACTTATAAGGGACCACAATAGTTTCAGGGACAGCAAGAACTGAATACCCATAGGCGTTGGTATCTTCCACATCTGAATCATCCATATCAGAGTCATCAGAGATGTTGTGAAATAACAACAGAATGGGAGAAGCCCCAGTATCAGCAGGCTCAGAGTCAGAAATGGAGGGGGGATTGGAGGAGACAGGGAAGAATTGTCAACCAAGAGTGTCTCTGCCTCTAGGTTGACTGTTCTTTTCCCGCCTGTTCCTTGGAATCAGCCCCTTCAACCCAAGGATTGGTGCAGACTTGAGAATGGTGACCTATCTGGCCACAGTTATGGCAGCCTTGACGTCTAGGAGGATTTTGTAAGTTCATTGTGAGGATGTGAGGGCCACAGGAAGACAAACCAGAATTAGCAGCAGGACATTTCTCCTGCACAACTGCCCCAGAATGGGAAGGTGCATATCTTGCAACAGTGTATTTATGCTCTTCATGGAAGAAAGCATGGCCTTATGGGCTTTGAATTGAAGGCACAGAAGCTGGTTCACCTTGAGGGCTTGAGCGCAAGCCATGTAAGCTTCATGAGCTATCAATTGTCTGCTTGTTATCAGTTGCTGTCCTTCCATGTATAATCTATCTGTGAATTCAGCTAGAGTCTCCTTAGGTTTGAAAGCAATGTGCATGAAGGTATTCTTATTCACTTCCAGAATAAGTTCACCACCAAATTTTTCAATCAGAAGCTGCTTCATATCTTCCCAGGTCTTGATGGTGGGCAGCTCTGGCACTACTACCTCCTTACAGGTCAGGTGCAGGTAGGTTAGAATGTGTTCTTTCTTAACCTCATCAGAGGCTCTCCTCATAGCAGTTTTGTAGATAGTTAGGAAAGCTGTAATGGTAGAATTTTTGGGGTCAAAGACTTGCTTAAGGGTAGGCTTGAAATGAGCTTCTGGAGTTGGGCCGCCATTGTTGCTATTGAGTACATTTATGTGTGGGGAGAATTCTGCTACAGATTCAGAGGGGGGCTGCCTGGCCCACAGCTGGTGAACACTCTCCTCAAGAGTAGCCAAGGTCTCAGAAGTGAGGGCATCACTATTATTAGCTAAGGTGATCTGTTGCTCAGTAACATCTAGGTGTTGGCCCTGTGTTGTTACTACTGAGGAAAGCTTGGCCAGCCAAGAGGTAAGGGAAGGCCCCACTGAGAGGCAAGGGACAAACCTATCATTTACTGAGTTGATTAATTTGCTCATTTCTTGCACGTCCCTATCAAGTTTGGTGTGGTCTTGTTTCAAATGGTCCACCTCATTAGCTAGAGCAATCAACTCTCTAGCACATTGAATTTGAGGGGCTCCTGACAAGCCAGGGAAACAGCCATCTTCATTGATAACTCCAACTGGGCTAGCAGCAATTGTCACTATTTAACGTAGAGCATCAAGCTCTTGCTGTAGCTCAGTAACTTGGGTTGTCAGAGTAAGCACCTGAGGATCTGGCTGAAGCGCTTCAGCAGGGAAACTTTTGCTACAGGTAGACACTTGTAGATCTCAAATGGCATCCCATAGTCTCTGCTCTCTATCCACCAAATTGTCAGATGGGGGAGAGGGCAGAGCATCTGGCTTGGGCGTAGATAATTCATTCACTTGAGTCTGGAGCTTGGCAATAGCAGTGGCAGTGACACCCCTCTTCTTGATCAAATTATTCACTGAGCTCACAAAGGCCTTTAGCAGCAAGGTCTGCTACTTGTTGCAGTTGCTCAAAGGAGTAAGCGCTGAACGCATTAAGCTGCTATACAAGTTGTTTGAAATCAGTGAGATAGGCATTCAAGATGGAATCTACTTGGGTTTGCCAGGGCTGTTCCAACTGATTAAACTCATGTAGACTCTCCCTGAAGTATTCAGGGATAAACTGGTGCATTCTATCAATGGAATTGACCAAGAAGGTTTGAGAAAAGACAGAGTCACGCTGATTGTCTGACACCAAGGAAAACAGGGAGTGGATCCATTGTTAATAGGCAGAAAATTGATCCCAGTGGTTTGTGACAGCTGCTTGTAGGGACAAAATCTCCTGAACGTGGAGCCCTAACAACATTTGATGGTAGGATAAGGCAGGTTGTACAAAGGATGACAATAGGTGTTCAGCAGAGCCAGCTGCTGAGAGGAGATGCTATGGAAATTGTGGAGCCACAATCAATTTGTAGTATTCTGCTTGACTGAACTGAAGCTGGAGGCAAGGGATGGCCCTATCACAGGCTAATCCCAGGGCTACCGCCATGACTTGTTCCAAGTCAGGGGTACCCAAAGGGTAGGCCACTAGGCAGGGACCATTCCCAAGGTTCAGCACAGTAGGTACAATAGGTGGGTCTGTGATGTCTTCCTCAATAGGAGGACTGGTAATTTCAGACAAAGTCAGCTCTTGTATGGGAGGAGATGAGGGTCCTGAAAACATAGTTGCAAAGGGGGTAACCAAGGGGCTTACAGCCCAGTAGGTACAATAGGTGGGTCTGTGATGTCTTCCTCAATAGGAGGACTGGTAATTTCAGACAAAGCCGGCTCTTGTATGGGAGGAGATGAGGGTTCTGAAAACATAGTTGCAAAGGGGGTAACCAAGGGGCTTACAGCCCAGTAGTGAGCAGCATTTTTGTTGTGACCTGGGGCACAGCACAGATACACAACGGGGAATCCTAACCTTAGGATTGGATCTGTACTAAGTCTTGGTTAGAATGGCAGGAAAGGCTATGAAATTACCTTGTGGCCCTGATTGAATAATATCTGCTAGACATGGCTAGAGAGGCGCCAAAGTACGTGAAGACACAAAGATAAAAATGTGAATAGAACTTAAATTTTATTGGTAGAAGTGAAATAAAATATATACTGTGTAGCTTTACCACAAAACAGTATATGGACGGTAGGATCACTTGCCACAAACATGAGTGGGGTGAGTGAGTTGCGCAGAATCAGGAAACTGAACAATCAAATTTCCCAATTTGGAGCCAGACTCATTTCAAAGGGCAAAAGCTAAAGAGAGATATTTGTCCCCAAAATAACCCATCAAAGGCAAAATCAAAACACAGTGAATGGAGGCATTCACAACAGAATTAATACTTTAAGCCTTTAGGAAAGTAAGCATGTAAGCTTAAGTTATTATAGGAAAAAGTGAGCAGCAATGGTTTAAGCTTTTGAAGAATGCCATTCTGAAGGCAGAACTGTTGGGAAAAGGACACTATAAGAAGGAGGCTAGCTGGAAAGTTACAGGGTCTTTTAAGTTTCTGCTGAAAGGTTTTTGGAGGCCTTTTGATTGCAAGTAGGAGCTTGGTTTGACTGATACAAGAGGAATAACAAGGCCAATAGAGCTATACAGAGAGCTGGAGCCCAAGATTAAGGAGCTTGCGCTTAAGATAAGGAGCTGGACTCTAAACACAGCGCAGGAGTCCAAGTCTAAGGAGCAGAAGTCCAAGACTAAGGTGCAGGAGTCTAAGACCAAGTACAAGGAGTCCAAGATATTGTTGGAGGACTCCAAGTATTGGCAAACCCATATTTTTCCCTGACTCCCTGGGCCATATACCAGAAGGTTTCTAAGGGGATCTTCCTTCTGAGAGTGAATAAAAGCCCATTTTGATCCATATGCATATTTCTGAGATACATCTTCCCTTACTAGAGAATGACATCCCCTTCCAGCTGGTCCCTGGCTACAATCCAGAAAACACTTTGGGGATTGGTGGACAGGAACCCCACAGGTAGGCTACCAGATGGATGCCATTTCCAAGGTTTAATACAGTGGGGACAATAGGTGGGTCTGAGATGTCCTCTTTGATTGAAGGGCTGGTGATTTCAGGTGAAGTTGTCTCTTGTATAGGAGGAGGCAATGGACCTGAAAACGTAGTTGCAAAAGGGATAATCAAGGGGCTTACAGCCCCTGTAGTGAGCACCATTTTTGTTGTGTTCTGAGGCGCGGCACGGACACACAACGGGAATCCTAACCTTAGGATTGGATTCATACTAAGTCTTGGTTAGAATGGCAGGGAAGGCTATGAAATTACCTTGTGGCCCTGAATGAATAATCTCTAGTAGTTGTGGCTAGAGAGAGGTGCCAAAGTACTTGGAAACACAAAGACAAAAATGTGAATATAAATTATTTTTTATTGGTGAAAGTGAAATACAATATATACTGTGTAGCTTTACCACAAAACAGTACATGGACAGTAGGATCACTTGCCACAAGAATGAGTGGGGCAGGCAAGCTGCAAAGAATCAGGAAACCAAACAATTTAATTTCTCAGTTCAGAAACAGACTTATTTTTAGGGGCAAAGGCAAAAGCGAGAGATTTGTCCTCGAAATAACCCATTGAATGAAAAATTGAAGCAGTGTGAATAGCAGCATTAATAACATTGCTAACTCTTTGATGTTGAATAAGAAAGACTTTCTTCTTCATCTATACATTGCAATATACTGTACTTTGTCATATTCACTCTTCAACAACTATTATTTGCAAGTAAATATGCACTGTCTCCTCCTCATTGGTAACATCATCCTTCTTTGGGGGTATTTCACATTTGATTATGGTGGTCTCTGTCTACTTCACTGTGGCATGTATATAACTTTACACTATCCTCATCAAATCATTGCATGAATCTCCTTAGTACTGTAGATTCAGAACCTAAAGGTAAAAATGCGGGATTGCCAAATTCTTTTGCATGAACTCACCAGCTTACTGGAATATTTTTCATCGTTTTATATAAAAAAGTAAGTTGTTCTGGTATGAAAGTTACTCCATTAAGTTGGTGAGTTCACGCAAAAGAATTTGACAACCCCAGCATTTTTATCTTTGGTTCTGAATTTGCAGTACAAGTTTGAACCTTGCTGGCTCTATTACTCTTATGTAAAACCAGCATATATTTCTCCTGTGATCCATCCTTATACATCTTGGTATCTCTTAGGATACACTGCAGTATACTACTCAATATACCAGTTCTCCCCTTTCTCAGGAAGGTTTTGGCTAGTAGGTCACCTAATAAACCTGCTTGTCCCATTTTCTGGTAGTCTCTTGTTAGTTGGCTTAATCTGGGAGCTGTTATTCACTCTATTGGAGAGCAACTGCCAAATAAGTGGATCCCTTCTTTATTTCTATTTTCAGTGACTCCTGACAGTCGATTTATGCATCATATATGTGGGAAGTCCAACAGTACACACCATCTTTTTCATGGTTCTTTCTACTAGTAAGGTATTGGCCAAACACTCACAGCAGAGCACCCCAAGAAGGCGGCAGTTCATAACCAGCACCATCTGGAAGTAGGAAGATGTCTTATCTATTGAATAACTGTTGTCAAGGTTTTGATTAATGACCAGAGTAAAATGAGCAGGAACCTGGCACACAACCCAAAACCTGATATCCAACCACAATTAAAACTGCCGGGTAGGTTATTTAGTGCCCATGAAACCTTCCCCAAATCTGGTGGGGTCCCACTTGTGGAATCATCTACTATCCCCAGCTAGCCAGCTCTCTGGAGAGATATACATTTCTCTCACTGGACTTGTGGATTTCACTATTCCTATATATGGGCTGGTCATCTTTGGGAAGATCACTCTCTTACCTCAAGTTAGCCCCCATCTTATGGTGGGCCATGCCCTCTGGCCTGTCTTCTGCTGAAACAACCTCCAGTAAGAGTGCTGCCACAGCATGAAACCCTGACAGAAGGGGTGATATTTATTTAAAGATGAAGTGTTTTTATACTCTTAAGGGGATATGGCCTTCTGACGTGCCTTGAGGATAGTAAATAACTCATTGGTATCGCAAGGCTCATATAATGCTAATTGTTCTGCATGATCGGAATCATGTTCGGTACTTTTATGAGCCATTGATTTAAGTGTTAAGATTTGCATGCCTATTATGTGTGGCAGGTTAGGACAGGCCCTGAAATGATACATGATAAGGAATGCTGTCGCAGCAATAAGGGTAAAATGACCTGTTTATACGGTGAAGTTCATGCCATATGTATTGAGAAATGTAATATTTATAGATAAACCTCTGTAATAGCTATCAAGAAAATGACTGGGTAGAAGACAAACACCACTGTATCAGGAGCAAAGTTAATGTATGTAGGTTGAATCTGATTGATTAGAATTTGATATCATTTCTGACACCCTTATTTGTAGGAAACGATCTCCGACATGATGAGACCATTTCTAGTATTTTGGAATATAGCTTTTTTATATATTTTTTGAAATGATGGCATAGCATCAGAGATTGGTTCCTAGAAATAAGGGTGTCGGAAATGAGGCGGGTGCCTGGGATTTAGATTGGTAGATTTAGAGAAAATCTTGTCCGGAAATAGAGAAATCACTGAAAAGTGACAAACAGAACATAGTGTTCTTCTCCTCACTATTTGCCTTTCTTTTATAATTTGCTGCCTAAAGCAAAGTTACGACAATACTAATATACATAACACAGCCCCTTTATCCCAAAATTATCATTTTTATCCTAACTTATGCTTTCTTAAAGTTAATACTTGCCACGATGGACTGCCTTTTTTAAATAATCAATACAATGTAGTGAAGCAGCTTCAAAACGAATTCGAAAACAACTATATAGGGGCTTGGTATGGAGCCATGACCCCTCCAGGAGATGAGAGATATGATGCCGCTTACTACTGCTATTGTTAAAGTATGTTTGTTAAACTTAAGTGATTGGAGGGGGACCTTAGCAGAGAAAGTATTTGTAGAGAAATTGTAGCAGGTTAAACCTAACTAAAAATTCTTATCATTTTCAGTCAAATGTACCTGGTCTAAACTAAGTAGTTCAGATTAAGAATGTTAGGCTTAAAATATGGGCCTGATTGCACAGCAGTGGCTTTAGTAATAAGCCTAATAACTAATTTAGGGATGGAGTGGACAAGCCCCAAGTTTATTCACTCATAAATAGATCTGTAATTCTGCTAAACTGTAGTAAGAATTAAAGCGTGACAGAAAAATCCTTTAATACACCAGCTCGGCAGAAGCATTGCTTTGAAAGTTTTTTGCGGGCATTATAAAAATACTAAATATAAGCCAAATTGATATTCTGGTATTACGACCAGCAATAGAATTGATTTTTAAAGCGAGTTACTTGAGAGCGAAAACAAGTTACTTACATATCAAAGCTGTTAAAAAGTCACTCGAGTGGCGATCGGTTTAAGCGAAAAATCGAGTCAAGCTTATGGAGGTTTATTTAATAAATAGATCCAAAAAGAAATAAAACCTAAACTTGAAAGGCCATATTTTCAAGAAAAACGAATGAAAATGTATTAAGTCCTTTCTCAATCCTCTGCCTTTAAGTCTGAGCGACGTGGCGCAATGAGAGGATTAAGTTGAGCTAAGTATGTAAGAGACCACCTATAGAAAAGCAGAAGTAAGTTCAAAGTAGCTAGTCAGTTTATGCGACCAGAAATAAGTTCACAAAGGATAATTGACTTACATAAGATACATGCACACCAGAGTCATAATTGACATGGTACGGAAAAGCCTAAAAGTAAGTTGATTTAGCTTCTAAGAGTAAAAAATTCCAAAGTGATGAATTCAGGAAAGGTGAAAATAAGTACGCCTCAAGCTTTGTAAGTAACCACTTTTCTAATGTTTCTTTTACACAGGTTGAGCAGAGGAAATCTCTTACGTTGGGTCACAGCCCTTAGCAGGGAAGCAATAGAACCCTGCTCCGATGCAAAGGGAAAGAAAGGTAACAATCCATAAAGGCCAAGTAGACATGATTATTGTTGAAAGATTGGAGCAAAACTACAAAGCAGCTGGTTTATCTTAAAAATGATATCCCGCTGCTGAGTACTGTATAAGGCACATTCGAGTTTGTGCTCAAAAGTGACTGGCTCATGCAGCTATGGAGTTGTTCCTTTGATTAGCTGGATTAATAGAAAGGAGCCTATTCCTTCTATAAGCAGCTTCTAAAGCAATAGCAAGTTCTATCTGACGTTGTACTAAAAGGAATGGTTTATCATCAAAATATCGCTGAAATCAGAAACAAATGGATGTAAAAGCGCCGTGATCTATCAGCTTAGCTGTTAAATCTGACTATTCAAAACATCCACGATGAAGAAACTCCTGGTATATATTTCGCTTTGATTAGATCATAGGCTTAATAAAATTTAAGCAAAAGGCCAATTCTTAGAATTAATTGTCTACATGACCGCATTAATTAGCATTAGTCTATCTACATCAAAGCATAAACCCCTGGTATTTGCCCTTTAGATGAGAAAGATGATTTTCTCCAGGTAGTGCCATCCTGTTAATTAATATCAACTTATCTAGGGTTGCAGCAGACAAAATCCAGTCCAATCCAGGTGTTTGCCTGAATTTAGGTATCTAAATACGATCCTTTCAGGAGCTGTGAATTCCTCTGACTTGGGGAATCCAATTCTCCCTGAAGGATTTGGGAGAAGGCTTTCTTCCCTCTGGAATTCAGCACCACCTGCTTGGTATACAGTGGAAAATCAACAGGCAAAACAAAGGGTGTGTGGTATAGTGGTTTTCAAAGCTATGGTGCTAAGCAAAAAACTGAGATTTAAGCAAAAATAACTTGTCTGTAAATGAAATCAATGAATCTCAGAACAAAATCAAGGTGAACCCAAATCTATTGTTAATCAATGTAAATCCATTCTTAATTTTTGTTTGTATCTGAGTTGGTTTCACTTACATACAAGTTTTTTTTCACTCAGTGCCACAGCTTTTAAAACTACTGTAAGTTATTTGGCTTAAATGTTACTTCCTTGCTTAGTGTCATAGCTTTGAAAACAACTATAAAAATAATAATAAATTGATAAGTATGATATATTTAACAAGTAAAATTTAACAATTTAAAAAGGCTACTTGCCAGGAATCACTTCCCTGACAACAGTTGTCTGATGGATGAAGACATATCCCAACTCCCAAATCTGGATGATCTAAGCTACTGCTGCTCAATTAACTGACAAGCAATTGTCCTTATGCCCTAAAGTAATGCAGATGCAAGTACAACTTCTAGGAGTTCAGTACCATGATGGATCTAAAAATAACCTGCACTGTTGTCATGGCCTGGGTTGCCTTCAGGGGAACCTTTGGTCAAAGGAAAGGGTTGAGCTGAAAAGCCCAGTAGATGACAGGGCTATCCTCATCACATAGTTGGTAGTGGTGACCCAAAGACACCACACTCTCATGTGGGGGGATCACTTGCTCAGCGAGTCCCATCATGGTTAGGTAGGAAAACTCAAGCTTACTGTAATCATGTGATGAAGCGGAAGAAACAAGAGGAAGTTATCCTGTGATGGCACTCATGGTCAGGCTTGGCTGGGCAAGTTGTTGGAGCAGAGGAACACAGCAACCTCCAGAATTAACTCATACATAATGGAACATCCTCCATGTCAACAATTTTAAAAAAAATTGCTTTATCTTTTATAATTTCAATTAAAAGCTCAAAATAAAAACCAAGCATTGCTTCTATTATCAGTGTCAATTGTTTAATCAAGAAAAAATAATCTTTAATATTGAAAATAAGAAAAATATTTTTGGAATTGTTGACATGGAGGATGTTCCATTCTGTATTTGTTAATTCTGGAGGTTGCTGAGGAACACCAGGAAAGAAGACAAGAGGTGCAGGAGCAGAAACTATCTCCTGATCCAGCACTCTGGGGGAGGAACAGGGACAAACATTGGTTGATTAAAGGCAGAAAAAAGTTGCTCTGTCTCTCAGCGCTGGTGTTGAAACTGCAGACACTCTCTATTAGATAGCACTAGCAGTAGGAGATGTGATATTGTAGTAAACTCCTGCAAAGTAAAAATTCTCTGATTGCATTAACCAGCAGAACATTTATTAAGTTATGCCAACAGAGAAAGAATTTCCAACTTCCTCAGCTACATACTCGTGAAAAGTTGGCTCTAGGCTCAGCAGCGCATCTTGATTGGCTAGCTGGTCACATGCCACCATTTCCCTGGCACTGGCATCTTCTGATTGGTTACCCAGGGGTGGCAACACACTATTTTAATGTCCTGGTGCTTGGGCCAACCCTTGTGGTCTTTCAGAGAGCTTTTGTAAGAGAGGGGTGTGTGAGAGAGAGGGGCTAAACCAACTAAGTTTGGCTCCCATCCAGTGCAGGAATGATATGGCTGCTTGAAGTGGCGTCCAAAGAGAGGACGCGGCAGATAGTCGGGGGAAGTAAGAATCCCGACCCATCAGGATCATCCCACCAAGCAACCAGGAAGTACACTTGGGAGGATGCTCTTTGATCTCCAAACCGTCCTCTTGGGCCTGAACACCAGAAACCATGGAGAAAGGAGGCATTGGAGAGCTCAAACTAGGGGGCACCAAGGGAGCCGGATTGAGAGCAGGATACTTGAGGTCATTGCAGGTGAGACTCCTTACCACGTTTTTGCTGGTGGCCAGAATATTCTGAGTGTGCCCAAGGATATACTCAAAAATCTGCATGAATTGATTGGGGTCGTTCCCCACATGGAAAAATGAATAGGAAATACAACTCCAAAGATCTGGAGAAGTAGTCTATATCAACACCAATACAGGGGCCAGGGTAAAAGCCACAAACTTTGCAAAAGAAGTCAGCATCTGAACCAGAAGAAGAAAGAAAACCAAAAGAGGGAGACTTAGGATTCAACAGGCTTTTCTGTTCTTTTGTGAAACAAAGTTACAGATGGCAGGGGCTCAAACCACAGGGAATAAAAAAAGCTTTTTTTGAGCTGAAGGAGAAGTTGTCTGCGGTCTATACGTCTCTAAACAAGCAGTGAGAGGTGCTGCTTTGATGTATATAGAGAGAAAGCAAAAGCAGGGCAAACAAGAGACAATTTTGAACTTAAAGTAAGTATTTATATGAATTATACTAGCTAAATTTAAGGTTTAAACTAGTATTTTGAAAGTGACTAAGGTAAAGGGTTACATCAATACTAACACTAACTCTAGGTGATACTAAGATGACGCCGTAAACAAAAGGGTAACAAAAAAGGTAAGGGAGGTATGACAGCTTTACTAACAGCTTATAGAAAGAAAAAAGGAGCCAACAAAGGGGCTCAAAATCCAGTGAACTGAAAAGCTAAAACTTTAATTGTGTTGTGAATGCCGCCATTCACCATGTTTTGATTTTGCCTTCAATGGGTTATTTTGAGGATGAATCTCTCTCTTTTGTTTTCACCCTTTGAAATGACTCTGGCTCCAAATTGAGATTTTCAATTGTTTGGTTTCCTGATTCTGCATAACTCACTCTCCCCACTCATGCTTGTGGCGAGTGATCCTACCATCCATGTACTGTTTTGTGGTAAAGCTACACAGTATATATTGTATTTCACTTTCATCAATAAAAAATAAGTTATATTCACATTTTTGACTTTGTGTTTCCAAGTACTTTGGCGCCTCTCTTTAGCCACAACTAGTAGAGATTATTCATTTAGGGCCACAAGGTAATTTCTTAGCCTTCCCTGCCATTCTAACCAAGACTTAGTACAAATCCAATCCTAAGGTTAGGATTTCCTGTTGTGACTCTGTGCCGTGCCTCAGATCATGACAAAAATGGTGCTCACTACAGGGGCTGTAAGCCCCTCAGTTCTCCCTTTTGCAACCATGTTTTCAGGACCCTCATCTCCTCCCATACAAGAGCCAACTTTGCCTGAAATTACCAGTCCTCCTATTGAGGAAGACATTGCCAACCTGCCTATTGTCCCTACTGTGCTGAACCTTGTAAATGGTCCCTGCCTAATGGCCTATTCTTTGGGTACCCCTGACTTGGAACAAGTCATGGCGGTAGCCCTGGGATTAGCCTGTGATAGGGCCATCCCTCCCTTCCAGCTTCAGTTCAGCCAAGCAGAATACTATGAATTGATTGTAGCTCCACAATTTCCACAGCATCTCATCCCAGCAGCTGGCTCTGCTGAACACATATTGTCATCCTTTGTACAACCCGCCTTAGCCCACCATCAAATGGTGTTAGGGCTCCATGTCAGGAGATTTCATCTCACCAAGCTGCTGTCACTCATCACTGGGATCAGTTTGCGGCCTACCAGCAGTGGATCTACTCCCTGTTTTCCTTGGTATCAGACAATCAGCGCAACTCTGTCACCTCCCAAACCCGCTTGGTCAATTCCATTGAACAAATGTGCCAGTCTATCCCCAAGTACATCAGAGAGCGTCTACATGAGCTTCACCAGTTGGAACATCCCTGGCGCACCCAAGTAGATTCCACTCTGAACACCTATCTCACCAATTTTGAGCAACTTGTGCAGCAGCTCAACAAGTTCAATGCTTACTCCTTTGACCAATTACAGCAAGTAGCAGCCCTTGCTACAAAAGATCTCTGCAAAATTGGCAAAGAATTTGATCAAGAAAGGGCTGCTATTGCTGCTATCATTGCCAGACTTCAGAATCAAGTAAATGGATTGTCTACACCCAAACCAGATTCCCTGCCTTCTCCTTCATCTGATGACTTGATGAATAGAGAGCAGAGACTATGGGATGCCATTCAAGAGTTAAGAGCATCCACCTGCAGTCAGGATCACCCTACCAAAGCCCCTCAGCCAGATCCTCAAGTGCTTGCTCTGATGACTCAAGTTGCTGACTTACAACAAGAGGTTGCTACCTTGTGTGAGATGATGGCATCTACTGTTAGTCCAACTGGGGTTACTGACAAAGATGGCTGTTGCCCTGGCTTGTCAGGAGCTCCCCGCATTCACTGTGCTAGAGAGTTGATAGCTCTAGCTAATGAGGTGGACCATTTGAAAAAAGACCACTCTGAGCTTGATAAAGAAGTACAGGAAATGAGTGAGTTAATCAATTCAGTGAATGACAGGTTTGCTCCTTGCCTTTTGGTGGGTCCATCTCTTACCTCTTGACTGGCTGAACTGTCCTTGGTTGTAAATGCACAGGGCCAACGCATAGATGTTACTGAGCAGCAGATTACCCTAGCTAATAATACAGGCACTTGCACTTCTGAAACCTTGACTACCCTTGAGGAAAGTGTTTGCCAACTGTGGACCAGACAGCCCCCCTCCAAATCTGAAGCAGAATTCTCCTCATGCATAAATGTGCTCAATAGCAACAATGGTGGCCCAAAACCAGAAACACATCTCAAGCCTACCTTTAAGCAAGTCTTTGACCCCAAAAATTCTACCATTGCAGCTTTCCTAACTATCTACAAAACTGCCATGAGGAGAGCCTCTGATGAGGTTAAGAAAGAACACATTTAACCTTCCTGCACATGACCTGTCAAGAGGTAGTAGTGCCAGAGCTGTCCACCATCAAGACCTGGAAAATATGAAGCAACTTCTGATGGACAAATTTGGTGGTGACCTGTCAGGGATTCTTTCCCTGACTACATTAATTTTATTAATGGGTTAGAGTCTAGCACAGCACAAACAGAACACAACAAAGTTCTTAACATCATAGCCAATATGGATGGTAAGCTAGACGGGGATCAAACCTGAAACCCTAAAGAAGGGTACAACGTTAATATTGAATCAATGGTTCAACTTAGTTTATCTAATTATAATGATTATATTCATTCAGCTTTTGCTCTGGCTTTTGAACCAGTTTTCAAAAATGTTAATAAGCTACTTAACAACGTCACTTACTGCTTGCGCTCTGATTGGCTGCAGCTGTTACCCTTGCCGCTCTGGAATCAATTGAATCTATATTTGAGTCAAGCTCCGTACTTAGTTTCAAGCGACTATCTGAACACAGCCTGCTTAATTAAGTACAGCCTGATGGCTTATACTTGTATCCGCTTGTTTAACCACTTAACAATCAATATTATTAAGTTCCTTTTGTACCAGCAATTGAGAAAAGGTATTAATTTGATTTCCCATCCATGAAAATCCCTCTCATTCTCAAATATGCCACTTAAATGTCCCAGCCTTCATTGTAAGGGTATTTAAGTGAGTTATTCTTATCATTTCTCTTTGTTCCAACAATAAGATTATTACTCTTCTAGCTACTCCTTCATTTTTTGATAAACACTCCTTTTGAAGCTATGAGGGGAATTCTTTTCCTATCCTGGTTTCTAGCCTACTTCTTGACCCAGGTGTACGCCTTGGAAAATCCAACTCCTACAACCAACTGGTATAATTCCTCCCCAGATGACACCCACCAGAAGGAATCCCTTGCCCATGGATGGTTCAAATATCCTTCTGGACACTGGGGACGTAAATTCCACTATCGCCGCTTGTTTGCTACCCCACCCACTGAACCTACTCTGGTTAGACCTTATGCCTCCTTTTACCTCTTGACGTATTTGGTGGGCTACTATCTACTTGGACAATTCAGTTCTATGTTTGGGAGATTTGCTTATCTGGGATAACTTGGACATCTTGCAATAGTCACAGTTCCTATTGGTTCAGTAATAGCAGGCTTGAATGTAGGGGCCTTGGCCCATCAGCTGGGAAGTTTATTCCCCGCTAAGTGGGTCCCTGACAGACCTTAGTTCAGAAGTGAAGAAGAATACCTTCATGCACATTGCTTTCAAACCAAAGGAGACCCTAGCTGAATTTGAAGATAGATTCTACATTGAAGGACAGTGACTGATTACAAGCCACCAACTGACTGCACATGAAGCATACATGGCTTGCGCTCAAGCCCTCAAGGTTAATCAGCTCCTGTGTCTTCCCTTCAAGGCCCATAAATCCATGCTTTCTTCCATGAAGAGCATAAAGACACTGTTGCAAGATATGCATCTTAACCATTCTGGGGCAGTTGTGCAGGAGAAATATGCCGCTTCTAATTCTGGTTTGTCTTCCTGTGGCCCTCATATCCTCACAATGAACTTATAAAATCCTCCTAGACGTCAAGGCTTCCACAACTGTGGCCAGATAGGTCACCATTCTCAAGTCTGCACCAATCCTTGGATTGAAGGGGCTTATTCCAAGGAACAGGCGGGAAAAGAACAGTCAACCTAGAGGCAGAGACACTCTTGGTTGTCAATTCTTCCCTGTCTCCTTCAATCCCCCCTCCATTGCTGACTCTGAGCCTGCAGATACTGGGGCTCCTCCCATTCTGTTGTTATTTCATGACATCTCTGATGACTCTGATATGGATGATTCAGATGTGAAAGATCCAAAAGCCTATGGGTATTCAGTTCTTGCTGTCCCTGAAACTATTGCAGTCCCTTATAAGCTATGTTCTGGGAAAACTACCACGACTGCCAAGCCCAGCCTGAAGCCAAAGAGGTTGTCTCTTGCCCATACCTCACTCAAGCTAAGAGATCCCCTGTGCCTGTCAAGTCTTCCAATGAAGCTACTGAGGTTGCTGACACTGTATTCAAAAATGTCTCAGTCTTGCTTCCTCTCCAGACAGTCTGTGATGATCCACATGTAAGAGGTTTTGCAGGCAAGGGTTTATTTGGCTTCAAATAAAGACGCTATGCCCCAGATTGACAATGTGTTGTTGGTTGATTACAGGTAGAGGCCTAGTAGGGAATGATGCCTACTAGGGACAGTAAGGCCTAGCTAGTAGGTGTAAAGACTACTAGAGGCAGATGTTGCCTCCACCCAGCAGAAGATACTAGCTGCTGTGGGCTAGAGTTCTTCACCTAGCAGGGAACTGTGGCTGCAAAAGGGTGAATAATGAGATAGCTAGAAGGAAACTTTGTCTGTTTGAGGCAGAGAAGGTTTTGGACCCCTGGCAGGTAGCGCTGGCTTCCAGGGAGGGGAAGAGCTCTGAGTGCTCTAGGTACCCTGATACGCTTACAGGAGGTCTGTGAGCAAGCATCCTACCTAACAGACTGGTAGGGTGTCCTCGTTTATGTCCCCATGGGAGCTTTGGGGAGAACCCAAAGTGAGTATTGGAGGGCATGAATTTTCTTAGAGGTGTCATCAAGGCGGTTTGCTTGGGAAAGCAAGCTGCAAAAAAGGTGTGATCAGGCCTCTGGGAAGTAGAGCTGATTACTCTGCAACTAAAAGCCCAGAATTAATCACCTGGGTGAGTAAAAACAACGGCATAGGCTTTGAGGATCTATGGTTGGACGGCTTAAGTGGGATGCCACTTTCAAGGGCCCAGGCAAACTCCAGTTCAATGTAGACTAATGCCTGGGTTTACAGGTTCTGGTAATGGGGGCTGAGATAAAGAACCAAGGTGGTTCACTGAATCAGCAGAGAAGACTAGTGAGAGGAACTGTTTGATCACAGAGAAGGCTAGTTGAAGGACTGTTGGTTCATATTGAAGTTTGGAACCAAAAAGGTTCATTGTGCAGATGGAACCAAGGCAGTTCTTAGTAAGGATAAGCTGAAGGGCTTAAAGATCATGATGCAGTAATAGCTGGTCTTGATGCAGGAATGACCAGAAGACTGATGAAGTTGTCTAAAGTCTGAAGAGGAACTGTTTGGTGCACTAAGATGGACTGATTGCTGATTTGTTGATTAGCTGAAGAGCTGAGAGATGTGATTGAAGAACTGGTTGAAGGACCATAAGATGTTAGTACAAGACCAGGAGATGACTTGGAAGGACTAGCCAGACTGGATGCAGAGACTGGGAAAGCTGATTTTGGTGTCTTTAAAGAGGAAATATGAATAGAAAGAAGCAGTTAAATAATACTTAAATGCTGCCTAAATATGTTAGAAAAAATTAACTATCATATGTTCAGAAAGAAAGAAAAAAAGAAAGAAAGAGGAGAAAAAATGGTTTTCAGTGTGTTAAAACTGTAAATTTATTAAGTGGAAATTAAGCCAGAAAAGAGCAAGAAAGAGGCCAGAAACAGGACAGAGAAACTGTAAGGGAAAAGAGCAAATTTTGCCAAGAACAACTAAGAGAGGCAAAAGGTCAAGCAGTGAGAGAGTTTGGAGTTGCAAAATGTTGAGAAAAACACAGGGAAACACAGAGAAACATTTTAAAATTGAGGGGAAAAATTTGCTTAAGTAAAACATATGCAGAAGCGCTCAAGATTTGCTGGGAAAACGTGACAGGAATCACAGCAAAACTGTTTGAAACACAGAGCAGTTGTTTACCTGGAGCAAGACAGCCTTGGGTTTGAACCAGGGTCAAGAGCAAGTCATCCGGGGAAACCTTTTGGTGAAACCATTAAATTGAGGCGTATGATTGGCTGCAAGCTGGAGTCTATTTAATCTGTGTTTTGAGGGCTTTAACTTAAGAGTTAAAGCCCAAAAAATGAGGAGCAGAAGCAGAAAATTCAGGGCTTTCATTGGATGAATTAAGTTCTAAAGTTTAATATATTATAGAGAGAGAAAAACTGGATAGTTTAAGATTTTGAAAACCAGAGTCCTAAGAGAGATTCTTGGTCTGAAACAAGGAGCTATAAAAGGGGGAGCTATCTAAGACTCTTAAGGGACTGGATTAAGTGGATTACAAAGGCCACAAAAACTACAGAAGGAGCTAGAGACCAAGCTAAGGAAGCCTGATCTGGATCATACCACAGGAGCCCAAGACAAAGGAGCAGGAGTCTAAGACCAAGTACAAGGAGTCCAGGAGATTGTTAAAGGACTCCAAGTATTGGCAAAACCTTATTGTTCCCTATACACAGGCCTTATATCAGAAGGTTTCTAGGGGGATCTTCCTTCTGACTGTGAATAAAAAGCCTATTATGACTCCTACCCAAATTTCTCATGATAAAATAATATAAGCTCTATGAGTAAATTACCCTACATCTTCTACCCTAGCCAAGGGGAGGAGGAATCCTATCACCGAGGTTGCAGGAGATTTGCCTCTAGTAAGTCTGCCCAAGAGGAGTGGTAAAAGGTGACTAGGCATCTTGAAATAACAGATAGAGGAAGGGAGTTTATAGGAGCTGAAGTTACTAGGCTGTTACAGGATTGGTATCAGCCTACAGAAGAGCTAGCACCCGCTGAAGCACAAGTATATGATGGAGACGCTTGCCTAGTAATTGGGAAGGTACTGGGAGAGTTTGCCCTTATGCAGGCCAAGTACAAGCTCCTAACCAACCACTCACCACTGTTGGGGAATGACAACTCCTCCAAGCTGGTCCCTGGCTATAACCCAGGACATACTTTGGGGACTGGTGACCAGGAACTCCACACAGTCTATAAGGAATTCCTGGGCCTAAGATGCATGATTGAAAAATGGGACAAAGAACAGGCAGAAGCCCAAGAGATTCCAGCTGTCCTCCCTCCCTTTGGTTGTACTACCACTTGTGTGGAGATATCTATTCAGAAGGTGAACATTAAGGCCATCTTAGACACTGGATCTCCTGTCAATGTTGTCTCCTCAAAGTTTGTTAAGAAGCTCAAGCTTGCCCCTGACCTCAACTACCACCAGTTGTATGGTACAACTGGGCTATCCATGACTTGCGCTATAGGATCTTATTCTGCTCTTCCTATGCGGTTTGGCAAGCTACTCTTGGCTGCACCTGTTGTTGTCTTGGAGAATGAGAGCTACAACCTCCTTGTTGGTACTCAATTCCTTAGGGAATACAATGGGATCATCAACTTAAAGGACGGCTACCTCTCTAACTTAGGGTATGAGGTCCCTCTGTTCTTTGAAGAGCCAGTTAAAGTTCCCAGGAAGCGCCTCAAGACATGTGCCTTAGAATATCCCACTGGTGTTTTAACTCTAAAATACTGCACCCATTCCTCCAACATGAAATGTCATCCTATGGCTTGCCCTGCATCTGAAGGGATTCCTCTCTTAGCCACCTCTGCTGTAACTATTCCCCCTGAATCTCAGGCTATCCTAGACTCCCAAATATCATATGAGTTACCTGAGTGTACGTTTCTAGAGTTATACTCTCCTCCCTTGCTAGGACGCAATGAATCCTATCTCAGTCCAGAAATCTTGGATGTCTCTCATAAAGACCCTGTTTAATTGCTGGTTGCCAACTAAACTGCTCTCTCTATACATGTGTCAAGAGGGCAGGTTTTTGGCTATGGCAAATTGTTGAATGTCCCTGATGTCCTATCACTATATCCCTTTTTACGTTCCGGGACTTTGATTTACCTGAAGACAAGCCACAAGTCCTATACTTTTTCACTGTTCAAGACTTTCCACAACTATCCCTGTTTCAACAGAAAGAAGTGCTTGACCTACTGGATCAGTTTTCAGATATATTTTCTAAAGATAGCACTGATTATGGTCTAGCCAAAGGCATTATTCATAAGATTGATACTGTTAATGCTCCCCCTTCCTTGCTAAACCTTATCGCCACAGTTGTGTGGAGGATGCCCAGGTGTCTAAAGAACTCAAACAACTTTTAGACACTGGACTGCTTGCTCCTTCCCAAAGTCCATGGGCCTCCCCCTTGCTCATACTGAAGAAGAAGGATGGAGGTCATTGTATTGTGATGGACTATCAACAATTGAACTCTTTAACCAAAAAGGATTCCTATCCCTTACCACTCATTGATGATGCTCTTCACCGCCTTGGGGGTTCCAAGTTCTTCTCTGCTATGGACCTAGCCTCTGTGTACTGGCAAGTTGATCTCTCTCCCAATTATAGACAAAAGGCGGCGCTTTATCACTTCTGAAGAACTGTTTGAGCCTACACACATGTTGCAAAGACTCTGCAATGGTTCAGCTACTTTCCAATGAGCCATGGACTCCATCCTCCATGATTTGAAGCTCTTGTGTGTCCTAGTGTACTCAGATGATATAACAGTCTTTAGTGCTACCTTTACCAACCACCTGCCTCATCTCAAGGAAGTGTTCATAAAGATTTGAGAAGCTGGTCTTAAGTTAAAACCATCTAAGTGTGCCTTCTTCAAGGAACACCTTGAATTCTTGTGACATAAGGTGACTCAGACTGGAATTTTCCCCATGACTAAAAAAGTTGAGGCCATTGACAAAATACTTCCACCCATCAATCTGCAAGAGGTTCAAGTCTTTTTGGGCATGATGGGTTACTAAAGACAATTAATCCCCAACTTTGCTGATACTAGCAAGCCCTTGGTCCAGCTGTTGCGTAATGTTCCTTTTGAATGGACCGCCAGCCAGCAACAAGCCTTTGAGACCCTTAATCAAAAACTTAAGAAGGCCCCTATCCTAGTATTTCCTGATTACAATAAGGAGTTCATCCTATATACTGATGCTAGTGACCTGGCCATTGGTGCCATCTTAGCTCAATTGGATGATGAAGGTGTGGATCACCTTGTAGCTTATACCTCTTGTGTCCTGAATAAGCATGAGAAGAATTACAGTGTAGCTGAGAAAGAGTGCCTTGCTGTGCTGCATGCCGTCAAGCAGTTCTGCCATTACGTATATGACACCCACTTCACTGTGGTTACTGACCACTCTTTGCTCAAATGGTTACAACAACTTAAGGAACCAGAAGGACAACTAGCTAGATGGGCCCTCTGCCTGCAAGGGTACAGCTTCACTGTGCTGAACTGCCCTGGAATTCAACATCAGAATGCTGATGGACTGTCCAGAATGCCCATTCTTGCTCTACACCCTGATAAGGCTGACAGGTTGTACAAACTAATTGGATATCCTTCTTCATGGGAGAACAAGACAGAAGAAGTTTGAGTCGTCTTTTCTAAATTATCTGAAGACACACTCATTTGTGACAATCAGCTTTTCAAGAAAGTACAAGACCAGTACCTACCTTATGTACAGCCTAGCCTTTGTCTTTTGGTGGTGCTTCAAGCTCATAAGGAGACAGGACATGGAGGTGTTGCCAAGACTTATGCCTGGCTCCAGAAGAACTACTTCTGGGGAAATCTTTGCCTGCTGATTCCAGATGTAAATTCACTGCTACCTCTGGTATTTGGATCAAACTGTTTCCCCCACCACACCAAAAAAGGGCCAAAAATTACAGCCAAGCCACTCAATTCTCTAGGAGATTTAGCTCATACTGTTGATGAGAGATTTGTTCTGGCCTACCCTGCAGACCCCCCAGCTTTGGCTGCCCCGACCTGGGAAGAAACACTGGTCAATTTGGACTATTTGTTAGTATGGTGTTGTCCTCTCATAAAAACAATCAGGAACGCCCAATCAAATAATGCCACATCTATGACCAGAAAATCAAATGGACCTCAACTGGTTGAGGAGTCTTCCAGCCAATCAGGTGGTCCCACATAAATTACCCTGAAACCCTTCAGCACCCCTGGCTCTGGCCAGCAAATTTTATCACCCAACTAATCATATGCAACTCAAAACAGTCAGGTGACCTTCTCGCAGTAACTTATCTCCTTTTAACAATGCCAGGGGACTTTGGGTCCCCTGCTTGTCAATTTTCCAATTTATTAAAGTTTTGGATCCTGTTGCACTTAGTTTTAAATTTGTAGCCTTAGTTGGACCTATGTTTGAGTTCCTATCATCTAGAGATTTTAAAGTGTTAGTTGCTACTTTAACTCTTACCTCAACCCAACCCGCTTTGAACCCAGCTCCTCTTCTGGGATCTTCAGGAGAAGCTTTGACTCTTAGTTGTTGTTTGTTTTTTTTGCTTTCAAAAACTAAAATTGAACCTAAAATTTTAGTTAGTATTCAATTTAAAAATCTACTTAATTTTGAATTTTACCTTCAGTTTCTTGATTTTGAACCTGTTTTCATTTTCAAGACCGCCAAGCCACCTGAGACCGCTTCCAAATCTTCCAAAGACTACTCTGTTGCTTCCTGCTGGGTTTTCACTCCTGATACCCCCAACCTCCATATTTTTTATTGGTTCCAAAACAAAAACCACATTTTAAAATTCAGAATTCTCTGGGGAATTCAATTATGATCCTCCCTGTCTTGAAGTTTGTGGTGTTTTCACTGGCCCCCTTTTTGTTACTCCTTTGGTCCACCTCCCCCAACTTATGGTCTTGCCTCTCTTCTTCTGCCTGCCTTGTTGGAGACAACCCTGTTAGTCTACTACACTTTCCTGGTGAACTCTTCATCTCTGGGGAGGCTGTAGTCAAGAGTTTAAAATGCAATGACTTGGACCTCCATGCTGATGACTATGCTGTGCTTGCCCCATATTGGGTAAAATGCTGGAGTTGACCCCTCCTAGCTTGGATGGGAACAACTTGGTACCCCTCCAAGCACCTGTAAAGCCGCCTCCCACTCCCACTTGTACGCCCAGGTTGCTTGCCGGTCTAGCGTTGATGGGGCTGAATACTTACTTCCCACAGTTGTCTCATGTGTCCTCCCTTTGGTCCCCCCTCTGAGCAGCCAACCCAGTACTCCACTGGGCAGCATACTGGTGGTTTGTTTCACCAGGATGGGATCCAAACTTGGTTAGTTTAATCCCCCTCTCTCACACCAGATGTCATTGCTAGTTGCCATGATTGTCAGCTCCAACAACCTAAAGCTGCCGCTCACAAGTTCAAGCTAGTCCCCCCTCAACATGCATTTCACGCTGTCAGTATTGACGCTGTAGGACCTCTCCCTTGCTTCCTCTCTGGTTGCCACTTCATCCTAATTGCTGTTGATCATTTTAGTAAGTGGGTAGAAGCCTGTTCTACTAAAGACATCACTACCAAGACTACCGCCGCCTTTCTGCTGTAAGATGTATTCTTTTGCCATGGTTTTCCTCAAGTGTTGTTGTCTGACAATGGGAATAACTTTACTGCCAAGCTAGTAACCTCTGTTGTTGAAGCCTTGGGGTCTCACCAGTCTTCTCTGCCCCCTATAATCCTTCCACCAATGGGGCAGTTGAGCGCGCAAATTCAACTCTGGTTTCAATCATGAGGAAACTCACTTACTCTGACGCTGCCAACTGGGATCTAAACTTACCCGCTGCTCTCTTTGTCTATTGCCTTAGCAAACATTGTCTTACTGGGTACTCCCCTTTTTCTATGCTGTATGGTTGTGAAGCCACCACTATGTTGCTCTTGGGGGGCCCTTACTCTCCTCTGATAAGGCCATGAACCCTGATGACCATATCTGTCACAAGTGACAAACTCCTATCAACTATGCTTATTGAAAAGCCTCAACTACGGGATTCAAACCCTGACACCCTGCGGGCTGCCAGTCCGCAGGGCCAGCCTCCCGCAGTTTTTTGGGCTCAAACTAGAGCAGGATTTGACTTTGAAAAATCCTTTGAAGCTTGATGAATCAAATTTATCTACATCAACACTTCTCACACTAAAGGTTCCTGTTAACTCAACCAATCAGAAGGCGGGCCCAGCCATAGATACCAAAATAACTTGGGCCCACGCAGAAGGGGAATCAGAGAGCCTTTTCATAGAGCGCAAGCCACCCAGAGACAACCAATTCCACAACCCAACAAGGAAGTTAGGCATTCTCAGTTTGAGCCAGCCAATGGAATAACCCCCACAATGAATGCCACCAAGGACTGGGAAGACCTGGTTAATGGGAAACCCCAGACCAAGGGAATTTGTGAAAGTTTTACCATGACAGATGGGCATACTTATATCCTGGACTTCCAGGAAGATGCCCATCATCATTCTTGCAATAAAGTGACATGAACCTTTGGTTCAACCAGATCATACCTTATTTGTTATTAGTTCTACTTCATTTACAGCCTATGTCTTGTGGTGTCAGGGACCCACTTGGCAGGGAACAAGTTCCCTAGATGGTGGGCCAAAGCCCCTAAGTTCAATCTTGCTATTACCGAGCTGATAGGGACTGTGACCATTGCAAGGTGTCCTAGATGACCCAGGTAAGCAAATATTCCAAGCATAGAACTGAAACATCCAAGTAGATAGTAACCCACCAAATACGTCAAGAGGTAAAAGGAGGTGTAAGGTCTAACCAGAGCAGGTTTGGTAGAAGGTGGAGTAAACAAATGACCATATTGAAATTTATGTCTCCAGTGGCCAGAAGGGTATTTGAACCATCTGTGGGCAAGGGATTCCTTTTGATGGGCATCATCTGGAGAAGAGTTATACCAGTCAGTGGTAGGTGTTGGGTTTTCCAAGGTTGATATCACTGGCAAGAAGGAAGCTAGAAAACAGAACAGGAATAGAATTCCTCTCACGGCTTCAAAAAGTAGTTATCAGAAGGTAAGTGAGTGGCAGGTATAGAATAAAATCTTTATTGTTAGAACAAAGAGAAATGATAAGAATGGCTCACTTAAATACCCTCACAATGAAGGCTGGGAGGTTTGAGTGCCATTTTTGAGAATAAGAGGGATTTTCATGGACATGTGATCAAATTAATACCTTTTCTCAAATACTGATAAAAATGGAACTTAATAATATAAATTGTTACAAGGTTGAAACAGAGAATCCAATGATAAGCCATAAGGCTGTAGATAATTAAGTGGGATGTGTTAAGGTAATTGCTTAAAACTAAGTACAGAACTTGGCTCAAATATAGAATCAATTGATTCCAGAGCAGCAAGGAAGACAGCTGCAGCCAGTCAGAGCGCAAGAATTAAGTGATGTTGTTAAGTGGATTATTAACCTTTTCAAAAACTGGTTCAAAAGTTGAATGAATAAGATAAACATAATTAGGTAAACTAAGTTTAATTTTTGATTCAGTATTAACGCTGGGCCCTTCTTTAGGGTTCTGAGTTTGATCCCCATTAATCTCCTTTTTCAAAAACAAACTGGTTATAAAAACATTGTTGTGGAGTTGTTTTGTAAAGAATTTCAGGCCAAGATTGTCAATAAAATTAATGTAGTCAGGGAAAGAATCCCTGACACGCAGTTCTGCACCTCACACTCACCTACCCCAAGAAACCGCGGACCAACTGCCCAAATTTTACTGTCCACCAGGAGCTCCCTTTGGCCCAGTACATTTCACCAAGTACCCACCTAACCCAGTGTTTTGGAGTTTACTCTAGAGGAAATCCTAATTCACGACCCTGAAGCTAGAACTAGAGAGACAGAAGTCCTTTACAGAGAAGGCACCAAAATTATCCAGGCCTCTCTGCTATTCCACGACAAGTATAATTTCCTGCCCGCGTATTTGGTTCCAATGACACTGCCCCTCACCCCGCGGCCCAACTGCCCACAAGAATCTGTTGCCACTAATGAATCCACTTCCACCCAGATATTTGGGGTGATGTATATCACCCTCACTGGACTGATTGATTCTATGGTGCCTGTAAGCGGACCTTGGACAGTCCTTGGGAAATCATTATCTTTTATTGTAAAGTTAGCCCCAATCTTGTGGTGGGCTCTCCCTGCTGGGCCCGCGGGCTGTCAGCCCGCAAGCTCTCAGGAACCCCCCACTGGTTGGACCCCTGACATTATGGCAATCTACCTCAAACACAGTTACCTGGGCCCCAAGATGTTGTTAACTCTTGGGGCATCTTGTATGCTATTTTCATTGATTTCAGCTTGCTATGCGTACAAGTTAGCTACCAACCTAATTACCTCAGCAATCTGACACCAAACTAGCCCTGAACAGAAAGACGCCCTGCTTGGTGATGAGAAGACCAAGACCCCAAACTTGCAGGTGCAGAACGTCATAGTAAACCAGACCACAACCAGAGTAGACATGCCCCAAATGGGGAAGCTCACCCTAGAAGAAGCCAGAAAAGCAATGCCAGTCCTCCGCCTCCACTTTCAAGCCAACACAAACTCATATTCCAATGACACCAAGAAAGTTCTTGGGGTAGCCTCCATGCTCTCCAGCAATCCCCTGGACTGGTTCAGGAAAGCAACCACCAAGGATGTTAAGTTCTTCCTAGACTACTCCCAATTTGAGAGAAAATTGATGGCCACAGGCAACAACCAAGATACCTGCCACCACACCCTAATCAGCTTACTGGACATCCAACAAGGACCACACTCTCAGCAAGCTTACACCAACGAGTTCCTGAAATTGAAAGCCAGGACCCAACTTGAGGACAAGCTATTGGCCATCTTGTATCGCCAAGGAGCCTGCCCTGCCCTGAAGGAGCTCCTCAAGCACCCCCCCCCTATGCTTGGCCTGGATGAATTACTTCTCTTATGCAGAGGGTTGAGCCTCAACCAAGAAGACACCCCCTCTTCCACCCAGCGTGCAAACCAAGCCCCAACACCCGGCAGACCAGGGATGTCCCCCAATAAACTACAGGACCACTACTGCAAAGGCTTGTGTTTCTATTGCCACAAACATGGGCACCTCACCAAGGCTTACCCCAAGAAGAGTAACTCCTCAGTTTCCTTGGCGCAAAAAACGCTTCTACTCAATCTTAAAAATTTATCCAAGTTGAAGCAAAAACATTCACAACATCCCAGACTGTTGGAGCTTTCCTTGATACCAGAGCAGAGGAGAGTTTTATCAATGCCACCCTTGCCAAGGACCTTGGACTGATGGCAACCAATGAAAGCGTCAAAGTAATCATGGGAAACAGCTCCCACAACTTGGGTTTCAGGTGCACAACCAAATTGCCCATGAAAATTGGGCAGAACTTGTACCCAGTGTTTCCCATCATCCTGAAAGGACTTCCCCACCCCCTGATCCTAGGGGACTCCTGGTCCCAAAGACACAGCGCTATTCTGAACTTCTGTAATCAAACTGTTGCCTTGAAGGGAGACAATTTGTTTGATGTGGTGCCGTTCCAGTTGGGCCCAACCAGTAAGGAACCCAACACACTCCTGAACCTGAGAATGGAACCCAGTGTGGGAAGCCTACCTTCCCCCTTGGAGAAGTGGAGCCACGTCTTCAGTGAGGAAGCAGCAACCCAGCTCCTCAGTCACTCAATCTACAACCACGCCATTGACCTGTTACCTGGAACCCAACCACACTATGGCCCCATATACAGCTGCACTCACTGCAAACAAGCAGCACTGAAGACATACCTGGAGGACATGACAAAAAAAGGGTTCATCTGGGTGTCAAAAAGCCCTTGCTTGTCACCCATGCTGTTTGTAGGGAAGAAATATGGCGGGATGCGTCCCTGTGTAAACTACCAAAAACTGAATGATATCACTGTAAAGAACTGCTATCCCATCCCCAACGCTGACGACCTTTGTGAGGTATTGACAGGAGCACAGGTGCACTCAAAAATTGACCTGAGAGACGCCTTCAACCAGATCAGAATCAAAGGAGACAAATTCAAGACAGCCTTCAAAACTAGATATGGTTTGTACAAGTACTTGGTCATGCTGTTTGGCTTGTGTAATGCCCCCAGCACTTTCCAAAGGATGATCAACTCTGAGCTTGGCAAGTACCTTGATCAGTTCTGCATAGCATATCTGGATGACATCCTCATATACAGCAAGTCACATGAGGAACACCTCCAACACCTTGACCAAATACTGGAGAAACTCTCACAGGCCAACCTAAACAACAAGCTGAAGAAATATGAATTCTTTCAGTCTGAAGTCAAATTTCTGGGATATGTGGTGAAGACTGGCGGTTTTGCCATGGCGCAGGACAAAGTGGAAGCAGTAACAGCCTGGCTAGTACCCAAATGCAGAAAAGACGTGAGAAGCTTTTTGGGCCTGGAAAATTATTGCAGGGATTTCATCCAAAAAATTTCTCATATTACATTGCCCCTGACCCGTCTCTGCTCTGACAAGGTCCAATTTGTCTGGACTGACAAGTGCACCTCTGCGTTTGTACACCTGAAGGAAGCCTTCACGTCTGATCTGGTCCTTGCCATGCCTGACCCAGCTAAACCTTTTGTACTGGAGACAGATGTGTCCAACTTTGCGGTGGGTGGGGTCCTTCTTCAGGAAGGAGGGGATGGTATGCTACATTCTGTAGCATATTACTCCAAGAAGATGCTACCAGCTGAAGGGAACTACCCAATATATGACAAGGAGATGTTAGCTATAATGAAGACGTTGAAGCACTGGTGCAGGTATTTGTGCAGTGCTGAACATCTGGTAAAAGTTCTGACAGACAAAAGAACTTAGTCTACTTCTTCAAACCACACCAGCTGAACCAACAACAAGCAAGATGGGCCTTGGAACTAGCTGACTACACCTTGACCATAGACTACAAGCCAGGAAAGGTTAATGTGATACCAGACGCCTTGAGCAGGAGAGCTGACCTGACCCCCTCTTCTACAGAAATCAAGGACTGCAACACCCACACACTACTAGACCCTGCCAGCCTAGGGATACAACTGAAGTAGTTAAAGATTGCCACCAGCAAACCCAATATGATAAAAGCCCAGAAGCAGGACACCTACTTGACCAAGCTAGTTGAAGCCCTGACAAAGGACCCAGATTGCCATCACTTGAAGAAAGGGTACTCCCTGAAAAGTGTTACCCTGATGCTCCACAACAGGATCTATGTACCCAAAGGACCAACCCAAACAAACGTATTGATTGACCACCACAATTCAGAGATGGCTGGCTACCCAGGTAGACACAAATCCCTCTCAAGTATCAAGCGGAACTATGCATGGCCGAGCATGGACAAAGAAGTAGCTGCCTACATCAATAGTTATGAAACCTACGGAAGAACCAAGACGTGTTGCTCTAAACCAGAAGGGTTACTGAGACCTCTGGACATCCCTGGAAGTCAGTGTCAATGGACTACATAGTAGAGCTCCCCCCTTTGAAATCCTTTGATGCAATCCTGGTCATGGTTGACTGTTTCACAAAAATGGTCTATTTTCTCCCAACCACTACCCACTGCATGGCAGCTGAGACCGCCAGACACTTCTACAACTGCATCTTGACACAACACAGCACTCTGGAAGAAATCATCACTGATAGAAAACCCCAGTTCACTTCCCACTACTGGACCCAAGTGATGAAGGACCTTGGAATAAAACGTTGCATGTCAATCTCCTACCATCCGCAGACGGATGGACAAACTGAACGGGTCAACCAAATCCTGGAACAATACCTCCAATGCTATGCCAACGCCAACCAGGACAATTGGGCCAACATGCTTCCCATGGCCCAGTTTGAATACAATAGTAAAGACCACGCCTCCACTGGGATGTCTCTGTTCAAGGCCAACTATGGGTTTGATCCATCATGGGACCCTAGCATTGGCAGTAAGGAACAGAATACAGCAGGATAAACTTGGATTGAACAAATACATACCACCCAGGAAACCTGTCTAAGAAACTTGACCTGCACCGTTAAGACCTACAAAGCGTTTGCCGACAAGAAAAGAGTCCCCGGGAAACCTCTGGAAATAGGCAATGAAGTTTACCTCAACTCACGGAACGTTCCCCTACACGTACCCAGTAGGAAGCTAACCCACCGCTGCTGTGGCCCTTACAAGATCATAAAGCAAATAGGAGAAGTGGCATATAAACTAGAGCTGCCGCCTACTTGGAAAATCCACAATGTCTTCCACTGATCACTGCTATTCAAGAAAGAAGGAACCTCCCTCTCCCATCAGAAGATCAAGACCAACCCTCCACCCATCCAGGAGGGACGCTCAACCAAATACAAAGAAGAGTACATCCATAGACATTGCCTCCACTACAATACCCCACAATACTACGTCAAATGGGTAGGCTATCCCCCCAAATAAAGCACCTGGGAACCGGTCTCCAACCTACCTAATGCACAAGGAGCCATACAGCAATACTTGGAAAAGAGGACCGGGAAGGAGGAGAGCAACAGGAGAGAAGGGGATGATGTCATAAGTGACAAACTCCTATCAAATATGCTTATTGAAAAGCCTCAACTACAGGATTCAAACCCCAACACCCTGCGGGCCGCCTGGCTGCCCGCAGTTTTTTGGGCTCAAACCAGAGCAGGTTTTGACTTTGGAAAATCATTTGAAGCTTGATGAATCAAATTCACCTACATCAACACTTCCCATGCTAAAGGTTCCTGTTAACTTGAACAATCAGTGGGCGGGCCCAGTCATAGATCCCAAAATAACTCAGGCCCACGTGGAAGGGGAAACAGAGAACCTTCCCATAGAACACAGGCCACCCAGAGACAACCAATCCCACAACCCAACTAGGGAAGTTGAGCATTCTCAGTCCAAGCCAGCCAATGAAATAACCCGCACAATGAATACCACCAAGGACTGGGAAGACCTGGTAGACGGTAACACCTGGGCCAAAGAAATTTGTAAAAGTTTAACCATGAATGATGGGCATACTTATACCCTGGACTACCAGGAAGTTGCCCATTGCCATTCTTGCAATAAATTGAAATGAACCTTTGGTTCAACCAGATCATACCTTATTTGTTATTAGTTCTACTTCATTTACAGCCTATATCTTGCGGTTCTGCACCCCACGCTCACCTACCCCAAGAAACCGCGGACCAACTGCCCAAATTTTACTGTCCACCAGGAGCTCCCTTTGGCCCAGTACATTTCACCAAGTACCCACCCAACCCAGTGTATTTGGAGTTTACTCTAGAGGAAATCCTAATCCACGACCCTGAAGCTAGAACTAGAGAGACAGAAGTCCTTTACAGAGAAGGCACCAAAATTATCTGGTCCCCTCTGCTATTCCGCGACAAGTATAATTTCCTGCCCACGTATTTGGTTCCAATGACACTGCCCCTCACCCCGCGGCCCAACTGCCCGCAAGAATCTGTTGCCACTAATGAATCCACTTCCACCCAGATATTTGGGGTGATGTATATCACCCTCACTGGACTGATTGATTCTATGGTGCCTGTAAGAGGACCTTGGACAGTCCTTGGGAAATCATTATCTTATATTGTAAAGTTAGCCCCAATCTTGTGGTGGGCTCTCCCTGCTGGGCCCACGGGCCGTCAGCCTGCAAGCTCTCAGGAACCCCCCACTGGTTGGATCCCTGACAATATCCAAGATCTATTTAACCAAATCATTGATATTCAGGCCTCTGCCTACACATCTGCATATAAGACCAAGATGCTTGAGCTCTCTCCCAACAATGCTGGATGATCTCCCCTTGCCTGAGTCTAGCATTGGGGATCATGGTCTTTACTATCAGCATAGAGTAGGAGGACATACTCATAAACTAGAATCATTGTGGATTGGGCCCTTGGAAGTGACCTTCAAACAAGGATCAGAGTATACTGTAAAACTCCTCTCTAGTGGTTGACTGTTTTCTTGTATGCATGCCAAGTTCCTTTGCAAGTACCACCCCCCTAAGGCCAATCTAGAGGGGGGTAATGTTGTGAATGCCGCCATCCACCATGTTTCAATTTTGCCTTCAATGGATTATTTTGAGGATGAATCTCTCTCTTTTGCTTTTGCCCTTTGAAATGAGTGACTCTGAATTGGGAAATTCAATTGTTCAGTTTCCTGATTCTGCGCAACTCACTTGCCCCACTCATGCTTGTGGCAAGTGATCCTACTGTCAATGTACTGTTTTGTGGTAAAGCTACACAGTATATATTGTATTTCACTTTCACCAATAAAAAATAAGTTATATTCACATTTTTGTATTTGTGTCTCCACATACTTAGGCGCCTTTCTAGCCACATCTAGCAGATATTATTCAATCAGGGCCACAAGGTAATTGCATAGCCTTCCATGTCATTCAAACCAAGACTTAGTAAAAATCCAATCCTAAGGTTAGGATTTCCCATTGTGACTATGTGCCGCGCCTCAGATCACAACAAATTGATAGAATGAGCAAGCAGGGGACCAAAAGTCCCCTGTCTTGCTTTAAGACTCAAGGTTTAGATTTGAGGACACCTGACCTCAGTTAGAAATTTGATTGGCTGGAATAGGATTTTTGCCAGGAGTTTCAGGAGGCTTGGATGGGTTCCCATTGATTTCTGGCCCAACCTCCCATTGGCTGATGCCTAAAGGGCACTTCAGGATGCTGTTAATTCAAGTCTGGATGGATTTTGTTGAATTAGCAGTAGTGTGTCCTGATTGTTCAACCTTCATCTGTTTTAAGTGGGGACAAAACCAAGCTAACAAATATTCCAAATTGATCAGGGATTCCTCTTAAGTAGAAACAAATTCAGAGCATCAGTATTTACCACCTGAGAAGGGTATGCCAACACAAATCTCTTGCCAACCGTATGGGCTAAATCCTCAAGAGAACTAAGTGGCTTGACTTAATTTTGAACTTTTTTCTTTGTATTTCAGTGGGAAATTGTCCTATCCAGGGCTAAAGGGGGAGTAGCTTTACATGAGGGTACCTTTAGATGCAAGCGTCCCCAGGGCATTAATTTTGGCATTTGGGGAATTGGGGTATGAGTTAATGAAACCTTATTCTTAAGCCCAATTGGGCAATTGATTGGGTGCAAATTTGCATTTCTTTGTATTGATGCTATTGAGTTCCTTGTCAGGCCCATTCTGTGAGAATTGGGGGCAGATTTATGAAGAAATAAAACCTTGTGTTTAACCATAATAAAATCATGATTTCAACAACAACCAAACGGTTACCACTAGCAATCCAAGGAAAATCAAAGGGGGGAAAGGAATCAACTGAACACCAAAAGCAACAGACAAAATCAAATGGCCAGAAATACTAAAAAATTTCAAACTTTATTAGATTAGATAATGATGAAGCAAGGTCTTTTACAGCTCTTACATTCATTTAAAAAAAGGTGATAGAATTTGGGTGGGGGTTGAATTTCAAAACCAATTGACCAATGATATGAGGGAATAAAAATGTATTTCTTGAGGCAGGAAAATCTGGACAAATTTAAATGGACAAAATCAAAGGAGAACTGACTCAACTAGAATTGAGAAACCTGCTTTGGATGCAATTACCACTGCTCCCAGCCGCTCTTTTACATGCTATTTAACCAGGGCTGTCTCTCGGGTGAGTTAGGTGGGGTTGTCTTCAGAATAATTCCAAAACATTAACTTGAGGCTTTTCTTGGGCTTTTTCAGTAACCTTTTGGATAAATATTCAAACATAATTTGGTAAAAATTCCCAAGCATTTGATGAGGATTGAAGTAGAGGCCCAAAGGTGGCATAATTTTACACATTCTTGTCAGGGCCTGGCCTGAAAATTTTAATATAAGGTTTAGCTGCTTTATGCCTTAAGGAAATAGCCTGAATTCACACCTTCAAAATGACGTATTGATATTGTTCCTAGCTGCTCTAGGCCCTGACTTATGGACAATAATCAATCTGATTGCCAAAACACGGCAAATCCGAACTGATAAGGATCATAGAACTGGTCAACAAACGCCGCAAATAAATCCAAGCATAAATCCGCAATGCCTGAATCAATCAGAACGGCCAAATGCTCGTTGGAAAGCCACTAAAGAGGAGAATCCAATCACACTAATTTTAGATCATGAATTGAAGATCCATGTAAAGGCAGAATATCTTTCAATTAGGGTTACCCTTGTAATGGTGAATTACAAATATATGATATTTGAAGAATAAATAGGTAAGGTTTATTTTGCTGTACTTGGGTTTAAATAGTGATGTTGATGTAATCATCAATTATAAATATTTGATGTGTAATCAAATTCTCTATCACATTCCTCTACTTAAATTAAGCGCAGTAAAGTTTCAGATGTAATCTGTTGATTGGTTGCATCAATATGATGCCCTCATTGTTCTTGAGGTAGTAATTATGGTTGTCACTAACCTTGTAGATTGTGTAAGGGCCAGTCCATTTAGTTATGAACTTCTTTGAGTGCAACTCAGCAATGTTATTTTTGAGTTTAAGTATGTGTTGGCCTGGTCTGAACAATAGTATCTTGTTCTCCTTTCCTTCCTGTTTGGTTGCAATTAGATAAGCTTTTTATTTATGTTTTCTTTGGCTTTTGCTCTTTAATTTTTGTCTGTTGTTCTCCATATCTTATTGTTCAGTTATTATCTTGGGTCTGATTGTGGGTGCTTTTACCCCATAAATGACTTTGAATGGTGTCACCTTGGTTGTCACATGTGTCTTTGTCCGGTAATGCCACAAGGCTGCAGGTAAGGCATCCTCCCAGGTGCTTGGTTGGTATTGTGTGATTTTCTCCAAGGTCTCAATCAACGTTTTGTCAAACTGTTTGGTAAGTCCATTACAAAGTGGGTTGTAAGCTGTTATAAATCTGTGTTTAACTCTAACTTTTTCCATTAGGTTGGCTATAAGCTGATTTTTGAAATGGGTTCCCTGGTCTGAGAGTAACACCTTTGGTGGTCCATATTGTGCTATGATTTTTTTGGACATAAATTCTGCAGTTGTTGATGCTGTGTTGTCTGGGTAAGCCATGGCTACTGTCCAGCGCAAGTAATACTCTGTGGCTACTAATATATACTTATTCCCTTGTTTAGATTTTGGTAACGGTCCCACAAAGTTGATGCCCCACAAGTCAAACATTCCCGTGGTAACTATAGGTATGATTAGTTTTGTGTGTTCCATTCTCTTGCTAAACTGTTGGCAGGTTTGGAAATTTTAAATATGTTGTACTGTCTCCAAATACATCCCAGGCCACCAGTATGTTGCCTTTAATCTTTCTAGGGTATCATCTTTCCTGAAGTGGCCTGCTCCCTCATGTGCTTCCTTTAAGACATCTTTTCTTTTGTCCTTTTCAGGTATTAGTTTTAGTCCATTGTTGGTTTTTCTAAACATTTTCTTGTCAATTAGTGTGAACTTTGCACAGTTCTTAATGAAGTTGGTGAAGTCCCCAATGAATTTGGGGTGGCCTTCAAAAACAATATTTTCTTGAACTTCTGGAGGTTGTCCTCGTAGTCCATCATTTCTGTGAGCAGGGAGAACTGTCTTGATAGAATTTCAGCAACCACATTTTTCTTACCAGGTATGTGTTGTATTTTGAAATCATAATTAATTAGGTTTATGAATCAGCAAATCCTTCTGGAGTTGGTGTCCAAGTTGTCAGTGATGAATTTCAAGGCAATGTTATCAGTGTGGATGGTAAGTGGGTATCCTAATATGTAATAACAAAACTTGTCTAGGGCTCTAACTACCGCTAGTACTTCCTTGTTGTATATGCAATAGTGGTATTCTGCAGCTATGAATTTCTTTGACATGAATTCAATAGGTTTGTAGGTTTCCTCCACGTCTTGACAGAGTACTGCGCCAATGGCATCCTTGCAGATGTCCAAGAATATGTGGAACTTCTTGGAGAAGTTTGGATAGATAAGTACTGATTCTGAAATGATTGCTGATTTCAATTTCTCCAATGTGTTGTCTTTGGTTTCTCCCCAATTGAACTCCTTGTCCTTGTGTGTCTGGTTGAAGAGTGGTGCTGCACTGTCACTATAATTAGGTATGAACTGGTGATAATATCCCACAGCTCCTAGGAAGAATCTAACTTGTGTTGCATTAGTAGGTTTTGGCCATTCTGTTATAGCTTTGACTTTGTCTGGATCTGGATGCTTTCCCGTTGTGTCTACCACATGTCCCAGTAAGTTAAGCTTTTGGACTGCTAGGATGGACTTCTCTGCATTGACACTCAGGTTAGCTTGTTTGATACGCTCTAAACAAGTTTTTAGGTGCTCTAGGTGTTCATCAAATGTCTTTGAATATCATATATTTGTAATTCACCAATACAAAATTTTGGAGGTCACACCGGGGAATTTGTTACAGTATATCTAGACAATATAACCATATACTCAAAGAATAAATAGGGAAGGTTTATTTTGCTGTACTTGGGTTTAAATAGTGATGTTGACGTAATCATCAATAATAAATATTCAATGTGGAATTGAACTTTCTATCACACCCTGAAGGTTTTGCCAATCCCAGCCAAAAGAGGTTTGAAGATTAGTCAGCTGAGCACCCAGATTAAGCCAAGCATAACTCATCAAAAACTGAACCAATTCAAATGTCTAAACTCTCAATAGAAAGCTACTGACAAAGGTAATTCAATAGTACAAGTTCTAAACCATTAATTGAAGGTCCATTCAAAGCCAAACCTTTGCAATTGGAATATGAGTGAAACTTGTCATGAGGTGCTCTATCTTCCAAGCAATTCTTCTACCAAGAAGTATCTACAAGAGTCAAGAAAGATCCAGAAGAATCCTGAAGAATCCTGGAAAGGGTATAAAATAACCCTATCTCCCCTTCTTCACATTGTGATCATTCTTAGTCTTGCCCAATAATAAAGCTCAAGTTCATATCCAAGTTTGATTTGTTATCAAGATTGCCATAGAGAAATGGACCCCCGTCAGGACCCCCTGGGCCTTGACAATTCTGGGCCCTGACAACTGTGATTCCTGCAACTGTATGTGGATTGTTATTACTGGTTTGAAACCCATTAAGGCTGCACCCTAGTTCCACCCTCCTTGGTATAAGAACCTCCCTCCAAATTACAAGTTAATTGTTTGATCAACATTTATTTCTACAATAAAGCTATCTTTTCCTATTATTTATCTGAGTATTTAATTGTATCTCCTCAGAGAAGATGATTGCAATCTCTCTTTTGTAGTCTTTAGTTGTCATTTGGCTCTCCTTATTTCTGTCCTGTATCCTGTCTCAGGAGCCAGCTACCTTGTGTTATCCTGATCCTTGTCCAACCCCCACCCTACAGCTTGAAGGCCTAAATCCTATTATAGAAAGTAATGAACCCTTGTTTGATGCTGCTACTGTATTCTTCTCTGCCAAGAGAGCTTTGTATAAATATTAACTATCTCTGGTGTTTTTCATGTAATGAAATAAGAAATAAAATATATAAAGATAATATAAAAAACCATCAAATCCCTTTATATCTTTATTAAAGATTATATTTGGGAGTGTAGAGGATATGGTATCTTACCATTGGGTATATTTAAAGTTGCTAGCAAGTTATCTTCAGTAATGAAAAAGGTAAATGGTTGGCTTCCCCACTAACAACATCCTCAATATGTAGTGGTGTAGTAATTCAGGCTTATTTGTACCACTTATATTTGCTTAAGTCCATCTCAGTGATTGATCACAAACAATCAGTTGACATTTTTGATTGTCAACATTATTTTTGATAATGAATTCTATAGTGATTTACAGGGTAATTGTAAGGGCCAGCCGGTCTAAAACGGGAACAGGGTTTGAACCCCCACACCCAGCCGCCAAGAGAAAGCAAGGGCAGCTGCAGAAGCCTGCTGGGGGATTCAAACCCCCAACCACCCACCAGGGCAGGGTAAGGCCAATTTGAACTGCCCTGGCCTATTTGGGCAGTAGAATTGGCCTGAAGCCAGGTCCCGTCCTGGGGCCAGTTTTAATGCTGGCCCGGGGGGGGGGGGCTTGCGGCTCCCACAGGCATTGGGTCACCCAGTCCCAATGTTACAATTGGGCTGGGTGCACCTAATGCTGTTCTGAATCAGATCTTCTTGATTCTGCAGCAGATCTGTTATCAAGAAGATCTGCTGCAGAATGCAACCAGCAGATCTGATAAAATCCAGATTTCTGCTGCTGCTTCTGCAGCTAAAAATACCACTGTTCCTGCCACCCCCAATCACCCCAGCTGCACTGAGGTGTTAGTTGAGAATCTTGCAGCTACTGGCGCTGCTGTTAACACAACCCATAAATTGGTTGTGAACAGCACCTCAATTGAGCTGCAAAATTCAGAAAGTCCTGCAGCCAAAGCCCAACCTGAGGAAGAAATTGCCTCATCACCCAATCAAATAAGATCCCAGACTGAAGATGTCAGCCAATTATCTTCCAGCTGCCAAAAGAATTCCTATGCTCAGGTCAAGCCACTCAGATCTCAATCCTCACTTCCCAAGCTACTCCCCATTACTTCCCAGAAGCCAGTACCCAAGAGTTGGGGCACCAAAAGCTCACCAAAAGTAGGAAGTAGTATTTTCTGAGGTAGATCAGATGAGTGGTATAAAAATCACTTCTCCACACTTAAATCAAGTGCAGACAACGTCAAATAAAGTGAATGAATCTTTCAGTTTTGTTTGATTTATTAGGATTTCAATTTATACACCACTTGAGCAGAAGTCAAACCAGAAGACTAGAGTATCACCCTAGACCTACACCCATGAACTACCAGCCAGGCCCAGATCTGGGAATGACTGGCATTCTCTATGACCCCCCTGCTCCTCCTATCCCTCAGCCCTACAACCACAGTAGAGCTGGGATGGTCATTCTGACCATCCTCATTCTGGACAAAGGCGTCATTCCCAACCTTGGTGCCTACCGCTCCTTAGCTGCTGGATTGCTTTATCTAACCTGTTCTGCTCCATTCCTCTACTGGGCCCTTGTTACATGTTATCCGGATAGATTAAGCTCCCTTTCAATGCCTTGGTACATGACAGCCTCCAGCCATGACAGTAATTGGGCTTAAATTATGGGATTATTATTAGCCACAAATTCATTTATGATATTGAAGTCACATTGAGTGCTACAGATTGATTTATAAGATGAACATTTCAATGGGCTGCCATATGTGCTAAGGTTATTTTTATAGATAAAAATATTAAAAATATATTTCAAGTGCCATAATAATATTTATATTGTAAATATGTTAGTTTTATTATAATAGTTTTAAAAGCTATGGTGACAAACAAAAATAACTCAGATGTAAAAAAAATTAAAAATAAATAAATCTATATTGATTTACAACAGATTTATTTTTTTTAATTTTTTTTAAAATCTGAAGTATTTTTGCTTGTCATCATAGCTTTTAAAACTACTGTATTAAAAATAGATTATGCTTAAAAAGTGTTAACATTGACACTTGTTATGTTGTTTATTTGACTTGGCAAAAAATTAGACTTTTATTAGTAAAAGTACAGTATTTTTCAAAGCTATGGCGCCAAGCAAAGAAAACTGAGATTCAAGTGAAAATACCTCTTTTTAAGCAAAATCAACTCAGATATAAAAAAATTCAGCAGATCTTAAACAAAATAGAAAAAAACCCAAATCTAATTTAAATCAATATTGTAAGGGCCGCAAAACATAAAAATTTGAATCCGGGAGTCAAACCCGCAACCTTTGCTGTAAAGCAAAAATGTGGGTGATTGTGCAAACCTGTTGGGGAATTTGTACCTCCCACAAGCCACCAGGGCGGGTTACAACCAACTCTCAAAAGAGAGATTGGTTTTAATCTGCTTTTGTTAACAAAAGCAGTTGACACAACCAGGGCCAGTTCACAAACTGGCCCAGGGGGCTAGCGGTCCCCAACGGTAGCGGAGCCACCAGCTCCTATGCCATAAATGAGCTGGGTGGCTCCCCACCAAATATGAATAATTTTTGCTGGGTTGTTCAGCAGATCCAGTATCAACTGGGTCTGTTAAATAACTTGGCAAGTAAACCAGTCCCAGGTTCAATCCAGCCAACCAGTTCCCCTGAAGTTGAGGCTCCTGTCCCCATCCAACCTTACAGTTTAAAACTCAATGCCACTTCACCCACTGATGTCATGAAGCATCATCTGCAAGAAGATGTTTCAGTTTCCCCTGCCAATCAAATAAATCCTGCCAGAGAAGATTCCCAAGCCATTAAAAACCCCACAATGCCTGCAGCTTCAAACTGCTTCATTGGGTCAGGAATAGAAGGAAAGCCAATCAGTCAGGAGTATCCATCAGCAAATGATAATCCCTCTACCCAGAAGCAAGTCCAAACTGCCAAGCAATCCCAGCCTCAAGTGATTAAGCCAGATATATTTAGTCACCAATTAGCTTCCAGCAATCCTACTGATCTCCAGATGAAACCAGATGAGCCAAACCCAGACCCCAGAACTACCCCCAGCCATGAGTCAATCAACCAATCCAATGGCCAAAGCTCAGAGAATTTCCCTCCACCAACCCAGTCTAAGATTCTTGGGACCCTATCCCCTGTTCTCAAGAATTCCTCCTCCTCACCCAAAGTACCTGTGATCAAAGGATGTACTACTAGAGTTCATCAAGAAGCTGCCAGTAGTTACTTCCAAGGAAGACCAGATGAGCGGTATAACTCCCACTTCCCTACAATCAAGTCAGACGCAGATAACATTTAATAAAGTGTATGGTCCATAGAGTAGTCTTTGCCTTTCTTCCCCATATTCTTTTATCACCTTGGACAATCCCAAATCAACCAGCTCAATCACCAGTACTTCACCTAGTAGAACTCATAGAACCTGTAGCAATGGACTACCAGCCAGGGCCCAGCTCTGGATGGGCTAGAAGCTTCATACCTCCCACTCCTCCTCCTCCAATCCTGCAACCCTCTGCTGAGGTTATCCCCTATGACCACAGCAGATACAGAATGGCCATCCTGACCATTCTTAGTCTTGCTGAGGTTGTAGTACCCCACCTCAGTGCTTACCGTCTACTTGCAGCTGGTATGCTGTACCTGTCTTGCTCCTTGCCCTTCCTGTATTGGGCTTTGGTGTCGCGTTGTCCTGAAGGGTGGACTCCTCCCATGTTGCCTTGGTATGATACTACACCTGGCCATGACAAATATAAATTCATTGGTTTCTAAATCTGTTTACATCTGATTTATTTTGCTTAAATCTCAGTTGATTTTATTTACAGATGAGTTATTTTTGTTTAAATCTAAGTTTCTTCACTTAGCACCATAGCCTTTAAAACTACTCTAAAGGAAAAATTGTATCAAATTGAAATTTCAATTAGGCTTATTATTAAATCATATTAAAATGGCTGTAATTTTGTCATGTTTTCTGGGTTCACGCCTCCAGGAGCCAAGGAAAAAAGCTCAAATAACTAGCAATTTCTTTAGTAAAATTGCTTTGCTGGTTGACATGGCCACTGTTGACATGGGCGCTGTTGCCAGAAATAAAAGGTGTAACATTGAATATATCAGAAATAGCTTTGTTGGAAAAGATGTTGCCAGAAATAAAGTTGGTATCTAATATCATTGCAATGTATCTAAGCTTTTTAGTGGTTTTTAAAAAGATTGATTAATACAGCGTGAGTTTGATTCATTCAAGTTTCTAAGGTTGCTTTGGAAAATACACCATATCTCAATATTCCAATTTCAATTAAAATTTGCTCTAGACTTTGTAATGCGGTATCACTTTTTTATGATTGAGCTTGTATTTTATTTGCCGGACTATTTTATGAACGCTTTATAATTCTTACGTGAAGTTCTATTAGTACAAAGACGCAATCTTTTATCTAAAATATGATACTTGGATTATGAAATCCGGCTCCGCTAATCCTAAAGATGATGACAATAAACCCCAATCGGAAAAATGGCTAATATACTTAAAGCAATTTATAGTATGCCTAGAAAACTAAGTTCTTGAAGATGTTGCGACATTTGCTAAGAACCCCAGATAGCAATTTAAATACAGCTTCCAGCTGGTTAGAAGTGACAATTGCATAAGTGACATTAAATGAGTTGTAATGACTTAAAATTATTATACTTTAATAATAAGTTTCTACTTAAATTTAAATGCTTTTAAGGTGAGCTGTTTAAAATCATATTTAAACTGTGTTAAATTTCTATTACTGTTGCAAAGATATTATAAAGGCCTTTATCGGACTAAAAAACATGTAGACATTAGCCTTAGAGTCCAAAGCATCAATATGAATTATTATCATGAAGCTTAGCATCTAATGTCTCGTTCCAGGCTACACAATCTAAAAATCGAACCGAAGAGCCACCAAAAATATCTAAAGAGCTGAAAAGAGTTAACCTTTTAAGAAAGTAGAGTCAATTGGTGATAAAGTATTGACAACATATAAATACAATCAAGACTTACCTTCCATAGGTCAAATCAACTTTTCCTGAGGACAAAGTTTGAACTAATTTTAAATCTTCAATGCCTGAGAATTTCAATAAAGCAATAAGAAGTGATTAAATACTGTTTGCTCCTCCGGCATACGTTATAGGCAAAGGAGACCAATCACCAAGACCTTCTTCAATAAGATAAAACACAATAGACCAACTTACACTTCACTAGCTCTTTGTCAATACCTTGACACAATCCTTCCACATCTGCAGCGTGAATCAAAAACTCACTTTTGAATTAATTCAACTTAAATGGAAGTATACCTGCAGTACTTGGATAGGGAATGTAATGCCTCTAAACAATCAGACTAAGGCTCTCAATCACATTACCTTTGCAAAGCTCAAAGTTAGTTATAGTCTGCCACTTATCAATAGCCACAAACCAGCCATCTTTAACTTTACGACAACTAAGAAAATCAATTAATAATTGAAACTTCCATTGAGGGCATTTATATGGCGTCGCCAAAACCGGCAATACCTTAAATCCACTACAATTCTTTCTCTTCCTATTTCTCTGCAAAGTTGTTGCAATCTCGTAAGGCTGAATTGACCTTCAGGGAATAGCCAACTTGTCACAATAATCTAGAGCTTAGCCCACTCATAAATATAATCTACCTTGGAGGCACCATATGAGAGCCATGAACAAGCATTCTCTATTGTAATTCCCCCGCCAACTTGGAGCCCGTCTAAATTCATTTAATTTATACAATAGCTTAATAGTCGTCAGTATACAAAGGTCTACTGCCAATTCTACTTATTAAAAATATCTTTTTGATTTTTCAACAAATATGATCACTTCAATCAAAACCGCAAAGTACTGTATTTGATGACATCAAATAGCGAAGATCTCGGCCATTAAAAGTGCAGACCCTACTTTATTTAAAAATCTCTTTTAAGCCTTTATAGGAGACTGAAAAGGCTACCAGAACAATTATCCTTAATTAAGTTTTAGAAAATACGTTTGTATCATTTCAAAACAAAACATCCATTAAACATAGATATACCATATGATATACATTTAATAACAAGAACTACAAAAATATTTAAAGGAAATGGGAACATTATAGGCTTCACTTACTAGGCCATGCCTTTAAAGCTGCAATAGCAGCTTCATTATTGTTTGGCCCTAGCTTTATCAAATGCGCACCATGAAGTTCATGCTCCCGATATAGAGAGGAGTAATAGGCGGGTGTTTCTCTATGTTCATAATATTGGTTAAACTGAACCCATTAAATTTAGCTGTAGTTTTTATAGATGATCCAAAAAACTAAATATAATCTTGGAAGGCTTTTGAGCCGGCATAAAAAATTGATCAAACAACAATAGAGGTCCCTACTTGGATACAAAGTTGACTTTCAAAGTTTCGGGGCCATCAAATGTAAGAGTCCCACCAACAATTTGTTTAACCTGCCCTTGGTGTAAGTCAATGCAGGGGCGAAATTTAGTCATTGCTTAAACAAATGCAGCTGACAACCAAAACTTTGCTTGGGTATAAAAGGGGAAGCTGTGAACTTAAAGTGCCAAGTTATTTATAAGAGGTGCTTGGCCAACTGTTCTGGCAGAAATAGGGTTGCTTCACCCAAGCCTCGGGCAGCCGCAGTTAGTGCTGTGGTGGATCTGAAACGATGGCTGCTTTTTTATAAAGCAGCCATTTGTCTCAGATCTGGAAACAAATCTAGAAAATTGTACTGGCTATGATTTTTCCTGAATCGCAGCCGTACACTGTCGTACCGATTTCGTTATCAGCTCTGATATCTGATAAAAGATAACACTTATCAGTGAGCTTTAAATTGTGCCTGGCTCCTGATAATTTAACATCTCATCTTTCTGTAACTTGCTTTTGATTCTAATTTTAGCCTCTGTAACTGTTGTTGTCTTGAGTTCTGCCTGACTGGCGTTAATGTTATTGATGGCTTGACTGTACCTGTTCTCCTGTGGGCTGAATATTCTCTGAATATCTGATATCTGTAAATCGGCATTACAACACATCTCCTGTGGATGCTTTTTTCTGGATTTTTTTTAACTTTAAAAATTTTAAATATAAGAATTCAAATATGTTTGATGTCAAAAAAATTTTTATTGTAAAATATATATAAATCTGGGCTCATACAGAAAAAGAAAGGCATCTGTAAACAATATTTTTAAATTTAAAGTTCAGATTCCCTAGGTAAGGGGAATCCAAAATTAGGGCTGTGTCAGATTTTGGACGGGTGGCTTCTTTTTAGAAAAGAAGCCACCCATCTGAAATCTGGAAACGATTTCAAGAGAATCTTCTTTGAGAAGACTCTCTTGAAATCGTTTCATTTTTGAGCAAATCCGGAAGTTCAACTTCCAGATTTTTTTTAAAAATTAAAAATTATATTTTCTTTTTGCTTCTCTCTTAAAAAGTTTAAAACATAAATTTGGAATTAAATCTGTTTAAAAAAGTTTTTTATTTTAAAATTTTATCTTTGTTTTCTGGCCCGGCTGGAAAACAAAAGCCTTTCAAGGCCTTCTTTTTTTATGAAATTTTGGATTCCCCCAGCATAGGGAAATCCAAAAGAAGTAGACGGGGAAGGGCGATTACGGCATTTGCTGTAATCATCCCTTTTCTGGGCCGACACAGCCCTATCCAAAATCTGGAAACACAATGTATGAGATGCACTGATTATATTATTTACCATAATCAGCACGTTTTTAATCTGCTGCAGCTAGGGAAGGGACGGAAACAGCAATTGTGCAAACACAGTGTCACAAAACCATTTTTTTGGATGTTTTGGATTGGTTCACAAAACAATCCATGTGATTTTGTGTCACAACTTTTGGAGTAGGTCACAATTTGTGCCTCATGCCTTTGTGTAGATCACAAAATATAAAAAGAAGGCAGTTTTCAAATATGAAACAGATGATTTCATTTTGTGAAGGGGTACAGGATGTAAAATTAGAATGGTTCTTGAGGGTGAAACACGTGGTATCATTTTGTGCAAGGCACAGGATGTAAAATTATAGGAAGTTCAGTTGTGTGACTTTATTTTTTAAATCAAATTTATTAAAGCTTTACCTTTCATTACCTCACAATGATAGGTTTGATCATACCATAGTTTGCTTTAGATAATTATATTAAAACACTATCAAAATATCTATAAATATCTACTTCAATTGAAAGGAATAGCTTGCATACTTATGATTGAACACAACACAAAACCACATGAGATTGTGCTTGGTCACATCACAATTCATGCAGATTTATTTTGTGACATTTGGAGCAGGGCACAAAATGTGGCAGTTGGAATTGTGTACTGCCCCCTAAAAGCACAAAACCAATCTGCATGAATTGTGATGTGACATGAAGGTCACAAAATGAATTGTGCTCAACTGACAAAGTCACAAAACCAATTGTGTAGATTTTGGTGCCCGTCCCAACCCTAGCTACAGCCCTAGCCTCAGCAAGTTTCTGGCTCCTGACTGTTTTCTTCAAGTATTTATTTAATAGTGTTTAAATATTAAGTGGTTCTGCTTTAGCTATAGCAGCTTTGAGCCAAAAGTTAGCTGGGGCTGAGCCAAAGCATCCCTAAGCAGAAATAAGCAGCTTAAATAAGCAATCTCTGAGGGTATGTGAGCTATATTTTTGGTCAAATAGGGTGATTACAAGCCAACTTGTTCAGCTTTTTCTATGTGCTTGTCTGGTGTAAGGAATTTCATTCCTTTTACACACAACAATTTTAAAATTGGTACTGGAAATTCCAAGAAACATGATATTTTTAATGCATTTATTAATCCAGAATCAGATTTGAAATTACAAGAAACAGTAAGGCCATTGAATCTGCGTTCAAATTCAAATAATGAATGTAAAATGAATATACACTTTAAATTGAATTTTGAATGCAAAAACACAACCAAAAGCTTCTCAAACCATATAAATCCTACTTTAAACCAACCAAACCTGGGTTCAGACAATGACAACAACAACAAGAAAGCGATTAATAATATAAATTTTAATTCAATTAAGAGATCCAAAAATACTCCAGTGTTTAATGTAGTATACAAAGTTTCTGAAAACCCACAACTTCCTCCACTGCACCTCCTGCTGTCCTAAACAGTGTGATGATGCCATCAGTTTCAGACTTATTTACATGCAAATTCAAATAAGCGGCTCCATTAAAGCCCAAAATCCACCCCTTTCTTGCCATGCAGATATGGCATATTTCTCAGTTAGCCCATTTCACTATATAAGCCAAGCTTTATCAAATATTCAAATATTAATAAATCATTTCCTAAAAACTAATCTTTCAAGTGCTTTGCTAGCTAAATCAAATTACCAGGATTAATCCTCTTGGTTTACAACAGCCAACCAGAAACTACAGATCACCCAAGCCAAATAAATAACCCACATCCCAGTAAGAAATCCCCCAACAAAGTCATCAGGCCAACTGCAACATGCAAGCACATCCAAACCTTACCTCTTCCTGCTCTGCAGTCCTGCAAGACAATACTTCACCATCAACTCTTGCAGCAGCCTCTGGTAACCACTCTGACTATTCCCACATTTCACTTAGCGTTTAAGATGAGCTTCCCCTCCTGAGCAATTTGCTCCAACAATTTATTCCTGTCTACACTCCAATAAATATATATATTCAAATTTCTAAAACTTTATTAGTAGATAAATTAGGTCCTCTCTACAACAGCATGAAGCTCATTCTTCTGGTATGGGATTTCTGTGTGTTAATTGGTTATGGCCAGGAAAACGTGAACTTTGAAACCCCTGAGCCAACTCCTACTGATAAAACAGAATAATTCATTTGGTATTGTTTTGGTCCACTATCATGGCCAGGTGTGGTACCATACCAAGGTGCCATGGTTGGAGTCCACCCTTTGTGGTATTATGACACCAAGGCCCAATATAAGAAGGGCAAGGAGCAGGAAAAGTACAGCATACCAACTGCAAGTAGACGGTAAGCACTGAGGTGGGGTACTACAACCTCAGCAAGACTAAGAATGGTCAGGATGACCATTCTGTATCTGCTGTGGTCATAGGGGATAACCTTAGCAGAGGGTTGCAGGATTGGAGGGGGAGGAGTGAGAGGTATGAAGCTTCTAGCCCGTCCAGGGCTGGGCCCTGGCTGGTAGTCCATTGCTACAGGTTCTATGGGTTCTACTAGGTGAAGTACTGGTGATTGAGCTGGTTGATTTGGGATTGTCCAAGGTGATAAAAGAATATGGGGGAAAAAAGCAAAGACTACTCTATGGACCATACACTTTATTAAATGTTGTCTACGTCTGACTTGATTGTAGGGAAGTGGGAGTTATACTGCTCATCTGGTCTTCCTTGGAAGTAGCTACTGGCAGCTTCTTGATGAGCTCTAGTAGTTCATCCTTTGATCACAGGTACTTTGGGTGAGGAGGAGGAATTCTTGATAACAGGGGATAGGGTCCCAAGAATCTTGGACTGGGTTGGGGAAGGGAAGTTCACTAGGTCTGGGCCATTGGATTGGTTGGTTGACTCATGGCTGAGGGCTGTACTGGGAACTTGGTTTGGCTCATCTGGTTTCACCTTGAAATTGGCCAGATTGCTGGGAGCTGATTGGTGGCTAATTATATCAAGTTCAATCATTTGGGGCTGGGGTTACTTGGCAGGTTGGACTTGCTTATGGGTAGAGGGATTGTCATCTGCAGGTGAATATTCCTGGATGAGTAGCTTCTCTTCACTTCTTAGACCAATGAAGTAATTGAAAACCCCAGATGATGTGGGGGCTGGATTGGCTTGGGACTCTTCTTCAACAGGCTTTATTTGATTTGGAGTGGATTCTGGATCATCCTGCTGCAGGTGATTTTTCATCACATCAGTGGGTGTAATTTCATTGATTTTTGAGGTTGGCTGCAAGGTGGCAATGGGATCAGGACTGGGTTGTAGAACTGAAGCAGAAATCTTGGAATTTGTGGGACTGGTAGGCTGGGCTGGAACTGGCTTATTTTCCAAGTTATTCAGCAATCCCTATTGATACTGGATTTGCTGAATAACCCAGCAAACATCATTAATTTTTTGATGGAAGCCACCCAGCTTATTTGTAGCATTGGAGATGATAGCTCTGCTACTGTTGGGGGCTGCTAGCCCCCTGGGCTAGTTAACAAACCGGCCCTGATTGTTTCAACAATTTCCGTTGTTGAAAGTGAATTTAAACTGATCTCTCTTTTGAGAGTTGGTTCCCACCTGCCCTGGTGGTTCAAACCAGGTTTGATTCCCCCAGCAGGTTTGCGCGGTTGACTGCGTTTTTGCTTGGCAGGGGAGTGCACGGGCTCAAATCTGGGAGTTGCAAATTGGGACTTGCTGGCCCTTACATCCACGTTGCTATCATGCTCCCTATGTTAAAACTGCTTGATTCCCTCCAACTATACATCCCAAGGCCCCCTGGTTGGTGTTGGAATACACTAGTGTCTACTATTTGTTAAACCACTTTACTTCCTTTTTGGGAAGATTTTGCTTACTCAGTCACCTTTTACATATGCTAATGATAGGAATCCCAGTGGGATCCAATCTGGTTAAGTTTAACTTGGGAGCTCTTCTCCATTCAACTGGAGAAAGGCTACCCAATAAATGGATCACTGACACCTGGGTTCTTGATGGTCTAGTTTTGCCACAATTTTTTTGTATCACATTTTTAAAGTGACGGCTCTTCAACCATTGCATTCTGCCATCTTATCCCACATCAGATGTGTTGACAGTTGTCAGGAATATTCCTGATACTAATAGTCATGTAACATACTTGAGTCCAATAAGGTAAAAAAAGTAAATATTCCACAATCTAGGCCACATGAGGTTCAACAAACATCTCAAACCAACAATATGGGAAGAATTTATGGAATAGAAGTACCAGCAGAACTTAAAGTACTCAATAAAAATTTATTATCTGAGCAGACACCCACCGCCACCAAGCTGACACCTGCCATCACCACACAGACTCCACCACCACCCATCCTGCCTGTCAGCTACCCCTTGCCCTCCCATGCTAGCAGGTCAGTCCCCCTCCACTCCTTGGGAAAATTTTCAAATCAGGAAACTAGAAAGGGCAATTTTCCCAGAGCCAAACTTGGAAGGATCTGCTTTTCAGGATCCTCCCTTCTATTTATTCTGCTGCCAGTATTTTCAATAATTCTTATCATGGTTTATTCCATCAATTTTGTCCCAAAGACTCCAACTTTTCATCCCTTTTACAACCATTCATTCTCTTGCTTCACCAGTTTAAATCAACCTAATTAACAGTTAGTTTCAATCTTTGAACTTACCTTTTCCTTCACAAGCAAGTTTTGAGCCTGGTACCTATACACAAAGTTAGTTTCAATCTATTCTGAATTAAATTACCTTTTTCTTTTTGCTTCCTTCTCTTCCTGCTTACGCCAACAGTTTGGACTGAGTTTTCCCCGTTCTTTTGCCTCCACTCTTCTTTTTGGATTCAACCACTTATCTACCACCAGTTTCCCTATTACTCCTTTACTTTGAACTTAACTTTTTAAGTTAAGGAGACATAAAAATGTGCTTTATATTTTGTTATTGATTCTAAACCCAACTAACTACTTTTGGTTAGCTACCCTTCCCTTTATCTTTGCCCCAAAAGACAGACTTGAATAAAAGCCTGAGTTTTACTCAATCTCAACTTAAGTTGAGATTGTTTGACTTGCACCCCAAAAAGGTACTTGTTAGGTTTTGTGGCTTGTGTTTCTTTTCTCTTTGAACTTTTCTCTTGTATCTTTACCATCTTAAGTTTATGATTCTATTTGACTACATCTTTTACCAGTTAGGGAATTTTTATAGTGGTACCCACACTTTGATTGTTGACAGTTTCAACCCTACAGTTAGCGTTGATCACTACCCCAACTTAGAGATTGATTTTTTAACTAAATCTTCAGTCATCAAGACTGATCTTTACTTTATGTTCTTAGGTTTAATAAATTGCCTTAGTCCCTACTTCACTTCATATAAGCATTTAGGAGCCCTAGTACAGTTATTTTTGCAAACCTTACCTACCTTTTTATATTTAGCCAATATAGAAATTCTTGGTTTAAAGGCCTTAGTTTACAACAATTTACCCCAAGCTTTTAGACCTTACACTGCTGCCCAAGTTGGGAGCCTACTAAATGGAAAATGGACTGACAGGCTCTCCAAAAATGAAAATCATGCACAAAATCAGTAAATCAATTTGGATGCATGAGGAAGGGCTAACTTGCACTAAGCCAATGCAAACTGGGATCTAGCCAAACCTTCTCAATTGCCAGCCACCCAAGTCAACCCATAAAAAGAAATAACATATGCAACTCAGACTCTTGATTCCCCAATGATATGCTTTCCAATACAGTAGTTTTAAAATCTATGGCAAAACCAAAAATACCTCAGATTTAAATAAAATGATTTCAGATTTGAACAAGTCCAAGTTGTGCAAGATTCAGGATTCAATTAATTTAAAAAATTCAGTTAATAAATGGACTGTCAAATAAAAAAATTTACTAGCCCATTATATAAAATTATATCAAATATCAAGCAGTGTTGTTTAAACCACAAAAAAATGAACTGACACAACAAGTGAGATGAATGGATGCTGTTACAGAGTATATTATAATTCAATAGGGATTCATATGAGGCACCAACAGAAGGACTAAAATGAAACAAAATTTGAGCAATCAGGAAGCGAGATTTCACAAGCACAAAACAAAATGAAGTCACAAAAGATGTGTAGTATGAGCAGCCTAAAATATAAGTATAACAGTTAACAGCCAATCAACAGCTATACAATTTAGGAACAGAGGCATTTTACTTATTTTCATGGCTCCTGATTTGTATGAAATGGTTTTGAGAACCTTCCAAATATGGACTCAAGATTACAATAAAAATAAATCATAAAATTTTAAATTTCTACTTTTAGTGATTTTATCCTAGGTTTTTTACAATGGTTTTTAACGGCAACAACATTTTTGACGGCACCAGCAGCTAAGCCAGCTTCAATGGAGGCAAGGCTCAGGGCACAGAGGCACCTGTTTACACCCAAGCATTTGAGGTGGGTAATGAGGAAGCTGATCTGTACCTGACCCCCAACCCATATGGCTTTGACTTGTTCAGTAGTCACTTAGTATCTAGCTCTGCCCCCACTCCTGTACCCACCCCCACACAAGCTGCCCATCAACCAACCAATCAGGATGGCAACCTTGATTTGGAACAACTTCCTGGCACAAGCCAACCTGCCCCCCTACAGCCAATCAGGCTTCAGCTCCCGCGGCCCAGAACCCCAAACGCAGAATAATTACTGCCCAAATTCTCCAAGAAATTGTGGCACTGAACCTGCAGGGTCTGTCCTGGGAACAGATAGCCAGCCAATTACAATTCACCTGGGCTACTGTCATACGGGAATTCAATAACCTGATGAATAAGGGAAATCTGATTGGGATAACCAAGAAGCCCACAAAGGCCCCAGATCAGCAATGCCTACCCAATTATGCTTGATCTCTTGCAGCGGGACCCCAAGCTTCCCTTGACCCAGGTCCAGAAGCAACTTACGCACCATGGCATTTGGGTGTCTGAGCGCATGGTGCAGCTCTGGATGTATGGGAAGGTGGAGTCAGTCGGTGTGCTGACCAATGTTGTCAGCAACTAATGGGATGGCATTGAGGATTCCCCATATGATCAGGCCATCAAATCCACCCTGGTCCAATGCTTGACTAGTCTAACAGATGACATCATCTTCATCTCCTACTACAAGCTATCAATAGATTTTGATGATTTTGGCAAGCAAGGAAGAGCCATCACCCAAAAAGGTAGGAATAAGATAAAGAAGAGGACTTTCATTGGTGCCTTTCTGGCTGTTTCAGCCAAGAGTTCTGTCTATTATTGGACAAACCCAGATTTCACTGATGGCTACAAGTACAGCCACATCCTTGGTGGATTGCTCAACTCCTGGGATGGCTCAAATTCCGAGCACCAGGTTTTCTTGAGCCACCAGACAGAGGATAGCTTCACCATCCTTGAGGCCATCCAGGGACACAGGCACCAGGCCTCAGTCTACCCTGCCAGCCATGCAGAAATTCATCTGGGTGATGTTGTGTTCTTCAACATTGTAGACACAGTACATGTTACAAAAGTAACAGACTCAAAGCCCCAGGCAAGAATCAAATCCGCTCCTAGCTGCCAGGCGGGGCAAGCAGGCGGGGAAGATTTGCCTAAATCTGCTAGAAACAATGACCAGCCAAGCCAAGATGGGCCACCAAAAAGCCAAACAACTGTTCCTAAAATCCCAAAAATGACCATGAAGCAGCCAACAAAACAGCAGAACCTGATATGCCAAGCCTTGCCACACAGATAGCACCAGAAAAATGCCCAGAGGCACTTGCATGTGAGTAAGTATATAAATTGGAAGCACCTGAAAAAGTTCTGTATTGTCATTCTTACCAATAAATTTGTATTGAACCTTTGGTTCTCCAATCTGTTTTAATACTTATTTTTTATACTTTTTAACCTTCAAACACCAAATTGCCAGCACTCATCCTCAGGGATAGATAGCCAGACTTCAGTTGACTAAACCAAAGCCTTTGATTACTATTGCTCTCCTGACGCTCCATTTGGCCCTGTTTTTTTTGAGTGTCCCCCAAATCCTGACCACAAACTCTGGACCTTGGAAGACTTGCAGTGGTACACCTGCCCAAACGCCCCCAAGGAACCCTACCAAATTGTCTGTGACAGCAAAGCAATCACCATTTACCTTTTGATCTTCAACAGGAAATACAACAATCCTGCTGCCTACCTGGTCCCCATGGAACCACCCCCAAAACCCAAACCAACCATCTCAATACCACCCACTTCTGATGCCACTGGCCAGAGTAGTCAATTCCTGGGAGTGCTTTATCTGGCGCTCATGGGATTGATTGACTCTGCCTTGCCAGAGGCTGGAACTTGGGCTGTGGCTGGGAAGGCCCTTTCCTACCTGGTAAAGTTAGGTCTCACCATCAGTTGGGCCATACCAGTACCTGCTTTGACTCCTCCCTCACCTGCTGGAGCTCCACGGTACTCCTGGTATCCTGACACCATGTATTTTATGGTACTGTGGCAAGGCATGCTACTTGGTTGTCATGAGCATCCTGGGCCCTGACAGCGGCACAGTTAACAGGAAAAAGATTGATCTTTAAAACAATGACCTGATTGTTGAGTCCCAAGTATGATTAGTTTGCTAGAGCTCATAGGCAAGGCTTGATACACTTAAGGCCTATGATATTGCATTAGGCCCTACTGATACCTGGTGTGCTGGAAAGATTATAAGGGATTTCTCCAATCCAGAGCCTTACTGAACTTATCAGGTAACACCCAGTCAATTTCCAGAGAAAGCTGGATCCCTGACTTTGGTTTTCAAAGCTGTGATAATAAGTGAAAAATTCAGGATGGAAACATGGTTTAAATCAATCAAAAATAAAATTGAAAGAGGGGGAATTTATATTGATTTGCAGTAGATTTGATAGTATTAAAATTGTGTTTTAATCTGAATTTTTCACCTATCCCCAGAGCTTTGAAAACTACAGTAAGGTCTTGGGACAGGAAGATATTTTGTCAGTTATATTTCTGTTTAATGATCTTCAGTCAAGCTTGATACAGAAATAATCCTATTCATGTATATTTTATTTACTTTTCAACTTTAAAAAATCACAAATAGAAATAAAGAAAACCTGTTACCTAGAAAATATTTGTTAACCCTTGTAATGCACTTATTTTATTTTCTGCTGATGAAATTTAATTTGATTAGCTTTTAAAAATGTAAAGATTTAAAATCAAGGCTCTTAAGTACTAAATAATGAAGTTGAAAACAATTAGTTGTGTGAAGCATAGCTTTTATTATTAAATATATTATATTTAAGTTTTAACTTATTGTAAAGTTAAAAAAATTACATTAGAAGAAAATTTTAGCTGATCAAATTTGAGTGAAAATCAGTCAAGGGAAAAATAATTGACAAAATACCTTCCTGCCCCAAATTGTTGGGTTCAACTGATATCAAAATCAAGCAACAGATAAAAGATCTTTTGAATTGGGCAATTTTTTTTCTAGTGGTTTTTCTCTAAAGCATACATTTCCTCCCCAGATGTATACTCTTTTGGTGCAATAAGCCATCTCAAAAGATGCCATCTCAAAAAAATTTTGACATGGCGTTGGGATTTACATCAGCAAAATTAAAAAAAAACTTAATAAGAATTATTAAATATATTATTTTTTACATATTGGTTTCTAATACAGCATCTCAAAAAACTGCATCACAAAAACACTATCTTGAATCAAAATAAAAAGAGTGTCATCCAAATAAGATTTTTTGAGTATAAAAACACTTAATAAATACCCTAAAATATGCCATCACAAAAAACTGCATCACAAAAACGCTATCTCAAATCAAAATAAAAAGTCTGTTATCAAAATAAGATTAAAAAAACTAAATGAATTCAACTGCAAAATTATACAGCTTAAAATGCTGTTGCACCACCTTAAAAAAACAAAAAGTGCTGTGGCGCCAACTTATAAAAGTCTTGGGCGCTGCCTTGCAAACATCTTTTATGCCACAGCGGCGCCTTACTTTTATTTTTAGTGCCGCAGTAGCACAAGATTTAAATCCCTAACATACAAACTTTGCTAATCAATAATATTTCTATACGCACTAAGTTTAGAAGATGACTACAATAATTAAAAACTTAATATAATAAAAAATAAGAACTAAAAAATAATAGAAACAATAAAAAAGAGGATAAGCAAAAGCAAGTTTATTGCAAGAAAAGGAAAAGGCAGGCTCAGTGGGATTGGTCCCTTGTGTTGCAGGCGCCTCCACACTTCTGAGCAGAAGACATGGCAGGATGAGAGGCTTGACAGTTGGCGGGGTGGGGATGCTTGGTGGGGCGCTGAATAGTGATCACTGGGCGCTCATGGGTGGGGATTGTATAGTGGTTGTTGTCCAGGCGCTGGTGCACGTGGGCCAGGATTACCAGTATTTGGGCCCAGGCCAACTGGGAGTTGTGCAACATAGAAGACCAGTTGCACAAGGGAAGTTGGATCTGACTAACTGGCATCAAATGGTCCCAGCCACCACAAGCAGAGAGTGCAGCACCTATGATGAAGCAGTTCATCAACACATCTTTTATGTAGGAATATGATAGGGGTAGGGGGACGCAGAGCTGGTAAGCCAGGGAGGGGTAATGCTCTAAGAAACAACCAGCGTACCCAGGCTGGCCAGGCTGGCAACTCCCAGGAGAATAACACATAAAGTGGCAAGTTGCAGCAGCCAAAGGAAGGTACAAAGAAGCATTGCCAGTACCCACTGCCTGAAGAAACCCCTTGAATGTGGCAGAGAAGCAACAATTAGTGTTGGCTTGGATGGGCAAGTCCAAGGTCTGGTGAAAGCTGGGATCTGCTGCAAGCTCTAGAGCCCAAACCCAAGCTGTCTTGTCAAAATACTCATTGTGGATGGCAATGGTATGAGCGTGTTGGGAAGAGATCTCACTGGGAGGCAAAGTAGCTGACTGCAGTCCTAGATGCACCTTGGCAGCCAGACAGGAGGCATTGTAGTGGCTGTGGTATAACTCCCCTGCCCAAATAGGGTCATCACATCCTCATTAGAATGCAGTGCCTGTACAAAGCTGTACATTGTCTCCTCATGATAGCAGATCCCAAACTTTCTAAGAAGGTCAGGGTAATCTATCACTACATTTTCAGAGTTGCAGTGGGTGCAGAGCATGGTGGATGGGGCAGGGGGAGGTGCACCAGTAGAGGGAAGGCATTGAGAAAAGGGGTGATGAGCACCAGAAGAATTGCCACTGGGAGGCGCACTACTGACAGGAAGAGGCTCCTCAAACATGGAGTCCTTTTCAGGAAAATCTCCAGTGCTGGAGTTTGGTGCAGTACTACACTCAGAGCCAGCCACGGTGGTTGCACATTCCTGTTTGCAAAACTGAGAGTCACTGGCCCAAAGTTGATTCAAGAAACCAATACAAGCTGGGTGCAATATTTTTTAAAAGTGCTACACTCCACTTCATCCATTGAAGCCATCATTTTGTTGTAGGCTTGGCACATATTGTTGTTGCTGTTGCTGCTGGAGTTGGGATTCATCTGATGAAGAAAGAAAGTAGTGTTTGTTCAAGTGGGGGGATATGTTGGAAATTTTGACCAAGCAATGATATCAATTATGATGGAGCTCATGGATTAGGATTGCAGCAGCTAACTCCATAAATTAGCAGTATAAAATCAATGATGCCAATCATGACAGAGCTCACAGAATAGAATTACTGCAACCTCATTGTCATAAATTTATAATATAATATATATATATATTCAATTGGCAGTAGATTTTGGATCATTACTGCAGAATACCCAAGGACATGCGCCGCCGCGCTGTCCCTATCATACATTAAGCACCACCCAAAAAAAACTCCAGGTACCGCCTTGCAAATATTTTTGATGCCAAAGAGCTGCCTTACTTTTACATCAAGCACCGCTGTGGCGCCATTTTTGAATCCCCAAAATGTTAATCTAATTATTAATCATATTTCTAAGCACTAGTCTCAATAGGATAATTGAAAAAAGATATTTTGGATCATTAGTAGATTTAGAATTGTAATGACAAAATACAACCCACTGAAAAGCAGCGCCGCAGCAGCTAAAATATTTTCAAGGCAGCTCCTGGAATAATTTTTAGTTGGCGCTGCGGCGCCTAGTACCTTTACCAGTTGGCGTTGCAGCGCCTAAGCTTTTACTAAAACGGCGTGGTGGCACTATCTTTGATTTTGGTTGTCTATACAATCATAATTTTATGTGATAAATCCAAGCGTTTCCCTTTTTAATTGGGAATAAAGTATGGTACTAATTTAAGACTCCATATAATAAATCACCCTAAATTAGTGCCACTTTTATAGTACTACCCCCTATAATACAGCCATTCAAAAACCACGTTTAATATGCTAGCCTTATTTCTTATCATAGTATGAAATTTGCTATTTGGGTTCCAACAATACAATGTTTTACTAGTGATTTTATTTAATAATGAGGGTATTTCTGTTGTGCAAAATGTGCCCATCACAAAATCTACTAAGTTTCTAAGCGTCCAATAGGAGTGGCGCCCACTAATATGGCACTAAGAATTAACCTGTTTTAACATATTGTGTCATAGGACGCTATAAAGAGCACGCCATCAAAAATTGACTGTTTTCACTTTTAAAAAGTACAATTCAGGGCCAAATCTCACTTAAATAAAAAAATGTAAGAAGCTCTCTGAAACTTTGTGTATAGATTTTTTTATCTTCTCTAAACAACTGGGTAATTTTTAGCCCCAGTTGTATAGGCTAGTTTTAAAAATATTCAAGTTTTACTCTTTGGCCCAGTTGAGGTAGCTCCACTGTAGACTTCTTAATTTAATATAAAAAATGGTTAAATTCACTATATTTTTGAGCTACGGCATCTCAATTACATCATCTTGAAAACACCATTTCACTTGCAGGTTTTCAGTCAAAACTCACAGTTTTGCATACTTGCGCTACTAATAAAAATTTAATGTTCACATATAAAAAATATAATAATTTTGATAGCATATAATTTGAGAGTTTTTCTAAAATTCCATGTAAAAATATTGACTAATTTTTATATTTAAAACATTATCATTTTTCTCTTTAAAAATTTCCCCCAAATTTGAAATTTTCTGATGCAAATTCACTCTTAGATGCCTCCCAATCCTACCACCAACACTACCCCAATGCTCCCAAGAGCACGGCTGCTCCTGCTCAGGAAAGAAAGACCAAGGTCACCCTCTCCAAGCAGCCTCTTAAATAAAAAACACTTGCCAAGACCCCCACGCCTTCCCCTGAACCTGAGGCTGATAGCTCACTCCTCCCCACTCTCCTTTTTTCTACTCTCCCTCTGATCCCTAGGAGAAGCACATCCACTTCAATGATAAAGATGAGAATGAAAGAGTCTCTGAAAACGGTTCTGATAACTATGGCTCTGCAGCCTCAGATGAGGAGCCCATTCTAGAGTGGGACCTACATGCAGTTATCAATATATGCAATATCACTGGGCAATTTAAAGTCCCATCTGTTTCTCCTAACTCTTTTACCAGTATGACCAAGAAAGGGGGTACTGGATTTGTCAAGGACGGCTTTATTTTCACCTGAAATGACCAGAGAAAAATATGGTGCTCCATCACTACTGGTGTAATAGTCTAGGCTGTCCTGCGCAATTAACTACAATTGGGTTTACCCAAGCCAAGGAGCTCACCATTGAGCATGACTGTTTGGGCTCTGATATGATTCTCTACTATCTTATGCGCTGGTACCTTTGCTAAGCCATTCCTTTTAACAAGAACTTGACTTCAACTGAGCTGGTAACACATGCTCTCCCTTACCTGAATGAGGATCAGAGAGAGGAGGTTGGAGAAACAACCAGACTCCAACAGTAGGTGACTGATCAACAATCAATTGCTGCCAATATTGGCATCAGCACTAGAAGCATTGATGAGCTTTTACTTACAGAAGTCCAGAGGACTACCATGCTTGGAAAGACCCTTCTGCTACACAATAATGGGCAAGGTTCACCAACCCATATTTTGTGCTTTTCAACACAAGATGATCTTGTAGGCTTTCTAAAGTGTGATACCTGGTTTGCCAATGGGACTTTTGCCTCTTGTCTAAAGCTATTTTATTGGCTTTGGGCCATCCATGGTCAGGTCAATGAACACACCATCCCATTTGTCTTCTTCTTTCTTCCTAATAAAAAGGGAAGAGACTTAAATTTACACCTTGGATATACTCAAGCAAAATCTGGATGCCATCTTGCCCACGCTTGAAAAAGAGCCAACTGAGAAAAGGGGTCACAAGAAGAAGAAGGTAAGCCCAGAGGTCACCCAGGAGCAACAGGCCACAACCAGAAAGGCACTGGAGTCCCTTCCCTACCATACCACGTTAATGGTTGACTTTGAGGCTGCACAGGCCAACACCTTTATCAAGGTATTTAGGAGCAGGCCCCAAGACTGCTTCTTTCACTACCATCAGGCTCTGCTCAAGAACCTGATATAAACCCAGCCCTCAATAGGCTGGTATTCAAAGATGGAACAAAGGAGGCCCAAAAGATCTTCAATTGCTTTGCTGCTCTGGCCATGGTCAGGAAAAAAGAGGTTAACCTTTTTTATGACAAGCTTCTCAACAACAATTACATTACTGAGAGCCAAGAAGCATTTGCTCCTTTCATCTAGTACTTTGAGCACCAGTGGGTGGTTGTATTCCAGGGACATTGCTGCATATGCAAGGGTGGCAACTCAATTAATTGAAACTGCTATAAGCAGGTCAAAGAAGGCGTAACTAAGACCACCTCATCACTTGAAAGTTGGCACAATCAATTTTCCTGCCTGGTTAAGGTAAAAAAGCCTATGTTCAATGTGATTGTCAACAATCTGAAGATTCAGCATGCTCATGGAGATCAGCTATACTCCCAGGCCATCATAGGCAAAGCTGTTGTATCCAAGCATGCTGACCAGTAGGTCAAGTTCACAAGTGTTACCAAGGAGGTTTTGACATATTGCATCAGAGAAGACCACCTTACCCATCTCAAAGGCATTACCATGGCCCTTGGATCTAATGAATAATTCACTTTCTTTAACAATAAATTTTTTCTTTCAAATATTTGATTTTAACTTTATTTTTAGTATATACATGTTTGATACATTGGTTTTAAAAGCTATGGCAACAAGCAAAATTACTTCATATTTAAACAAAAAACTCAGATGTAAACAAAATTAAAAGTAATAAATTTATATTGTGTCAGAAATTGTGTCAGAAATTGTGCCATTAATGCTATTTTGATCTGGCCTTCAAATAATGATATGTGTGAAGATTTGGTCAGTTTTGCTTTTGATTTTGGAGATTCCTCACCTTCCAAAAAGGGGTCTGGTTCAATATCAACCCATTCCAGATTGCCACACCTGCCCCTGACTGATCCTGGTATGACCTCATCCCAACATGACCCCTTCTGCCACTCTGTCTACCTAATAAGTGATCATCAACCCTTGTCTACTATTTAAGTAGAATCATTTCTCCTAATAAAGACAAGTTTATCCACATTTGCGTTGGCTTTAGTATTATTCAAGCTTTTTCCTTTCCTTTATGCCAAAAGGAATTCCTTGTCTTGTATTCCAGGAAATTAAGGTACATGCCCTTAATTTTGCCCTGAAGGCTAACCCAAGGTTAACTTCAAACATCAAATCTTTTTTTATAAATATTTCCTGCCGTGTTGTCCTGGATGTTGTCCCCAGGAGCCAAACACAACAAAATGGTGCTCACTACAGGGGCTGAAAGCCCCTTGATTACCCTGTTCCCACGTGAATTCTCTGGTCCTTCTCCCATTGTCTCCAAAGTACCCAAGCAACCTAAAGTTTCTAGTCCTCCTCTAGAAGTTGACATCACCAATGCCCCCTCAACTCCCATGGTACTGGTGCTGTCTCCTGGGCCCGCTTGGGCCCCCTTCCAGCTTTATCTCTCAACTACAAGCAAGCTTGGGCTGCCAACTGCTCTCTCCTCCACTCAGGCACTGTGGGGATGAACACTATCCCTGGTATTTGTCCCAGGTACGCTTTTGAAGACCTGTACTCCTTCCTCTTGGACTTTGGTCTCCCCCCTGCGTTGATGGAGTCTATGGATACTATTGGCGTGTTAGTCAACCAGTTTATCCAACCTGCCCTGGTTAATCATCAACTTGCATTAGGATCCAAAAACCAGCTTCTAAATGCTGTAGCCACCGCTGTCTCAAACAACCATGCTCAAAATATGGCATATCAAGAATGGTCCCATAGCCTCTTTGCGTGTATTTTGGATAACCATAATGACTTGCTGGCCTCTCAAAAATACCTAACCTTGTCACTGAATTCCCTTTGCTCCTTGCTCCCTGGGTATATCAAGGATCAACTGTGCAAATTGGATGAGCATCAAGCAATGTGGCGTGGTCAAATTGAGGCTACTCTTCTAAAACTTTGTCAGGATTTTGAGACTCTGATCACCAAACTCAACCAATTTCAGGAGAATATTAATTCTCAGCTTTAGCTGGTTGGGACTTGTGTTGATACCTGGGCCCGCCATCTACAACACCAATACAGGCTGGATAAGGCTGCATTAGGCAACACTCTGTATCAAGTACAAAATTATGTGGATGATCAAGTAGCGTCCATCAAGGTGACTCCTCCCGCTCCTCCTGTTGAGGTCCTGTCTGACTATAAAGCCCAGGTATGGGAATCCATAGCTGAGCTCAAGGCCACTAATCAACGTAAATCTTCTGTTAAGAACCCCCTCCAGTTGAACCTATGCCTGACCCTTGCATTGCTTTGCTCACTGATCAAGTAGCTACTTTGTGAGACAAAATTGAGTATTTAAGGCAACACCTCTCTAATTTTGAGGACTTGTCTTCTGAGTCTGAAGGTGTGAGGAAACTGAAGTTGCTATTACTCCTGCTCATGGTAATCATGGTTGTTATCCTGGCTTAGAAGGCCAACCCCGGGTCAACCGCGCTCTTGCCCTGGATCAGCTGGAGGAAGTGACAAATGATGTTGATAATAGGCAGGACACATTGGAGAGAGAGGTGCAAAACATCTCCCTCTTTACCAAGACTATGAATGGACAGGTCATCCCCTTGGTTGCCCAGACCACTTCTCTGACCACCTGCCTCAATGGGATTGTTGTCACTTTATCAGTACAACAGATTAAGATTAATGAATTTGGAACTGCTGCCGCCACCTCTAGAGATATTAGTGGGCAGAACAACTCGCCTTGGATACCCTAGAGGAAAGCCTTTGACTTCTCTGGGCTAGACAACCTGCTGCTGAATCTGAGTTTGAGGGCAACCCCCACATTAACGTTCTCAACCCAGGTGACAACAGCCAATCTACTTCATCATCCATTGACCCTAATTATAAGCCTTCATTCAAACAGATATTTGACCCTAAAACCTCTATCATTACTTACTTCATGACAATTTATGAGACTTCAATTATTAGGTCCACCAATGAACTTAAGAAGGAGCATATTCTTACCTGTCTGCATCCCACGTACCAAGAAGTTGTGGCATTTGAACTCCCTTTGATTGTCACTTGGGAGGACATGAAGTGCCTCTTAATTGAGGAATTTAGAGAAGATGTCAGCTTGGAAGTCAAGAAGGATGTGTTCATGCACATTGCCTTTAAGCCCAAGGAGACCCTGGCTGAATTTGCCGATTGTTTTTACATTGAAGGACAACAGTTGATCACTAGTTGTCAGTTAACTCCCTGGGAAGCTTACACAGCTTGTTCAAACGCTTTAAAGATGAACCAACTCCAATGTCTGCATTTTAAGGCCCATAAATCTTCCTTTAATTCAATGAAGAGTATCAAGACCCTCTTGCAAGATATGCGCTTGACCCATGGGGGTACCGTGGTGCACAAAAATAAGGCCAACAATCCGGGAACCACCTCCTGTACTCTGCACATTATGACTCTGGGCTCAAGTGGGCAGTCTAAGAGACAGGGATGTTATAACTGTGATCAAATAAGACACCAATTACTTACCTGCTCCAACCCTTGGATAGAGGGTTGCAACCCAAAGGAGCAGGTGGAAAAAGAGAGGTCAGCTTAGAGGCGGAGACACTCTCTGCTGACCAATCTCCTCCGTCTCCTCCTGATCCCCCGTCTGACAAGGAATATTCACCCCTTGGCTGGCCCAACTATCCTTCACCTGTTCCACAGTCTTTCCAGTGATTCTGAACCTGAATATTATGATTGCAATGCGTCTGATGGTTATGGTTATACCGTGCTGGCAGTCCCAGAAACAGTTTCTGTCCCTTACAAACTGTGTTCTGGGAAGACTACAACTACAAAACACCCAGCTTCAAGCAAAGCTAAGGCCATAGTGGCTTGTACTTACTTAGCACAGGCCCATCATCCCCCTGTCTTGGTAGATTCCTCTGAAGAGGTTGCTGAATTAGCAGAGGCTCTCTTTCATAATGTGACTGTATCTCCCCCTTGAAGACTGTGTATAAGGAAATTCCTGCCTTACAATGCATGTTGGCCAAATGGGAGAAAGAATTGGAAGCTGCTCAGGTTGTCCTAGCTGTCTTGCCTCCCTTTGGGAAAGATACCACCTGTGTGGAAGTATCAATCCAAAAGGTTAAAATCAAGGCCATCCTGGACACAGGCTCTCCAGTCAATGTGGTATTGTCCAAGCTAATGAAGAAGCTTAAGCTGGCCCCTGATCTCAACTACACTCAATCATATGATACTGCTGGCATGGCTCAAACCCAAGCCATTGGTGCCTACTCTGCTCTGCTAATGAGGTTTGGGAAGCTTCTTATTGCTTCTCCTGCTGTTGTCTTAGAAAACAAAAGCTACAATCTCCTGGTTGGTACACAATTCCTTTGAGAGTACAACAGGATTATGAGCCTTTGAGATGGGTAGCCTTTTCTTTTAGGGTATGAGATCCCTCTAATCTTTGAAGAACCTCCGCTTCTCCCAGGTAAACAACTTAAGACTTGTGTGCTTGAGTACCCCACAGGTATCTTCTTGCTTAAGTACAGGCTCATTCTTCTAATATGCAGTCCCCTCCTCCTTCCTGTCCTGCGGAGGAAGGTGTGCCTCTTCTTGCCCCTGCAGCTATCATCATCCTTCCTGGCTCACAAGTGATTATAGACTCTCAGATATTCTATGAACTACCCAAAAAATCATTTCTGGAGCTATATTCACCTGACTCCTTAAGCCATAGAGAGCCTAGGTTATGTCCTGAGATTTTGGACCAGACTCATAAAGAGCCTGTACAGCTGTTGTTGGCTAACCTGACTGCCCTACCTATGCAGGTGATCAAAGGCCAGGTTGTCAGGCATGGTCACATATTAGATTCAGAGCAAGTAGCGTCCCTATACCCCTTTGGAGCATTTGGTGATTTCAACTTGCCTGAAGAGGACCCTCAGGTTCTCTCCCTGTTCACCGCCGCAGACTTCCCTCAGCTGTTGCCCATTCAACAAAAAGACGTTCTGGAACTATTAGACCAGTTTAAGGATATCTTTGCCTCTGGACCTACTGACTATGGTCTAGCTAAGGTGGTCATCCACCAGATAGATACGGGTGATGCCCCACCCTTTTGTGCCAAACCTTATTGCTACAGCAGAGTGGAAGATGCCCAGGTCTCTAAGGAGCTTAAACAGCTCCTAGATGCTGGGCTCTTAGATCCCTCTCAGAGCCCTTGGGCCTCCCCATTATTGATCCTAAAGAAGAAGGATGGAGGCCAGTGCATTGTGATGGATTACTGCTTTCTAAACTTGCTCACCAAAAAGGACTCTTACACTTTGCCTAGAATTGATGATGCCCTCAGACAATTAGGAGGATCAAAGTTTTTCTCTGCCATGGATCTAGCATCAGGATACTGGCAGGTTGACTTGTATCCTGAAGATAGAGAAAAGGCTCCACAAATCACTTCAGAAGGCCTTTATGAACCCACTCAAATGCCCCAAGGACTCTGCAACGCCCCGGCTACATTTCAACGGGCTATGGACTCCATCTTACAAGATTTGAAACTCTCTTGTATCCTCGTATATCTTGATGATATCACTGTGTTAAGCTCCACCTTCACCAACCATCTGGACCATCTCAAAGCTGTCTTCATCAAAATTTGGGAGGAAGACCTGGAACTCAAACCCTCTAAATGCTCCTTCTTCAAGGAATGGCTTGAATTATTGGGCCACAAGGTCACCCAAACCAGACTACGTCCTATGAATAACAAGGTGGAAGCCATCAAAAAGATGCTATATCCCACAAACCTACAGGAGGTCTAAGTATTTCTTGATATGATGGGGTACTATCAACAATTCACCCCTGATTTTGCTGAACTATTTGAACCCCTTGTCCAACTCCTTTGCAACGTGCCCTTTGAGTGGACTGATAGCCAACAGCAATTCTTTGAAGCGCTGAAAACCAAACTCAAAGAGGCTCCCATTCTAGTCTACCCTGATTACAATAAGGAGTTCATCTTGTACACTGACGCTGGTGGAGTAACTGTGGGTACCATCCTAGCCCAACTTGATGATAAAGGCGTCAACCAACCTGTGGCCTATTCTTCACGAGCCCTCAACAAACATGAGAAGAACTATAGCATCACTGAAAAAGAATGCCTAGCTGTTCTGCATGCCATAAAACAGATCTGGCACTACATTTACGGGACTCACTCCACAGTAGTCACAGACCACTAATATCTTAAGTGGCTGCAACAATTAAAGGAGCCCAAAGTTTGACTAGCTCACTGGGCCTTACACCTGCAAGGATACAACTTCACTGTAGTATATTGTTCTGGTGCATAACATCGTAATGCTGATGGTTTGTCAAGGATGCCTATACTAGATATCCATCCTGCTGATGCCAATTGCCTATACAAGTTGATAGGATACTCTGAGTCTTGGACCACTGAGCCAGAGGATATCTGCCTGGCTCTGCAAGCCCTATCAAAGGATAATGTGATTTGAGATAGACAACTCTTCAAGAGAGTCAACAACGCTTATCTACCCTATGTCTGTCCCAGCATGAGGGTGGTCATCATCCTCCAAGCCCATATTGATACCAGACATAGAGTGTCAGGGACCCACTTGGCAGGGAACAGGTTCCCTAATTGGTGAGCCAAGGCCCCTAAATTAAGCCCTGCAATGGCTGAACCAATGGGCACAGTGACCATGGCAAGATGGCCTAAGTGACCCAAATATGCAAATCTTCCCATCAGGGAGCTTAAACAACCCAGAAGATAGTATCCTACCATGTACATCAACAGATAGAATGAAGTGTGAGGCCGTACCAATGAGGGTTTGGCAGGTGGAGGAGTAGACTGGCGGCCATAGTGGAACTTTCTTTCCCAATGACCAGAAGGATACTTGAACCATCCATTGGCCAAGGACTCCTTTTGATGGGCGTCATTGGGTGAGGAGTTTTTCCAATAAATAGTGGGGGTGGGATTCTCAAGACCTTTTACAGTTGTAAAAAGGGAGACTAGAAACCACAACAGGAAATAAATTCCCTTCATGGCTTCAAATAAGTTTACTAAGAAATGATGTGGCAAGATAGGATAAGAAATATTCTTTATTGTTGGAACATTTGAATTGAAGGAAAGTTTGGAACTTATATAGCTTTGAAAACAAGGCTAAATATTTGAGAGGAGTTTGGGAAATGAAGGTGATTTACCTGAGTCAATCATTTTTAAAAGTACCTGTTTTAAGTGCAACTTAAATATTTGCTTAATCATTTCCAAACTGGTATGGTGTAGGAAGAGGAACCAAAAAGATTTCACAATGATCAGGCTAATTAAGCGGTGTATAAGCAGAAGATCAGACATCAAAGGGTAAAGAGCTTGGCCTAACACCAGAGAGAGTGGGTCACAGATTGACTGGAAAGCTCCAAGCAGCCAATCAGACGCAGAGCGGTAAGTGATGTTTACAGTCTTAGTATTAACACTTTCAAATTTGAAAGGAGTTTTGAAACCAAAACCAATTGAATTAAAAGGTAATAAAAAGGTAAATCAAAGGTTTGTGATGATTCTGTACTAACAATACATTCATCATTAGCGTCCTGGGTTCAAATTTTGTTCCAGAAGGGTTTCCAAAACCCAATATGATTGTTAATTCTGTTATTTTGTGTCTTTGACTGGGTGTCTTCCAAATATTTTTTTGCCAATAAAATAGAGTCAGGCAAAGAATTCCTGACATGGAGGTACTGCAAAAACTCATGACTGGTTGTGCAAGAACTTCTAGTGGGAAAACATGCGCCTCCTAATCCCTGATGTCCTTGCCTCCTGTCACTATTGTCAGCTCCAACAACCCTGACCTTCACAACATCAGTTCAAGCTCATCCCTCCTAAGAATGTCTTCCACAATGTGAGTATTGATGCTGTTGGGCCTCTCCCTTGGTCTAGGTCTGGGTGTCAATTCATCTTTGCAGCTGTAGATTGTTTTAGTAAATGGGTTAAAGCCAGAGCAACCTAGGATATAACTGCCAAGACCACTGCTAACTTCATGTTACAAGATATTTTCTACCACATGGTTACCCTCAAGTCCTGCTTTCTGACAATGGGATCAACTTTAATACCCACCTCATAACGTCCATTGTAGAAGCTATGGGTACACATCAATCCTTCTCTGCCCCGTATAATCTGTCAACCAACAGGACAGTGGAACAAGCCAATTCCAACCTTGTGTTCATCATGAGGAAGCTTAACCTCTCTAATGCCACTAACTGGGATATGTTCCTCCCCGCTGCCCTCTTTGCATATAGACTCAGCAGAGATTGAGTGACTGGTCAGTCCCCCTTTGCCATGCTGTATGGACAAGAAGCCATCACCCCCTCAATCTTGGGACCCCCATTGATCAAAGTTGACGCCTCTGCCAATCCTGAAGCTCATGCCAAAGACTTGGCTAACTGGATCATTGACATCTAAGCTACAGCCTATTCTACTGCTTATAAAGTCAAAGCTTTAGAACTCTTTTCCTCCAATGCTTCCAGAGCCCCCTTCCTGAGTACCAAGTAGGTGACCTAGTCCTCTATTATTAAAATCATACTGGAGGTTGAGCCCATAAGCTAGACTCCCTTTGGGTTGGGCCTTGTGAAGTCACCTACAAGAAGGGTGTCAAGTATACCGTGAAGCTGCTGTCCTCCGGCTACCCCTTTGCTTGAGTTCACTCCAATTTTCTCCGCAAATATCAACTCCCTGTGTTCAATCTTGTGGGGGGAGATGTCAGAAATTGTGCCATTAATGCTATTTTGATATGGCCTTTGAATAATGACATGTGCAAAGATTTGGTCAGTTTTGCTTTTGATTTTGGAGATTCCTCACCTTCCAAAAAGGGGTCTGGTTCAATACCAACCCATTCCGGATTGCCACACCTGCCCCTGACTGATCCTGGTATGACCTCATCCCAACATGACCCCTTCTGCCACTCTGTCTACCTAATAAGTGATCATCAACCCTTGTCTACTATTTAAGTAGAATCATTTCTCCTAATAAAGACAAGTTTATCCACATTTGCGTTGGCTTTAGTATTATTCAAGCCTTTTCCTTTCCTTTCTATCAAAAGGAATTCCTTGTCTTGTATTCCAGGAAATTAAGGTACATGCCCTTAATTTTGCCCTGAAGGCTAACCCAAGGCTAGCTTTGAACCTCAAATCTTTCATTATAAAGATTTCCTGCCGTGTCGTCCTGGATGTTGTCCCCTGGAGCTGAGCACAACATATTGATTTACAATAGATTTATTTATTTTTAATTTATTTACATCTGAGTTTTTTTGTTTAAATCTGAAGTATTTTTGTTTGTTGCCATAGCTTTTAAAACTAGTGTATAGAGTTAAAATTTAATACAAAAATATCACTGTTTTAGGATTGTTGACTTTGGAGCTTTGCGCACTATAGTTATTATTAGCTGACCCCACATTTTTTATTGCAGATTTGGAATCCTTGGATGATTTTGAGTCTATTCATATGTTTTTTTAAAGTTTTTGAATTTATTGGGATTTTATCTTTATTTTAAGTTATCTGGCGCGGTTTAGCCAGAAATTTGGGATAGGGTTTGAGATGGCGTCTTTCTAGATGGCAATCCCACCGATCTTTGGATGATAATTTACTAGATGATCCATACTATTTGATGGGTTCAACTTTATAATACTCCACCCTTGTTTTGGATGTATAGTAAATCATGTAATTTCACTATGAAAATGGTTAAATTCACGGCATAGAAAAGAAGAGGATATAACTTAAGATGAACAGTTGATTTTTAATAATAAATAAATATTATTAAAAATACAGATTTGATTTTCTATGGGGAGATAATTTGCAGGAGTAGACACTAAGTTATGCTGGACAAAGATAGGAAGTTCCGATGACACATAGTTTCATATTAAAACGAGCGAATCATCAAAGGGCAGTCCCTTTTGAAGAAGTTTAATATGTTAAAAGAATTTAAAGTAATCGATAAATAATACATAGCTATTTCCACTGTTTTGCCCACAGCCTTAGAAGTTTTCATAAGCCAAACCATCTCTTGAAGTAAACCTATAAATAGCGGAATGTGTGGCTTGTAAAATACATGTCGCTTTGGGGATGGGTCTTTGTTGTATTGGCAGCGTTTGTGCTGGGAGTGAAGATGTTTACAAGTACTTTGCTACAAGACATCCCACCCAAGCACAAAATGAACCATCCTCTCGAACGTTTAGATGGCAAGCTATGGACTGGCGGGGAATCTGGATTTAACACCTTCCATACTATGCATACCAACCACGGCCAGATAAATTGCAAGTTCTCCAACAATCAACCTTTTGAACCTGGCACATGCTTCTTAAGACACAACCAAACATATCTCATTGGCTACTCTTTTCGATCGGATCCCGTCATGTGTCTCAAGGACACGGTATGCTATATTGTCTTGCACCGAGAATTCACTGTCACGCTTCCCCCAGAGTTCGTTTCTCCCCTCAACTTCATGCAAGTTAGCCAACTCATAACAAACAACTCCTACGTGCTGCTTCCCTCGCATGCAATACACATTACTGCCACCTTCATGGCCCAGGGTGCGTACTCTTTGGAATTCAATCAAATATCATATACCGTCTCAGGTCACTTTACTAATCTCAACACTGACACCTACTCCCCAACCACTTATCACACCCTTACCCTCCCTATCGCCCTCCCCAACCATCATCCAGATGGCCTCATCAAGATTGTCGCCAAGGATCCCAAAAACAAATCCCCTATCTACGCCCAAATACAATCCTCTTTTACCATTCTCCAATGAACCCTCCTTTATGCCATATAAAAGGCAAATGCTTTGACTGTCGCTTAAGTTGGTTTCTACTGACCATCAAACTACCGTCAGAAACTGGACCAAACGTGATTCAATAATAATTAAATAATAAATTTCCCTTTAAAACCTATTGATTCGTGCCAATATGAATAAAGAGACTTGTACAACTAATAACATTATGATGTCTCTCGAAACAATCTGAAACAAGCATAAGATTAGATTTTTTTATTGGTTTACAGTAGGCCTTATTTAATGATGCTTAAAGATAAACCCAAAAATAAAGGTCATTAGATTAAAACCATACATTCCCTTATCATGCTCCAAGGAGCGGGCTTACATGTATCAAATTACATTAAACCATCCTCACCCACAACAAATATATCAGGACAGGAGGTTAAACGGTTAGGATCTTCAAGCACTAAACAGATATACTAATTTTACAACCTGACATTGATTACTTTTTATCAGGGTTGATTTTAAATTAACATAATAGTACCAAATATATGAATTTATTGAGGCCAAGGTTAAATCCTCAAATTGTGGATGCTACATTGCAACTCCTCCCCAATGGCACATCCCAGATTATGTAAATGAGGTTGGAATTTTAGAGTTGCTGCAACCAATTTTTCCAACCCATCTATCACTTTATCTTATAACATCAGGGAAACTCATAGATTCACCCATGATTTACATCCCATTATATCCTTGCTCAGAACCCAGGTATTAGGGCATATTGAGTTATAATATAGGGTTCAAAGCCACCTCAATGGCATCAGGGAATGTGCTTTTCCATAATTTTAGGATACCAATCTCTACTTCATTCAGATGCTATATTAGCCACTTCCCTGTAACCCAGTAAATATTCACTGTGATCTAAGCATTTTCTCTCTACTCAGATAAAGATAATATCATTACAATTAATTTGTATCCCTCTTTGACTGCTGTCATCAAACTCTCCATGTCCTGAACTACCTTTATTTCAGTTGCAGCAGCATTAGCATAGTTAGGTCTTATTGTCAACCTACCCACAAGAAAGTTTATCCAAAAAAGGTATAGTAATGACAACATGTTTATCCTTCCCAGCTTTAATATACCACCAGACAAGAGCTATGAAGTTCAAATCCTTTAATAAAATAAAAAAGAAAGTGTGAATAATGTCAGTTATTTTCCTTCTGAGCCCCAAAGCACTGCACAGGTATCAGACCCTGGTTGGCCCAGCCGTCAGCCCTATGGACCAGCTGATCACCTTTCTGGGATTTGAATCTCTCAGATTCAATCCAATAATCCTCTGCAAGTTGCCTCAAAGTTGCCTCCAAGGAAGTTCACAGCCGCTGTCCCAATACCAAGGGGGTCCCAAACTCTTTCTTTAAAGACAACTGTCTCCAATAAGGCAGCCAAAATAACTAACACTGAGAACCCCAGGCCATTAACCCTTATAAAACCCAAGTTTTTTGTGTAGAACTTTGGTTAGGTAGGGCCAAGTTCAACAGCTGGAAGGCAGCCAAGGAGGAGACAATCAGATAGAAGATCAAGATCCAACAGAAGGCTCTGGCAAAGATTTCGCACTGTCTAAGGCTGTAAGCAGGGTCCAGCATTGTGACCTAGAAGGGCACATAGATAGCCAAGTTGGGAGTTGGGCAAGACAATATCAAATGTGTTTGGGGGCATAATCCAAGGGTTGAGTTGTTCTGGATCCCAGTATGATATCTATTTGGTTCTTTGCAGTTCTGGTCCAAACCAAGCATATGCCTGCTGGTTGCCCCCAGTCCCAGAATAAGCTTTAATGGCAGCTGTGAAGATGACATGGTTCATGTTACAGTAGAAAATCAAATGGAAGGGATAGTACACCCTTGTAAAACCTGAAATCAGCAAAGAACTGTAGCCAAACCCCTGAAAGAGATTGACAACTTAAAGGCCGTCATAGACAAAAAATGGGTCAAAACTGGGGCCGCCCAAATAGCCCTCAAAAATCTGGACCTGCCTTATTTTTCTCCAAATAATTATGACAAGAAAGTTTCGCATTATACACTATTTGGGGACAGCAGCACTTGACCCGCTGGTTGCCAGAATTTTTTAATTATGATGTCATCAACTTGAATTCCAAGGCAGGACCACCAACTGCTGAAAATATTCTTGTCAGCCAATCAGAAGCTGCAGAATCTCCTCTTGACCCATCCTGAACTCTCTTAGGACTTCCCCATTTCCCCTCTAGAAACTTGTTTCTAGATAGCTATATTTCCCTGAAGAATAAAAAAAACAAGTCTCCAAAAAACCTCATGTTAGAGTATCTTTGTCAGGGATCCAGTCTTGATGGCCAGCCTGTTGTTTTCAGGGGTAACTTGGGCCAGGTTTTTTGTGGACAATACCCACCACAAGAGGGGAGCTAACTTTAAAAGATAGGAGGCAGACTTCCCCAACCAGGACCACGGGCCAGCGGCTGGGATTATAGTGTCAATTGCCCCTGTGAGAGTGATGTACACAATCCCAAAAAGCTTGCTGGTATGGTCAGTTGGAAGTTTGGGTGAAGAAGCATGCATAGGTTTTGGGGTCATGGGCAGTTCCATGGACAGGTCATAAGCAGGGAGATAGTTGAATTTCCCTCTGAACAACTTGGGTGTTGAAAATATTCACGGGCCTTGTCAGTTGTATCTAATTACAGATTGTATAAGGGCCAGGAGATTGAGTTCAAGTATCTTTTCCAGGGTGTATTCCTTGTATTCAGACTTCAGAGGGTAGTCAGTAAAATGAACGGGTCCAAAGGGTACACCAGGAGGACAAAAACAGCAGACAGTGGGGAAGGCGGGCCAGGAGATCTCAAACTGAATTGGTAGACAGTAAATACAAAATAAGGCAATAGCTGTATGAGCCAAAGTAACATAACCTTTATTCAAAAATGGTGATAAGTTTGGAGCACAGGGTCCTTGAGTCTATTTAGTACCCCACCTCTAAACTTAACATTTTACATAGGGGGTTCATCAGGGCATTGGGAAGGGCAGGGTTGGGGGAACTGGGTGCTTGGGTCCAAAGGCAGCAAAATGGCAATTGGCCCAGGAGTTCTTTCATTGGTCAAGAATCTTGATTTGGCTACCTGATTATCTGGCTTTGGTGTTGTGGTCATGGGACCGGACTGCAGGCTTGTGCCTCTTTCCTGGGTTGGCTCTTGATTGGTTACTGGTGTAGACTTCAAGTTTATGAAGCTAATAGTTGCCAAATCAGTACCTCCATTAGGAGCTGTGATTAGTCTTCCATTTGGTGCAATAATTTCTTTGGTTTGGCTCTTTTTACTGCATGGGTCAATATTCTTGGTATCAGCTTGTGGTGGCTTGATCCCAGAAAAGTGTGGGCAGGCGATCCTGAGGTCCACAGGCCCGGCAGTCTGAAAGAATCCAGGGTCAGGGTTTGATTCCTGCTCCTGGGCCCGGGTTTCCAGAGAGGAAGAATTGTCAATCCTGACACCATCCCCTTCTTCCCCTGAGGGCCCTCCCTTCTGATTTTTCTTGTTCAGGTAGAGTTGGACGGCTTCTTGGGCATTAGTCAGGTTGCTCAGTGGTTCCCAAGTACTTTCTTCTAGTGGGTATCCTTTCCACTTGACGTAATACTGGGGTTTTAGATAGTGAGTTTGGTTGCCGTGTATGTATTCAACTTCATATTCCTCAGCGCAGCCTGTTTGGATGGGTGGGGGAGCTGTCTTAATCCGTTGGTGGGGGAGCAAATTTCCATCTTTTTTGAACAACAGGAATCAGTGGAAAACATCATGAATCTTCCAGGAGGGGGTAGGTCTAGCTTGAAGGTGACCTCACCAACTAGTTTGGTGATCTTGTGGGGGCCGCTTCTTCTGTGAGCTAATTTCCTGCAGGGCACGTGCAGGGTACGTTCTGGGAGTCTAGGTATACTTCATCTCCAACTTGTAAGGGTTGGCCTGGAATTTGTTTGCTGTCAGAAAAGGCTGTGTGTCTGCACTGCGTGGTTCAGGTTGGTCAAGCATGTTTTTTGTGTGTCGTGAATCTGTTCAATCCAGGAGCGCCCAGTAGTGTTTGATTCCTTTTTGCCAATCTGGAGGTCCCAGGTGGGGTCAAACCCATAGTTGGCTTTGAATGGGGACATGCCTGTGGAGGCGTGGTCCTTACTGTTGTAGGCAAACTGGGCCATGGGGAGCATTTTGGCCCAATTGTCCTGATCAGCGTTGGCATAGCATTGAAGATATTGTTCAAGGATCTGGTTTACTTGTTCAGTTTGGTTGTCCGTCTGTGGGTGGTAGGAGGTAGATACACATTGCTTGATTCTTAAGTCTTTCATCACCTGTGTCCAGTAGTTTAACGTGAATTGGGATCCTCTGTCTGTGATGATTTCCTCAGGTGTTCCGTGTTGTGTGAGGATGCAGTTGTGGAAGTGTTGGGCTGTTTCTGCTGCCGTGCAATTGGTGGTGGTTGGTACAAAGTATGCCATCTTGGTGAAGCGGTCTACCATGACCAGGATTGCATTGTACAAGAGGGATGGCGGCAGTTCCACAATGTAGTCCATGGAGACAGATCTCCAGGGTTCATGGGGTATATTTAAGGGTCTTAGAAGTCCTTCAGGTTTGTTTCTACGAGTTTTGGTCTGCCCACAGGTCTCACACCCCTTCAGGTATGCACTTACGTCTTGGTCCATTTTTGGCCAAGCAAAGTTCCTTCTGATGCTCTGGAGGGTCTTGAGCCTACCTGGGTGTCCAGCCATCTCAGAATTGTGGTAGTCTCTCAATACTTTGGTTCTGATTTCCCCTTCTGGTACAAAGATCCTGTTGTGGAGCATTAGCGTGTTTCCTTCAATGAGTAGCCTTTTTGGTAGTGGGCGCTATCCAAGGATTTGGAGAGGTCAGAGATCAAGGTCTTGGTGAACTTGTCTAGTGTTTGGGCCCTTAATACTTCTGGTTTGCTGGCTCTGATTTTCATCAGACCCAAGTGAATGCCTATGCTTGCTGTGTCCAAGAGGACTTGGGTATTGTGGTCGCAGGTTTCTAGGTGGGTAGGCACCAGGTCAGTTCTTCTACTTAGGGCATTGGGTACCAAATTCATCTTTCCTGGCTTATAGTCTATGATAAGAGTGTAGTCAGCCAGTTATAAGGCCCATCTTGCTTGTTGTTGGTTAAGATGGTGTAGTTTGAAGAAGTAGACTAAGTTCTTGTGGTCTGTCAGGACCTTTACTGGATATTCAGTGCCACATAGGTATTGGCACCAATGTTTCAAGGTCTTCATTATGGTTAGTATCTCCTTGTCATATATCAGGTAGTTTTCTTCTGCAGGTAGCATCTTCTTGGAGTAATATGCTACAGGATGTAGCATACATCCCCTCCTTCCTGAAGAAGGACCCCGCCCACCGCAAAGTCTGAAGCGTCGGTTTCCAGAACAAAAGGTTTGGAGGGATCTGGCATGGCCAGGACGGGGGTGAGTTGAAGGAGAGTTTCAAGGTTTCAAAGGTGGGGGTGCATTCTGGAGCCCAGGCAAAGGTGACCTTGCCAGAGCAAAGGCAGGTCAGGGGGAGGGTAATGTGAGAAATTTTTTGGATGAAATCCTTGCAATGATTTGCCAGGCCCAAAAAACTTCTCACATCCTTTCTGCTTTTGGGCACCGGCCAAGATGATATTGCTTCTACTTTGTCTTGTGCCATGGCAAAGCTTCCAGTCTTCACTATGTATCCTGGGAATTTGACTTCAGAATGAAAGAATTCACACTTCTTAAGCTTAGCATGTAAGTCGGCTTGGGAGAGTTTCTCCAGTATAAGGTCCAGGTGGCGCAAGTGTTCCTTGTGAGATTTGCTGTAGATGAGAGTGTTGTCCAGATATGCCACACAAAAACGGTCAAGGTATTCCACTAGGATGGTGTTGATTATCATTTGGAAAGTGCTGGGGGCGTTGCAGAGGCCAAAGGGAATTACAGGGTACTTGTACGGCCCATATTGGGTTTTGAAGGCTGTCTTGTACTTGTCTCCATCCTTAATTTGGATTTGGTTGAAAACATCTCAGAGGTTGATTTTTGAGTACACCTGGGCTTGTAAAGACCCAACAATTGGGGGAGTATTTTAGCAAAATAAGTTACCAAGCTGGCAACTTGGAATCCTGTGAGCGCCGTCACAATGGGATAGACTGTCATCATCCATCTGAAGACCTTGGCATGTACGTTATAGTGTCCAAAATTACTGGCGAAATATGTAAGTACGTAGTATACACAGGTGTATATAGCTATAGACTGGTAGAGTGGGGCGGCACCAGCGTGGTCCAGGAGTGCTGCTCAGAGGAGTTTAGCTGCGCTGGCTCTTTGTAGACGTACTTGCTGGGTGATTTATTGAACAGCCCATGCTGGTGATTGTATTGGTGGCCCCCAATCCCTAGGCAGGCTGTGAGTACAGCTGAGAAGATTAAATGGTTCATCTTCTGATCCTGGGAAAGGGCAGACAAAGCTTAGTATCTTTAACTTTCTTGTAAGGTAAAGTTCTGGTTGATTTATGTGATACTATTGAGGGGTAATTTCACTCAATGATAGCACAAACTATCATCACGTGAATTGGCTTTATTATATACTATCATCCTTGTGGTGGCATGGATAGAGTAAAACACTGGGCAGGGAACCCCAAACACTTGGTGTTGTCTGGAATGCCCTTTTGGGAGGGGAATTGGGAGTGGTGTGCAGGCAATATATTGTTACTTCTGGGCTTGCATTGGCTTGGTGTATCATTGGATGCCTTCATGCATCCAATTTTGGATTCTGCAGTTAATGCAGGAATGGGTGGAGCAGCTTGTCAGCCCCTCCCAAATTTGGTAGATTCCAAATTTGGGCAGCAGTTCCCCCTCCATTTGGGTTTGGGGAAATTGCCTTTTTGGGTTTCCTCATTTGGAAATTCCCCCATTTGGCGGCCTGGGAGGATGGCTGGCAGCCAGCCGCGCGGCCCGCGGGCGGGGTATAAAACCTGTCCAAATTAAAAAAATTATTTTTTATTTCCGTTTCCTTGCCTTGGCTTTTTGCGGCAGCTTCCCCAATAAGGGGGAACTGCTGCCATTTTTTATTTTGTTTATTGAGTTTGATTGTGCACAAAATATTGTCCTGAACCAAGATGTTTTCAGGAATATTCCTGACAGGGCTCTAGTCAGTACATCACAGAGGTCATCAGCATTGGGGATGGGGTAGCAATTCATCACCGTAATGTTGTTCAGTTTTTAATAATTCATGCATGGAGCATCCCATTATCTTTTCCCCCTAAAAATAGCATGGGCAACAAGCAGGGGGCTTTTGAAACCTGGATGAAACCTTTTTTGTCATATCCTCAAGGTATGCTTTCAAGGCCTCTTGCTTGTGGTGGTTACAGCTATAGATGGGGCCGTGGTGTGGTTGAGTCCCTGATAGTAGGTCTATGGCGTGGTTGTAGATTGAATGGCTGGGTAGTTTTGTGGCTGCTTTTTCACTAAACACATGGTTCCATCTCTGTAGGGAGTTAGGCAGTATTCCAATGCTAGGTTCTATCTTCATAGTCAAGAGTTTGTTGGTAGGGGGTTGGTCATGGCTCATGCAAAAGGAACAGTGTCACAAAATTCTGGTTGGCCCAACATGGCGGTTTGCTTGCGGTAGTTCAGAATCAGGCCATGTTTGTTGGACCAGGAGTTGCCCAGTATAAGGGGGTGGGGAAGTCCTGGTAAGAGGATCAGGGACAACAGCATACATTGTGTCCAATGATCAACAGGAGTTCTTGTTTACACTCATAGCCAGTTTCCAAGGAGCTGTTTCCCATGATTACTTCTAGACTGCGCTCTGAGTGTAAGGGTTAAATGGTGGGCTGTAAGATGCAACAAAAAACAATGTGGATAAAATAAGCAAATTGTCAGTTGCTTCAACAACACTAAACCAAATTGGTAAGACGTGGTTACTAATTTCGTGCCTTTGTGAGTGTAGCAAATGGCAGACATTAAGACCAAAATCAAAAACATTAATTGAAGAGGTAAATCAGAGGACAAAGCCAGGGGAACCAAAGGGTACAGAGCAGGCCAAGGCTTGGTTAAGGAATTGGCAGCAAACTGGAAGAGGGCAGCCAACATACTGTCAACCACTGGGGCCAAGAGGCCAAGATACTCAAACATGAGGTTTTTTGAAGACTTGTTTTGTTTATTCTTCAGGGAAATATAGCTATCTAGAAACAAGATTCTAGAGGGGAAATAGGGAAGTCTTAAGGGAGTTCAGGATGGGTCAGGAGGAGATTCCGCAGCTTCTGATTGGCTGGCAAGAATATTTTCAGCAGTTGGTAGTCCTGCCTTGGAATTCAAGTTGATGACGTCATAGTTCAAAAAATTACGGCAACCAGCGGGTCAAGCGCTGCTGTCCCCAAATAGTGTATAACACGTAATTTTTTTGTCATAATTATTTGGGGAAAAATAAGACAGGTTCAGATTATTGAGGGCTATTTGGGCAACCCCAGCTTTGACCCATTTTTTGTCTATGGCAGCATTTAAGTCAGCAATCTCTTTCAGGGGTTTGGCTGCGGTTCTTTTCTGATTTTGGGTTTTACAAGGGTGTACTATCCCTTCCATTTGGTTTTCCACCGTAACACTGAGGTGGTCAAGCCTAATTCCTCTGCTAGGCTGGCATTGATAAAACTTTCATCCGCCCCTGTATCAATAAAGGCTTCAATCTTGTGCTTGTTCCCCGCTACTTCTATAGTCACTTGGATGAACGTGTAAGACTGGGAAGAAGTGTTTATTTGCATTAGTGAGATTGGGGCAGTGTTCTTCTTAGGGCAGGCTCTAGTCAAGTGGTCCACCTTGTGACAGTGGAAGCAGAGTCCTTTGCAGTAGTGTTGTTAGAGCTCTTCAGGGGTCATCCCTGTTCTGTTGGGGGTTGATGTTTGGGGTTGGCGGGCCTGGGAGGAGCCAGCGTTCTCTTGGCTCATGCTGAGACCCTTGCACAGGGGAATTAGCTTGTCTAGGCTGAGGGTGGGCGGATGGTTTTTCAACAGGTCCTTCATTGCTAGGTTGGCGCCCTTTTGGAAGATAATGACTGCCAGTTTGTCCTCAATTTGGGTGCAGGGTTTCAGTTTGAGGAATTTTTCAATATACACTTGGATGGGTCAGGGACCTTGTCAAATTTCTAGCAGGGAGTTCAGGGCGTAGTATCTAGTATTACAATCTTCCCCAGTGGCCATTAACTAAGCTTCAAACTTGGCGTAGTCTAAGCAGAATTTTACGTCCTCAGCCGTGGCCTTGCCAAACTAGTCCAAGGCGTCCCCCAATAGCATTGAAGCAACCCCAAGGATCTTCTTGGTGTCACTGGCGTAAGAGGGGGTGTTGGTATGGAAATGCAGGCAGAGGACCAGCATGGCACGTCTAGCTTCCTCAAGTGTGAGCTTCCTGATATGAGGCATCTCCACTTTTGTGGGGGACTGATTCACAATCACGTTTTGCACTTGGGAGGATGGAGCTTTGTTGCTGTCAGCAGTATTGGTGTTGGGTCTCTTTGGGTCATTCAGGTCTGCATTCTTCCACATGGAAGATATCAGGTTTGTGGCCATCTTATAGGTGTAATAAGTGATTATCAATAGCAAAAGCATACAAGATGCCCCAAGAAATAACAACATCTTGGGGCTCAGGGTACCAGATTTAATAAAGATTGCCATAATGTCAGGGATCCAGTCTTGGGCGGCCGGCCCGTTGTTTTCAGGGGTAACTTGGGCCAGGTTTTTTGCAGGTAATGCCCACCAAAAGAGGGAAGCTAACTTTAAAAGGTAGGAGGCGGACTTCCCCAACCAGGACCACGGGCCAACAGCCAGGATTATAGTGTCAATTGTACCTGTGAGGGTGATGTACATAATCCCAAACAGCTTTCCAGAATGGTTGGTTGGAAGGTTGGGTGAAGAAGCAGGCATAGGTTTTGGGGTCACAGGAGGTTCCATGGACAGGTCATAAGCAAGGAGATAGTTGAATTTTCCTCTGAACAACTTGGGTGTTGAAAATATCCATGTGCCTTGTTGGTTGTATCTAACTGTGGATTGTATGCAGGCCAGGGGATCAAGTTTGAGTATCTTTTCTGGGGTGTATTCTTTGTATTCAGACTTCAGAGGGTAGTTGGTAAAGTGGACAGGTCCAAAGGGTACACCAGGAGGACAGAAAACATTGGGCGGTGGGGCAGGCAGGCCAGAAGATCTCAAACTGAATTGGTAGACAGCAAATACAAAATAAGGCAATAGCTGTATGAGCTAAATTAACATAACCTTTATTCAAAAATGACAATAAGTTTGGAGCGCGGGGTCCTTGGGTCTATATAGTACCCCCTCCAAACTTAACATTTTACATGGGGGGTTCATCGGGGTATTGGGAAGGCCAGGGCTGGGGGAACTGGGTGCTTGGGTCCAAAAGTGGCAAAATGGCACTTGGCCCGGGAGTTCTTTCATTGGTCAAGAATCTCAATTTGGCTACCTTATTATCTTGCTCTAGTGTTGTGGTCATGGGGCCAGGTTGCGGGCCTGTGCCTCTTTCCTGGATTGGCTCTTGATTGGTTGCTGGTGTAGACTTCAAGTTTATGAAGCTAATAGTTGCCAAACCAGTACCTCCATTAGGCGCTGTGGTTAATCCTCCATTTGTTGTGATGGTTTCTTTGGTTTGGCTCTTTTTACTGCATGGGTCAATATGCTTGGTGTCATCTTGTGGGGGCTCAATCCCAGAAAAATGCGGGAAGGCGGTCTGCAGTCCACAGGCCCAGCAGCGCAAAAGAATCCAGGGTCAGGGTTTGATTCCTGCACCCAGGCCCAGGTTTCCAGAGAGAAATAATTGTCTATCCTGACAATCTTGGCCTCTTGGCCCCAGTGGTTGACAGTATGTTGACCGCTCTCTTTCAGTTTGCTGCCAATTCCTTGACTGTGCCTTGGCCTGCTTTGCACCCTTTGGTTCCCCTGGCTTTGTCCTCCAATTTACCTCTTCAATCATGTTTTTTTATTTTGGTCCTAATGTCTGCCATTTGCTACACTCACAAAGGCGCAAAATTAGTAACCCCCTCTTACCAATTTGGTTTAGTGTTGTTGAAGCAACTGACAATTTGCCTATTTTATCCACATTGTTTTTTGTTACATCTTACAGCCTGCCATCTAAACCTTACAGTTCATCCTCTAAATGGGGAGGTAATTGGGTTTGGTAAACTTGCTTGCTTGCTTTGTTAAAGTAAGGAAGTGACTTAGCAACAAATATTGAGGGGGGTATTCACTCAACAATAGCACAAAATATTGTTTAAGCATTAGTCAATATCTATCCCTTTCCCATAAAAGGAGGAATATGGGTGGAACAATTGGTTGGGGGACCCCTATCCTGGTTTGAGTGTGGCCTGCATTTCTTGGCAGGGCAGTGAACTGTTGCTGATCTGGGAACATTGAGTCTTGGGCATGAACTCCCCTTCATGCTCAGAACTATGATCACCCAGTGTTGCCCTGTTGGGACAGGTTGATAAGGGTAGGTCAGAGGGCTGGGTGCTGGGTATTTCCAGATCTCCTATTTTAGAAATCCCCATATTTGGATATTCAAATGCATTTTCTGCATTCATGAATCCCCTTTTTGGGGATTTATATATTTGGATATTGGGAATGTATATTTGGCATTTTTAATCCTTTTTTGTATGATTTCTATTTCTGGATACAGCACCCAGACTGACTTGTGGCCCTCTAGCTGGCTGACAGGAGGCTGGCTAGAGGAGGGTGGGGGAGTGGTTGATGCCTTCAATTGGGGTGCATAGGATTTTGGTGTAACTTGTAGAGGTTTCTCTTCTCTTTCAATTTGGACTTTCTCCATCCTGGTTGCACCGGTATTATTTATCCCATTTCCTGGAGATAGCCAATTGGGGGTTTCTTTTGTGCTGGATGCCATGGTGCTGTGCTTTGAAACAGGTTTCTGCTTAACTTCAGGGATATTCCTGACACCCCTAGTTTTTACTCCTTGCAACTATTGCCCCCTGAACATAGTTCTGCAGAGAGTCTCTTGGGTGCATGTGCCATATCTGGTTTGCCACCTCAGTCTCCAGGGGGTGCAGGCCTTGTGAGTGCATAGCTCCTTTTGATGATAGGTATTCTGGTTCATCTTAGACCTACTCCTAGAGTAACATCTCTGCTGCCTGATCTTGGATGCAGAATTTGCCTTACATGCATCCATTAGTTTGGCACCTTGCCTGCCCAGCTTCCTCCTGAGGAAAGTCCTCCTTAAAGTCAAGGAAGCCTTGCCCACCCCCTCCTGAGGTTGGACCCCAGACTCCCAATAAACCAAGCTGGCGTAACTTAGCTTTACCAACGCTTCCAGCAATGGCCTGTTTCTGTCCAAGCATCTAGCCACCATAAAGCAAAGGGGTTCCCAGCAACTACATGCACTCTCTACGGCTGGTGACCAGGACACTTCTGCTGGCTTTGCACAGCTGCTTCCTGTACTTTACAGCTCCTTCCTTGTCTGGCTGCCCCCTCAGATAAGCCATTTAAGCACTCTGGTGCCGGCATCTCAGTTTACTCCACTTTAGGATGAATTCCTGGCTCCATGAGTCTAACACCCCCTTCTTTTGGATGCAGCACTTATTGGACCTGCAGATAAGGTTAGGGGTTTAGGATAACCATGTCTGACCTAGTTTGGCAGGATGCAGCTCAGGGCCATAAACTTTATGGGAATGTGTTGCTAGATGTGGGCTGGGCTGAGTAGATGGGGCCAAGGGGTACCTAAATCTACAGCAGTGTACTAAGTGTAAGGGTGACAGTGCTGGGTGCAACATTGGAGCTGCTGCAAGGTTAAGGAGCATTCACGGGCCAGGGGTAACCTGCCAGAGGAAAAAAAGGTTGCTGAATGACAAATAGTGTAGGGTTGAATTGCACAGACATAAATCTCCAGGAGTGGTAAAGGCAAGACACAATCAGAAGAATGAGGGTAAGTGTTGTAAATTGCGCCATTAATGCTATTTTGATATGGCTTTCAAATAGTGATATGTGCAAAGATTTGGTTGGTTTTGCTTTTGACTTTGATAGTCCTTGCCTTCCGTAAATGGGTCTGATTCAATATCACCCATTCCAGAATATAATACCTGCCTTTGTCTGATCCTGGTATGACCTCACCCCAATGTAACCCCCTATGACACTCTGTATACCTAATGAGTGTTCATTGGCCCTTGTCTACTATTTAAGTAGAATCATTTCTCGTAATAAAGACAAATTTATCCACATTTGTGTTTGATTTAATATTCTTCAAGCTTTTCCCTTTACTTTTTGCCAAAAGGAATTCCTCATCTTTTATTCCAGGAAATTAAGGTATGTGCCCTTAATTTTGCCCTGAAGGCTAACCCAAGGCTAACTTCAAACATCAAATCTTTTGTTATAAATATTTCCTGCCGTGTCATCCTGGATGTTGTCCTCAGGAGCCAAACACAAAAGTAAGCAAGAGAGATAGAGGCAACTGAGAAACTGGAACTGTACCTCTCAAGTAGATGATCTTATAGATTTTGCTCTAAACTCTTCACAGGTTCAGAGTTGGAGGGCCCAGGAAGCAGGGCAGAGGCTACAGACACTGCAAAATTGAGCCTAAAGCCCATAAGAAAGCACACTGGAATATAGGCCAAGAGAATCTATGGTCTGGAATAACTGTTTACAACAAAAAGATTGGAATTTAGCTGTAAGTTTAATGGTCTATTGAACTGCTGCAGTAAGGCTGTAATTAATTCAGCCATTGTTGTTCTTGGGCATGGTGCTGGAATGACCAGGGATAATTCTATCACCACAACTCAGAAGTGAGGGAGAACTTTGTCATGCTGTAGGTTGATCTGGGCGCCAGATAGCACAAAGTTCCCTGTGTTTTTTTGGGGGGGGAGGGGGTTGAGCTTTGCTGGCCCTGTTTGAAGATCCCAATGTAACTTCTGGGCATTTTGCTACAGCCTGCTTATTTTATATGATCTGATTTAGATTGTCCAGTTCTGGAGGACTGTCTCTGAACCTTTTGCTTATGGTATATGGTTTTCTGTGGGTAGGTGATTCCAACCATGATGGCATTATCTGGGACACTAGGTCATTGTACACAAAGGAGATGGATGCCAAGTTATTATCTGTATGAAACAATTGCACCAGTGTTACAGCTTAAACTTGAATGAGTGCTGGTGTACTAAATGATATTAAAACATTATTTGATTCAAGAGAGGTATTCAATTGAAAGGGGTTTAATTGCCACCTACCTTGAGGGAATAAAGGTCCTAACTGTCAGGGATCCAGCCTGTGGGAGGTTCCTGCAAACTTGTTGGCGGACAGCCCGCAGACCCAGCAGGGAGGGCCCACCACAGGATTGGGGACAATTTTAAAATATAAGATAACAATTTTCCCAGGAGAGCCCAAGGTCCGCTGACAGGTACCATAAAATCTATCAAGACAGTAAGAGTGATGTACATCACTCCAAATATCTGAGTGTAAGTGGATTCATTGGCAGCAACGGATTCTTACAGGCGGTTGGGCCGCAGGGTGAGAGGCGGAGTCATTGGGATTAAATACGCGGGCAGATGGTTGTACTTGTTGCAGAATAGCAGGGCAGATATAGTGATTTTGTGGCCTTCCCTGTAAACAGTCTTGGTCTCTCTAGTTCTTGCCTCAAGGTTGTAGATTAGGATTTCCTCTAGGGTGGACTCCAAATACACAGGGTTGGGGGGTACTTGGTGAAATGTACTGGGCCGTAGGGAGCTCCTGGTGGATGATAAAGATCAGGCAGCTGGTCCGCAGTTTCTTGGGGTTGACAGGTGTGAGGTGCGTAACCGCAGGAGGTAGACTGTAAATGAAATAGAACTAATATCAAATATGGAATAACCTGGTTAAACCAAAGGTTCATGTCATTTTATTGCAAGAATGGCAATGGGCAACTTCCTGGAAGTCCAGGGTATAAGTACGCCCATCTGTCATGGGTAAACTTTTAAAAATTTCTTTGGCCCGGATTTCCCTCTTACCAGGTCTTCCCGGTCTTTGGTGGCATCCATCACAGGAGTTAATTCATTGGCTGGTTCAAACTGAGAATACTCAAATTCCCTTGTTGGGTTGTGGGGTTGGTAATCTCTGGGCGGCCCACTGTCACGGTAGGTTCCATCATGCCGGGTATTAGCCGCCCAAGCAAGAAGGCTCAAAAAGCCAGAAAATCTTTATCAAAATTAACCAAGTTAACAGATTTAAATCAAACAGTCAATCAAAAATGGGTTATGGCTGCTCCAGTCTGTCAGCTGAAACCGGTTCCCCTTTTCAAATTGACATTGATAAAATGGCATAATTTGAGGGTCACCCAATATGAGCTTGTCAATCAGCATGGTTGTCAGAAACTAGTCACACAAGGGTTCTTTGCAACCTGGACCAGATACTTACTTGACAATGTGGAAGGAATAGGAGGTCAAGACTCAGGTGGTATTGCTTAGTCAATTTTTCTGATATATAATGAATAATTTTCACTGTTTCAACTCTAAGAGTTGAGTCCTCCTAAAATTTTACTCAATAAAAATCATTTATCCCAAGTTCTAATTTACTTTTTAAAAATGCATCCTGTGGTTGGGTTGTTACAATATATTCTGTACAATCTAATTCTCAACAGAATCATTTCTGGAAGATGGGGTCCTGCAGTCAGAACTTTGTTGTCGGTGCCGCCCAATGTTAATTTTGCACCAGCCAATTTTGCAGCTCCTCCACCCATTCTTGAAACTGAAAATTGTGTAGCCTCCCAATGTCCAGAATTTTACTCTGAAGATTTGTTGATGTTGTCTCAGGCCATTTATCTTGGGCTACTTTGGTTAGGATTAATTGTTCTGCTTAATCCTGGTATTACAATTGGAAATTTTACAAAAAGATACTTGAAGCCACGTTGGGGGTTAATCATTAATTCTATGTGGATTTGGGTGGTAATTCCCCATCACTTAGAAACAGCTTCATACTATCCTGCAATTTCCGTCACATTACTCAACTCTTCTACATCTGAGTTTTTGAAGCAGTTTGTCATGAATTTGTGTTTCTTTTCTCCTGCTCCGTTGAGATATCTGCGTTTACCATGTTTATTTGTATCAGCTCCTTTCTGAGCTTTCAGTTTGGGCTTTTCTTTAATTTGTGGTTTTCATCTCCAGTTGCAGTTGTTGAGACTGGATCTTCTGTTTCCTATTTCCGTCGCGTCATGTCATTTTGGCGTCCGGATTATTTTCCTGCTCCACCCACTGATGAGATTTTGCATGAAGTTTTGTCAGCATTATCATTCTATTCCAGTTCAAGCCTTAGTCATAAATCCCAAGTTTACCATGTAATGACAAAGGTTTCTGAGGATGCTTGTGAATGGTTGTTGTCCACGGTGGAGTGCAATCCACATGTTTTAACTGAAAGTGCATCTCTATACCCTTTGTTAAAAAATTTGTGTGTATCTATTGAGGAGCTCAAAGTATATTGTAAGCTGTACGCCTTCCATCAGGGTACTACTCCACTTTTGATATTCCTTCCTCAGTTTCTCGCCTACTGCCACACAATTGATGTTCCCAAGGTGAATAAACTCTCAGTGTTGTGGTTAGCAGTTGACCATACTGCCCAGGATTTGGCGGTTTGGGATTCCCTGTTAACCACAACTGAGGCCCTGGTAAGCCAAATTCTTTCTCTGGTCTCAAATCTGTCTACTTCCAAGCAAGATGTGTTGGTAATTGAAGACAAACCTGCTGCACACTCCTGGTTTTCTGGCCCTTGCTCTGTGGTAGTTCCTTCCAACCAAAGCCAAGATTGTTCTCCCCCTAGTCCGTCTCAGTTGCAATTGGCGGTGGTGAACAAACCTGCTGATGTAACAGAGGCCCCAGTAGTGTCCGGCCCTGATAGTTTCTTGGCAATGCTTCAGCACGTCATACCTGCCAAATCTTCTGTGGTTACGTCCAAAGAGGTGCCCCTTGTTCCCATTGATTGTGATAACCCCGTTCTTCCAGCTGCTGTCCAAGAGATGATTGAGTGTTACTTCCTGGAGCATCCTGCCTCCTTAGCTGCCATCCGTACCACCAATGAAAAACAAGACCCTGCCAAGATAGCCACCTTTTCTGCCAATAAATCTACTTCTGGTTACTTCTTGTTTTATGGTAGCATTGATAACAGTCAGACTATCTATCAGCCAGCCATTTTGTTGGATACAGGTGCTTTCAAAAACTTCATGAGTGTGGAGACTGCCAACTTGCTATAACTCAAGTACCACCTGGGAATGCTTGTTAGGGGTGGGAACTGTCAGACGTTTCCCTCTTTCCAGCTGAAGAAGCCAGTAACCTTTGTGGTTTTGGGCCATTCTTTTACCGCAATGTTCTCTGTTTGCTCCTCCCTGATGTATCCTATCATTTTGGATGTGGGTTGGTGGAGAGATCATAATGTATCCACCTTACTGAAAGAAAATGCGTTACAGGTGGAACACTCTTTGGGTATATCTATTTGTATTCAGCTGTTAGGTATGTCTGAAATGGAGAAATCCTCTCAGACTATTTGATTGGTTCCTGTCTCTGTCCCCACAAGTTTGGATTTAACCGCATGTTTACAACCCTGGTCTGCAGCGTTTGATGCTACCAGAGGTGTGGTCCTTCCCAAGCACACTCAGTTTGACTTTGACTTTAAAGTTACTGTTGACCTGATTTGAATTGTGTCTCCTATTTACCCTTTAACTTTGAAGGAAGACACATGTTTGGAGGAATGGACTTGTGACATGTTGGCAAAGGGCTATATATTTAAAAAAGCTTTGTCAATTTGCTCTCTGTTGTTGTTTGTTCAAAAGGCTGATGGGTCTCTTTGTCCTTGTGTTGACTATAGGAATTTAAATAATATCACAATCCCTGATCCCAATCCTTTACCTCTCAAAGCACAGATCTCTAGGTGTGTTGAGAAGGCAAAGGAATTTTTGAAACTTGATCTGTTGAATGCTTTCAATCAAATCAGGATTGCAGAAGGAATGGAATGGTTGACAGCATTCAGAACCAAGAAGGGTATCTTTCAGTTCTGGGTAATGCCTTGTGGATTGAAGAATGCTCCAGCTTGCTTTCAGCAACTAATTGACTCCATCTTGGGGGATCTCCTGGGTGTATGTGGCATTGCATATATGGATGGTATCTTGGTATTCTCTCTGGATGAGGAGCTGTATAAAGCCCATCTGTCAGCAATGGTAGAGCGCATCCTCCAGGCCAACTTGATTATTAAAAGAAGCAAATGTGAATTCTTCAAACATAAGGTTACCTTTCTGGGTAATATTATCTTTGAGGATGGCCACACCATTGCCCCTGACAAGGAAGCTGTGGTTCAAGAGTATGCTACGCCTGTGACAGTATCCCAACTCTGTAGTTTCTTGGGTACTTGCACGTTCTTGAAGAAGTTCACTCCACACCTGTCTGAAGTGGCTGCCCTGTTATATTTGGCTAGTGGTAAGACAACTTTGGTCTGGACGCCTGAGTGCGCAAATGCATTCACGGCAGTCAAGGCTCTTTTGTTGTTGTCACCTGTGTTGAGACATGTGGATCCTGAGCTTCCTTTTGTGATTTCCACAGATACATCCAAATACACTGTAGCTGGTGTGTTGTTGCAGACTTCTGGCAACAGGATTGAGAGACCAGTAGGGTATTTCTCCCAAAAGATGGAAGCTTGTGTTTGCAATTACATGATTTACAACAAGGAATTGTTGGCTGTTGTGGAATTGCTAAAGCATTGGCATCACCATCTCATGTCAGTACGTCATTCATTTGTAGTATGAGCTGGCCACAAAGCTCTTCTATATTATTGACAACCCAGGGTTTTGTCAGGTTGTCAATCCAGATGGCATGGTGACCTGACAAGATATAAGTTCTGCTACAAGTTTATTAAGGGATTGGACAATCACTTGGCCAATGCACTAAGCAGGAATCCTTCCCATCTCCTAGATGCTAGTGTGGATGCTGAGTTCAACACACATACTATGATTCCAGATGAGGCTGTGGTGCCTTTTGTATTGTCTCCACCTGCTACGCTGGCTACCACGTCCCTAACTGAGGGTGCAGACCTGGACTTATATTCCAAAGTTAAGTTTATGCAACCTTTGTCCAAAGGTTATGATAGGCTATTGGAGCTAGCATGTGCAAATCCAGTAGGTCAGCCTCAGGGTTATCATAAAATAGGTCCTGTCCTATATCATCAAGGTTGCTTGTGGATCCCAGAAGGAACTATTTGGGATGAAATCATGCAGACTCATCACACTTGTCCAACGGCAGGCCACACAGGGAAAAACAAAACGGTGGAACTAATCCGCCGCCAGTTTTCCTGGAAAGGTTTGACAGTGCAGGTGGCAGCTTTTGTTTGTGATTGCCTGGTATGTGTTTGATCTAAGGCAAGCCGGAACAGGACTACAGGTTTATTGGTTCCACTGCAGCCTGCTGCAGGACCGTGGACATCTGTGTTGGTGGATTTCATTGATGAACTTCCCAATTCCAATGGGTTTAACGCAATCATGGTGGTGGTAGATTGCTTCACAAAAATGGCGCATTTTGTACCTTGCTCAACCATAATTACTTTGGTGGAAACAGATAGGTTGTTTGTGAATAGAATCTTTTCCCTACATGGCATCCCAATGGAGATTGTGAGTGAACGCGGGCCTCAATTCATTGCTCAGTTCTGGGAAGCTTTTGCTGGGATTCTAGGTATCAAATTGTGTTGTTTCACGGCTTTTCACCCCCAATCTGATGGACAAACAGAGAGGGTAAACCAAAGTTTAGAGGTCTACCTACATTGCTACACTAATGCGCAACAAGATGACTGGTGTGATAATTTACCTATGGCAGAGTTCACATATAATAACGCCCCTCACACGTCAACTCAAGTATCACCCTTTTATGCCAATGTGGGTTACAACCCTTCTTCTAATATGGGTCCTTGTTTGGTTAGCAACGTGGAAGCTGCAACTGATCAGGCTGCTGCATTGAAGCAGGTTCATCAGGAGCTCCAGGTTACTCTTACCGCTGCTGTGACAACTTACAAGGAATATGCAGATTGCAAGCGCCAGGAAGGTCCAACTTACAGGCCAGGTGATCTAGTCATGGTTGATGCTTGCAATATGAAACTGAAGGTTTCCTGCCGTAAGTTAGGGCCTAAACAAGTTGGTCCCTTCAAGGTCAAACGTCAAATTAGTCCCTCCACCTATTGGCTGGATTTACCTCCTGCTTTCAAGATTTTCCACACCTTTCATGAATGTCTTCTTACTCCCTTTAAAGGTACAGAGACTCCTTCTTCCCAACACATTCTTGTGGAGGGAGAACCTGATTACGAGTTAAATTGTATTTTGGCTTCCTCCAAGAATCAACAACGCTTGGAATATTTGGTGTTGTGGAAAGGTTATCCTGATTCTGAAAACTCCTGGGTTCCCCACTACAATTGTTCCAATTCCCCAGATCTGATTCATGAGTTCTACAAGCGCAATCCCACTGCTATTGGTCATCCTGAACTTACCTTGGCTGCAATGAAACTCCCACCTGCCCATAAGAATTTCTCCTTATCTCATCTCCTGGATGGTGGTATTGTGCCCAGGGCTAAAGCATAGGGTAATATCACGGTAGGTTCCATCATGCTGGGTATTATCCGCCCAAGCAAGAAGGCTCAAAAAGCCAGAAAATCTTTATCAAAATTAACCAAGTTAACAGATTTAAATCAAACAGTCAATCAAAAATAGGTTATGGCTGCTCCAGTCTATCAGCTGAAACTGGTTCCCCTTTTCAAATTGACATTGATAAAATGGCATAATTTGAGGGTCACCCAATATGAGCTTGTCAATCAGCATGGTTGTCAGAAACTAGTCACACAAGGGTTCTTTGCAACCTGGACCAGATACTTACTTGACAATGTGGAAGGAATAGGAGGTCAAGACTCAGATGGTATTGCTTAGTCAATTTTTCTGATATATAATGAATAATTTTCACTGTTTCAACTCTAAGAGTTGAGTCCTCCTAAAATTTTACTCAATAAAAATCATTTATCCCAAGTTCTAATTTACTTTTTAAAAATGCATCCTGTGGTTGGGTTGTTACAATATATTCTGTTCAATATAATTCTCAACAGAATCATTTCTGGAAGATGGGGTCCTGCAGTCAGAACTTTGTTGTTGGTGCCGCCCAATGTTAATTTTGCGCCAGCCAATTTCGCAGCTCCTCCCCCATTCTTGAAACTGAAAATTGTGTAGCCTCCCAATGTCTAGAATTTTACTCTGAAGATGTGTTGATGTTGTCTCAGGCCATTTATCTTGGGCTACTTTGGTTAGGATTAATTGTTCTGCTTAATCCTGGTATTACAATTGGAAATTTTACAAAAAAAATACTTGAAGCCACGTTGGTGGTTAATCATTAATTCTATTTAGATTTGGGTGGTAATTCCCCATCACTTAGAAACAGCTTCATAATATCCTGCAATTTCTGTCACTCCCACGTTCTATAGGAAGTTTCTTTGTTTCCCCTTCCGTGGTGGCCCAAATTATTTTGGGTTCTATGGCTAGGCCCGCCTGCTGATTGGCTGGGTTAACAGGATCCTTTAACATGGGGAGTGTTGATGTAGGTGATTTTGACTCATCAAGCTTTTAAGGATTTTCCAAAGTCAAATCTTGTTCTGGTTCCTGTCTGAGAATCTGTGGGCAACTGGTCCTGCGGGCTGGCGGCCCGCAGGGTGTCAGGGTTTGAATCCCGTAGTCAAGGTTTTCCAGTAAGCATGTCAATAGGAGTTTGTCACTTGTGACACTAACAGAATATGTGCCCCTTAGTAGTCAGAAAATTAGAGGGGTATCAGGATCTATTAGTGCTGCACAATGAAGCCATATCAACAAGAAATGTAATATTCTAAGAAAAATTATGCAGGTAGCAGAGAGTGTGGGGTTATTTTAGAAGAAATTGGTAGCAAAAGCTGAATACTCCTAGAAATACCCCATAGAAAGGGCATTGAAAAGCAATAAAATATTGAGGATCTGGATGTAAAAGTATTCTGGCTACTGCCAACCCACTTAACATCCAGTCATTGCCCAATTTGGTGCCCTCCCAATATACAGTTCAACATACTAGAAATGGCAACCAAGCAATATCACATGGCTGTCCAAGTATACAGTGACTCAAGCCCATCCTGCACATGACCAACCCCTAGGTTCAATCCAACTAAATCTCTGCCACAGCTAAAGCTATATAAGTCTAAAGTATTATCTAATAAAATATACCTCTCTTCTTCCTCATTTCCATATTTGAAGCTTTCCCAAAAGGCGCTCCTCATCAAAAATAAAGGTTTTTATGATTGAATAAGATTTAATAGATATAATTCCTTTAAAAAATTCTGTGTTAACACCAATAGTATGTGAAATACTTTAGTACATAATATGAGTGACCTGTATTCCTGATTATTAAACAAGAAGGAAGTTAAGAGGAAGTCCCAAGCTTGACAGTGGTAGGGGCGTTGTTTCTCAAAATTCACCCAGGGTAAATTATTTTACCTATCTAAAGATATATAGAGAAGGATGTTAAAAAAGAGCCATGGTGATCTTAATATACAGTAGTTTTAAAAGCTATGGTGACAAGCGAAAATAATTCAGATTTAAACAAAATGAACTCAGATTTAAATTAAATTAAAAATAAACAAATTTATATTAATTTACAATAGATTTAGGTTCATTTCGTTTAAATCTGAATTATTTTTGCTTGTCGCCATAGCTTTTAAAACTACTGTATAGTTGGGATTGCTAGGCCTTTGCTCCAGGAGTGTTAGTGATTTATTTAAAAAACCTGGTGCCTAATCCTCCTGAGGGATAGGTTACAATGTCTCCTCTTTCACCTCTCAGGGTCCAACTTTATAATATAATGGATATTTTTATTGATGGTGAGTTATGTAAGATTTAATAGTAAGAATGTCATGCTTGTTTGTGTGAAATAAGGGGATTTAGTGTAAGCTTAATTTTTCATGAAATCATTCCCATGAGAATTGCTGTTATAGCTGCCAATAACGATGGTTCGATGTTAAACCCTCAGAAGAGAAGCCATTGAGTTAAATTGAAAAAAATATAAAATAAAATTGATGTGTTTAAGGAACAATGTTTAATTTTAAGCTTAGTTAATTATGTTCTGTACTGAGTGGGGTTTATTTCAAGCAGAATAAAATATACATGTTGGATTTTGAGTCTCTGGATGATATCGTATAATTTAAATTGATTTTTAGAGTTGATTTTAAAAGCAATGTGGTTTATTCAGAAGAAAGGTATTTGGGATGGGAAGGTTGCAGGCCCATCACGAGGTCAAGGGTCCCTCTGATGGAAGTCACGGGGATAGTGACTGAGAAGGAACCAGCAATAGCATAAACCCGTGTCCCAATATAAAATTTTCCGGAGATGGTGCATGTAAGGTATTTGATCCAAGCCTGCATGCTTGCAGGCCCTCTGAATGGCAGGTTTAAGAGATGATTCAGGGTCACGTGCCGGGCAGGCTGGTGGATATACTTGGCAACGACCTTGACAATAGCCGTCTGCTCTTTAAACGTCAGCGAAGGATAGGCTGAGATGTCGTACCCTTTGGTAAAGCTCGCAATGGTTTTAAGTCGGCAAACATACGTAAGACAAGTGAAAGCAGATCCAATAGCAACGGGCTTAGAAAACGAATACTCTACTTTGACTTCCTTTAGATGGGTGTCATTAAGCCTAATACTATTTATGTAAAATGGCATTGGTCTGATGTAGCTGCCTGGGGCCAAAGAAGGCTTGTGGGCTTCAGTAAAGCTTGTATTCCCATTCCAAATTACTCCCAAGCCAAGCACGAGGTCTTCTCCCATCTCAATCGGCTCAGAGTCTTCGCGGTTGATTGTATGAATCCTTCTACTTTCCATTGCCCTGTAAACCAAAGCCAAGAGGGGTAACTTGTATTTCATAGTTAAGTAAATCCATTTCAAGCCTTTATATACTTACTTTGAAACAGAATAATATATTATTGGTCAAGGCCCACCCTCAATACACCCTTTACCCAACTTTTACTGAACGCCAAACTCATGAATGCGGCTTGCACGCTGCTTAAACCAATTTCTTTCTGGAATATTCCAATAAATATCTTTTAGATTTACAAATAAACCTAATTCACGCCTAAAGTATTTCAAATCGTATATTTAAATTTTAAAAATTATCCCCACAACGGTTCTTAATAAAATCATCATTTCAATAAATCCATCTATTCAATCAGTAATGGGATTCAAACCCCTGGCAAAAAAGCCAAATCTATTTTAAAAAGCATCTCGAAGAGATAGAACGTAGCCAATCAGAGAATCCCAGGAAGTTTGTGTGAGGCGATATAGGATATCCTATACCAAAGGTTTAAATCTTCCCAGGAGATCCGTCAGCCCTTCCCAGTATGTTAACCATCTCGGCCCTAGATATTCCAGAGAAACCGTGTATCCCAAGCTGAATAGCTCCCAAGCGAAGTGAATCTGCTGGATTTAGACCCCAAATTAAAAACCCCTCCGCTCGTTACCCTCCCGGATTTCCGTGCCTTAAAGCTGAGAGCTTGCGGATCCTAATGTCTCGCTTCTTTAAAAAAACATAGCGCTTCGATGCAATCTTCCAGGTTCTCCAGAGTAATACCGATCTACAAATATCAGATATTTGGAGAATATATATTCAGTCTACAGGGGAACATGCACAGCCAAGTCATCAGTACCATCAACGCCAGTCAGGCAGAACTCAAGGCAACAACAGCTAAAGAAACCAAAACCAGAATCAAAAACAAGTTACAGGATAAAGAGACGGTTTACTATCCATAGCCAGGCACAATTCGGTAGGCTACAGCATCTCAAAAGCAATAGCGCTCACGCCGTTTCAATTTACGCCATCCTAGCTATGAAGAACACCCTTTTAAAATCTAGTTCTTTCAGACAAAAAAGACCCCAAAAACATTCTTTTAAAAAACTGTCCCGGCTTAAAAAAGCCTCAGGATTTCATATATGCAACAAAAAAGGTATCGATCAGTAGCAGCAAGGCTGGGTAAATCCCAAACACCCAAATATACCCTAAAGCAGCCATTACCAACCAGAACAACTATGACCTATACTTCAAAAGATGTATATAGCAGTACCCAACACTGAATAAGGGTGAAAATAGTCAAACAAAACAAGGAATATGATAATAAGGGAGAGGGTATGTTGCAAAAAGGTTCAGGCATCTTCCAACAGAGCAACAGAGCTGGTTAGAGATGCTCAAGCTTTCTATCCTTAGGATAGTATGCAAGGACCACCTTGGTGATTTCAGTATACTTTTTCACTGCTTTGATCTGCTTAGGGGATCACCCTTGGTCTACATAACAGTCTTAAAGAGGTGGGCAGAGATGGCCTGCTGGATTTTTAAATGCACCATTATTTTGTTGAATTTGGACTTATGAACCCTGGCCCTTGTAGCAAACTGGCTATGCCACCCTTCAAGGGAAGAGGTGGTCTTAATGAGGCCGTCTTTGACCTGCTTACAGCAGTTCCACTGGATTGAGTCACTGCCTTTTCTGATGTGCTGTACACCCTGAAAAATACCAACCCATTGAGTTTCAAAATACTCAATGAACAGAGCAAAGGCTGCCTGGTTGGCAAGGATATAGGGGTGACAGAGGGGGCTGTAGAAGTCATCTGTCTCCTCCTTTTCTACTCAAGCAAGGGCAGCAAAGAAGTTGAAGGTGTCCTTGGCCTCCTTACTTCCTGCAGGGTTGACCAGCTTATGCAGATCAGAGCGCTTGCAGAAGTGAGCATAGCATCCCTGTGTGAGCTCTTGAAGACTTGGATAAAGGTATCTGCCTGAGCCAGCTCAAAGTCAAACACAGGATGGATGTGGTAGGGCAAGCTCCCAGGCCGCTTCTTGGTTGGGGTGGCGTCCTCTTCTTGGGACAAGACATCTTATCCTTCCCCCTTGCCCTGTTGGGCTCCCCTTCCAATGTGGGAAAGTCTCATCTGACTTTTTCTTGAGAAATGTAAGAGCAAAGACATTGGTGCTGTTGCAACTGAACCAATTAGAGTTCAGTATTTGATTGGGTAAGTCAACAGTCCAATATAAAGGACATAAATGAATAGAATAAGGTACTGTGAATTCAGAACCTAAACGTAAAAATGCAGGATTCTCAAACCCTTGGTCCAAATTTTGGATCACTTTTGCGGGGAACTCAGCTGAGTGAAAATTAAAATATTTAATAAAATCAACCATTTGATTTGATTTTTTTGGGTTTATTTAAATTAGCAAATTTCAAATCCCTCAAGCAGATAACTCAACTAACAAAAGACAAAACACAGCAAACAAATGTGGGATACATGAATCAGAAATGTGGAATTCTAATGTACAATTTAATATTTCCTGTATGTCAAACAAATCATAGACATCATGTAAAAATTAACAGATCTGAAATTGCGGGATTGTCAAATCCAAGAACCAAGTTTCAAATCATATTTGCAAGGAATTTGAAATAAATATAATTTATGGGCATCTCAAATAGGAAATCAAAGGATCTAGAGTGGATTTGTGATGATTCTTTTAGGAATCATAGGCATTCTAAAAAATCACCCTATTCCATTTTAGGACAGCTAAAATTTAGATCCTGATATTCACTGACTTAACATGCTTAACAGTAAAATTGATTAAAATGTACACTTCTTTTTTTGAGTTTAATTTTTTAATGAAAATTAATCATGCTTTCTTTTAATAACAACCAAATGAACAAGCTGTTCTCTGGCCTTGACAAAATCATACAGGGCTACGCTGGGTCTTCCAATAATGAAGCCTCTGTCTATGGTCACACCCAATCCACAGGCCCCTCTGCAAGCACTACCCAGGAATGTGTTCTTTCTCCCACAACTCCTAGCATGGACCTGTTTGCCCATCATGCACAGGAAGCTGCTAACTCAAATCATGATCAACACTAACACCCAGAATTGGGCAATTGAGCCATGGGGTCACCCAGAGAACCCAGAATCCAGAAACAGCCAATCAGATGGCATTGACCAGTTCCCAAGATGGACACATCCCTCCCCCAGCCAATCAGCCTGCAAGACACAAAAGAAAATTGATCACTCTGGAGATTGTTCTAAAAATGGTTGAGAAGTGAGGGATGCTTATGTCCCTTGGGAAAATTGCAGCCATGATGGGTTTTGCAAAGTCCACTGTGGCTGCAACCCTGCAAGCCCACACCAATTGTGGCCCCCTACCAAGAAGACCCCAACTGGTGCCTGTTTTTCAACTGAAGGTGAAAAAGCCCACCCTCTCATGATGGCTATTATGGAGCGTGACCCACAGATGCCCCTGGTCCAGGTCCATCTCCAACTGGGACTCCATGGCATTTTCACCAATAAGAGAACAGTGAATTTGTGGATGCACGGAGTTGTGGTTGCCTCCAGACTCTTATCTAATTAAGTTCTCACTGGCCCCAATTTGGTGGATACTGAATCATACAATTCAACCATTATTAATTTTATTAAAGTGAGGGCAATGAGGATGCACAATGACGTTATCTTCTTGTCATATGTCAAGATTTCTGCAAGCATCCAAGATTATGGAGAAAAGCGTATCCAATCTGATGTCTACAAGTGTAGCTCAATCTTGTATTAATTTGTCAGGGTTTTATTGGTAATTTCCCCATTGGGTGTCAATCATAACTTGGCAATATCAAACACCGCAGATGGGTATGCCTACCAGACAGAGCTCAAGGACATGCTGGAGGAGTGGGCTACCCAACAAGCCATGTACACAGTTGTAATGAGTGCTGAGATGGAACAGCGGGAATGGTCAACCAAGGAAATTAGGGCTGCGGGGCATACCTGCTGGTTCTACCCCATCAACCATGCTGACATGCATCTTACAGATATATGTCTTTACAATTTTGGTTCGGCTCTCAGGTGCTTAAAGCCTGCCACATACAATGAACTGTGCACCCAAATTGAGAAGGGTTATGAGCTTTTCCTGTCCATATTTGTCCAGGATTTATCTGATCTTGTCATATTCTATGTAAGTGATAGTGATAAGTCCAGAAATGACTCCTTCTTCCTCCCACACCCATCTATTTAGGTTGTCAAGCCCACATACGTGACAGAAGAAGAATTTGAGCAATTGAATCAATCAGCTCTTGCTGCCTCTTCCCAGTCAACAAACCTTGCCTCCCCAACCCCTCATCAAGATTAAGCCACCCGTCTTCCAACCCTGACTCCCAAGCCAACACAAATTCCTCCATAATACCTCTGATGCTGTCCCTTTCACTGGCGCAGATGATGGCAATGTAAATTCCGCCCATTCCCTACCCTACTTGTCCTTCAATGAGTAAAATAAAACCTTTCTTTGTGACAACTTAATTAAGTTGATATTATTTCTTCCAATTCATAATTAAAAATATATTTTTTATATTATTGACATTCCCTATAATTAATAAAATGATATACATTTGATGTGGTAACATATAATTATTTGCATGAATATTTTTCATCATCAATCATAAATTAAGGACCATAAATGTAAATTTTGCATTAGAATATTGCAATTAGATGTCAACTCTTGATATTTTGATATTATGTGCATAACTCAATGCATTTTGTTTAATAAAATTTATTTTAAACAAGGCCTTTTTCATTGTAATTTATTTAAATAGACTGTGTTTATATTAGAGAGCCATTAACGCTTAGTACAAATATTGATACATAGTGCATTTTACAGCCTGTATATTTACTTATTGGTAATGATTCTGTAGACTTTTTAGTCAGATTTTGCAAGGTAATAATAATGTAATGGGTTAATAAATTAATGTTTATTAGTATTAATTGGCTGATTTTCTTTGCTGTGGCAATTATGCATTTTCTGATATTTACACACTAGTATCCAATTGGTTAGTTTCACATCCTATTGCACAGACAATAGGATGTGAAACTAACCAATTGGATACCAGCGCATAACTATCATAAAATGCATAATTGCCACAGCAAAGAAAATCAGCCAATTAATACTAATAAACATTAATTTATTAACCCATTACATTATTATTACCTTGCAAAATCTGACTAAAAAGTCTACAGAATTATTACCAATAAGTAAATATACAGGCTGTAAAATGCACTATGTATCAATATTTGTACTAAGCGTTAATGGCTCTCTAATATAAACACAGTCTATTTAAATAAATTACAATGAAAAGGGCCTTGTTTAAAATAAATTTTATTAAACAAAATGAATTGAGTTATGCACATAATATCAAAATATCAAGAGTTGACATCTAATTGCAATATTCTAATGCAAAATTTACATTTATGGTCCTTAATTTATGATTGATGATGAAAAATATTCATGCATTGAAGGTAGTACTATAAAAATTAGTTTTTTGATGTAATTCAAACAAAATGTCAAATATCTATAACTTGATAAATGAATTAGAAGCACACCTGAAAAGGTTGTTGAAATGGAAAAAATATCAGGGAAATAGTAACAGGAAAGCTGGGTAACAGGGGCCAGCCAAAGGAAGATGCTCTGGATAAACTAGGAAATATTATAGATGAAAAGAACAAAGAAGTGTTACTCAATCTACAGGGAACAATCTTATCAAGTCTGAAGCTCAATGACACAGCCTACAATTTGTGGGAGTTCTGGCAGCGGGCCAAAGAAAACAACAAGAAAATCAAACTGATTGAAGGAACTGAAATCTCAAAGGAAATAAACACTAATGAAGAGGAAACTAATAAAATGTAAACAGATGAAAACAAAGCAGAATCAAGAAGCAGAAGCGCCACAAGAAACAATGAAATTTTATCAAATGAAGATCAAGAGGAAGTACAAGTAACACAGAAAATAAGGAAGATCAAGCCCAAAAAATCAAATGAAGAGCAGCCAATGCTCATGAAGTTTGCTGAAGGAGCGCCTGTGGCTGAGGGGGCCACAGGGGAAACAATCAGAAATTTTTTTATGTTTTACTTATATTTACTTTAGTTATAACTAGGAATGGGGACAAGATTGCTGAAGTGGGGGCATTCACACCAAGTTGGTTTTACGGGAGTTACCAATCACTGGTAGCCCCTGTAAAGCAAATAAATAAAAATGAAATAAATAAAATAATTTAAATTAATATGAATAATTTTGCAAATATTGAAGAAAAAACCAAGGAATATTTACCACCCGCAGGGTTCTTGCCATGGATTAGGGAAGCATACAAAATAGGAGCAACTATCAACTTCAAAGAGATGACTGTAATTTGCGGGACATCAAAATAAACTTTGATGAATATATTTATGAAAGTATTCAACCCTTTCCCCTTTTAAATATCAATTAATACAAAAATTTTTAATAAAAACTGACTTTGAAATAGGAACTGAATATCTTAAAACTGAAATTTTCAATGAAGTATTCAAAGCATTATCAAATAAAGTTGGGGACGCAGTCCTCATGAATACGTTTAAACTTTTACTTATTTTGTTTGCCAAGGAATGGGGCAGATACAAGTTGGGTGCCCTCTGGAACAATATTCAAATTTAGCCAAACATCCTATATCAACAGATTAGTTCAAATATACAAGAAATTATGCATGTTCTCTGAAAAATATACCTCACAAAGGATTCACATCACAGTATACCCAGGAATCCTACTACATTGCATATTAAAAACTAACGTTAAAAAGTTGGAGGATGTACCTATACAACTTGATATATGCTAATTAGCACTAGAATGCCAGAAGACACCGCAGGAGTATAGGACAGTTGAGCACATCCTGTACAACTCCTTTACACTGTCATTGTTATATGGGTTTTATGTGCCTCCCAAAAAGAACCTGTTAATCAATTTGCTTACCCAACTCCCTTTTTATTAAGCATTTAGTAGCCACCAGGGCGCAGGGCGCCACCCCTCTTGCAATTGCATCCAGGGTTGTCCACCACATACAGAAGATTACATGTATCCAATTAGACGCTCTAGCTGAAAATTTGATTTTGGGGTATAATTCCCTGGAATAATCACATTCCCTTTGCAATTTGCATCACCCTAATAAGTTATCTTCCCTTGCAACTTAACTTATATATTTTTTAATTTTTTAATTTTGAATTAGTCATATTAATATATGTTAATATATTATAATACAGTAGTTTTAGTAAGCAAACACATGAAATAATAAAATATAATTTAAAATGTGTTTATTTACTAGCTTTTTGAGTACAGGTTCATTTATTACATAGTTAAACAACAAGAACTGAATTTATCTGCATCAAGCAGCCCGCTCCACTTATATGCTAAAAAATTGACCATTTAGAACTCAACTTACCTTTCCCTTGTAATATGATTTGATAAATATATTTGATATGATTGACCCACGTAATAAGTACTAATTAGTAAGAGATACATGAAAATCATTGGTTTTTGTGTTGTGTGGCTGTAGTGGCACTGAAATAATAAGGATCAGATGATGACTTGCAAGGTCCAATTTGTGGCTTAAAAAAAGCCAAAGTACCAAAAAGGGCTCACAATCATTTAAATAAAAGTAAACTATTTCTATCTTTTTAAATCTGTTTATTTGTTAGCTCAACAGTCAATACAACATTTAGTGCATTATAATAAAAATATGTGTCTCTATATTTAGTATAATTAATTTTACTTAACTTTTGTATGTATTCTTATATGTCTATAATACAATTCAACGTCAATTTATACTATATAATTAATAATTTTTGAGTCCTAATAAAACAAAATAAATAAATAAAAAACAATAAATCCAGAGCGCCCATTTATTTGATTGGCTCAGAGTTGAGGGCTTTTGAAAGAAAGGATTCTGAGTGCTTGTAAAAAGCTGCCACCACATTAGGTGGCATTGCAAATTGGCTGATCTTGAGAATGTTAAAGAGATCAGTGGTGTCCTGAGGGAGGCCTTTTTCACCTTTTTCTTGATCCAACCAAACACCTCCTCAATTGGGTTCAGAAATGAATAATAGGGCATAAGGAAGAGAAGTCTCATTGGGCAGTTAGCCAGGCAGTGGCTGGCCAAATGGGTATTTTTATCTATCAATGGGAACTCTGACACAACCAAATCCACCTTGTGGAGCCTAACATTATCCAACACAATTTTGTTGTTTGTGCCGCTGTAATTAGTCTGGAGGTACTACTTTACGGCTTGGAGAAAATTGAGAAAAGTCGTGCTATTGTGGGAACCCTTGATCATTTGATATTGGTCCAACCCGCAAGGACCCAGAAGCGCTATCATCAAATATGTCTGGGAACAGACAGCTGCACAATGTGCTACACCCTCCTTGGCTCCTTCTCAACCCACCCATTCCTAGACCTGAGTGAGGAGTAAAATGATGATTCATTAATGTAGAAGAACTGGTCATTCCTAGTCTCCTTTAGGGCCAGATAAGTCTTGGCATAAATGTGTCAATCCTCAATGGTCTTCTCGCTGTTTCTGTTGTACAAAGAAACTCTGATTATCTTCCACAAGAAGCCCAAATCAGCCATTGCTTGGTAAACAAGGGTTTTAGAGACAGAAAGCCTGAGCTCTGTTGCAAGTATTGTTGGACAGCAAGCATTTCCAGGTGGCAATCCTTGGTCACCCACTGCCTGATTACCTCAAGATGAGTGGGCTGAAGTAGGCTAGGCTGCCGCTTAGCCTTGGTGGATTTTGCAATTTGATCAGTGTTGCCATATGTGGCGTTGAGGTTACAAATATATATGGCTTTGACTCCAAATTGGGACAAAATATCCCAAATTACCATTCCCCCATTCAAGCAGTTGAGGAGAGCTTCACGCTCATTATCTGTCAACTGACGCTGGCCCTTGACAGGTACCGCAGCATCCTGGCTTGCAGGCTCAACACAGGGGATGGGTACCTTTGTGTAGAAGGTGGGATCACGCTTGGTTGCGCTGGTGCTGTCAATGGCGGCATAAGACACAGGTGCAGATGGCTCCTCAATTTTAGCCAATGGCTTGTAGGTGGTGTCAAAGACATGGTGATAGGAAGTAGCAACTCTTGGATCAAGAGTGCAGGACTGGGTGACAATTAGGTACACAGTGGAGGTGTAAGTAACCTCAGTGTTCCCGGTGACCCTGGTGTAGGAGACTTTAGTGGTAGGCCTTGAGAGCGGCTTCTGTATTAGATTCAGGATAGTTAATTAGGCTTGGGATGCAGGAGGTGGTTGACTGGCAATGACGCCTTGGGAGGCCTGTGTGTTGGCATGACTCCCCTTGATTTGGGTTCTGGGTCTGTTCTTGGACCCTCTGGGACGCCCTAGTGGACAGGCTGCCCTGCAGGCTGGTGCAGGAGCTGGTTGAGAATGCAATTGACGGTCCATAAAAATAAAATAAAAAATATTTTTTAGATTAAATATGTATTTATTTGGATTTATTAGTTTAGTTGTGGGTAGTTGTTTTCTCTTGATTTAGCCTTGAATAGTAACAGAATTTCTATATCCGTGATTTGAAGTGTATAATATTGTATACTTTCTGGGTTTGGATAATTTTAAAGTTTAATAACTTTTTATGTCTAAACATGGTTATTGAGATTGAATTTTTAGTTTGATTTTAGTTATGATGGAGTTTCTTTATTTGGGTTGGTGTTTCCTAGTGTGCTTACTGTACATTAAATTTGGATTCCAGTTCCTGCAATTTATATTTGAGTTAACTAGTGGCATTCAAAAGTGATTTGAAAATTGGTTCATAGATTTGATAATCCTGCAATTTCAAAAAACATAGTAAACTTAATGAAAATGGTTGATAGATTTGAACGCTTTAAATCTGATTCCAGCTAATTCATTTTGTCCATTGGAAATATGCAGTTTGACTTGAACTTTGCAAACTGTCTATAAGTTCCTGCATTTTAAAAAATACAAAAAAATAAAAAAAATCAATTTAATTAAAAAAGGCCATCCCACAAAAGTGATTCAAAATTTTGACCAATGATTTGACAACCTGCATTTTTATGTTTAGGTTCTGAATTTACAGTATTGTTTATTGTAGAATATTGTGATTAATATACTATATGGGGAAAGCCACACAGCCACAAGGGGGTGGCATGTTTCATGTAAGGTTTGAAGCCAAGGAATAACTTGTGTGGGGATCAGCAGGTCAAATTGTTAGCACTCCTAATTAGGAGAAAGTGCCTGAAGTTTGATATTGCCTTTGGATTGGTCCATGTTATTAGATACATCAAGGGGTGGCTCCTCAAGCGCCCCCTGTGTATTGTAAGATATGTTAGTAGGAAAGGAGGGAGGCTTGGTTGCAACACCCCACTTGCCCCCCTGCTTGTTGTCAGACACCAGGATCAGAGTTTGCGGGAGATCTGGGAAGGTCCACATGAACAACTTTTGTGTGGGGATGGCGTGGCAGGGGCATAAGCAATCACAGTGGAGTTTCTTGGTGTTTCCTTGGGCATCTTCAACTTGATAGGTGTGGTTGTCAAAGACTGCAGCTATCTTGAAGGGCCCCAGGTGGTTGGGTTCTAGCTTGGAAGAATTGGGGTTGAGGGCATAGACAGGGTCACTACAGCGTATCTGGCCTCCAGGTGCTTTTTACCCCCATCAATTTGCTTGTGTTCAATCTCTTGAGCCTTGACACGCCACTGACTCAGGGAGGGGGTAGGCAACAAAGGGGGTTTCCTGGGAATCATGGATTGTAATTTCCCTTGTTTCACCCTTGTCAAACTGTTGTGTGTTCCAAAGACCAAGGTGCTGGGGCTGAGTCCAGTGTCCCTGTTGATTCTTTCCTGTAAGATAATCAGGGCAGGTGTTCAGTCCACGTGGTATTGGGGTGTTCTTGTGAAAGTTTAGCAATCAGTTGGACCAGCAAACCATTCAGGCGTTTCATACATCTGTTGGCCTGGGGATAATATGGTGTGGTTACTACTTTTTGGAGGGAGTTCTTGGCACAGTATGCCTTCATAACGTTACCTACAAGCTCAGGTCCCTCATTGGTGATGAGACACTTGGGACGTCAAAAGTTCACCACAATCTCCATGCAATGAACCAGGTGATGGTGGTGGCAGTATTATTAGTGGTTGCCCATGCCACTGGTCAACTGGTAAAGTAGTCAATGGCTGTGATGGTGTAATTCTTGTCCAGTCAATCTTCAGGCAGGGCCCCCACAATTTCAAGTGCCCATTGTTTGAAGGGTTCCATGGCTTTGATGGGTAGGACTGCCTTGGGCGTGGAAGGATTGGAAGTGTTCTTCTCATACAGGACCTACATCTCAAGGAAATCCTGGATGTCTTGACGCATACAGGCTACCAAACATTGCGTTTAATGATTTCAAAGAGGTTAAGTCCTCTGATAAGACCCAAGGTGTGGTGGTAGTGAAAGATAGTGTCCACTTGTTGTATAGCGGGAATGTAAGGCATTTTTTCACCTATTTCTGCCCAACCTTAGAGATTGCCAGTGTCAGTGGTGAACTGGCTTTTGTTGACCTTCAGCTTAGAGATGGTCACAGAGTTGAGGCCCTTGTAACAAGTGATTTCAGGACTCAGGTAGAGCATGGGTCAGTCTTGGTTCAAGCTGTCATCTCCTGTGATGGACGCCACGTAGAGTCTGGAGAGAGCTTCAGTTGTGACCAGCTCCTTTCCAGGTTTGTACTCAATACACAACTGGTACAGGGACAGACATTTGACCCATCTTGCCTCACACTGAGTCAATTGTGACTGGGTATTGAAGTACTAAATGGACTTGTTATCTGATAATACCCAGGGTGGAAATGTGGCCCCTTCCATGTAACAGAGCCATTTTTTGCCACAGTGCACAATTACTGCTAACTCTTTATTATGTATGGGGGTAGTGTTGCTCTGAGTCAGTGAGCTTCATGGATTTGTAGGCAACAGGAAGGAAGACACCATCATTGGTTTCCACTCTTAACACACCCTTATGGCCCCATCAGAGGTGTTAGTATTGATTTCATACTGGCAATTCTGATTTTGGAATTGTAGTAGAGGTGCAGTTGTAAGCCTCTGCTTCAACGTCTTGAAGGCCTGGTCTCTGTAGGGTGTCCAGCAAAAGCGCTGTTTGGTGTTTAAAATCTTGGTGAGAGGTCCAATTAGTTCTCAGCAGTTGGTGATGAAATTTTGCACATAGGCAACCATACCCAAGAATGTGTGCACCTGACCCCCATTGATGATGAGTGACATGCTTGTGAAAGCCTTTATATTGGCAGGTTCAGGCTTTGTTCCTTGGGAAGGGATATTGTTCCAAGGAATAGAAGCTCTGACTGTAAGAGAGGGACGCTAAACTAACTAAGTTTGGCTCTCATCCCAGTGAAATGTACCACCAGGATGCTGCCCAGTGGAGAACTGGGACAGCCGCTTGAAGGGGAGACCACAGAGAGGACACAGGGGACAGCTGAGGGAAGTAAGTGTTTAGTCCCATCAGTACCAGACCGGTGAGCAACCAGGGCGTATGGGAGGGAGTGGGAGGCATCACTGCAGGGGTCCAGGGGGCACCAAGTTGTCCTTCTCTAGGCTGAGAAGGGAGGCCATTGGCACCTCCACACCCACAGGAGGGGCAAGGAATGATATACTCCATCCAGGTCCAGGTCATTGCAGGTTAGGCTCTTAACTATGGCCTCACCAGAAAATAGGAGGCCACTGGGAAGATCCAATAGGCTAGAGGGATTGTCTCCTACAAGTCAAACAGAAGAGGAGTTTTGGACCACAAGTCTGGCAACATGGAGCACAAGAGCAGCAAAAATGGAGCCAAGGAAAAACTGCAAACTTACAACAGGAAGTAGCATTGTTGCAATCTCTGAAAAATTTGGTCAAGGTTGGTAGGATTATTTGAACTATAAACAATAGTTTTTGGGTAAACAGGAGCACACACAAGCAAGAGACCAGGCAGGAAATAGCAGAAAGATCTTGGGAAGCTTAGCAATGATCTCAGGTGGCTTCAAATAAACAAAAACAAAAAGCAGGTTCAAAAACAAAGGAAATCAAGAAATATTCAAAGTAAAAGTAGATTTTATATTGAATTTTAACTGAAATTTCAAGTTCAAAAGCAAAAGCGTAACTATACAATAACTATATGCCGAAGCCTCTTTTAAAGGTCCTAGAAGAGATTCCAGGTTCAAAGCAGGTCAATGCAAGGCAAGTTTGAAGGAAATGAATAACACTTTAATTTTTAGATAGTAGAAACTCCAAGCAGGGGTTTCAACAAAATAAATTTTAAATTTGAGTGCAACAAGTTCCAAACTTAAATGATATTGAAAAATAGACAAGCAGGGGACTGAAAGCCCCCTAGCTGTATAAAAGGGAGTGTGTTGCAGGGGAATGAGTCACATGACCACCAGACTTGGATCCAATTAGCTGGTGGAGAAATTTTGCTGGTCAGAACCAAGGGGACTCAAAAGTTTCATCTTAATTTCTGCGGTGCTATCTGATTGGATAGAATAACTCCCAGGCATTTGGAATTCATTTGGTTTTTTGAGCATTGATGTGACGCCACTTGGTTGGTTAGATCTAATGGTTTTCAAAAGTGGGCAACACCATGCCAACAAATAATCCAAATTAACCAATGTTTCTTCCCAGGAGGGGCAGCCAGGGGCAACAAATCCACAGGATAGGCCAACACAAATCTCTTGTCAACTGTGTGTGCCAAATATCCTAAAGAATTAAGGGGTTTGGCTGATATTTTTGGACCTTTATTAGTGCAGCAAGGGAAGATAGTGAAATCCAATGCCAGGGGTGGCAGTGAATTTACACTGACCATAGGAATTCACATTTAGAAGGCTTGGCCTTTAACTGATGCTTTCAAAGGGTGTCAAGGACAGCGCAAAGGTGTTGGAGATGTGTGGGTTGGTCTTGACTGAAGACAATAATGTTGTCAAGATACACAACAACACACTTTCCAATCAGGTCTTCAAAGGCTTTGTTCATCAACATGGGAAAGGTGGAGGGAGCGTTGGTAATTCCAAAGCTCATGACTTGACACTCAATTAACCTGTAGCGCATGCAGAAGGCAGTTTTTGCCTTGTCTATGGGCAAAATGTGGACCTGATTGTACCCTGCAGTGAGATCAATCTTAATGAAGACCTTTGCTCCTGTGATTGTATCAAACAGGTTATCAATAAGTAGCAAGGGTCACTTGCTTTTGACTGACACCTTGTTTAGTGTGATAGTTGATTACAAGACAAAGGGACCTGTTCTTCTTGGCTACAGAGAAGACTGCAGCCCCATATAGTGAGAGGGAGGGGCATATGAAGCCCTTATTGAGCGCGTCCACAAGGTGTTGACAAAGGATTTTGTCTTCCTTGGGCGTCAAACAATAGAGGGGCTGTGCCTTTGGCAACGGCTCTTGTAACTGGACAGTATGTTTTATTTCTCTTGGAGAGGCAGTTGAACTAGCGTTTGCTGAAACATTCTTATACTCCTCAAGAAGTGATACTAATGCTAGAGGTGGTGGCGCGTCCAAGGGGGGAGATTTTGTGGGTTCAGTGCAGATGGCTTCCACTGAACACTGGTTAAAGTCCAGCTTCCCCCTTAAAGTTGTAGGAGCCAGCCTCTTCAAGGCCAACAAACACAGTGTCATAAAGAAGCTTGTTCATTTTGATGGGGTAGATCTGGAAGCCTACCCCATTCCAGTTGAGTGTGATGATAGAGGTGTCCCAGTCAATATACAGTCAATTATGTTGGAGCCAGGCCAGCAATGAAATTGTGGCTGAGCCCGCCATATTGGCACAGAGATCTTAACCTGTATGTTCCCCATTATCACATAAAAGGGTACTGTCTCATGTGTGATGGCCTCCCTATAGGAGTCAGCCACATGTACTGCCTTGAAGTAACTGGGTACCCAATCTATCTATTGGGAGTCTGTGAATCCCTGGTTGACCATGGTGGGATCAGCCCCAGTGTCTACTAAAAGCTTGTTGGTGCTCCCACAGAAACAGGAGGGGTAGGCCAAGCAAGGGATTTTATTTGATGGATGGATGGATTGGAGGGCAGGGTTGTCACTGTGAACTTAGAATCTGTCCAGGGTCTCCATGTTATGCATGCAGTAATCCCAGTGATCCTCAACAAGGAGATATTAGGGGTGTGGATCAAGCAGGGTTGTAGAGCCTCTTTTATCTACAGCCCCCAGGTTTTTCTTAGGTCCTAAGTTTAGGCCAGCTGAAGCTACCCCTTACAGGGGTGCTTGGACCCATTTTCCTGATAACAAGATTGGCAGCAGCCTACTTGGTTGTGGGCGCTGCCAGGCGCAGGACAAGGTTGGGAGGAAGCATCATTGGATCTTTGGAATTACATTTAGGCCTGATTTTTGGCCTCTACAATGGCCTTATAGCAACCATTGACAGTGGTGTAGTGCCCTACAGGAACCCAACTACATATTTTGGGGTTCAACCTGTTAACAATGAGGGTGAGTAGCATTGCATTACTGTCTGTGATGACTTCAGGAGCGGAGGCAAGTGCTTACTACCAGATACTCAGGGACACGCCTGTCTGCTTGACAGCAAGGCAAGGGGCTCCCACTACAATAGGCAGGATGTAAGGTCTTGCCCATAATGGTGCAAGGTTATAGACTAAAGCGTGCAAGGCATTAGGATTCAAATTTAAAAGATATAAGAACGTAGGAACTGTCTGTAAGATATTCTTACAGAAACCTGCTAAAAACCTATATTGTGTCACAAATGGAGTAATAGAGTGTAAAAACCCTAAACAAAGAAGATAAAATAAAGTGTTCAATAGTGAACAATTTGTAACTAAGGGAATATCAATATTAGGATATTCACCATTGGCAAATTGATACATATAACTATTGAAAGATTCTTTAAGGGGAAAAAATGGATATAACAAGCCTAAGGCGTGTTGTTTTACAAGTTCCATTGGATCTAAGAAAAGGGAAAGCTAAACTAAAAAAATGAATTAAAAAACAAAATTCTTAAAATTACAAATCTGAAATTAAAAATTGTAGAAGTTGAAGGGAAGAAATCACTTAGAATTTTGGCTTAAAGCCTACTCTTCACAAGCTCTTTATTTATAGTTAATTCTTATTCAGTTAAAACTGATTAGCATAGGGGAACAACAGCCAAGGACAGGAGAAACTGAAGAAGTTGAGCAAGAACCTGGAGGAAAATGAGGAAACAGAAACCCAGTAAACCTGCAGATCAACAACACAAACATGGGGGAGCAGCAATAACACAAGCAGGGGTTTCAAAAGTTAAGTGAGTGAAAATATTCTAACTTTAAAAGTAGATGTATATAGAAGTAAGAGCAAACAACAGAGCAAACAATAACAACAATTCAAACGCAAACGCATCAAAAAACAAGGTAATTAACTTATTTACTTAAATATTAACTTTCAATTTAAAATTTCAAATATTAAAATAATGAAAGATTAAAACAAACAAACATAATAAATATGATAAACCTAAAGAGCCTGCCCTTTGGGGCAGGGCATGACACAGGAAGGTTTTGCTGTAGCAAGATTGGGCAGCATCCCTGAAGTGGGCCAAGTAGCTCTGTGTTTTTGACTAGCCCAGTTGGTGAACCATACCGCAGCAGACCCCATGAGGATTCCAGAAGCAGTGGTGACTCACATGGGTCCAGGTAATTGGCAAACACAGAGGCAGTTTCTGTGAAGTGGAGTCAACTGATAATTTTGACCCCTTCCACGCCGCCTGTAAAGTACTCTAGTTAGAGATTCAGCATACATTGCAAGAGGTCCAACTATGGCAGTGTGACACTGGCTGTCATAGCCTGTACTAGGGTCCAACTGGACTCCCACAGGTGAGGCTGGGCCTGGAAGGCCATGTACACAATATGCGCAATTCTGACCAGGTAATTGACTGCAGTAGCTAAGGGACACCAACTCCCAGTATGGGGCACAACCTGGTTGGCAAGCCCCAATACTGTGATATAGACAAACCCCAACTTCTGAAGTCCTGAACAGGAGGCGTGTTGGGTAAGGGGGAGTGGTAGGAATCTCCTTCATAGCAGGAAGGATGGTCTCTTTAGCACAACCAGGAGGGAGATCCAGATGACAGGGGTAAAAATACCCCAAGTCAAGAGCACATGGTGGATTGGCTGAGGTAGCAGGAGTATAGCCAAAAGCGTAAAGATAGGCAAGTTTATATTGAGTAGAGGATTCATAAATAGATTCAAACAGAAAAATTAAATTTGAGCAAAGATAGATAATTCCTGCAAGAAGATAACAGTTTCTGGGCATAAACTGGTTTTATTTAAGACTTCAGCAGTGAGTAGGGCTTTCCCAACTCACTACTATACTAACTGGTAAAGATGCAACTTTTTGTGCCACCAGGGATCTGGCGGCAACATTCTCAGTCAAACTGACAATTTTACCTAGGAAAGTGCAACAGAGCTTAGGGAGGGAATATTATTGGTTGGCATAACAGAAACCTTGCTTGAGCTGCAGCATGCCAAGATGCCAACGCTATTTATAGAACCCACAAGCAATTGAGCACCTGATTGTGTGATCAAACAATTGCGCTCCTGATGTACCATTCCCTGATAATTAAGAGGCCCAAATTATTTAATGGAATCAAGACCAGGGATTCAAGGCTTGTGTGCCTCTTGAATCCTGGGCTGTTCATTAATCAAAAGGGGGGTTTCTTGCTCTGGGAGACAACTGGTAAGGGTTCCCAAGCTGTGGAATGTTTGGCCTCTAGGGAGGCAGCTGATTTTCCTGGGCATTCCAGGCCCTGATACTGGCGTTGAGTTGCCCTAGGCAGAGACAATTGTAAATGCTGGTTAGTACCAACTGGTACTGATAGATGGCATATTTCTTGGGGATGTCCCCATCAGGGATAGGGAGGAAGGTTCCCCTATTTGGAGTAGCCATACAGCCCAACTTTGTCTTTTCTAGGGGAATTTCCTTTTAGATAGGTTTTGAACCTACTGCTGCTACCTCTGTTGCAACGGAACCAATGGTAGTTCAGTATTTGATTGAGGAAGGCAATAGTCCAATAAAAAGGACAACAATTTCCAGGATACCAGGAGTACTGTGGGGCTCCAGCAGGTGAGGGAGGAGTTGTAGCAGGTACTGGCATGGCCCACCAGATGATGGGACCTAACTTTACCAGGTAAGAAAGGGCCTTCCCAGCCACAGCCCAAGGTCCAGCTGCTGGCAAGGCAGAGTCAATCAATCCCGTGAGTGCAAGGTAAAGCACTCCCAGGAATTGACTACTCTGGCCAGAGGCATCAGAAGTGGGGGGTTGAGATGGTTGGTTTGGGTGTTGGGGGCGGTTCCATGGGGACCAAGTAGGCGGCAGGATTGTTGTACTTCCCATTGAAGATCAAAGGATAGATGGTGATTGCTTTGCCGTCTCAGACAATTTGGTAGGGTTCCTTGGGAGCGTTTGGGCAGGTGTACCACTGCAAGTCTTCCAATGTCCAGGGTTTGTGGTCAGGATTGGCAGGATACTCAGTGAAATGCACAGGGCCAAATGGAGCGTTGAGTGGGCAGTAGTAGTCAAAGGCTTTGGTTTTATCAACTGGAGTCTGACTATCTATCCCAGTAGAGGGGTACTGACGCTTGGGTGTATGCAGATGGAAGAGTATCAAAAATAGGTATGGAAACAGATTGATGAACCAAAGGTTCATAACAACTTTATTTGGTAAGGATGATGATACAGAACTTTTTCAAGTGCTTCTGATTTATATACTTACTCACATGCAGATGCCTCTGGGTATTCTTCTGATGCTATCCGGGTGGCAAGGCTTGGAATTTCAGGTTCTGCTGTTTGGTTGGCTGCTTCATGGTTATTTTTTGGGTTTTCATGAACAGTTGTTTGTCTTTTTGATGGTCCATCTTGGCTTGGCTGGTCATTGATTTTGGAAGGTTTGGCTTCTGGGGGTTTGGGGAGTTTTCCAATTCGATCACCATTTTTGAACTGGCTTGACAGGCTCTCTTGAGCCCAAAGAACTTGATTAAAAAAGGGGTCCCCAATTGGGGACCCCAAATTACTTAATGGAGGGTGGGCTTGGTCTGGGTTTACTGGGCAGCTTAAAATAGCCTGTCCAGGCCCAGCCAAACCCACCAAGGCTTGGGTGTAGCTTTTGGGTCCCAAAGCGGGCCCCTCAGCTGCCACCAGGGCAGGAATGGTTCCTGCACCTGGATTTGCTTCAAAAAGCAAAAATCCAGGTGTGGGCAAATCTCCCCTGCCCACTAGCCCCGCCTGGTGGCTAGGAGCGGGTTCAATTCCCGCCCAGGGCTTTGAAACTGTTACTTTTGTAACACTATCCCCTTCTAAACCAGACTTGGCTTTCTTCTTCTCCCAATATTGGCGGACAGCATCAGCTGTGTTGGCAAGGTTGTCAGCAGGTTCCCAGATGCTTTCCTCAGGCGGTTATCCTAGCTATTTGACGTAGTACTGTGGCTTACAGTAGTGGGTGCAGTTGCTGTGTATATACTCTACTTCATGTTCAAGGGATCTCCCTACCAGGATGGGTGGAGGGGCAGTCTTCAGTTTCTGGTGGGGTAGGGATGTTCTGTCCTTTTTGAACAGCAAGGATTGATGGAATACGTCATTTATTTCCCAGGTGTCAGGTAACTTCAGACAGTAAGCTACTTTGCCTACTTGGCCCGTGATCTGGTAGGGGCCGCTTCTTCAATGAGCTAGCTTCCGGCATGGGACATTTAGGGGTATGTTCCTTGAGTCTAGATAGACCTCATCCCCATTTTCAGTTTGCTTTCCAGGGGTGCGCTTTCTATCAGCAAAGGCTTTGTAAGTCTGTATTGTGTGGGTTAGGTTTTGGGAGCAGGTCATCTGGGTTTTGTGGATGTGTTCCATCCAGGTTCTACCCGCTTTGTTAGACTCCTGGTTTCCAATCTTGGGGTCCCAAGTGAGGTTGAATCCGTAATTAGCTTTGAAGGGGGACATCTAGTGGACACATGATCTTTGCTATTGTAAGCGTATTGGGCTATGGATAATTGGTCTTCCCAGTTGTCTTGATTGGTGTTTGCGTAGCATCAGAGGTACTGTTCCAAAATCTGGTTTACCTGTTTGGTTTGGCCGTTGGTCTGGGGGTGATAGGAAGTGGACACACATCTTTTGATTCCTAGGTCTTTCATCACTTGCGCCCAATAATGAGATGTGAACTGTGGTCCTCGGTCTGTCACTATTTCCTCTGGGGGCCCGTGTTGGGTGAGTATTTGGTCATGAAAGTGTTGGACAGTTTCAGCGGCAGTGCAATGGGTAGTGGTGGGGACAAAGTAGGCCATTTTGGTGAAGCGGTCAACCATCACCAGAATTGCATTGTAGTCTTTGGAGGGTGGGAGTTCAACTCATAATCCATGGATATCAATTTCCAGGGGCCTGAGGGAATGTCTAGGGGGCAGAGGAGGCCTTATGGCTTAGAGCGTCTTGTTTTGGTACACCCACATGTTTCACAGCCCTCAATGTAGTTGATAATATCTGCATCTATCTTGGGCCACAATTAATTCCTTTTAATGCTTTGAAGGGTTTTGTGGTGGCCCAGGTGGCCGGCTAGTTCCAAGTTGTGATAGTCCTTTAGTACAGAAATCCGAGCTAATCCTTCTGGTACATAGATTCTTCCTCAGAACAGTAGGGTGGTTCCTTTTAGTGAGTAAACTCTTTTGTACAGGGGGCTGTCTAGTTGTGTTGAGAGTTCTGAGACCATAGTTTTGGCAACAAGGTCCTTTGCCTGGGCTTCTAATACGTCTGATTTCTTAGCAACAATTTTCAGGTAGTTTAGCTGTATTCTTCCACTGGTTGTATCCAACAGGGTATGGGTGTTGTGATCTCTCAACTCAGTGGAGGACAGGATCAGGTTGGCTCTTCTACTTAGGGCATCTGGGACAATGTCTACTTTGCCAGGTTTATAGTTAATTTCTAGTACACAGTCTGCCAGTTCTAGGGCCCATCTCACTTGTTGTTGGTTAAGCTGACATGGTTTGAAGAAGTAAATCAAGTTTTTGTGATCTGTTAGGACCTTTACTGGGTGCTCAGCGCCACATAGGTATCTGCGCCAGTGATTCAGGGTCTTCATTATAGCTAGCATTTCTTTATCATATATAGGATAGTTTCCTTCAGCAGGGATTGTCTTTTTGGAGTAATATGCTACAGGATGTAGCATACCATCCCCTCCTTCCTGAAGAAGCACCCTCCCAGGGCAAAGTTGGAAGTGTCGGTTTCCAGAATGAACGGCTTTGTGTGGTCAGGCATGGCTAACACAGGCGCAGAGGTGAAGGCCAACTTCAGGGCTTCAAAGGCAACAACACAGTTGGGGGTCCACTCAAACTGGACTTTGTCTGAGCAAAGGCAGGTCAGGGGCAGAGTAATCTGAGAAAATTTTTGATGAAATCTCTACAGTAGTTTGCTAGCCCCAGGAAACTCCTAACATCTTTCCAACAGGTGGGGGTGGGCCAAGCTGTGACCACATCCACTTTATCTTGGGCCATGGCAAATCCACCAGTTTGTACTACGTAGCCCAAGAATTCTACCTCTGGTTGAAAGAACTCACCCTTCTTGAGTTTGACATGAAGGTTGGCTGCTGCTAGTTTCTCCAAGATGAGGTCCAGGTGGAAGAGGTGGTCTTCATGTTTTTTGCTATATATCAGAATGTTGTCAAGATATGCCACACAGAATTGGTCCAGGTATTCTCCATGGACCAAGTTAATCATCCTCTGGAAATTTTTAGGGGCATTGCATAGCCCAAAAGGCATGACTAGGTATTCATAGAGTCCATATCAAGTTTTGAAAGCCGTTTTATATTCATTGCCTTCTTTGATTTGGATTTGGTTAAAAACATCTCAGAGGTCAATCTTAGAGTATACTTTTGCTCCAGTCAAGACATCACATAGATCATCAGCATTAGGTATGGGGTATTGGTTTTTTACCTTGATTTTGTTCAGCTTCTGGTATTTTACACAAGGTCTCATTCCCCCATCTTTCTTCCCAACAAATAGTAGGGGGGATGAGCATGGGGCCTTTGAGACTTGGATAAATCCTTTCTTGGTCATGTCTTCAATGTACGCTTTCAAGGCTACCTGTTCTTTGTGGTTGTAACTATAGATGGGGTTGTGGCTGGGTTGCATATCAGGGAGTAAGTCAATGGCGTGGTTTAGATAGAGTGTTCAGGTAGTTGAGTTGCCGCCTCTTTGCTGAAGACACTGGCCCATTTCTTGAGGGCTGAGGGCTGCTTCCCTGAGCAAGGGTCCAATTGCAAGGTCATGAGTTTTGTGGAGGTACTTTGTGTGGGCTTGGCTGAATGGGTACAGTGTTGGGGTTAGGTCCCTTTCCCAGGGTTACAGTTTGGTCACAATAGTTCAGGATTGCACCATGATTGTCAGCCCAGGAGTCTCCAAGTATCAATGGGTGTGGTAATCCTTTTAACAAGATAACGGACTAGTGGTAGGTGTTTTGCCCAATCTTCAGCTCAAGGTGTTGGTTACATTCTTGGCCAATGTTGGTTGAGCTGTTTCCCATAGTAACTTGGAATTGAGTATCTGAGGTGGTGAGTTCCAGCTTGGACACTAATGCGGGGTCAATGAAACTTTTGTCAGCCCTGGTGTCTAAGAAAGCCTTTTTGTGAAATACTTTATATCCCACTTCTAGGGTCACTATGATATACTTATAAGACTGAGAGGTTGTGTTTAATTGGGCAAGGGAGCCTGAAGTTTGGTTTCCTCTGGGAAAGGCCCTGGTCTGGTGTCCTGCTTCATGGCAATGGAAACACAACCCGGCTCTGTAATGTCGTTACAACTCCTCGGGTGTCATGGCTGGTCTGGCAGCAATGGGGCTTCTGGCCATCCAGGGTCTATGGGGGACAGTGCTGTGGGTTTCTTGGTTTAAGCTTAGTCCCTGGCAGAGAACAATCAGTTCTTCTAATCCAATTGTGGGAGGGTGATGCTTGAGGAGGTCTTTTAACCCTGGGTTCACGCCTTTTCTGAATAGGATGGCAGCCAATTTGTTTTCCAGCATAGCACGGGTCTGTAGTTTGGTGAACTCTTCTATGTAGGTCTAAAGTGGGAGGCCGTTTTGCTTGAATTCTAACAGGGAACTCTACGTCATTGGCGGTGGCTTTGCCAAACCAGTCTAGGGTGCCCCTGTTAGAATGGATGCTACTCCCAAGACTTTGACTGTGTTGTTGGGATAGGTAGCAGCATTAGCTAGGAAGTGCAGTTGTAGTACCTGCATGGCTCTTCTAGCTTCCTCTAGGCTGAGTTTGCCCATCTGGGGCATGATCACATTGGAGGTGATTTGGTTCACAATCATGTTCTGTACTTGGGAGGAGGACACTGCGGTTGGGTCTTTGCTCTCTGGAGCATCCTTAGAATCATGCAAGGTCCGGGTTGTTTTCTTCCACATGGAGGAGATTTGGTATGATAGCCACAAATAACAGTAATAAGTGAAAATCATAAAAACAAACATACAAGTAGCCCCAAGTGCTAATAACATCTTGGGACCCAGGTTACCAAGTTTGGGGTGGATTGTCATAATGTCAGGATACCAGGAGTACTGTGGGGCTCCAGCAGGTGAGGGAGGAGTCAAAGTAGGTACTGGCATGGCCCACCAGATGATGGGACCTAACTTTACCAGGTAGGAAAGGGCCTTCCCAGCCACAACCAGAGGTCCAGCTGCTGGCAAGGCAGAGTCCATCAATCCCATGAGCGCAAGGTAAAGCACTTCCAGGAATTGACTACTCTGGTCAGAGGCATCAGAAGTGGGGGGTTGAGATGGTTGGTTTGGGTGTTGGGGGCGGTTCCATGGGGACCAAGTAGGCGGCAGGATTGTTGTACTTCCCATTGAAGATCAAAGGATAGATGGTGATTGCTTTGCCGTCTCAGACAATTTGGTAGGGTTCCTTGGGAGCGTTTGGGCAGGTGTACCACTGCAAGTCTTCCAATGTCCAGGGTTTGTGGTCAGGATTGGCAGGATACTCAGTGAAATGCACAGGGCCAAATAGAGCGTTGGGTGGGCAGTAGTAGTCAAAGGCTTTGGTTTTATCAACTGGAGTCTGACTATCTATCCCAGTAGAGGGGTACTGACGCTTGGGGGTATGCAGATGGAAGAGTATCAAAAATAGGTATGGAAACAGATTGATGAACCAAAGGTTCATAATAACTTTATTTGGTAAGGATGATGATACAGAACTTTTTCAAGTGCTTCTGATTTATATACTTACTCACATGCAGATGCCTCTGGGTATTCTTCTGATGCTATCTGGGTGGCAAGGCTTGGCATTTCAGGTTCTGCTGTTTGGTTGGCTGCTTCAAGGTTATTTTTTGGGTTTTTATGAACAGTTTTTTGGCTTTTTGATGGTCCATCTTGGCTTGGCTGGTCATTGATTTTGGCAGGTTTGGCTTCTGGGGTTTGGGGGGTTTTTCTAATTTGATCACCATTTTTGGACTGGCTTGACAGGCTCTCTTGAGCCCAAAGAACTTGATTAAAAAAGGGGTCCCCAATTGGGGACCCCAAATTACTTAATGGAGGGTGGGCTTGGTCTGGGTTTACTGGGCAGCTAAAAATAGCCTGCCCAGGCCCAGCCAAACCCACCAAGGCTTGGGCGTAGCTTATGGGGCCTGAAGAGGGCCCCTTAGCTGCCACCAGGGCAGGAATGGTTTCTGCACCTGGATTTGCTTCAAAAAGCAAAAATCCAGGTGCAGGCAAATCTCCCCCGCCCACTAGCCCCGCCTGGTGGCTAGGAGCGGGTTTGATTCCTGCCCAGGGCTTTGAAACTGTTACTTTTGTAACAACAATGAGAAGAATAAGATAAGGCTTTTTAATCAATATTATGACTGATATCCTGTATGGGGAGAGCCACAAGACCACAAGGGGGTGGCACAGTAGAGGGTTCCATGTAAGGTTTAAAGGCAAGGAATAACTTGTGCAGGGATCAGCAGGTCAAATTGGTAGCATTCTAATTAGGAGAAAGTGTCTGCAGTTTGATATTGCCTTTGGATTGGTCCATGTTGTTAGATACATCAAGGGGCAACTCCTTGAGCGCCCCCTGTGTATTGTGAGATACAGTGGCAGGCAGGATAATGATCTTGTTTGCTCCATGATTTTGGATAGCCTTTGGTTCTGGGGGTCAAGGAGATGCTGGGCCGGGATCTATTTCAGCACCCCAGCCTTTCCAGGGCTGCTCCACTTGGTGTTCTTGATGGTATTCTGGCATGCAGGCTGCTGTCCAGGGGGGTGTGGGATGTCAATCTCTGTCTCTTGGGATTAGGAATGGTTTGCCAGTGCTACCAGACACCTTGGGGTGGGATCAAGCTAAAACATTGGTTGTATGAGCCTTTGGGGATCATGGCGGGGTAGGTAAAGTATATTTGGGAAACCTGGCACCAATGTCCCAGAAAACCTCCTGGCGCTGCCCCCCGGCAGGGTGGTATGCCCCATGTCCCGGATCCATCCTGGGGTAGGTCCCTGAGAGCTTCCAAGACTGGCCCCAGGACCGGGGCTAGCTCTACAATAAGAGGGACAGCGGTCTCCCCATGAGTGCCCAGGGGCCGCCAGGGGGCATTATAGAACCATCCCAGCCAGCCAGGGTGATGCATCTGGCTCCAGATATCTGGGGGAGTGGGCTCACCAGCCGCAACAGATCCTGCAGGGGGTCAGGTTGCAAGGTCAAGGGAGGGGCCATCAGTACCAACCACGCTGGAAGGTAGGTATACTCACCCCAAGACAGCAAAGGTCCCACAGGGATCCAAGTTCCTGAACAACCAATAAGCTCTGTTTCTCTGGTATGGGATTTTGGGTTGTAAATTAGAATTGCTTCCCAGGTAACCCCTGAATAACCTGGGTTGGGAGGGTACTCTGTAAAATGTATTGGGCTATAGGGTGCTCCTGGGGGCCTCTGTAGCTTGGGGGTTGGTCCAGGTTTCCTTGGGCTTGGTGGGAAGCGGGGATGGACCTGGGAATATCATATTATAAACAGGTAGAATGCAAAATTTTGTTGGGGAAGACTTGGGTGAACTAAATGTTTATAACACTTTATTCTGAGAATAGATATGAGCATCTTCCTGCCATCTCCTGGGTATAGGTATGCTCATCAGAGCTGTGAAACCTTTTGCAGATCCTTGTGGGCCGGGTGGTAGCTTTCACCAGGGGTTGGAGATCCCTGGTGGCATCCAACGTGGATGGTTCATTGTTGGCTGGGCTGGGATGGGGAATCACAATTTCCTTCTTTGAGGCATGGGATTTGTCATCATCTGGCAGCTCTTGTCCTTGGGGAAATCTATGTACTGCTCCATTGGCGGTGGCCCAAGTTATTACAGGGAGATTGCTTGGGTTAGCCCTCCTATTGGCTAGGATAAGAGGATCCTTCAGAGGGCAGGGGTTGATCCTAGAAGGTGCTACGCTGGTGGGTTTCAGATGCTTCTCCAAAGTTGAATCTATTTCTGATCTGAGCCCAAAAAAACACGGGTGGCTGGGCCTGCGGGCTGGCAGCTAGCAGGGTCCTGGGGTTTGAATCTTGTAGTTGAGGGTTCCTTGCTAACTGATAGCAGGAATTTGTCACTTGTGACACCATGGCCAATAACGTCAAATGTGGAAGAGGTTGGGGGTGTGTTCAAGTATTTGGAAGTCTGCTATGATGTAGGGGATCTTGGGTATGCCTGGAACCCCTGTAGTACCAAACCTGAACCTAACCACCTTGGACCTCAAGGTTAGGGCCTGGGGGTTGCAACTGAGAGGGATACCTGGGTGGGCAAGGTACCTTGTGGCACCCAGGGGGAGCTCAATCAGCTTCCCTGGGATGTACCATATACCACCCTGCCTTAGACGTTGAAGTGTGGGGCTGATCTTATATGTTTGATGGTGACACCTTACTGGAAACTTGAACCCTGCTGGATCTTTGTCGACTTTCCTTTGCATTGATGTCTCCCTCCCCTCCCATGTGCTGAACTATGACCGGTTCAGCTGAAATATTGGGCTGGCTTTTGATGATAGTTTGTTAAGGATATATCATCAGTTATAGTGCAGTGATCTTAAATGGTTTACATGTTTATTGATGTTTAGTTTGTTCAAAAGCTGTGGCTAGATATGCTGCCCCTTACAGGATTGGTTGATTGTTGGCTATATTGGGTGATCATATTCTATGCACTCGTTATCAAGCGTGGTTAGGGATTTCATGCCGGTTGCGTTTCACGTATGAATATCTAGTGATGCTCTGATTTGTTGGTGTGTGATGGGGATTTCAACTTGATGGAATGGTATTTAGCTTATGGGGTTCGTTTAAGTAAGTTTCCCCATGGGTAAGTATTGTTTATCCGGGAGGTCGATATGCTATACCGTCAGCTTTTGATGGGAGCCCGAAAAAGTTATTCTTTGGCCTACGAGCTGGCGATTTTCTCTAGCTTCGTCAAGGTTTTTTTGCAGGAAGGTGTAAGAAGCTTCTCGCTGTTTGGTGCTGGGTTTTTAACGCTGCTCGGGTTCTCTAGCTGCTCCCAGCTTGAAGTAATTTGGGTTCGCTATTGAAGGCTTGGTTGTGTTTTTATATGTTTTTCTTTATTTTGGAGTTCGTCAATTGGAAACTGGATTTGACTCCTTTTCTCGCATTTGGATGTTGCTATTTAACCAAGAGGTACTGGTGGTTTTAGGGTGGATATTTATATTAGTGAATGAATTAGTTTCTCGCATTTGGATGCTGCTATTTAACCAAAAGGTACTGGTGGGTTTATTGTGGATATTTATAAAGTGAATGAATGAGGTTTAAACAAAGATTACTGGTGGGCTTAGGTTGGATATTTAAAGAAGTGAATGGATAAGGGTGGTGGTCGGGAATCGGATGTCTTGCACTAAGAGTGGCGGGGGTTAACCTATTCTGTTGAGGCTTTATAGGGTTGGGGCAGGGGGGTCTATGCATGGTTTTGGTGTAATTGGCATGGGTTTCTTGCAGTGGCTTTGGGTGGCAGGAACGATGGGAACGTTCGGCATTGATGAGGGCGAGGAGTGGGTAGGAAAAGGTAACTTTAGCGAGTACCACAAAAGGCATGTCATGGGGATCAACCTACTTGACATGCCATTCGCGTGCTCCAGAGATAGACATCAGATATGCGCCTCGCATTTGAACATGGTTTATGAATGGTCATCTCCAGTGGTTATCCATACCCCGCATAAGTGCAAGCAGGAGCGTTGCGTCATATACAGCAAGATTATCTTCTCTCAGGGGATCAAAGTTGAAACTTGGCCCCAACTCTTCTTCAACCAGGAGACTTCCCTGATGAACATCTTCAGTCGCCACCTGGGAAAGGCTCGGCACGTGACGATGGACCATCTTGTCAAGAGATCCTTCCTTGGCCCTGGCACCCGATGTATCTACTACAAGCTACTTGGGTTTGTCATCCAAGGATCTTATCACATAAACCTCATACACAACACCACCAGCAACGGATTCTTCACCATCACCTATCCCGTCCCCCTTGGTAACGGTCTTCCTGACGTCGTCTATGGCGACATCCCCTGCAGCTTCATCCCGCCCAAGCAACCCATTGATTTCTTTGAGGCGTATGATCCCCCCGAGTTCAAAAAGACCTAGCATTTATTTATAAAAATCAAACTTATATCTTAAAAGTGTGACATTGATTTATTTGAATTTTCAGTAGTAGGTGGGGGTTTGGGTGGAGTAGAACACAGGCACATAGACACTGGGAGCATCAACAGCGTAGTAAGCAGGTCCTTGAGGGGCTTGTACGCTGGGAGTAGCAATGGCGTGATATCCAGGTCCTTGAGGGAGTTGGACACTGGGAGTAACACTGGTATAGTAACCAGGGCTTTGGGGGATTTGAACGCTTGGAGTAGCAATGGCGTGATATCCAGGTCCTTGAGGGATTTGAACAGTGGGAGTTACACTGGTATAGTAGCCAGGACTTTGAGGGGCTTGTACACTGGGAGTGGCAGTGGCATAGTACCCTTGCTCCTGGGGAGCTTTAACTTTTGGAGTCTGGATTGGGCTGTACCCTTGCCCTTTGGGAGTGCTTAGCACTGGAGTGGCAGCATAGTAGCTGTCGGCCTGGGCAGAGGCAGCTAGGAAAGCAACGAGAATAAACTTAGAAGACATTGTTGATGTAGTTTGCCACTTCGAGCACCTTATATACCTAGCTTGGGTCGATATGATGCCTCCCATAAGGGGTATGTAGAGTTAAAAGGAGTACATCAGACTTTCAAAGGGGGGCTTGGATGATTCGAGATGGCGAATCCAGACTCCCAGTTTATGTTTACAACAATAAATGCACATCTGTTCTAATAAATCGTTAAATGATTTTTAATTTAATGGTATTTCGATGATATAATTTATCGATATAAAGTGACCGGGTAAGGAAATCCAGGGGCGAAATCATACCCCAGCCCCTGGTTTTGCTAGTCCTTGTGCGCCTAGAGAAGGCACTTCGTCGACCACCTCGTATCCCAGCATGCGAATTCAGGGGTAGCTAAACCCCCTGCCGACGATAAAAATCTACAACTTTCCCCACCAACCCCCTCATAAATAATATTACCGAACCTCCACCTCGAATCCGCGATGGTCCTAAACCATCCCAGCTTGACATGGGATATGGTTTCAAACAAACCCCTATAAACTGATCCCTCCCCGCCAGGGAAGGCCGGCCATGTTAGATTGCTGCCCAAGTGGTGAATAGATCTCCATGTGAGTTGGCTGCTAAATTTCCATTGTGGACCACTATCAAGAGAACTACTTCACACATTCATCCCAACTGAACCTGTTATGGTTTTCCAGGTGGGAAAAGGGACCCATCACCACAAGTGCCGACAGCTGTAATGGCCACACAAGTCCCGGCTAAACCCGTGAAAGTCCACCAAGCCTTTCTTTTAGCACCATATTGCAGCTGAACCAATGGTAGTCCAGTATTCAATCGGGGAAGACAGCAGTCCGATAGAAAGGACAAGAATAGGGATACCATACAGCTCATCCAGGAGTATCATAATCAATATACCATATCAAGAAGTCCCACATCCACTGGGGTGGCACAGCAGCAAGTTTGATATAAGGTTTGGGCTGTGGGATAACCTGTGTGGGGATCAGCAATACCAAATTGGCAGCGCTTCTAATTAGGTGACAGCCCCCACAATTCAACATCATCATCCAGTTGATCCATGCTGTTAGACACCCTAAGGGTATCTCTTCAAGTGCCCCTGTGTATTGTAAGATGCATTGGTAGGCAAGGACAGGATCTCAGTTCAACAACTTCTTGGCCCCTGCTTGTTGTCAGGGGCCAAGATCAGAACCTGTGTAGGGTCTGGAACGGTACGCACAGATAGATTTCATGTGGGGATGGCACAGCAGGGGCGCAAGCAACCATGGTAGATTGTGGTGATGTTTTCTTTAGTGTCTTTGGGTGGTAGGTGTGGTTACTGTAGACAGCAGCCATCTTGACGGGGCCAGGTGGCAGGGTTCAAGCTTTGCCAAGGTATGATCAAGGGTGCAGACCGGTCCCCCCATAGCATACCTTGCCTCCAGGTGTTCAGCCACCCCTTGATCCATCCCTGCTCTATGCCGCAAGCTTTGGGGGTTGTTGGCCTAGAGAGGGAGCCATTGTCAGGAGAGGTCTCCCAGGGACAGCCAACTTTAACTCCCCCCAGTCTGCCCCAACTCGGCCATCTGGAGCCCCAACTGCCCAGGGGCTGAACCCTGCACTACAACCCATCCTAGCTGGTGTGATGGGCAGATCAGGATAGGTGTTTGGTCCAGGCAGTACCTAGGTGCTCCTGCAAGAGTTTGGCCAGCAGTTGTAAAGGGAATCATTCAGGCGTTCCACACCTTTTTTGGCCTGGGGATGATATGACGTTGCAACTGCTTGTTAACAGGGGTTCTTGGGGCAGTACGCTTCCATAGCGCTAGCCACCAGTCCAGGCCCCGGTTGGTGATGAGGGGCTTGGGGCATCCAAAGCATGCCACACTCTCCTTGCTAATGAACCAGACAATGGTGGTGGCGGTGTGGTTGGTGGTGGTCCACCCCGCTGGCCAGTGGGTAAAGCTGGCAGTAGCCAAGACGCTGGGCTTCTTGCCCAGCCTATCCTGGGTGGGACCTGCTCTGCTGCAAGCCATTGTCTGAAGGGTTGCATGGCCTTTATTGGCAAGGCTGGCTTGGGTAGGACCGGTCTGGGCTGGTCCCCCAGAGCACAAATCTCAAGGAGGTTCTGGCCCCTGCCGGGCTACCAAACCTTGCCTTCATGATCCCAGACAGGCAACCCCCTGGATGCAACCCAAGGCGTGGTGGCCGTGCAATACAGTGCCCCCTTGCTGTGCGGTGGAGGGGTAAGGCATCCTTTCACCTGTCTCCACCCAACAACAGATATTGCCAGCATCATCCTTGACCTGGCTTCTGTTGTCCTTAAGTTTAGAAACAGTCCCAGAGCTGAGGCCCTTGTAACAGGTGGCCTCAGGAGGCAGGTAAAGCGTGGGCCAGTCTGGGTCTACCCCTCAACCCCAAGATGGACGCTATGTATAGCCTGGAGAGAGCTTTAGCTGTGACCAGCTCTTCCCCAGGCCGGTGTTTGATAGTCAGCTGGTAGGGGGCAGTTGCTTGACCCATCTTGCCTGACACTTTGTCACATGTGACTGGGGGTTGGAATAAGGGAGGGATCTGTGACCTGGTAAGACTTGGGGTGGAGCTGTGGTGCCTTCTGGGTACCAAGGTTGCTTCTCAACCCAGGGCACAATCCCTGCTAGACTGCTATTGTGTATAAGGTAGGGTTGCTCCCAGTTGGGGAGCTTCCTGGATTTGTGGGCCAGGAGAAGGAAGACACCCTCATCATGTTCTACCCTTAGCCCGCCCCCTATGGCCCTGGCAGAGGGGTTATTCTTGAGTCTTTACTGACAACTCTGATCGGTGAATCACAGTACAGATGCAGCTTTAAGTCTTTGCTTCAACGTCTGGAAGGCCTGATCTCTGTCAGGGGCCCAATGGAAGCACTGCTTGGGTTTAGAAGCCAGGTGAGAGGTGAAATCAGCTCTCTGCAGTTGGGATGGACTTCTGTATGTATGTGACCATGGCCAAGAACATGGCACCTGTCCCACGTCAGTGGGGGTGGCATGCTATTGATCACCTTTATTTTGGTAGGGCGGGGCTTTATTCCTTGGGAATATATGGCATGCCCCAGGAATAAATGCTCCAAGCAAAGGAATTCACATTTGGAGGGCTTGGTCGTTAACTGATGTTTACAAAGGGTGTTGAGTAAAGTGCTGTTGTGTTCAGCTCTTGAGGATGGCATCTAATAGGACAGGGTGTGTGGGGTTCCTGGTTGCCAGTCCCCAAAGTGTGTCCTGTGTCATAGCCAGGGACCGGCTTGGAGGAGCCGTCATTCCCCAGCAGTGGTGAGTGGTTTGCTAGAAGCTTGTACTTAGCCTTCATGACTGCAAACTCTTCCAGCACTTTTTCAATTACTAGGCGGGCATCCCCACCATGCACCTGTACTTCAGCAGGCGCTAACCCCTCTGTGGGCCTGTACCAGTCCTTTAACAACCAGTAAATTCATTCCCTATAAACTCCTGTCCCCTATCTGTCATCTCAAGATGCCTAGTTAATCTCCCCCACTCTCCTGGGAAGACTTAATGATGGCAAACCACCTGCAATTTTGACGATAGGTATCTTCTTCCCCTTGACTAGGGTAAAAGATATGGGGTGGCTCACTCATGGGGCTTGTACTTTGATCACAGAAAAATTTGGGCAGGGGTCATAATAGGCTTTTATTTATGGTCAGAAGGAAGATCCCCTTAGAAACCTTCTGCTATAATGCCTGGGTAAGGGAAAAAATTTGGGTTTGCCAATACTTGGAGTCCTCCAACAATCTCTTGAACTCCTTGTACTTGGTCTTGGGCTCCTGCACCTTTATCTTGGGCTCCAGCATTCTGTTCCAGCTCTGGCTCTTATTCCCAGCTCTAGCTTCTTTATCCTGGGCTTCTGCACCTTTAACTTGGTCTTTAGCTCCTTCTGTAGTATTTGTGCCTTTGTAATCCACTTGATCCAGTCCTTTAGAAGCCTCAGATAGCTCCCCCTTTTATAGCTCCTATTCCAAGTCAAAATTCATTCTCAGAACTCTTGTCTTCTAAGGCTTAAACTATTCAGTTTTTCTTCCTCTACAATATATTAAACTTTATAGCTTACTTCAGCCAATGAAAGTCCTGAATTTTATGCTTCTGCACCTAATTTTTTAGACTTTAACTTAAGAGTTAAAGCCCTCAAAACAATGATTAAATAAAATCTGGCTTGCAGCCAATCTTACACCTTGATTCAACTGTTTTGCCAAACATTTTGCCCAAACAACCTGCTCTTGAACATGGTTCAAACTCAAAGCTGTCTTGCTCCAGGTAAACAGCTGCTCTGGGTTTCAAACAGTTTTGCCGTGATGCCTGTCACGTTTCTCTGGCAAATTGCGACCATGTTTGCCAATGCTTTACATTGTTGCAACCAAGTTTCCAGACTTGCCTGCTAACGTATCTTACGGTACACAGGGGGCGCTCAATGAGCCGCCACTTGACATATGTAACAACATGGATAATTTGATGGCAATATCAAATGGCAGGTACTTCATCCTAATTAGGAGTGTTACCAATTTGACTTGCTGATCCCCGCAAAATTTATTCCTCAGCTTCAAACCTTACATGGAACCCTCTACCGTATCACCCCCTGGTGGTCTTATGGCTCTCCCCATATAGGGTATTAGTCATAATATTCTACAATAAACAATACCTTATTCTTATTATTCTGTCCTTTCTATTGGACTGTGTCTTCCCCAATTCCAAATACTGAATCCTCATTGGTTCAGTTGCAACAGTGGTAGCAGCAGTAGGTTCACAACCTACCTAAAACAAAATCCCCCCTAAGAAAGGACAAATTACGGGCCGTATGGCTACTCCCCAACAAGAAACTTTCCTGCCCATCCACAAGGGGGACATCCTGATGGGTACGTCATCTATCAAGACCAGCTAGTTCTCACAAGCATGTACAATTGGCTCTGCCTCGGGCAGTGTGACGCCAGCGTCACCTCACCCCAGTCAGACCTGTCCTAACACATGCTCAACCTTCAGCTAGAATCCTTTGCAGGGGGCATCAAGGAGGCCAACATTGTCAGTTGGCTCCAATCTACTGAAACCTGCCTCCATATATGTCAGGTTCCTGAGCCCATGTGGGTTGCCACTGCATCCGGTTGCCTCACAGGGCCCACCGCTGTGTGGTTCACCAACTGGGCCAGCCAAGAGCTTGACGTTACCTGGGCAGCATTCTGAGACGCTGCCAAGTCCTGCTACAGTAAAACCTTCTCCCCCATTGTTGTGAGAACTCCTCTTCTAGCAATCAAGCAAACTGGTTCCGTTCCTGAGTACCTTGCTGCCACCCCTGAAGCCGTGACCAACGGAAATGCAATGTTACTCACTCTCATCATCAATGAGTTAAAATCCCATATCTGCAAGTGGGTCCCCATAGGTTGTTACACCTCCATTGATGACTGCTACAAGGCCATTGTAGAGGCTAACAACCAGGCCTCAATGGGCTTCTGCTGTACCAGTGACGCTCCATCCCAACCCCGTACAACACCTGGCAATGGCCACAATCAAGTGGGCTGCCACCAGCCCTGTTAGCAGGATAATGGGACTAAACGCCCCCATAAGGGGGAGCTTCAGCTAGCGCAGATTGATGATCAGGAAAAAGCCTGGGGGTTGTAGCAACTAGAGGCCTTGCAACCCCACCTGACCCATCCTCTCAATCTGTGCTCATGAAGAACCCCTGTGACTACAACATCCATGAAGTTGAAACCCTTGACGTCTTTCAAGTCCACAGTGAGACCCTGTACTGCAAGCAAGTCACTCCTCAAATAAAGTAATACACTTATCTTATTCCTTCTGTTTCTGTGGGAACACCAACAAATTACTGATAGATACTGGGGCCAATCAGACTATGGTGGACCAGGCGTTTGCTGACTCTCAATAACTGGACCAAGTGCCCAGCAAGTTCAAGACAGTACAAGTGGCTGACTCCCACAGAGTTACCATCACCCACAAGACGGTACCCTTCTCTGTGAGAATAAGGAACATCCAAGTTAAGCTCTCTGGGCCGTTCATGGCCGGGCTCAGTCACAACATAATTGCTGGCCTTGACTGGCTTTGGCACAACCATTTTAAATTCACTGCCCCCTTTGGCTTTGGATAAGACTGTCTTTCCTTGTTGAACAAGAAAGACCGCTCAAAGTCCAGAAAAACCACTCAATTCACTCAATGATTTAGCTCAGACTGTGGATGAAAGATTTGTGTTGGCATACCCCGCAGAACCCCCGGCTTTGGTTGCCCCGGCCTGGGAAGAAACACTGGTTAATTTGGACTACTTATTAGCTTGGTATTGTCCTCTCTTAAAAACAATCAGGAACACCCAATCAAATGGGGCCACATCTATGACCAGAGAGTTAAATGAACCTGAGTTGGTTGAGGTGTCCTCCAGCCAATCAGGTGGATCCGCGGGAATTACTCTGAAACTTTCCAGCACCCCTGGCTTTGGTCAGCAAATTTTGTCACCCAGCCAATCAAATGTAAGTCAACTCAGTCATGTGACCACCCCCCAACAACCCACTCCCTTTTAACAATGCCAGGAAATTTTGGGTCCCCTGCTTGTCAATTCTCAAATTTATTAAAGTTTTGGTTGTTGCATTTTCATTTTTGATCATTTTTGATCATTTTTGATTGGACTATAACTGAGTTTCAAGTCCTTGTCATCTATACAATTAAAGTGTTAGTCATTTCTGTTAACCTTACCTTTCTCTGACCCGTTTCAAACCTGGCACCTCCCCAGACATCCCTGGAAGAGGCGCTAGCGTATAGGCACTGTCTCTTGTTGTTTTTGCTTTTAAAATTGACTTTCAAGCCTAAAATTTTAGTTAATTTTAAATATAATTACTATTGTTATCTTGAACTTTACTTAATTTACCTGTTTTTGAATCTTCTTTTGCTTTCTCTGTTCAAAGGCATCCAAGTTCATCACCAAGCCTCCCAAGTCCTAACTGCTGCTTCTCCTTTGGTTTTTCTTGTGGCTACTCTTGCTGGACCAATTTTTATTGCTTTAAATCTTAAAAATTTCACCAGCCTCCCCCAAATTTTATGGAGATCATTATTATTATACTCCTTGTCCTAAAATTTGTTTAGTTTTCTTTGGCCCTGTTTTGTGTTACTTTTATGGTCAACTTTGCCGGACTTATGGCCTAAAATTGCCTCTTCCGCTTGGCTTGTGGATGAGGACCCCTCTAGTCTCCTAAATCTTCTGAATGGCCTTCTGTTCTATGGGAAGGCCATGATGAAGAGTTTGACTTGTGATGACCTGGATTTGGATGATATCAACCATGCTCCCTTTGCTTCTGCGAGTGAGGGGCTGCCAATGCCCTCCCTTCCTGATTCTGGGAAGAGGGATTTGGTGTCCTTGCACGCTCCTGTGTTGTCTCCTCCCGCCCCCACTTGTACGCCCTGGTTGCTCACCAGGCTGGTGATGATGGGACTGAATGCCTACTTCCTTCAGCTATCCCCCCCTGTCCTCTCTGTGGTCCCCTCTTTGAGCAGCCGTCCCAGTTCTCCACTGGGCGGCATCCTGGTGGTTTGTTTCACCGGGATGGGAGCTGAACTTAGTTAGTTTAGCCCCCCTCTCTCACAACTGTCCCTACATTGACTGGGATACCTCTGTCATCACCCTCAATAGAAATGGGGTGGGGTTCCAGATCTACCCTGTGTAAATGAGCAAGTTACTCCATGATACTGTGTTTTTCAGAATAATGGTGATAGGCTTGTACAATTTCAAGGGGGAAACTTGACTTTAATCAATTCTCAGTCAAAGTTATCTGCGCTGAACCATCTGCAGTCCCTCTGTTGACCTTCTCACCACCACCAGTGCTTGCTGCACTCCTTGAGGACTACAAGGACGTGTTCATTGAGACACTTGAACAACTACCTCCTCCCTGGGAGATCCAGCACGCTGTACAACTTTAAGGATTGTTACCTAAAGCACAACCATTATACTGTCTTACACCAAAGGAAGATGAGACCCTCCACCAACACCTTGTGGACGCGCTTGATAAGGGCTTCATTTGCCCCTTGCTCTCTCCATACATGGCAGCTGTCTTCTTTGTAGCCAAGAAGGACAGGTCCATTTGTCTGGTCACAGACTACCGCGCCCTAAATGAGGTGACAGTCAAGAATAAATACCCCCTGTTGCTGATTGATGACCTGTTTGATACACTTGCAGGTGTGAAGGTCTTTAGCAAGATTGATCTCACTGCAGGGTACAACTTGGTCTGCATTGCACCAGGGGATGAGGCAAAAATTGCCTTCTGCACATGCTACAGGTCATTTGAGTGTTGGGTCATGAACTTTAGAATGACCAACACTCCTTCCACCTTTGCCATGTTGATGAACAAAGCATTTGAGGACCTGATTGGAAAATGTGTGGTTTTGTACCTTGACTATTGTAAATTGCACAATTAATGCTATTTTGATATGACCTTCAAATATTGATAGCTGCAAAGATTTGGTTGGTTTTGCTTTTGAATTTGGGAATTCCTCCTCTTCTGCAAATGGGTCTGGTCTAATATCCACCCATTATGGAATATTGTACCTGTCCTTGACTGATCCTGGTATGACCTCATCTCAACGTGACCCCTTCTGCCACTCTGTCTACCTAATTAGTGATCATTGGCCCTTGTCTACTATTTAAGTAGAATCATTTCTCCTAATAAAGACAAATTTATCCACATTTTTGTTGGCTTTAATAATCTTCAAGCTTTTTCTTGTCCTTTTTGCCAAAAGGACTTTCTCTTCTTGTTTACCAGGAAATTAAGGTATGTGCCCTTAATTTTTCCCTGAAGGCTAACCCAAGGCTATTTTTGAACCTCAAATATTTTGTTATAAAGATTTCCTGCCGTGTCCTCCTTGATGTTGTCCCCAGGAGCCAAACACAACAGTGGACAAGTCCAGACTGAACAAAATGTTGAAGTAAGTGTCCTGTAGCTGCCAAGGAAGAGATACAAAAAATGGCTAATCCTTGTTCCACTATCATAAAGCAGTATTCAGGGCTTCTAAATGTGGGTTTGAGCTTTGAGCTCATGGTATCAGTAGCACAACTACCTTGCATCAGAGCAAGTGCAGTTTCTTTCACTTGATTGAAGCTATGTATTTCTGTGGTGATAGGCAATATGTGTGGCTGGGACAAGACAAATACAGAAGACATGATGACAGGAGGATCTGAGATGTCCTCCTTCAGCAGAGGACTAGAGATAGTAGGTGAGGTACTGCCAGCAGAAGAAGGGCAGGCAGGATCAATGAAGGTGGTGTTGAAAGGCGTGAAGGTGGGGTTTGTGGCCCCTGTAGAGAACCATTTTTGGAAAGTTGTGCTTTATTATTTGAAATAATAAAGAACTTGAGCAAATTCTTAAATAAAGAAGACTTGTGGTTCTGGATTTAAGCCTGCTTGATCTGGGTATGTGTTGTGACCTGAGGCGCAGCACAGATACACAACAGGGAATCCTAACCTTAGGATTGGATTTGTACTAAGTCTTGGTCAGAATGGCAGGGAAGGGTATCTTATTACCTTGTGGCCCTGATTGAATAATATCTGCTAGATGTGGCTAGAGAGGCGCCAAAGTACGTGGAGACACACAGACAAAAATGTGAATAGAACTTAAATTTTATTGGTAGAAGTGAAATGGAATATATATTGTGTAGGTTTACCACAAAACAGTACATGGACGTTAGGATCACTCACCACAAGCATGAGTGGGGCAAGTGAGTTGAGCAGAACCAGGAAACTGAACAATTGAACTTCCCAAATTGGAGCCAGACTCATTTCAAAGGGCAAACACAAAAGAGAGGGATTCATCCTCAAAATAACCTACCAAAGGCAAAATTGAAACATGGTGAATGCCGGCATTCACGACATTGCCCTCCTCTAGATTGGCCTTAGGGGGGTGATACATGCAGAGGAACTTGGCATGTATTCAGGCAAACAGTTAACCACTAGAGAGGAGTTTTACAGTATACTCTGATCCTTGTTTGAAAGTCACTTTTAAGGGCCCAACCCACAACAAGTCTAGTTTGTTAGCACGTCCTCCTACTCTATGCTGATAGTAAAGAACATGGTCCCCAATGTTGAACTCAGACACAGGAGATTTCACAACATTGTTGGGAGAGAGCTCAAACATCTTGGTCTTATATGTTGACGTGTAGGCAGTGGCCTGAATATCAATGATTTGGTTGACTAGATCTTTGATATGGTTGTAAGGGCTCATGGCCTTATCAGAGGAGAGTAGGGGCCCCCAAGAGCAACAGAGTGGTGGCTTCACAACCATACAGCATAGCAAAAGGGGAGTACCCAGTGACACAATGCTTGCTAAGGAAATAGGCAAAGAGAGCAGCGGGTAAGTATAGATCCTAGTTGGCTGCGTCAGAATAAGTGAGTTTCCTCATGATAAATTAGAGTTAAATTTGCACACTCAACTGCCCCATTGGTGGAAGGATTATAGGGGGCAGAGAAAGACTGGTGTGACCTCAAGGCTTCAACAACAGAGGTTAGTAACTTGGCGTTGAAGCTAGTCCCATGGTCAGACAACAACACTTGAGGACAACCATGGCAAAAGAATACATATTGCAGCAGAAAGGCAGTGGTTTTCTTGGCAGTGATGTCCTTAGTAGGGCAAGCTTCTAGCCACTTGCTAAAATGATCAACAGCAATTAGGATAAAGTAGCAAACAAAGTGGGAGCAAGGGAGAGGTCCTACAGCGTCAATGCTGACAGTGTGAAATGCGTGTTGAGGGGGGACTAGCTTGAACTTGTGAGCGGCAGCTTTAGGTTGTTAGAGCTGACAATCATGGCAACTAGCAACGACATCTGGAATCAGCAGGCAAAGATTTTCCCAGAAATAATTCTTCTAGAGCCAGGCATAAGTCTTGGCAACGGCTCTGTGTCCTGTCTCCTTATGATCTTGAAGCACCAACAAAAGGCAAAGACTAGTCTTTACATAAGGCAAGTAGTGGTCTTGTACTTTCTTAAAAAGCTGATTGTCACAAATGAGCGTGTCTTCAGATAATTTAGAAAGGGCAACACAAACTTCTTCTGTCTTGTTCTCCCAAGAAGAAGGATATCCAATTATTTTGTACAGCCTGTAAGCCTTAGCAGGGTGTAGAGCAAGAATGGGCATTCCGGACAATCCATCAGTGTTTTGATGTTGAATCCCAGGGCGGTGCAGCACATTGAAGTTATAACCTTTCAGGAAGAGAGCACATCTAGCTAGTTGTCTTTCTGATTCCTAAAGTTGTTGTAACCATTTAAACAAAGTGTGGTCAGTGACCACAGTGAAATGGATGCCATACACGTGATGGCAGAACTGCTTGATGGCATGCAGCACAGCAAGGCACTCTTTCTCTGTTAAACTTTAGTTCTTCCTATGCTTATTCAGGACACAAGAGGTATAAGCTACAGGATGATCCACACCTTCATCATCCAATTGAGCCAAGATGGCTCCAATGACCAGGTTGCTAGCATCAGTATATAGGATGAATTCCTTATTTTAGTCAGGATATTCTAGGATGGAGGCCTCTTTAAGTATTTTCTATAGGGTCTCAAAGGCCTGTTGCTGGCTGGCGGTCCATTTGAAAGGGGTATTACGCAACAGCTGGACCAAGGGTTTTCTAGTGTCAGCAAAATCAGGGATGAATTGTCTGTAGTATCTCATCATGTCCAGAAATATGTGAACTTCTTGCAGGTTGTGGGCAGAAGCATTTTGTCAATGACCTCAACTTTCTTAGTCATGGGGCAAATTCCTGTCTGAGTCACCTCACGCCCCAAAAATTCAAGGCGGTCCTTGAAGAAGGCACACTTAGATGGCCTTAACTTAAGTCCAGTTTCTTGAATTTTGATGAAAACTTCTTTGAGATAAGCCAGGTGGTTGGTAAAGGTAGCTCTAAGAATGTTATGTCATCTAAGTACACTAGGACACATGAGAGCTTTAAATCACAGAGGATGGAGTCCATGGCTTGTTAGAAAGTAGCTGGGGCATTGCAGAGCCCTTGCGGCATTTGCGTAGGCTCAAACAATCCTTTGGAAGTGATGAGTGCAGCCTTCTGTCTATCCTTGGGAGAGAGATTAACTTGCCAGTACCCAGAGGCTAGGTCTATAGCAGAGAAGAACTTGGAGCCCCCAAGGTGGCAGAGAGCATCATCAATGCGTGGTAAGGGGTAGGAATCCTTTTTGGTTAAAGAGCTCAATTTTTGGTAGTCCATCACAATTTTATGCCCTCCGTCCTCTTTTTTAATATGAGCAAGGGGGAAACCCATGGGCTTTGGGAAGAAGCAACTAGCCCAGCGTCTAGAAGTTGTTTGAGCTCTTTAGACACCTGAGCGTCCTCTACACAACTGCAACAATATGGTTTAGCGCAGAAGGGGGAGCATCACCAGTATTGATATGGTGAATGACATCTTTGGCTAGACCATAATCAGTGCTATCTTTAGCAAAGATATTTGAAAACTGATCTAGCAAATCCAGCACCTCCTTCTGTTGTATCAAGGATAGTTGTGGGAAATCTTGCACAGTAAACAAGGATAGGACTGGGGGCTTGTCTTTAGGTAAATTAAAGTCCTGGAACGTACCAAAGGGATGTAACAATAGGAAATCAGGAGCATTAAGCAACTTGCCATAACCAACAACCTACCCTCTAGACACATGCATGAGAAGAGCCGTCAATTTAGCTACCAGCAATTGAACAGGGTCTTTATGAGAGACATCTAAGATTCCTGGGCAGAGATAGGGTTCATTGCGTCCTAGCAAGGGAGGAGAGTATAACTCTAGAAACGTACACCCAGGAAACTCATATGATATTTGGGAGTCTAGGATAGCCAGAGATCCAGGGGGATAGTCACAGAGGAAGTGGCCAAGAGAGAAATCCCCTCAGACGCAGGGAAAGCCATAGGAGGACACTTCATGTTGGATGAATGGGTACAGTACTTTAGGGTGAAAACACCAGTGGGATATTCTAAGGCACATGTCTTGAGGCAATTCCCGGGAACTCTAACTGGCTCTTCAAAGATCATAGGGACCTTGTACCCTAAGATAGAGAAGTAGCCATCCTTCAAGTTGATGATCCCATTGTATTTCCTAAGGAATTGAGTACCAACTAAGAAGTTGTATCTCTCATTCTCCAAGACAACAACAGGCGCGTCCAAGAGTAGCTTGCCAAACTGCATGGGAAGAGCAAAATAATCTCCTATAGCACGAGTCATGAATAGCCCAGCAGTACCATACAAATGGTGATAGTTGAGGTTGGGGGCAAGCTTGAGCTTCTTGACAAGCTTCATGGAGACAACATTAACAGAAGATCCAGTGTCCAAGACAGCCTTAATTTTCACCTTTTGGATGGATATTTTCACATGAGTGGTAGTGCAACCAAAGGGAGAGAGGATAGCCAGAATGTCTTGGGCTTCTGTTAATTCTTTGTCCCACTTTTTGATCATACATCTTAGGCCTGGAAACTATTTATAGACTTTCTGGAGAGGAAAAAAAAACTGAGACATTTTTGAACACAGCGTTAGCAACCTCAGCAGCTTCCTCAGAAGACTTGACATGCATGAGGGATCTCTTATCTAGAGTAAGTTATGGGCAAGAGACAACCTCCTTGGCTTCAGGCAGAGGCTTGGCGGTTGTTGTAATTTTCCTAGAATGTAGCTTATAAGGGACTGCAATAGTTTTGGGGGTGGCTAGGACTGAATACCCATAGGTGTTGGGATCTTTCATATCAGAATTTCCCATGTCAGAGTCATCAGAGATGTTGTGGAATAGCAGCAGAATAGGAGGAGCCTTGGTGTCAGCAGGCTCAGAGTCAGCAGTGGAGGGGGAATTGAAGGAGATTGGGAAGAATTGTCAACCAAGAGCGTCTCTACCTCTAGGTTGACTGTTATTTTCCTGCCTGCTCTTTTGAATCAGCTCCTTCAACCCAAGGATTGGTGCAGACTTGGTAATGGTGACTAATCTGCCCACAGTTATGGCAAACTTGGCGTCAAGGAGGATTCTGTGAGTTCATGGTGAGGATACACAGGCCACAGGAAGACAAACCGGAGTTAGAAGCAGCATAATTATCCTGTACAACTGCCCCAGAATGGGTAAGGTGCATATCCTGCAACAGTGTTTTACTTCTCTTCATGGAAGAAAGCATGGCTTTATGAGCCTTAAAGTGAAGACACAGAAGCTGGTTAACCTTGAGGGCTTGAGAGCAAGCTATGCACGCTTCATGAGCTTTCAATTGTCTGCTTGTTATCAGTTGTTGTCCTTCCATGTAGAATCTATCTGTGAATTCAGCTAGAGTCTCCTTAGGTTTGAAAGCAATGTGCATGAAGGCGTCCTTTTTTACTTCCAAGCTAAGGTCATCACCAAATTTGTTGATCAGAAGCTGCTTCATATCTTCCCAGGTCTAAATGGTGGGCAGCTCTGGCAAACTACCTTTTGACAGGTCAGGTGCAGACAGGTTAGATTGTGTCCTTCTTAACCTCATCTAAGGCTCTTCTTGTGGCAGTTTCATAGATAGTTAAGAAAGCTGCAATAGTCAAGGTTTTCGAGTCAAAGACTTGCTTAAAGGTAGGCTTGAAACGTGCTTCTGGAGTTGGGCCACCATTGTTGATATCAAGTACATTTATGTGTGGGGAGAATTCTGCTTTGGATTTGGAGGGGGGCTGTCTGGCCCACAGCTGGAGAACACTTTCCTCAATAGTAGTCAGCGTTCAGCAGTGCATGTGCCTGTATTATTAGCTAGGGTAGTCTGCCACTCAGTAACATCTAGGCGCTGACCCTGTGCTGTTACCACTGTGGAGAGTTCAGCCAGTTGGGAAGCAAGAGATGGACCCACTGAAAGGCAAGGAGCAAACCTGTAATTAACTTAATTGATTATCTCACTCATTTCTTATACGTCTTTATCAAGTTCAGAGGGGTCTTGTTTCATATTATTCACCTTGTTAGCTAGAGCTATCAACTCTCTAGCACAGTGAATGTGGGGAGCTTTTGATAAGCCAGGGCAACAACCATCTTCATTGGTAACCCCAGTTGGACTAACAACAGACGCCATCATCTCATGCAAGGTAGCAACCTCTCATAGTAATTCAGCAATTTGAGCTGCCAGAGCAAGCACTTGAGGATCTGGCTGAGGAGCTTTGGTAGGGAAATCCTGACTGTAAGTGGACGCTCTTAACTCTCAAATGGCATCCCACAGTCTCTGCTCTCTATCTGCCAATTATCTGATGGAGGAGAAGGCGGGGCATCTGGTGTAGGGGTAGACAATTCATTCACTTGATTCTGGAGTTTGTCAATGGTAGCGGCAGTAGCAGCCCTTTCTTGATCAAATCCTTTGCCAAGTTTGTGGAGGCCTTTAGCAGCAAGGGCTGCTAATTGCTGTTGTTGCTCAAAAGAGTAAGCACTGAACTTGTTGAGCTGCTACATATGTTGTTCAAAGTTGGTGAGATAGGCATTCAGGGTGGAATCTACTTGGGTGCGCCAGGGCTGTTCCAACTGGTGAAACTCATGTAGACACTCTCTGGCGTACTTGGGTTTGGACCAGCACATGCGTTTAATGGAATTGACCAAGCAGGGTTGGGAGGCAACCAAGTTGCGCTGATTGTCAGACACCAGGAAAAAACAGGGAATAGATCCGCTGTTGATAAGCAGCAAATCAGTCTCAGTTTTTGGTTACAGCTGCTTGTAGGGACAAGATTTCCTGAATGTAGAGTCCTAGCATCATTTGATGATGAGCTAAGGCAGGTTGTACAAAGGAAACTAATAGATGCTCAGCAGAACCAGCTGCTGGGAGGAGATGCTATGGAAATTGCGGAGCCATAATTAATTCATAATACTCTGCTCAATTGAACTATAGCTGGAGGCATGGGACGGCTCAATCAAGGGCTATCCCAAGGGCTACTGCCATGACTTGTTCTAATTCAGGGGTACCCAAAGGGTAGGCCACTAGGTGGGGATCATTCCCAAGGTTCAGCATAGTAGGAACAATAGGCGGATATGTGATGTTTTCCTTGATAAGAGGACTAGTAATTTCAGTCAAAGTTGGCTCTTGTATGGGAGGAGACAAAGGTCCTGAAAACGTGATTGGGAAAGGGATAACCAAGGGGCTTACAGCCCCTTTAGTGAGCACCATTTTTGTTGTGACCTGAGGCGCGGCACAGATACACAACAGGGAATCCTAACCTTAGGATTGGATTTGTACTAAGTCTTGGTCAGAATGGCAGGGAAGGGTATCTTATTACCTTGTGGCCCTGATTGAATAATATCTGCTAGACATGGCTAGAGAGGCGCCAAAGTACGTGGAGACACAAAGACAAAAAGGTGAATAGAACTTAAATTTTATTGGTAGAAGTGAAATGGAATATATATTGTGTAGCTTTACCACAAAGCAGTACATGGACAGTAAGAACACTTGCCACAAGCATGAGTGGGGCAAGTGAGTTGTGTAGAATCAGGAAACTGAACAATTGAGTTTCCTAATTTGAATCCAGACTCATCTCAAAGGGCAAACATAAAAGGGAGGCATTTATCCTCAAAATAACCCACCAAGACAAAATCAAACATGGTTAATGGCGGCATTCACAACAGTATGATTAATAGATATCTTCTTAGAAAATGGAAGATGAGCACCAAATATTCAATGTCAAAATCAATGAGCAGAAACAAACTTATTTTATTGGAGGAAATTACATTTGAATTTATACCCAAAGGTTTGATCCTATTATCCTAAGTCAAGGTACCCCAAGTGGCAAGAGGCAGGTAGAGATCTGGAAGGCTCAGTCATTAATGTCAACCCATATTTGGTTAAAGAGAACTCATAATGAAAAAAAATTTATCTTTCAATTTTTCCTTTCTTTGTTCTGCAAACCATCATTCACTGGGCCAATTTAAATCCCTAGTGAATTTAAATTCACAACAGACACCATAATTCAAAAAATGACAATCAGCAGGTTAGGTGCTATTAATGCTAGACGCCAAATCTTATGTAATTAATTTATTAAAATTAATTGGCACAAAGACAGGGAGGTCCAGATTTTTGAGGGAAATCTTAGCAACTCCTGCTTTCACCCATTTTTTATCAAGGACAACATTTAAATATTCCATCATAAGTAGGGGTTTAGCCACATTTTAAAGTTTTATTTATGGTTCTGCAGAAATGTGCTATTCCCACTATTTGGTTTTCAACTGTAACACACATGAGAAATTAAAGCTCTTACTTTTGTAACAATAACAGTCAAATTTTACTTGATAGTCAAAATATTCACGGGGATCAATTTAATGAGGAGGGACAATCAAAGATGCTTTGACTGTAAAGTTATACCTACTCTTAGGCCTCCACTTTAATCCTCATTAAATGCTTGGGGATTTTTATCAAAATGTGCCTGGGAATTTCCTCCAAAGATTTACTGAAAAAATACAAGAAAAGTCCTCCTGCTGTTACTTGTAAATTATTCTGAAGAAGCCCCACCTAACCCACAAAAGAGTACCCCCTAGTTAAATATCATGTGTAAGAGTAGTCAGGAGCAGTGTTATGTGCGTTGTTGTAACTGTTCTGTTCTAGAAGAGTTAAAAGGGGAAAAATGTTTAGAAACTAGATAATAATTTTTTGAGAGATATTGATTATATAGCTATTGTAAATCAAGGATAAGAGGGACATGATAGTGTTGATCACACAGTGGAATGGTGAAGGGGGTGGCTTGATCCTGGTAATGGTTCAAGCTCCAAAACAAGGTATCTGCCGTAAGGGATCATCATCTGTTCATGTTGGATTTGGAAATTTGAGTTAACTTCCTAGTCTGGCTTCAAGTGACTGGATAATTGGGTTTCAGGTCACAAACCTGCTTACTCAAAACCTTGTTGGCGGGTCAAGCCTGCTGTTTTGACACCCCCAACTGAAGGTCAGCCTCCTCTGGGAGTAGGTTGTCAGGAGCCTGGGCGCCATACTGGACTAGGTGTTATTCTGTGGCAGGTAGGGCGGTCTCACACTGTTTCTGTCTTGTCTTGCAGGGTCTCAGGCAATTATGGTGGAGGACTTTGTCTTGTTTGTGCTTTCCAAGCCCTTGCACAAGGTAAGTGTTGTTTTTGTTTACCTTTAAGATAATGGCAGGGGCCACCTTTTCTGGCTGTAGTTTACTTTTGTTGGTATTCATAACCCAGAATTTGTCACCAACCTCATGTCTGTCTTGGATGGGGACAAAGGCATTATGTAGGCGTTTTCTTCTCTTTCTAGTTGGTTTCTGTTTGCCTGTATAGCCTGGGGATCTGAACTAGGGGGACTTTGCTTATAATTTCCAGCTTAAGTCCTGATAATGCTTGGATGATATTGGGCTGTGTGCCATATATCAACTCAAAAGGGCTTTTCCCGGTGGATCTGTTCACACAAGGTTGGCATACAAGTAGTGAAGTTAGTAGCTGCTTATACCAGTCCTTAGTTCTCCCAGCAGTGAGCTTGGCCAAGGCTTGCACTAGGATGCTATTTAGCCGCTCCACACGTTCATTGGCCTGAGGGTGGTAAGGTCTTGTCACAGTGTGCTGTACCCCATTCTTGGTGAGGTATACATTGGTATCTTCAGAGGTCAATTCTTTGCCTCTGTCAGTCATCAGAAGTTCTGGCTTTCTAAACTTGCTGATAATTTCTTTTCCTATGAACTGCCGCACGTCATTGCTAGTATGTGTCTTTACTGCTTGTGCTACTGGTCATTGTGTAGCAAAGTATACTGCAGTGATGATTTATTTCTTATCATTGTGCTTTCCTGACATGGGGCCTAAAATGTCTAGGGCCCACACCTTGAAGAGCAGTTGCGTGCAGATAGGGAGTACTGACTTTGGCGGGGTTTTGCTTTTTGGTAAAATTTTTGCACACCTCACATTGGTCTACAAATTCCTGGACATTGCAGTATAAAGTTGGCCACCAGGATTTATGTCTTAGAAACTCATATAGTTTTCTGCTCTTGGTATGTCCAAGATCTCTGTGATAGCAAAGGATAGTGTCAACTCGCTGATGTGTGGGGATATAGGGAATGGTTGTGTCATCAATCATTTTTCTGTGAAGAGTCCCATATACGTCAGCAATGAGATGCTCATTCTTGATGGCTGTTTCTTTTGTTATGTTGGTGGTGCCAGGGGGGAACCCTTTGTTCTTTGTTTGTAGCACTATGAGAGGCCAGTCTGGGTTGAGCCCGCTCTCTCCTCTTGAAGCACGGACATACAGATGGGACAGGGCGTTTGCCATGGCAAGCTTGGCCCCAGGCTTGTACTGGATGAGCATGTTAAATCTCTCCAATAGTTCCATCCACTGCGCTTGGCGGCGTGACAGATTTGCTTGAGTCTTGAAAAAGATGAGTGAATTGTGATCAGTTAATGCTGTGAATTCTTCCTGGCATTCTAGGTAGCAACACCATTTGACTAGGCAGTGTACAATAGCCAGCAGTTCCTTGTTGTGGATAGGGTATTGACACTTGCCATCTGTCAATTTTTGCAATTTGTAGGCTACGGCAGGAAGTCACTGTCACTATTTTTGATTTGTAGTACTCCCCAATGGATGCATCTGAGGCGTTGGTTTCCATTTGGTATTCCCTGTCACGTTTGGGGTATTGCAGGATGGGAGCTGTTGTGAGCTTCTCTTTGAGGCGTCTAAAACAGAGGTCACGTTGGGGGGTCCACACAAACTTGGACTTGGCGCCTGTTATGGCAGATAGAGGCGCTTTCAAGACGCTGCAGTCAGGTATGAAACGGTGTACGTAGGCCACCATTCCCAAGAAGGTGCGGAGTTCCAACTTAATCTTGGTGGCGGCATTTTGCAGATGGCCTGTATCTTTTGACTGTCAGGCTTGATGCCGTCTTTTGAGACTACGTGCCCTAGGAAAGGCAGTTTCTCATGGAAGAACTGGCATTTGAAGGGTTCAGCTAGCAGCTTGTGTTGTGCCAGGGTAGCAAAGACTGCCTCTAAATCTTTGTGGTGCTGTTCTACCAAGGGGCTATAGACAATAATGTTGTTCAGGTAGACTAAGGCATGCTTGCCTATGTGAGGGGCAAACACCTTGTTCATGAAGGTCAAAAAGGTTGAGGGGGCGTTTATCATACCAAAATTGAGTACCACACACTTGTATGAGCTGTATTTAGTACAGAAGGCCGTTTTGGGGATATATTCCTCCTTAATATGGATCTGATTGTAGCCTGTGGTTAGGTCAATCTTGGAGAAGACTGTGGCACTGCCCAAAAAGCCAAAGAGGTTGTCAATAAGTGGTAGTGGGTAATAATTCTTAATGGTAACTTTGTTTAGGGCTTGGTAATATGCTACTAGGCGCAGAGTGCCATCCTTCTTGACCATAAAGAATACGGCGGCCTTGGAGGAAGATTGTGAAGGACGGATAAGTCCTTTCCCTGAGGCCTCCTTGAGGTAGGCACATAGGGGGTCATCTTCATTTGGGGTCAGATAGTAGATGGGTTGCGCTTTGGGTACAGCTCCTTTGAGTTGAATGAAATGTTGGATATGCTTTTACAGAGGTAACCCAGGAAAAGCCTCCTTGAATATTTCTGGATGGCGGGCCACAATTGTGCAATCCTGAGGTGCGGAGGTATCCTGGTGGTCCTTGAAGTGTATGATCTTGTACTGGCAGGAGTCCCAGTCAATTGGCTTCAGGTTTTCTATTTTTTCCAGGGTCTCTGTGATGCGCACAAAGATGTGGTTGTGTAGGAGTTGGTCCACTGAGTCAGGGTAGATCTGGTGGTTGATATCTTCACGCTTGATGGTCAACACTGAGATTGCCCAGTCTATGTAAGTATTGGTCTTTTGCAGCCAATCCCAACCCAGTACAATGTCAAACTTTGGAAAGTCAATGACGGGGCCTTGGATGGTGGAATTTAGGTATTCAAGCATGACGTATAAGGGGTGGCTTCCCTTGTTACGGCAATGTAATGTTCATCAGCTAAAACTACGTTTTTAACTGCAAAAGATTAGTGGCTAGCTTGAATTTGTCCAAAAAGCTGCTATTAACTAGGGTTTAATCCATACCTGAGTCCAGGAGTGCCAAGCCTGTGTAACTGCAAAAGCAGAAAGGATAAGACATCTGTCATGTCCCATATCAGAGTCTGGCTGGACTCCCACAGGGGAGGCAGGCTGGGCCTGGAAGGCCAAGTACACAATAGGTGCAATTCTGACCAGATAGTTGATTGCAGTAGCTAGGGAACACCAACTCTCAGTATAGAGCACAACCTGATTGGCCAGCCCCAATACTGTGATATAGACAAAACCCATCTTACTGAAGTCCTGGGCAGGAGGCACAGTTGGCAGGGGGAAGTAGGATGAATCTCCAGCATGGAGGGCAAAATTATCACTTTTGGTGGCCAGGAGGGAGCAGATATGTGGATGGCAAAGTGTAGTGGAGTTATGAATAAATGCAAACAGAATAGTTATATTGGTACAAAAGTAGATAGTTCTTGCAAGAAAATAATGAATCCTGAGCATAAAATTGTTTAATTTGAAGATGTCAATAGTGAGAGGGAATGTCAGTGTTCCCATCTATATCCTGCTGGGACACTGCAATTGGACTTACTGGCAGCTCCTTATTAGTTTTCAATGAATTATTCTCAAGTTGGGTTCCATTAGTGACTCCTGAATTGTCAGTTAGATGGATCCTTTCATTATTCTTGCCCTGGGGAAGCTGGCAGGGGAATTTTGGGCCATTTGGCAACCCAAGTCCCCAATTCTGGGTTTCAGAGGGTGTGGGTCAATTAAAATCTTTTCCACCCGGCTTTGAGACAGTTTTCAATTGTCCCCAGGCTTGGCATTGACCAGGGTTCAATTCTCCACTTGGAATTAAAGTTTCCTTTGGGTTAATCTGCGTGATTGAAGATGCAATTGTTTGGTTGTATGATTGCTCCATTGCAGGTGTTGAACCTATGCAACATAGGATTTTATCTGGCTCATTCTGGGCCTGAAAACATCAGTTTATTGGGATGTCTGGCAATGTTGTAAAGTACTGGGTCCTCTGAGGGTACTTGGATCATTGGACATTGGTCATGTTCTTAGGTAGGCACTTGTCATTGGGTAAGTCAGGAGTTATGTGGGGAGAGCTTGGCTCACTTAATGCTCTCTCCAGGCTTTTCCCTCATCTTGGTTGCCTTGTGTGGCAGTGATACAGAAATGGGTACAATTTGGCTGGCCATTTTTCCCACTTACCTGTCTATTTGAGCCTGTGGGTTTATGGTTTGTTTTGTTTCTGTTGTTCCAAGGGGGTGGTCAATTGGAGCGCCTGCCTGGGTGAGAGTATTTGGGTCTTTCTTGTTTTCCAGTTTGTGCTTTGTGAAGAGCGTTGGATGTTTGTTCTGCCTTCTCTGCTTTGCAATACATGCTCTGTAGATTGGTCAATTTGTCCAGGTTCACATGTCTCATTAAATTCAACTTGAGTGCATTGTAGTACATGAGGTGTGTGGCTGGGGTGTCAAAGGCCATGTCAGAGGGTGCACATAGTTGGAGTTCCTTGTAGGTGCGGGTGAGTTCCTTCACGGTGCCCGTCTGGGTTAAATTTTTTACTTGACGTATGATCATGAGTGTGGTGTCCTTAAGCAAAAATCTAGCCAATAAGTTTTGTTTGAAGGTATCCCAGTCCTTTTCTATATGTTCTTTGTGCCACTTGTTGCACCAGGTGCCAGTGTTGTGAGTCAGTTGGATGGAGATTTCTGCAATCCAAAATTGCTACAGGCATTTCATTTGGGCCAGTTTGCTCTGGGCAGACTGGATCCATGTGGCAGTGTTGTTGTTGTTGGCCCAAGAGAAGGACTCCAAGGCAGCGCTATGGAGTCTTTGGGCTACGTATGCTGGCATGGTGCTTTCATCTGTTGGTTATGAAATGGCAGTGGCCGTTTGGAAGAAACTTTGTGCAGACATGGCATTGAAGGCGGGCAGCAGGATCACCATGTTCTGGTACAGGACAAAATCATCAGGTATCTCAGCCCCAGGGGTGTACAGAGTTCAGTCTAGCAGGAGGCCAGACATGATTCTATTGAGGATTTGTTGGCTGTGGCAAGTACGGGCAACAGGCGGAATTTTGGGGAATAAAGTAGGATGGAAACCATCTTCTGCTACCAATGTCATAACTGTGCTGTTTTAGCAGAGTTACAAGGGGAAAAATATTTAGAAACTAGATAACATTCTTTATTTATAATAATAATTTTATAGCTAGTGTGAGTCATGTTTAACAGGAACATGATTGTTTTGATCACACGGTGGTATGGTAAAGGGGGTAGATTGATCCTGGTAATGAGTCAAGCGCAAAAACAAGATATCCACTGTAAGGAATCATCATCTGTTCATGTTGTTGGACTTGGAAATTTGAGTCAACTTCCTAGTCTGGCTTCAAGTGATTGGATAATTGGGTTGCAGGTCACAAACCTGCTTACTCAAATCCTTGTTGATGGGTCAGCCTGCTGTTTCAACATCAGCAAAGAGTTAAAGTGCTTAATAATCAAAAGGTGTCAGGGAGCCAACCTTGGGCGGCCAGCCCATCATTTTCTGGGAACACATGGGCTATGGGTTTTACAGGCAGGGCCCACCACATGATTAGGGCTAACTAAATAAGGTAGGACATTGTTTTTCCCACCCAGGATCACAGGCCAGCATCCAGGATTATAGTGTCAATCACCCCATTAGGGTTGATGTACACAATCCTGAACAGCTTATTGGTATGATCCAGGGGGAGATTGAGTGCAGATGCAGGCATTGGTTTGGGGGCCACTGGTGGTTCCATGTCCAACTGGTATGTGGGCAGGAAAAAATATATTTGTCTTTGAACAACTTGGGTTCAGCTACATGCCAAGGACTTTCTCTATCATATCTGGCTGCTGATATTATGCAGTTCAGGGGGTCTTGTTCCAGAATCTTCTCAAGGGTGTACTCCTTGAATTTAGACTTCAGTGATTACTCCGTAAAGTGGACAGGATCAAATGGGGCACCTGGTGGGCAGTAAACTGCAGGTAGAGGGGCAGGCGGGTCAGGAGATCTTGTGCTGAACTGATAAATTGTAAGATAAAAAAGGCAAAAATTGGGAAAATTAATATATTGTAAGCTTTATTTAAAAATGGCAATAAAGTCTTAGTGTGGGGTCTATGGATCTATATAGTATCATGCCGCTAAACTTACTTTTTTCATGTGAGGTTCATCAATGGATCAGGAAATATGAGGTTACGTGTCCAGGATTTCTGAGTTCAGAAGCAGCAAAATGGCACTTCTGCTGGGTGTTTGATTATTGGTTGAACTCGCTGGAAAGGTTGCTTGATTTTTTTATTCTTGAGCCATGGTCATGGGAGCAGGCTTCAAGCATATGTTTCCTTGGGTGATGAATCTTGATTAGTCACTAGTGTAGACTTCAAACTCATGAAGCTAATGGTAAGAATTTCTTTTCCTCCATCAGGCAATTTTTTTTTATCTTTTATTTTGCGCTGTAGTTTTCAAAGTTTGGCTGGTATTATCATCTCAGGAATTATGCTTGGCCTCAACTTGAGAGGGCTCAATCCCAGAAAAATGTGGATGGCTGGCCCTATGGTCCTTAGGGCTGGCGGCATGTGGAGTTTCAGGCCAGGTTTTGAATCCTGCCCTTGGGCCTGGGTTTTAAGGGGAAGAAAATTATCAATCCTGACAAAAGGTATAGCAACCCAATCTGTTGTGCCCTGCCCTTAAAGGCAGGCTCTCTAAGAGAGAATTTTAGTTTTTTGGACTTCCAATTACTAGTTTAAAAGTTATTAGCCCTTTTTAATTTGAATTATTACCTTGATTTTGCTTTTGTATATGGGTTTCAATTATTCTTCATAAAATCATATTTTAAAATGGGTGAATTTTCTATTTTTTGTACTGCTTATGCAACTGCTGCTTCTTTCAGGTATCCATCCTATAGTAGGTTCCTGAGAACTTTCAGGCGGATGGTCTGCAGGCCCAGAAGGAAGGGCCCAGCACAGGATAAGGGCTAACTTTACAATGTAGGATAGTGATTTCCCAAGGATAGCCCAGGGTCCTCTGGTGGGCACCATAGAATCAATTAAGCCAGTGAGGGTGATCTACATGACTCCAAATATCTGGGTAGAGGTGGTGTAGGGTTCCTGTTCACCAGTCCTCAAAGTGTGTCCTGGGTCATAGCCAGGGACCAGCTGGAAGGAGTTGTCATTCCTTATTAGAGGTAGGTGTCTAGCTTGAAGTTACTTATACTTGGCCTGTATTACTGCAAACTCTTCCAATACTCTTCCTATCACTAGGTGGGCATCCCCACCATGTACTTATACTTCAGCTGGTGCTAGACCCTCTGTAGGCCTGTACCAATCCTTTAATATCCTAGTAAACTCATTACCAATAAATTCCCTCCCTCTATCTGTCATCTCAAGATGTCTAGTTAACATTTTCCACTCCTCATGGTAATTTTTTCTAGTGGCAAATTTTTGACAGTTTTGGCAGTGGGTATCTTCTTCCCCTTGGCTAGGGTAAAAGATACTGGGCAATTCACTCATAGGGACTATTTACACTACTTGAAAATTTGGGCAGGGGTTGAAATGAGCCTTTATTTGCTTTCAGAAGGAAGATCCCCTTAGAAACCTTCTGGTATATGGCCTGTGGGTCAGGGAAACAATTGATGTGTGCCAATACTGTGAGAATTGAGGAGCAGTTTAGTAGAAAATAGAACCATGATATCAACCACAATAAAATTATGGTTTCAGAAACAACCAAAAGGCTTTCACCAACAATTCCTGGAAGGCCAAAGGGGGAAGGAATCAACTGAACACCAAAGAAATAGAAAAAACCAAATGTCCAAATTAGACTAATTTTTTGAGCTTTATTAGAGTAAAAAATAATGAAACAAGGTCTTTCACAACTCTTACATTCATTTAAAGGAAGGGGATGGAATTTGGATGTGAATTTGAATGTCCAAAACTGATTGACTAATGGTATAAGGGAATATGAATGCATCTCTTGAGGAAGGAAAATTTGGAAAAATCCAAATGGACAAAATCAAAGGGAAAACAGACTTAACTAAAAATCAATAAATATTCTTTGGATGCAATTACCACTGCTCCCAGCTGCTCTTGCACATGATATTTAACCAGAGGTGTCTCTTGGGCGGGTTAGGTGGGGGAATTTTCAGAATAATTCCAAAATATTATATTAATGATCTTTATTGGGCTTTTTCAGTAACCTTTTAGATAAATATTCAAACATAATTTGGTAGAAATTCCCAAGCATTTGGCAGTAATTGAAGTGGAGGCCTATGGGAGAGGCGTAACTTTACAAATACTTGGAGTCCCCCCCCCCAACAACCTCTTGAACTCCTTGCCCTTTTTTAGACTCCTGCTCCTTAGTCCTGGACTCCTGCTCCTTGCTTGGGCTCCTGCACCTTTATCTTAGATTTCAGCTCTCTGTGTAGTCTTAGTGGCCTTAGTAATCCACTTGGTCCAATCCCAGAAAAGCCTCAGACTGATCCCCCTTTTATAACTCCTTGTTTTGGCCCCTATTTTCTCTCTTATTTCTGGTTTTTCAGGCTTAAACTATCTAGTTTTTTTGCTCTATAATATATTAAACCTTTTCACTTACTTCATCTAATTAAAAACCAGCTTTTCCTGGTTTATCCCCTCATTTTTAGGCTTAAACCCTTCATTTTAAGGCCTCTAAGCCTTGATCAAACAAGCTTCAAGCTGCAGCCAATAATTTGCCCAGATTGAGGCGTTTTCCAAAAAAATTGCCCAAATGACCTGCTATTGACCCTGGTTTGAACCTGGTGTTGTCTTGCCCCAGATTAACACTTGCTCCACGTTTCAAACAGTTTTGCCGTGATTTCTGGTATATTTCTCTGTAAAAATTTGAGCACTTCCAACTTTATGTTACTTATGGGATTTTGAACCCTAATTTATTCAACATTTTTTTGTGCTTCTCCACATTTTCTTCCATGTTTTAGCCATCTGAAATTACCTGTCATTTTCTTCTTTCTTCACTTAATCATTTTGCAAAACTGCAGCCTTTGCCCTTAGAGTTTCTCTGTTCTGTTTCTAACTACTCTGGCTTCTGCTTACTCAATCAATTCCTTATAAATTTACAGTCTATTTTCTGTAAACTATTTTCTACTTCCTCATAAATCTTTATATTATATTTATCTAATCTTTTTATCATAACCTTTTGAAGTTCACTTAATTCTTTTATCTGCTTCTTTCTCATCATTTATCCTATTTCCAGCAGTTCAGGTTCATCATTCCTGCTCCTTTATCTACTTTTGCTGGTCCTTTTCAGCCAACTTCCAGTCCTTCAGCTATTCCTGCTCCATGATCTTCCAGCCCTTCAGCTAGTCCTTCTCCATGATTTTATAGTCCTTCAGTTAGTCCTTCTCCATGATCTTCCAGTCCTTCAACTAGTCCTGCATCATGACCTTCTAGTTCTTCAGCTAGTCCTCACTATGAACTACCTCAGTTTTATTCCTCAATATGAACCACCTAGGTTCCATTCCTTGCTATGAACTGCCTTGGTTCCATTTTCAGTACCTGTTAGTAATATCTCAGACTCAGTAAATAAGTCTACAAGGATAATGGAGTTTGACTGGGCCCCTGCAAGTGATCTCTACTTGGTCCATTCAACCACAGACAATCCCCATGTCTGTGCAGTTGTCTTTACTAACTCAGGTGGTTAAGTCTGAGCTGTCAGTTGCAAAGTAACCAACTTTACTTCCCAGAGACCTGTTCACTATCAAGTTCTGCAGCTGCTTCCCCAAGTTGCTACCCTGACAACGTCTCTGAGAATATCCATGCCCCTATTATGGCTTCAGGATCTCTCCAAAGCCTCCAGGAAAATACAGACAAGGACACCTTACCAGATCATTAGGTAAGGCCCCAATTACAGACCTTCTGCAAGTGGACAAGGAACTGTGGAACTACCCCAGCTCCTCCCTTCCCTAGTAGTTATTTGTTACCTACTAGGTTACATCATACATTCTTCTGGTAACTGTGGTAAGTTTGACTCCCTGGTGCTCAGCTCCCTGGTAGTCAACACTATAGTAAAGTGAGAATTCAGCTTTTTCCCTGATCAACAACTGGAAATTGACACTTTTCAATTAACAAATCTTGATGTACTGAAAACTTTTAATATAATAAAATTAAGCTATACAGCTATGATATACTAAAATACATTCAAAGAGCTCAAAAATGCAATAAAAACAGTACTTTAACTAATGAGAAAAAGGAGAAATAAGCAACTATTTTTCATTTTACTATGTAATTTACACACTTCATTACAAAAAGATTTTTGATTACCATAAAAATTAAAATTCCAATGAAAAAAAAATAAGCACAAACACAACAATAAAAGTTATGCAAAAATATGAAGAAATATTAATAATTTATTTGATATAGTTCATATAAGTATAAATGTGAATTTTTTTTGTTTTATTAGAAAATTAACAAAAATTAAGATATTTCATTCACTTTCAACTATAACTATTCATCTCAAACTTATCATGTATAAATAATATAACCAGTTCTATCTAATTAAATCAAAAAATAGAAAAATTAAAACTAAAAACTAATTGATCAAAACCAAAAAGTAAAAATTAAAACCATAGAAGCAAGACAGCAAGTTTATTCCTCCCCATTCTTCCCCTTCTTCATTTTGGCCCCTTCTAGGAGGGCAGTTGCAATGAGCTTAAGCTGCTGCTTGATCTCTGAGGCCTTGTATTTATGATTGGCCACATTTTGAATGGCCTTGGTGAATAGGGTGGTATGGGTTGTGGGCTTGGTGGGGGGACGCGGTTTGCCAAGTCACGCAGCTTGGAGATGGTTTTCTCCTGCTTGTGCTGCAGGAGGGAGAAAAACTTATTGAATTTTGGGTGGAGCCCAAAGTTGGCCTTGAGGTGTTTGTGATAAGCCTCTAGCACTGAGGTGGTCTTGAGCTCACCATTCACTGCCGCCTGGTACACATTCCAGCTGGCCTTGGCACAGGCCTTGGCTTGCTTCTGCGTGACAACCTTCCCAATCCAATGGGGCTCAAAGAACTCAAGGAAATGCTTAAACTCTGAGTGCTTAACTACGTAAGGATCCTTTGAGAGAACCTCTAACCCCTGCGCAGTGTGCTCTGGTTTTAAAAAAGCCAAGACACTGAATTGTGCCAGCACAAATTTGCAGGTGTCCAAAGTATCCCTCTGGCTCAACCTATTTAGCTTGGCATGGGCCTGCACATTCCAAGCAACTGCTTGGTGGTAGTGGAAGTGGCACCCCTTTACCTATCTACTAAAAATCTGCTCAAATGCATTGAACTGAGCAGGCTTGAAGTCCATAATGCACATGGCAGGCCCAAGAGCTCTCAGCTTTACCTTTTCCTCCAAGTCCAGGGTGGCCTGGTCTTTGTCAGAGGCAGGAGGGTTGGCGCAGGTGTAGGGGGGTCTTCTTGGCATTGTTGTTGTCAGGAAGGAGGGAAAGTGCTTGGCAGAGGATGGTAAAAGTATGGATGTAAATGGCCTCAGTGGCCCTAGGAAGAAGAAAGAACGCAAGTGGAATCACCTGGATGTCAATCTGAGCATGGATCATCCAGAGCTGCTTGAACATCTGGGGGTAAGTGGCAAAGGTACCATCAACTAGCCAGGTTGAATCCCTTTTCAACTCCATCAAGTTCTTCTGAGTTGAGTAGCAGATTATGCGGTCTTTGGTGGCGTGCCCCTTGTTGTGGAGGAGGAAGCGCTCCCCACTCAGAAGCTGCTTGAGCTTGTGGGTGAGTGTAATCTCCAAGAGGACGTCCAAAGCCTTGGGGGAGGGGGATTATTGGCAATACACTTATTGCTTATGAACTTAAACAACTGCTTTTGAGTTGGCACCAACTTGAGATTATTGGGTTTGACATGTTGGAGGGCCTTGATGGCCAGATCTGCTGCGCGGAGGTGAGAGGATGTTGGGATCACCTGGACCAGGTACCATTTTAACATATGGGTTATAAGATGATCGGGAGTCTCACAAGAGTGCTCCCCCTTTCATGCAGTTACTTGCTCCCAGCCCTCAGTGTTTAGCTGGGCCCTGCAAGTCTTATCCTCACAGACAAAGTGCTTGCTCTTGGTTTGGCGCTTTTGATTGTTACAATTAAAAATGTAGTTATCAGCAATGTAGTCAGGGCCGCCCTTTATGGACATAATTAAGAATTACTGGGGGAAGCGCTTGGGGACTTTAAACTCTCTTTCCACATTACAGATATTGTGGATGGCCAGTGGACCCCAAGCCACATGACCAGAAGCTTTGAACTTCTTGGAGTACTCCTCAGGCTCATCTTGGGGATCAGATGAGGGAGGGGGGAATAGCCATCAGGAGGGGGAGGGGAAGGGTTCTTTGAGACCTGCTTGGATGCCTTCTTTTTCTTACCAGAAGAAGAGGTGGGCTCCTTGGCAGCCTTTTACTTCTTGGTATGTTGCTCCTTGGTGAGCTTGGAGTTGGCCTCTGAGTGATAAAAGGAGTGGTCAGTAAGATCATCACCAGATTTATTGGGGGAGGAATTTTTGGGGAAAGGTGAAGAGGATGTGAAAGATGAGGATGGAAGGGGGAGAAGTAGGAGGAGATGGAGTGGGAGGAGATGGGGTTGGAGACTTTGCCTCTGCAGGCTTCTTGGTACGCTTAGGAGTGGAGGCAGTTTCTTTGGAGCCCTTGGAGGCTTGGCGCTTGGGCTGTTGGCTATTCTTGTTTGATCTTGTCTAAAGAAAAGTTTAGTTTTGTAAATAAAATAGTGTGAAAGATATGAAACACAAAGGTAAAACAAAGTAAAAGATAAATAAAAAGTATGCAAATAAAGTTTTATTTATAAAAAACATAACAAATTAAAAGAAGCAAATAGAAACTCAAAGTATAGATATAAAGGTTAAAACATAGAAAATAAGTGAATTTATGAGGAAGCATCAAAGATGTTAGGTTTGGCATACCATCTTACTGCTAAATCAATGTAAAAGTATAATTAAAAATAAAAAATATATAAAAAAATTATATGGAGAGTAGCAGAAAAAGTAGTAGATTATAATTGCAAAAAAAATTAAAAAATATTATGTGGAATTTTTTATTGGGAGTTGAAAAATCAAAACATAGTCAAGTGTCAAGTTTGGCACTGTTAATCAGCTGGGAAAAGCTGAATTCTCACTGTCAAGTATGCCAGAGTCAAGCAGAAAAATCAAATTTACTATGTTTTTTACATATAAAACTTGCTTAAATTTAAAACAGGCTTGAAAGTTAACCCAAAAGCAAGGCAGTTTCATATGCTCAAAAATAAAATAAAAATACAACATAAGTTAAAAAAGTAAATGAGTAGGAAGGTGTTTATTAGTAATAATATTATGCTGTGAGGAGCTGAGAGTGACTTATTTACCATAGTGTTGGTTAAAACTTTAAGAAGCTCTCTTTACTAATCCTCAAGTTAAAGTTTCAAGTGGATGAGTGTCAAGTGGTGCTCATAGTGTGTCACATATTGATTTAGCCTTAATTCTGAGCCTTTGATTAGTTAAATCCAAAACCAATTGGGTGGCAAGTGGATAGAGTCAAACAAAGAAGATGTTGAGTTTCAGTTTTTATAAATTACATATGAAATCTCTTAATAAATTTGGCTTAATTTATGTGGTACCACTTAATCCACAAACCCAGGAATGACATAATGTAAAACAAGTGGGGTATTTGATTAATGTCTATACCACTAAATCCAGTATAGTGGTGCTTGGGAGCCTAATTGACGACTATGGACACTAATAATAAAAATATATTAGTAAATAACAAATTTTATATAAGTGCATATGTATTTTATTAATAAAATTAAAATTTGGCTTAAAAAGTGTCAAACTGGTCACTTTTTGTTTTAGAGTGTTGAGCACAGGTTTTTTCATTTCTATTAGTAAATTTACTTCTAAATTGCCCCTTAAATTGGTATTTTAGCTAACCAAATTATTAAACAGAGTCAAGTTCAAGTAAATTTAACCTTGTTTTTTGGTTTCAGACCCCTAAATTACTAGTGAAAATTAGCTTAAAATAAATTAAGCCAAAAATACTAATAGATTCACATATGCAGCACTCAACTCCCTGGTACTCAACAAAGTGTTGAGTACCAGGGAGTTGAACTTACCACAGTTGCCTTCTTTCTAGTAGCCAATGTTACCTACTAGGTTCAGGCATCTTAACCAGCACCCTAGCAGCCAATGTTACCTGCTAGGCTGGTACATTCTCTGCCTCTAGTAGTCATTTGTTACCTACTAGGCAGACCTTACCTTCCCCTAGTAGACCATGTTACCTACTAGGCCTCTACATGTCCCAAAACCACTCTACTTTGCCAGATTTCAGCATAGAATCTTTATTGTGGCCAAATCAGCCCTTGCCTGCATAACAACTTCCATGTGGACTGTCACAGTTGGACTCACTAGTAGCAACAGATTCTTGTGGGTGGTTAGGCCATAGGGTCAAGGGAGGGTGCCACAGTAGATTCCATAATGCCTGGAGTAATTTTCCCAAGTTAGAAAGCGCAGAAAGTCAGAAAGTTGGAAAGCCATTTACCAAATTAACTAATTTGATGGATTTAAATCAAACAGCTGATCAAAAATGGGTTACTGTCACTCCAGTTTGACATCTGGATTTGATTCTCCCCTTGCAAACTGATGCTTAAAAATTAATGTAATCTGAGAGTCACTTGATACAACCTTATTTATCAGCACAATTGTCAGAATTTGGTCACACAAGGGTTCTTTGCAAACTGGACTAGGTACTCACTTGGCAATGAGAAGGAATAGGAGCCAAGGATCCAGGTGGTATTGCTTAGTCAAATTTTGATATATATGAGAAAATTTTCACTGTTCAAATCTTAAGAGTTGAGTCCTCCCAAAATTTTTACTCAATTAAAATCAATATTCTCCTGGTCTAACTTTATTTTATCTTACATCCTGTATCTAGCCTGCTATGCTACATCCCTTATAATTTGATTCCCAGTTGAATTATTACCAGAAGATGGGGTCCTTCTGTTGGCACTTTGTTGTTGTCTCCTCCTAATGTTAATCCAATGCCATCAAATCTTGGAGTTTTGCCTATTGTATCCAAAAGCTGAACACTTGCTCCATCTCAATTTCCAGAATTCTATGCTGAGGACACCTTGATTCCCTCCCGGGAAAATTATCTTGGACTTTTTTGGTTAGGGTTAATCATTATGCTTAACCCTAGTGTATCTTTTGGAAATTTTACCAAATGGTATTTGGAGCTTTATTGGTGGTTAATCATCAACTATATGTGGATTTGGGTGGTAATTCCCCACCACATGGAGACTGCTTCTTACTATCCAACCATTTCTGTCACAGAGGGGTCATTGGTACCAAATACACGGACAGGTAGTTATATTTGTTGCAAAATAGCAAAGGTGGTACAGTGATCCAAGTTCCTTCATAGCCAATAAGCTCTGTTTCTCTGATATGGGCTTCTGAGTCATAAATTAATATCTCCTCTAGTGTAAGGTCTTGCCCATAATGGTGCAAGGTTATAAACTAAAGCATGCAAACTGTTGGGATTCAAATTTAGAAGATATAAGAATTTAGGTACTGTCTGTAAGATGATCTTACAAAACCCCGCTAAAAATCTATATTGCGTAACAAATGGAGTAATAGAGTTTAAAACCCTAAGCAAAGAAGATGGAATAAAGTGTTTAATAGTGAAGAATTTGTAACTAAAGGAATATTGATATTAGGATATTCTCCATCTGCAAATTGATATATATAACTATTGAAAGATTCCTTAAGGGAAAAAATGGATACAACAAGCCTAAGGCTTGTTGTTTTACAAGTTCCATTTGGATTAAGGAAAAAACTAAAATAAGAAAATGAATTTAAGGAAAACAAAATTCTAAAAATGAAAAAATTGAAGTTTAAAAATCATAAAGTTGAAGGGGAAGAAATCACTTGGAATTTTGGCTTAAAGCCTACTCTTCAAAAGCTCTTTATTTATAGTAAGAAAGCCTTTTCTGTTGACAATGATCACCAGGGAGGCAGCAGTCAAGAAGAGGAGCAACTGGAGAAGTTTAGAGAATCAGAGGCAAGAAAAAGGGGAAACATGAGTTAGCACTCTACGCAGATCTGCAAGGTAAAACTGGGGAAGCGGCAACAACGCAAGCAGGAGTTTTGAAGGTAATATAGATGAAAATATTCTAACTTAAAAGTAGAAATGTATGTAAAATAAGAATCAGGAGGTCAAAGCAACAATGACAACAACAATTTGAATGCAAATCACGTAAAACAAAGGTAAGAATACTTTAAAATACTAAATTATTAACAATTTGACCTAACTTTTGAATATTAAAAAATAACCCAAAAGATTAAGTAAAAAATGAAAAATAACTTAATTATCTTAAGCAACCTGCCCTTTGGGGCAGGGCATGACATCTAGGGTAAACTCCAAATAAACTGGATTTGAAGGATACTCTGTAAATGTATTGGGGTTTAGGGTCTCCTGGGGGGACAGTATAACTTGGGCAGTTAGTCCGCGTTTTCTTGGGCTTGGGGGAAGCAGGGACAGACCCAGGAAGATCAAATTGAAAATGGTAAAGTGCTAAAAGGATGTAGGTTAAGACTTGTGTGAACCAAAGGTTCATAAAACTTTATTGTAAGAATAGCAATGAGCATCTTCCTGTCATTTCCTGGGTATAAGTATTTTTGTATATTGCACCATTGATGTCATTTTGATATGGCCTTTGAATATTGATATGTGCAAAGATTTAGTTGGTTTTGCTTTCAATTTTGGGAATTCCTTGCCTTCTGCAAATGGGTCTGGTTCAATTTCCACCTATTCTGGAATATCACACCTGCCCTTGACTGATACTGGTATGACTTCATCCCAACATGACCCCCTCTGCCACTCTGTCTACCTAATGAGTGATCATCAACCCTTGACTACTATATAAGTAGAATCAATTCTCTTAATAAAGACAAGTTTATCCACATTTGTGTTGGCTTTAATATTCTTCAAGCTTTTTCTTTTCCTTTTTTCCAAAAGGAATTTCACATCTTGTATTCCAGGAAGTTAAGGTATGTGCCCGTAATTTTTCCCTGAAGGCTAACCCAAGGCTAGCTTCAAACCTCAAATCTTTTGTTAAAAAGATTTCCTGTCGTGTTCTCCTGGATGTTGTCCCCAGGAGCCAAACACAACAAAATGGTGCTCACTACAGGGGCTGCAAGCCCCTTGGTTACCCCCTTCCCCCGTGCCTTCTCTGGTTCTTCTCCCTTTGTTTCTGAAGTACCCAAACAACCTAAAGTTTTTAGTCCTCCTCTAGAAAAAGACATCACTGATGCCCCTTCAACTCCCATGGTACTAGTGCTGTCTCCTGGGCTCATGTGGGCCCCTCTTCCAGCTTTCTCTCTCAATTACAAGCAAGTTTGTGCTGCCGCCCACTCCCTTCTCTGCTGTGGCAATGTACAATATCACTGGTCTCTGTCCCGGGTACACTTCCAAAGAGCTGTACTCCTTCCTCTTGGACTTTGGTCCCCCCCGCGCTGATAGAATTTTTAGAGAATATTGATGTGTAGTTAACCAGTTTATCCAACCCGCCCTGGTTCATCATCAACTTGCATTAGGATCCCAGAACCAGCTCCTAAATGCTGTAGCCACCGCTATCTCAAACAACCATGCTCAAAATATGGCATATCAAGAATGGTCCCACAGTCTCTTTGTGTGTATTTTGGACAACCAGTGTGACTTTCTGGCATCCCAGAAGTACCTAATATCATCACTAAATTCCTTTTGCTCCTTGCTCCCTGGATATATCAAGGATCAACTGTGTGAATTAGATGAGCACCAAGCAACATGACATGTCCAAATTGAGACTTCTCTTCTAAAGCATTGTCAGGACTTTGAGACTTTGGTTACTGAACTCAACCAGTTTTGAGAGCATGTTAATTCCCAGCTCAAATTGGTTGGGGCTCATGTCAATACCTGGGGTTAACGCTTACAACACCAATATGGACTAGATAAGGCTTCATTAGACAACACTCTGTATCAAGTACAAAATTACGTGGATGATAGAGTAGCGTACATTGAGGTGACACCTCCCGCTCCCCCTATTGAGGTCCTGTCTGACTTGGAAGCCAAGGTATGGGAAGCCATAGCAGAGCTCAAGGCTACCACTTGGCGTCAATCTGCTGCTCAAAACCCTCCACCAATAGATCTATGCCTGACCCTTGCATTGTTTTGCTTACCAATCAAGTAGCTACCTTGCAAGGAGAAATTGAGTACTTGAGACAATGCCTCTCTAATCTGGATGACTTGTCCTCTTAGTCTGAAGGTGTGAGGAAACTGAAGTTGCTAGTACTCCTGCTCATGGTAATCATTGTTGTTGTCCCAGCTAAGAAGGCTAACCCCAGGTCAACTGCACTCTTGCCCTGGATCAGCTAGAGAAACTGACAAGTTATGTTGCTTATAGGCAGGATGCATTGGAGAGAGAGGTGCAAAACCTCTCTCATTTGAACAAGACAATTAATGGACAGGCTATTCCTTTGGTTTCTCAGACCACTTCACTGACCGCTTGCCTTAATGGGATTTCCAGCACTTTATTGGTGCAACAGATTAATATTGATGAATTTGGAGCTGCTGCTGCTACTGCTAGAGATGTTAGTGGAAAGAATATCTCTACCCTGGATACCCTAGAAAAAATCCTGACTCCTCTGGGCTAGAAAGCCTGCTGCTGAGTTTGAGGGCAATCCCCACGTTAACGTCCTCAACCCAGGTGACAACAGCCAGTCTACCTCCTTGTCTATTGACCCCAATTATAAGCCTTCTTTCAAACAGATATTTGACCCTAAAGCCTCTACTATTGCTGTCTTTCTGACAATTTACAAGACTGCAATGTGTCAGGCCACCAATGAACTTAATAAGGAACATATTCTTACCTTCCTACATCTTACTTGCCAATATTTGTGGTCCCCAAACTCACTTCCATTGTCACTTGGGAAGACATGAAGCAACTCTTAATTGAAGGATTTGGAGGAGATCTTAGCCTGGAAGTCAAAAAGAATGTGTTTATGCATATTTCATTTAAACCCAAAGAACCCTTGGCTGAGTTTGCTGATTATTTCTACATTGAAGGACAAAAGTTAATCACCAGCAGGCAGCTAACTCCCTGGGAAGCGTACACAGTATGTTCAAACGCTTTGAAGGTGAATCAACTCATATGTCTACACTTCAAGGCCCACAAGGCTTCCCTTACTTCAATGAAGAGTGTCAAGACCCTCCTGAAGGATATGCACTTGATTCATGGGGGTACTGTCATTTGTGAAAATAAGGCCAACAATGTAGAAACCACCTTCTGTACCCGCGCATTATGACCCTGGGCTCAAGTGGGAAGTCTAATAGACAAGGATGCCACAACTGCGGTCAAATAGGACATCACTAACATACCTGCACCAACCCTTGGGTAGAGGGTTTTAATCCAAAAGAGCAGGCGGGAAAAGAGAGGTCAGCTTAGAGGTGGAGACTCTCTCTGCTGACCAATCTCCCCCAAATCCTCCTGATCCCCCTTCTGACAAGGAATCTTCCCCCTTGGCTGGCCCAACTATTCTTCACTTGTTCCATAACCTCTCTAGTGATTCTAAACCTGAGGACTCTGACTGCAATGAGTCTGATGGTTATTGATACTTGATGCTGGCAGTCCCGGAGACAGTCTTTGTCCCTTACAAGCTATGTTCAGGGAAAACCACAACTACAACTCACCCATCTGCAAATGAAGCTAAGGCTGTAGTGGCTTATCCTTACTTGGCTCAAGCTCATTGTCCCCCTATCTTGATAGATTCCTCTGAAGAGGCTGCTGAACTAGCAGAGGCTCTCTTTCAGAATGTGACTGTATCTTTCTCCTTACAGACTGTGTATAAGGAAATTCCTGCCTTGCAATGCATGTTGGCCTAGTGGGAGAAAGAATTAGAAGCTGCTCAGGATGTTCTAGCTATCTTGCCCCCTTTGTTAAAGATACTATGCATGTGGAAGTATCAATCCAAAAAATCAAAATCAAGGCTATATTGGATACGGGCTCTCCAGTCAATGTGGTATCATCCAAGCTCATGAAGAAGCTTAAACTGGCCCCTGATCTCAACTACACTCAATTGTATGGTACAGCTGGCATGGCCCAAACCTGAGCCATTGGTGCCTATTCTGCCCTGCCAATGAGGTTTGGGAAGCTTCTTATTACCTCTCCTGCTGTTGTCCTCAAAAACAAAAGTTAAAATCTCCTAGTTGGTACGCAGTTCCTCTGAGAGTACAATGGAATTGTGAACCTTTGCAATGGATACCTATTGCTCTTAGGGTATGAGATCCCCCTAATCTTTGAAGAACCCCCGCGTCTCCCAGGTAAACGTCTTAAGACTTGTGTGCTCTAGTACCCCACAGGTATCTTCTTGCTAAAGTACAAGACTCATTCTTCCAATATGCGGTCACCTCCTCCTTCCTGTCCTGCCAAGGAAGGTATGCCTCTTCTTGCCCCTGCAGCTATCACTATCCTGCCTGGCTTGCAAGTGATTATAGACTCTCAGATATCCTATGAACTACCCAATAAATCCTTCTGGAGCTATATTCACCTGATTTCCTAAGCTGTAGAGAGCCTAGGCTATGCCATGGGATTTTGGACCAAACTCATAAAGAGCCTGTGCAGCTGTTGTTGACTAACCTGACTGCCTTGCCTATGAAGGTGACCAAGGGACAGGTTGTTGGGCATGGTCACATATTAGGTTCAGAGCAAGTGGCGTCCCTATACCCCTTTGGAACGTTTAGTGACTTCAACTTGCCTGAAGAGGACCCCCAGGTTCTTTCCCTGTTCACTACTGCAGACTTCCCTTAGCTGTTGCCCATTCAACAAAAGGATGTTCTGGAACTGCTAGACCAGTTTAAGGATATCTTTGCCTCTGGAACCACCAACTATGGTCAGCTAAGGGGGTCATCCACCAGATAGATACAGGTGACACCCCACCCTTTTATGCCAAGCCTTATTGCCGCAGTAGAGTGGAAGATACCCAGGTCTCTAAGGAGCTTAAACAGCTCTTAGATTCTGGGCTCCTAGCTCCCTCTCAGAGCCCTTGGGCCTCACCATTATTGATCCTACAAAAAATAATGGAGGTCATCTCATTGTGATGGATTACTGCCATCTGAACTTGCTCACCAAAAAGGACTCCTAACTTCTGCCTAGAATTGATGATGCGCTTAGAAGATTAGGGGGATCAAAGTTTTTCTCTGCTATGGATCTTGCCTCAGGATACTGGTAGGTTGACTTGTCTCCTGAAGATAGAGAAAAGGCTGCACTTATCACTTCAGAAGGTTATTATGAACCCACTTGTATGCCCCAAGGACTCTGCAATGCCCCGGCTACATTTCAACGGGCTATGGACTCCATCTTATGAGATCTGAAACTCTCCTGTGTCCTTGTATATCTCAATGATATTACTGTGTTCAGCTCCACCTTTACTGACCATTTGGACCACCTCAAAGCTGTCTTCATCAAAATTTGGGAGGCAGGCTTAAAAACCAAACCCTCTAAATGCTCCTTCTTCAAGGAACAACTTAGTTTCTTGGGCCACAAGGCCACCCAAACTGGAATATGCCCTATGAATAATAAGATGGAAGCTATTGACAAGATTCTGCCTCCCACAAACCTACAAGAGGTCCAAGTGTTTCTTGGTAGTATGGGGTACTATTGACAGTTCATCCCTGATTTTGCTGAACTAAGCAAACCCCTCATCCAACTCCTTCACAACGTACCTGTCAGGATACCAGGAGTACCGTGGAGCTCCAGCAGGTGAGGGAGGAGTCAAAGCAGGTACTGGCATGGCCCACCAGATGATGGGACCTAACTTTACCAGGTAGGAAAGGGCCTTCCCAGACACAGCCCAAGGTCCAGTCTCTGGCAAGGCAGATTCAATCAATCCAGTGAGCACAAGGTAAAGCACTCCCAGGAATTGACTACTCTGGCCAGTGGCATCAGAGGTGGGTGGGGTTGAGATGGTTGGTTTGGGTGTTGGGGGTGGTTCCATGGGGACCAAGTAGACGTCAGAATTGTTGTACTTCCCTTTGAAGATCAAAGGGTAGATGGTGATTGCTTTGCCGTCTCAGACAATTTGGTAGGGTTCCTTGGGAGCGTTTGGGCAGGTGTACCACTGCAAGTCTTCCAATGTCCAGGGTTTGTGGTCAGGATTAGCGGGATACTCAGTGAAATGCACAGGGCCAAATGGAGCAATGGGTGGGCAGTAGTAGCCAAAGGCTTCAGTCTTATCAACTGGAGTCTGACTATCTATCCCAGTAGAGAGGTATTGATGCTTGGGTGTATGCAGATGGAAGAGTATCAAAAATAGGTATGGAAACAGATTGGTGAACCAAAGGTCCATAACAACTTTATTTGGTAAGGATGATGATACAGAACTTTTTCAAGTGCTTCTGATTTATATATTTACTCACATGCAGGTGCCTCTGGGTATTCTTCTGATGCTATCTGTGTAGCAAGGCTTGGCATTTCAGGTTCTGCTATTTGGTTGGCTGCTTCATGGTTATTTTTTGGGTTTTCATGAACAGTTATTTGGCTTTTTGATGGTCCATCTTGGCTTGGCTGGTCATTGATTTTGAAAGTTTTGGCTTCTGGGGCTTTGGGTTTTTTTTTCAATTTGATCATCATTTTTGACTGGCTTGACAGGCTCTCTTGAGCCCAAAGAACTTGATTAAAAAAGGGGTCCCTAATTGGGGACCCCAAATTACTTAATGGAGGGTGGGCTTGATCTGGGTTTACTGGGCAGCTAAAAATAGCCTGCCCAGGCCCAGCCAAACCCACCAAAGCTTGAGCGTAGCTTTTGGGGCCCAAAGCGGGCCCCTCAGCTATCACCAGGGCAGGAAACGCTCCCGCACCTGGATTTGCTTCAAAAAGCAAAAATCCAGGTGAAGGCAAATCTCCTCTGCCTGCTAGCCCCACCTGGTGGCTAGGAGCAGGTTCAATTCCTGCCTGGGGCCTCAAAACTGTTACTTTTGTAACAGTACCCTTTGAGTGGACTGACAGTCAACAGCAATCCTTTGAAGTGCTGAAAGCCAAACTAAAAGAGGCTCTCATCCTATTCTACCCTGATTACACTAAGGAGTTCATCTTGTACACCAACTCCAGTTGAGTAGCTGTGGATGCTATCTTAGCTCAGCTTGACAATGAAGGCATGGATCAACCTGTAGCCTATTCTTACTGAGTCCTCAACAAACACAATAAGAACTATAGCTTACAGAAAAGGAATACCTAGCCGTTCTGAATGCAGTAAAACAGTTCAGGCACTACATTTACGGAACTCACTTCATGTTTGTTACAGACCACTCCTCTCTAAAGTGGCTGCAACAATTAAAAGAGCCCAAAGGTCGCCTAGCTTGTTGGGCCTTGCACCTGCAAGGGTATGCTTTCACCGTAATACATTGTCCTGGTGCACAACATCATAATAATGATGGTTTGTCAAGTATGCTCATACTAGCCATTCATCCTGTCACCCTGATTGCCTATACAAGTTGATAGGGTATCCTGACTCTTGGACCACTGAGCCAGAAGTGTGAGAGAGGGGGGCTAAACTAACTAAGCTTGGCTCCCATCCCAGTGAGACAAACCACCAGGATGCCACCCAGTGGAGAACTGGGACAGCCGCTCAAAGAGGGGACCACAGAGAGGTCACAGGGGATAGCTGAGGGAAATAGGCATTCAGTCCCATCAGCACCAAACCAGTGAGCAACCAGGGTGTATGAGTGGGGGTGGGGAGAGGCAACACAGGCGCGCGCAAGGGCACTGAATCACTCTCTTCCAGGTTAAGAAAGAAAGGCCTTGTTGCCTCCTCACCTGCAGGAGCAAAAGAGGTATGGACAGCATCATCCAAATCCAGGTCATCACAGGTCAAGCTCTTCATCACAACCTCCCCAGATAATAGGAGACCATTTGGAAAATCAAGAGACTGGAAGGATTCTTGCCCACAAGCCAAGAAGAAGAGGCAATTTTAGACCACAAATCTGGAAAAGTCAACCATAAGAGCAACAAAAATGGGGCCAAGTAAAACACAACAAATTTTAAGACTGGGAGTATCATCTTTAAATTCTCTGCAAAATTTGGTTAAGGTAGGAAGCTTTGTTATAAGGAAAATAATAAAATTCTGGAAAGCAGGGGGACCCACAAACAAGAGGCCAGGTGAAAGTGGTTAGGAGACCTTACACAGCTTGGCAGCGGGCTCAGACGTCTTTCTGGTATAAATCAAAAGCAAAAGCAAGATCAAAACAAGAATTTTAAAGTGAAATTCAAAATAAAGTAAGTTTTTATAATGATTTCAACTAAAATATTAAAGTTCAAACGTGTATTTCAAAAACAAAAGCAAAAACAAGAGCAGCTATATGCTCAAGCTTGTTTCAAGGGTCCCAGAGGAAGGACCAGGTTTGAACCAGGGCAATTTAAGGTAAGATTAAAGACAACTAACACTTTTAAAACTTTTAGCCAATAGGATCCAAACAGAGATCCAGTCAACTATAAATTTGCAAAATAAGTGTACTAGACCCAAACTTTATTAAATTGGAGAATTGATAAGCAGGTGACCCAAAATCCCCTGGCATTGTTAAAAGGGAATGGGTTGCTAGGGGGTGGTCACATGACTGATTTGACTTGCATTTGGTTGGCTGGGAGATAAAATTTGCTTATGAGAGCCAGGGGTGCTGGAGAGTTTCAGGGTAATTTCTGTGGGTCCACCTGATTGACTGAAAGGCACCTCAACTAGTTCAGGTTCATTTAACTTTCTGGTCATAGATGTGGCACTGTTTGATTGGGTGTTTCTGATTGTTTTTAAGGGAGGACAATACCATGCTAACAAATAGTTCAAATTAACCAGTGTTTCTTCCCAGGCTGAGACAACCAAAGCCAGGGGGTCTGTGGGGTATGCCAACACAAATCTTTCATCCACAGTGTGGGCTAAATCTTTGAGTGAATTAAGCAGTTTTGCTGGACTTTGAGCAGTTTTTTTTGTGCAAAAAGGAAAGACGGTCCTATCCAAAGCCAAAGGGGGCAGTGAATTTACAAGAAGACATTTGTCTGGCACTGCAAGCCCTATCCAAGGATACTGTGATTCAAGATAGACAATTCTTCAAGAAAGTCAACCACACTTATCTACCCTACATTTGTCCTAGCATGAGGGTTGACATCATCCTCCAAGCCCACATTGACATGGGACATGGAGGCATAGCAAAGACTCATGACTGGTTATGCAAAAACTTCTATTGGGAAAATATGTGCCTCTTAATTCCTGACGTCCTCAACTCCTGTCATCCTTGTCAGCTCCAATGCCCCCAATCTTCACAGCATCAGTTCAAGCTCATCCCCCCTAAGCACACCTTCCACACACTGAGCATTGATGCTGTTGGACCTCTCCTGCTTTCTAGGTCTGGGTTTCAATTCATCTTGGTAGCCGTAGACCACTTTAGCAAATGGGTTGAAGCCAGAGCAACCAAAGACATAACTGCCAAGACCACTGCTAATTTCTTACTGCAAGATATCTTCTACCGCCATTGTTGCCCTCAAATCCTGCTTTCTGACAATGGGACCAACTTTAATGCTTGCCTCATTACGTTCATTGTAGAGGCCATGGGTACCCATCAATCCTTCTCTGCACCATATAACCCATCAATCAACGGGACTGTAGAACAAGCTAATTCCACCCTTGTGTCCATCATGCAGAAGCTTACACTCTCTGACGCCTCTAACTGAAATATGTTCCTCCCTGCTGCCCTCTTTGTGTATAGCTCAGCAGACACCAAGTGACTGGCTAGTCCCCCTTTGTCATGCTGTATGGACAAGAAGCCACTACCCCCTCAATCTTGGGACCCTTGTTGATTGAGGTTTACGCTTCTGCTAATCCTGAGGCTCATGTCAAAGACCTGACTAATTTTATCATTGGCATCCAAGCTACCACCTATTCTACTGCTTACAAGGTCAAAACCCTAGAATTCTCGCCCTCTAATGCTTCCAGATCCCTCCTCCCTGAGTACAAAGTAGGAGATCTAGTTCTAAATTATCAAGATTATACTGGAGGCCAGGCTCATAAGCTAGACTCCCTTTGGTTTGGACCTTGAGCAGTCACTTACAAGAAGGGTGTGAGTGTTCCACATGTTTGATGGTTTGCAGGCGGGGCTTATATTGGCCAAGTGGAAGTTTAGTGACTTCTGTTGAAGAAGTAGCTGTAGGACTGGACCATAAGATGATGAAGAACTGGTGGTCCAGAGAAATGAACCAAGATTTTGCCAAAGTGGGAAAATATAGAATGTTTTGCCTTGGCTTAGTATTAAAATCAAGAAGGAATGTGGATAGAAGTGTGGGTAAGATATTTATTTATTAAGTTCCTAGGATAGACAAAGGTATGTTGCTATGAGAGCGGGATACAAAGTTGTTTTGGTGGGACGTTTTCCTTGAATTTTGCTATATTTTTAAATATATGGGGATAATGTTGAAGAGGTCCAGAAAGAAAAATTTAAATAGTATTCTACTATTTAAATTGGTTCAGGTTGAATGCAGGGAGAAATGGTGCCGGAATAATGGACCAGTTAATGCTTTGGTGCGCAAAGAGTTGTCGCTTTGAGCGGTTTGAGCTGTGGAAATTATTTTCATAGTTGGATCCCAGTGGAGCTTCAGAAATGGTCTATTTACGCGCTCTGCATTCATTGGTTGAGTTCTGGCAGGTTTCCTGATGAAAATGATTGGTTGGAAGCCAAAAGCTTAAAGTATAAGCAAGGAAATAGTGAATTAATACTTTAAGCTTTTGAGAAAGTGAGTATGTAAGCTTAAGTTATTATAGGAAAAAGTGAGCGGCAATGGTTTAAGCTTCTGAAGAAAGCCATTTTGAAGGCGGAACCGTTGGGAAAAGAACACTATAAAAAGGTGGCTGGCTGGAGAGTTACAGGGTCTTTTTTGGAGGTCTTTTCAGGTCTTTGACAGGATCTTTCTGAAGCCTTTTGAGTTTCTGCCAAGAGGGTTTTGGAAGAATTTTGATCACCAGCAGGAGCTTGATTGGACTGATACAAGTGGAATAACAAGGCCACTGGAGCTATAAAGAAAGATGAAGCCCACAATAACAGAGCATGAGCCCCATAATAAGAAGCTGGATCCTAAGCGCGGCGCTGCTGTCCAAGTTTAAGGTGCACGAGTCCAAGTTTAAGGAGCAGAAGTCCAAGACTAAGGTTCAGGATTCCAAGTACAAGGAGTCCAAGATATTGTTAGAGGACTCCAAGTATTGGCAAATTCTTATTGTTTCCTTGACCCCCCGGGCCATATACCAGAAGGTTTCTAAGGGGATCTTCCTTCTGAGAGTGAATAAAAGCCCATTTTGACCCCTATACATATTTCTGAGATACATTTTCCCTTACTAGAGAATGACAACCCCTTCCAGCTGGTCCCTGGCTACAATCCAGGACACACTTTGGGGACTGGTGGACAGGAACCCCACAAAGGGTGTTGCTTATACTGTGAAGCTACTGTCCTCTGGCTGTCCTTTTTCCCAGGTATACTCCAAATTCCTCTGCAAATATCAACTCCCTGTGTCCAATCTTGAGGGGGGGATGTTGTAAATTGCGCCATTAATGTCAATTCAATATGGTCTTCAAATATTGATATGTGTGAAGATTTAGTCAGCTTTGCTTTCAATTTTTTGAATTCCTTGCCTTCTGCAAATGAGTCTGGTTCAATATCCACTCATTCCGGAATATCATACCTGCCCTCAACTGAACCTGGTATGATTTCATCCCAATTTGACCCCCTCTGTCACTCTGTCTACATAATGAGTGATCATCAACCCTTGTCTACTATATAAGTAGAATCACTCCTCCTAATAAAGACAAGTTTATCCACATTTGTGTTGGCTTTAATATTCTTCAAGCATTTTCCTGATTTTTTGCCAAAAGGAATTTCAAATCTTGTATTCCAGGAAATTAAGGTATGTTCCCTTTTTTTCCCTGAAGGCTAACCCAAGGCTAGCTTCAAACCTCAAATCTTTTGTTAAAAAGATTTCCCATTGTGTCCTCCTGGATGTTGTCCCCAGGAGCCAAATACAACAAGTATGCTCATCAAAACTGTGAAAACTTTTGCAAATTCTTGTGGGCTGGGTGGCAGCATTTACCAGGGTTTGGAAATCCTCAGTGGAATCCAATGTAGACAAAACAGCATTGGCTGGGTTGAGACAGGGAATCTTGATTTCCTTCTTCAAGGCATGGGATTGTCATCATCTGACAGCCCTTGTTTTTGGGCAAATTTCTACAGTACTTCATTGGCAGTGGCCCAAGATAATATGGGGATATTTCTTGGGTTAGTGCTCTTATTGGCTAAGCTAATAGGATTGTCATAAATTGCGCAATTAATGCTATTTTGATATGGCCTTCAAATTATGATAGTTGCAAAGATTTGGCTAGGTTTGCGTTCAACTTTGGAAATCCTTTGCCTTCCGCAAATGGGTCTGGTTCAATATCCACCCATTCCAGATTATTGTACCTGTCTGTGGTTGATCCTGGTATGACCTCATCCCAACGTGACCCCCTCAGCCACTCTATCTTCCTAATGAGTGATTACCGTCCCTTGCCTACTATTTAAAGTAGAATCATTTTTCCTAATAAAACCAAGTTTATCCACATTTGTGTTGGCATTTATAATCTTCAAGCTTTTCCTGTCCTTTCTACCAAAAGGACTTTTACATCTTGTTTTCCAGGAAATTAAGGTATGTTTCTTAATTTTTCCCTGAAGGCTAACCCAAGGCTAGCTTTGAATCTCAAATCTTTTGTTATAAAGATTTCCCGCCGTGTCCTCCAGGATGTTGTCCCCTGGAGCCAAACAAGACAAAATAGTGCTCACTACAGGGGCTGCAAGCCCCTTGGTTACCTTTTTCCCATGTGCATTCTCTGGTCCTTCTCCCTTTGTTTCTGAATTAACCAATCAACCCAAAGTTTCTAGTCCCCCTCTAGAAGAAGACATCATCAATGCCCCCTCAAATCCTATGGTATTGGTTCTGTCTCCCGGGCCTGTGTGGGCCCCCCTTCCCGCTTTCTCTCTCAATTACAAGCAAGCTTGTGCTGCTGCCCGCTCCCTTCTTCATTCTGGCACAGTAGCCATACACTCTATCCCTGGCTTCCGTCCCGGGTACGTTTCTGAAGACCTGTACTCCTTCCTTTTGGACTTTGGTTGCCCCCTGCTTTGATGGAATCCATGGATACAATTGGTGTGTTAGTTAACTGGTTCATCCAGCTTGCCCTAGTTCACCACCAATTTGCCTTAGGATCTCAGAATCAAATATTGGATGCTGTAGCCACCACTGTATCAAATAACCATGCTAAAAATATGGTATATCAAGAATGGTCACACAGTCTCTTTGCTTGTAATTCTGACAACCAGCGCAACTCATTGGCGTCACAGAAGTACCTAACTGCCTCCCTGAACTCCCTTTGTTCCTTGCTCCCTGGATACATAAAGGATCAACTATGCAAATTGGATGAACATCAGGCAGCATGGTGTTAGCAAATCAAGGCCTTTCTGCTGAACCATTGCCAGGATTTTGAGACTCTGGTTAGTGAGCTTAATCAGTTCAGAGAGCATGTCAACTTGCAACTCAAATTGATAGGAGCTCATGTCAATACTTGGGGCCGCCATCTGCAGCATCAATATGGTCTGGATAAGGCTGCACTAGGCAACACTCTATACCAAGTGCATAATTATGTGGATGACAGGGTAGCGTCTATTAAGGTGACTCCTCCTGCTCCTCCTGTTGAGACCCCATCTGATTTTGAAACCAAGGTATGGGAGGCAATTGCTAAACTCAAGGCTACCACTTGACGTCAAACTTCTGTGCAGAACCCCCCTCCAGTCAATTCAATGCCTGACCCTTGTATTACCTCCCTCACTGATCAGGTGGCTACCTTACAAGGTGAAATCAAGTACTTAAGACAGCGCCTTTCCAACTCTGAGGATTTGTCATCTGAATATGAAGAGGAAGGTGATGTTGTTAATACTACCCCTCATGACAATCATGGAAGTTGCCCTGGTCTAGAAGGTCAACCCTAGGTCAACTGTGCGCATGCACTAGATCAACTTGCCAAAGTTAAAAATGATGTAGCTGATAGGCAAATACATTAGAAAGAGAGGTCCAAAGCCTCACCCGCTTTACCAAGACCCTAAATGGACAAGTCACCTCATTGGTCACTTAAGCCACTTCTCTGGCTACTCATGTAATGGGATTGCTGGCACCTTGGCAGTACAAAAAATCAAGATTGACAAGTTTGGGACTGCTGCCGCCACTGCCAGAGATATTAGTGGAAAGAACAGCTCTACCTTGGACACTCTAGAGGAAAGCCTTCAACTCCTCTGGGCTAGACAACCTGCTGCTGAGTCCGAGTTTGAAAGCAACCTGCATATTAACGTCCTCAACCCTGGTGAAAACAGTCAGTCCTTGTCCTTGTCCATTGACCTGAACAACAAACCAACCTTCAAACAGATATTTGATCCAAAAACCTCTACCATTGCCGCCTTTCTAACCTTTTATAAAACTGCAATGTGAAGGGCTACCAACAAGCTCAAGAAAGAACACATCCTCACCTGTCTCCATCTCACTTTTCAAGAAGTTGTGGTCCCAGAACTCCCCTCCATTGTCACTTGAGAATACATGAAGCGCCTCCTTATTGAGGAGTTTGGAGGAGATCTCAGCTTGGAGGTCAAGAAGAATGCATTTATGCACATTGCCTTTAAGCCCAAGGAAACCCTGGCTGAGTTTGCGGATTGTTTCTACATTGAAGGCCAACAGTTAATCACCAGTTGCCAGTTAACTCCCCAGGAAGCCTACACAGCTTGCTCAAATGTGTTGAAGGTTAACCAGCTTTTATGCCTACACTTTAAGTCACACAAGGCTTCTCTCAATTCCATGAAGAGTATAAAGACTCTCTTACAATATATGCATTTGACCCATGGAGGAACAGTGGTATGCAAAAATAAGGCCAGCAATGCTGGAACTACCTCTTGTACGCTGCGCATAATGACCCTGGGTGCTGGTGGACAGGCTAAGAGGCAAGGTTGTCATAACTGTGTCCAAATCAGGCACCACTCACGCACTTGCACTAATCTTTGAGTGGAAGGTTGTGACCCCAAGGAACAGGCAGGAAAAGAGAGGTCAGCTTAGAGATGAAGATGCTCTCTGCTGATCAATCTCCCCCATCTCCCCCTGATCCTCTGTCTGATGAGGAAGCTCTGTCTTCCTCTGGCCCAACTATCATTCATCTGTTTCACAATCTCTCCAGTGATTCAGAGCCTGAAGATTCTGATAGTTATGGCTATTCCGTCTTGGCTGTTCTGGAAACTATCTCTGTCCTGTACAGGCTTTGCTCTGTGAAGACTACCACCACTTCCTGTGTACCTGTAAGTGAAGCTAAGTCTATGGTGGCTTGCCCTTACCTAGCTTAAGCCCATCAACTTCCCGTCTTGGTTGATTCTTCTGAGGAAGCTACCAAACTAGCTGATGCTCTCTTTCAAAATGTGACTGTATCTCTCCCGCTACAGACTGTATATAAGGAGATTCCTGCATTACAGTGCATGCTAGTTAAATGGGAAAAGGAGCTAGAAGCTGCACAAGATGTGTTAGCAGTCTTGCCCCCCTTTGGGAAAGATACAACCTGTGTGGAAGTATCAATCCAAAAGGTTAAAATAAAAGCCATCCTGGACACGGGCTCTCGAGTCATTGTAGTATCTTCCAAACTAATGAAGAAATTTAAGTTGGCCCCTGACCTCAACTACATGCAGTCATATGGCACAGCTGGTATGGCACAGACATGGGTCATTGGTGCCTATTCTGCTCTACCCATGAGGTTTTGGAAACTCCTTATTGCTTCCCCTGCTGTAGTCCTTGAGAATAAAAGCTATGACCTCTTGGTTGATATGCAATTCCTCCGAGAGTATAATGGGATTGTAAACTTATAAGATGGATACCTTTTGCTCTTGGGATATGAGGTTCTGTTGATTTTTGAGGAACCTCTGTGCCTTCCAGGGAAATGTTTTAAAACTTGCATACTTGAATACCCTACGGGTATTTTCTCTCTCAAGTATAGGACTCACTTCTCCAACATGTGTACCCCTCCTCCTTCCTTCCCTGTGGAGGAAGGGGTACCTCTGCTAGCACCTGCGGTTATTAATATCCCCCCAGGCTCTCAAGTGGTGATTGATTCCCAGATTTCTTATGAGCTATCTGAAAAGTCATTCTTGGAACTTTACTCACCCAAATCCTTAAGCCGCACAGAGCCCCGCCTGTGTCCTGGGATTTTAGATCAAACCCACAAAAAGCCCGTACAATTACTGCTTGCCAACCTGACGGCCCTACCCATGCAGGTGACCCAAGGCCAGGTTGTGGGACATGGTTGTATACTGGGAGCAGAACAGATGACCTCTCTATACCCCTTCAGAACTTTTAGTGATTTTAATCTACCTGAGGACAATCCTCAAGTTATCTTGTTGTTCACCGCTGCTGATTTCCCCCAACTGTCTCCTATCCAACAAAAAGACGTGTTGGACCTACTCAATCAGTTCAGCAACATCTTTGCCTCTGGTCCTACGGACTATGGCCTAGCTAAAGGGGTCATCCATCAGATTGATACTGGGGATGGGCCCCTTTTTTGTGCCAAACCATACTGTTGTAGTAGGGTGGAAGATACTCAGGTGTCTAAAGAGCTCAAACAACTTCTGGACACCGGGTTACTAGCTCCTTCCCAAAGTCCTTGGGCTTCCCTGTTACTGATCCTCAAGAAGAAAGATGGCGGACATTGCATTGTAATGGACTATTGCTGCCTGAACTCTCTCACTAAGAAAGATTCATACCCCTTGCCCAGAATCAACAATGCTCTCAGACGGCTGGGTGGTTCCAAGTTTTTCTCTGCCATGGATCTGGCTTTGGGGTACTGGCAGGTTGACTTATCACCTGATGATCAAGAAAAGGCTGCGCTCATCACATCAGAGGGCCTCTTTGAACCCACTTGTATGCCCCAAGGACTCTGCAATGCCCCTGCCACATTTCAACGGGATATGGACTCCATTCTACGAGACCTAAAGCTCTCTTGTGTCCTTGTATACCTTGATGATATGACTGTGTTCAGCGCTACCTTTACAGAATCTCTTGGAACACCTCAAGGCTGTCTTCATCAAGATTTGCAAAGCTGGGTTGAAACTTAAACCCTCCAAGTGCTCCTTCTTCAAGGAACGTCTTGAGTTCTTAGGTCATGAGGTCACTCAAACTGGAATCTGCCCCATGAATAGTAAGGTGGAAGCCATTGACAAGATGCTACCCTCCCACAAATCTTCAAGAGGTTCAAGTATTCCTTGGTATGATGGGATACTACCGACAGCTCATACCTGACTTTGTTGAATTGAGTGAACCCCTCTTCCAACTGCTTTGCAATGTCCCCTTTGAATGGACTGACAGCCAACAACAAGCATTTGAAGCGCTGAAGGCCAAGATCAAGGAGGCTCCTATCCTAGTCTATCCTGATTATGACAAAGAGATCATCTTTTACACTGACTCTAGTGGAGTAGCTGTGGGTGCCATCCTTGCCCAACTTGACAATGAAGGCATGGATTGATCTATAGCCTACTTGTCAAGGGTCCTCAATACGCATGAGAAGAACTACAGCATCACTGAGAAGGAATTTTTGGCCATGCTACATGTGGTGAAACAGTTTTGACATTACATCTATGGGACCCACTTCACAGTAGTCACAGATCACTCCTCCCTCAAATGGCTGCAGCAGTTAAAGGAGCCTGAAGGTCAACTAGCACGTTGGGCTCTGCGTCTGCAAGGATACAATTTCACTGTGATACACCGGCCCGGGGCCCAACATCAGAATGCTGATGGCCTGTCCAGAATTCCAATCCTAGCTATCCATTCTGCTGATGCTGATTGTCTATACAAGTTAATAGGGTATCCTGACTCTTGGACCATTGAGCCAGAGGACAGCTGCTTGGCTCTACGGACCCTATCCAAGGACACTGTTATTTGCAATAGACAACTCTTCAAAAAGGTTAACAATGCCTACCTACCCTACGTTTGCCCTAGCATGAGGATAGCCCTATCCTCCAAGCTCACATTGACACTGGCCATGGAGGCATAGCCAAGACTCATTATTGGTTGTGCAAGAACTTCTATTGGGAGAACATGTGTCTCCTGATCCCTGATATCCTCGCTTCCTGTCACTCCTGTCAACTCCAACGCCCTTGCCTGTCCCAACACCAGTTCAAATTCATCCCCCCAAAGCATGCCTTCCACACTGTGGGCATTGATGCTGTTGGGTCTTTCCCTCAGTCTAAGTCTGGATGTCAATTCATCTTGGTTGCTGTAGACCACTTTAGCAAGTGGGTTGAAGCCAGAGCAACAAAAGATATAACTGCTAAGACCACGGCTACTTTCTTGCTGCAAGACATTTTCTATTGACATGGCTGCCCTCAAGTCCTGCTCTCTGACAATGGTACCAACTTTAATGCCTGTCTCATCACTTCTATTGTCAAAGCTATGGGAACTCACCAATTGTTCTCTGCGCCTTATAACCCCTCCACCAATGGAACTGTCAAACAAGCAAACTCCTCTCTGGTATCCATAATGAGAAAGCTCACGCTCTCTAACGCTGCCAACTGGGATATGTTCCTCCCTGCTGCCCTCTTTGCTTACCAACTCAGTAGGCACTGCGTGACAGGCCAGTCACCTTTTGCCATGCTGTATGGACGTGAAGCAGCTACCCCCTCAATCTTGGGATCCCCTTTGATCAAATTTGATATGTCTGCAAATCCTGAAGCCCATGTTAGATACTTAACCAATTGTATCATTGACATCCAGGCAACTGCATACTCTACTGCTTACAAGGTTAAGGCCCTGGAGCTCTCCCTGCCCAATGCTGCTAGAGCCCCCCTCCCTGAGTATCAAATAGGTGATCTAGTTCTCTACTATCAGAATTGTACAGGTGGTAGAGCCCACAAGCTGGACTCCCTCTGGGTTGGGCCCTGTAAGGTCACCTTTAAGAAGGGTGTTGAGTATACAGTAAAACTGCTGTCTTCTGGATGTCCTTTTGCCCGTGTTCACTCCAAGGTTCTCCGCAAATACCACCTCCCTGTGTCCAATCTTGAGGGGGGAGATGTCATAAATTGCACAATTAATGCTATTTCAATATGGCCTTTGAATTGTGATAGTTGCAAAGATTTGGCTGGGTTCATGTTCCTCTTCAGAAATCCTTTGCCTTCCGCAAATGGATCTGGTTCAATATCCACCCATTCCAGATTATTGTACCTGTCTGTGGTTGATCCTGGTATGACCTCATCCCAACGTGACCCCCTCAGCCACTCTGTCTTCCTAATGAGTGATTACCGTCCCTTGCCTACTATTTAAAGTAGAATCATTTTTCCTAATAAAACCAAGTTTATCCACATTTGTGTTGGCATTTATAATCTTCAAGCTTTTCCTGTCCTTTCTGCCAAAAGGACTTTTACATCTTGTTTTCCAGGAAATTAAGGTATGTGTCCTTAATTTTTCCCTGAAGGCTAACCCAAGGCTAGCTTTGAACCTCAAATCTTTTAATATAAAGATTTCCTGCCGTGTCCTCCAGGATGTCATCCCCTGGAGCCAAACACAGCAAGGATCCTTCATAGGGCAGGTTTTGATCCTAGAAGGCGCTATACTGGTGAGTTTCAGAGGTTTCTCCAAAGCCAAATCTATTTCTGATTCAAGCCCAAAAAAGCGCGGGCGTCTGGGCCTGCAGGCCTCCAGCCTACAGGGTCCCAGAGTTTGAATCTTGTAATTGGGGGTTTTCCTTGCTAATTGATAGCAGGAATTTATCACTGATTACAGCTTCTCTCACCACTGTAGTTGCAGATTTTTATACTGTAACCATGCCCTGTACCCTTTCTTTTCTCCTTGGTTTATAAAATCATACTGTTATAACTCCTTCTCATCCCCAGGCTATCCTCCTGATGCTCTTCTAGAGATCTTATTTTTCAAAGGCTATAAATAAAGTCCACCTGAAGATTAATCTTTAAACTGAAATTCTAAGTGGTTTTACCCTGACCAATTTTATTATTTTACTCCAATCTTTCTTAATTTAGTTCAAATTGTCAGGAATATTCCTGAAACTAGTCAATTTTCCACCATCATTCCAACTTGGAATAAAAAGTGGATTTCTGATCCAAATACAGCCCACTATAAGCAGAATTTCCCATCCCTGAACCAGGGAAACCCCGTAATATTGGAAGTCCAAAAAGAACTTATTACAAACTGGAATAACTTAACATCCTGGCAGGCGCCCACAAGTCCCTCCTGCCAGGCATCTGCAAGCCAGCCTGTTGCCAGCCACCCGGGTCCCAGGCCACACTCTCCTCCAGTCAATCAGATGCCATCAAAGGGATTAGTCAATCAAATAATTCCCTTCAAAAAGGGTTAAAAATAGAGGGCAAACTATGCTGCCCAGAACAGCATTCAATCAATTTCCTAACCTTGACCATCAATCCTGGCCCTAACCAATGGGGATCTGGGACCCAGACCATGTGGTTGGGACCAGAATCTTGCCAAAATCTGACACCCAGCTTAAAAATAGGCACTGAATAAATCCTGGACCCATTTCTCTTCCTGGCAATGTGCCAATTCAGAATTCATTGGTCCCAGCCAAGAATTTTTGATCTGGCCACAGATAGCAGGTGAAAAAAAAGTTTGGCCCTATTATGAATGCCAAATTCCAACCTTCACAACCCAGACTTTTGGGATCCCCCATTCCCTGTTTCCACTCTCATTTGAAAACCTTTTCACAGTGAGGGATACTATAAATAAAGGATCCCCTCTCAGTAATAGTTGTACTATCAGTGAGAGAATACCCCTGTGACAGTCTATATGTTTGGTGGTTTGCAGGTGGGGCTAATGTTGGCCAAGTAAAAGTTTGAGTGTTTGTTGCAGGTAGAGGCCTAGTAGGGAGTAATTTCTACTAGGGAAGGTAAGGCCTGTCTAGTAGCTAACAAAGAACTACTAGAGAAAAATGTTGTCCCCACCCAGCAGGAGATATTGGCTTCTGTGGGCTAGAGGTCCTCACCCAGTAGGGAACTTTGGCTGCTAGGGATGAGTAATGAGATAGCTCAGCAGGGAACTTTAGCTTCTTGGGGTGGGGAGTGATCCAGACTGGTGGGTAGTGTGTGCTACTCAGGCTGGATGTTGTTGAGACCCTGGCAGGTAACGCGGGCTGCCAGGGTAGGAAAGTGTGCCAGCATGGTAGGTAACTTGGCTACCAGGACTGTAAGTTTTGGACCCCTGGCAGGTAGCGCGGGCTTCCAGGGAGAGAAAGAGCTCTGAGGGCTCTGCATAACCTGATTGCTTACAGGAGGTCTGAGAGCAAGCATCCTACCTAACAGACTGGTAGGGTGTCCTCATGTATGTCCCTATGGGAGCTTTGGGAAGATCCCAAAGTGAGCATTGGATGGCGTAGATATGCTCAGGGGTGTCATCAAGGCAGTTGCTCAGGGAAGTATCTTCAGAACTTGGTATGATCAGGCCTCTTGGAAGTAAAGCTGATTACTTTGCAACTGAAAGCCCAGACTTAATCACCTGGGTGAGTAAAAATAACGTCATATACATTGATCTATGGTTGAATGGCCTAAGTGGATTGCCACTTGCAAGGGCCCAGTCAAATGCCAGTTCAATGTAGACTCATACCTGGGTCTACAGGTTCTGGTAACAGGGACTGAGATAAAAAACCAAGGTGGTTTACTGAATCAGCAGAGAAGACTAGTAAGAAGGACTGTTTGATCACAGTGAAGACTAGTTGAGGAACTGTTGTTTCATATTGAAGTTTAGAACCAAAATGGTTCATTGTGCAGTTAGAACCAAGATGGTTCAAAGTGAGGATAAGCTGAAGGACTTGAAAAACATGATACAGAATTAGCTGATCATGGTACAGGATAAGCTGAAGGACTTGAAGATCAGGATGCAGGAGTAGCTGTAGGTCTGATGGATGAAGTAAGCTGTTTGGAGCCTGGAATAGGCTGTTTGTTGACTGAGATGGACTGATTGATGGTTAAGTTGAAGAAATGGAAGATGTGATTGAAGAACTGGTTGAAGGACCAGAAGATGATAGTTCAGGACTGTCTATTTAGCTATAAGATGACTTAGAAAGACACCAGAGCTGAGGATATAAGAGCCAGTATGTTTTTTGGACTCTTGAAAGTGTAGATGTTTATAAGAAAAAAGCAGTAAAAGAATTAATTAATGCTGCCAAAAGATATGATCTAAAGATGGAATTAATTATCATATAAAAGATGTCAGGGATTCTTTCCCTGACTCTTAATTTTATTGATATGGGAAGAAAACCAAACACACAGCAACACAACTATCCAGTATATGAGACCAGTTTGTTTCCTGTCTTGGAGTTAACCAGGATTTGAACCCAGAACCTTCATCAAATATCTATTTTTAGTATAGATTCAGCTATTTCACTTACTTTACCTATTTATATCTGGTTGATTGATTCAATTTTTGCTTTCCCTTGTCAATTCAAATTCAAAAATGATATTAACTTAAGCAAAAACGTCACTTACTGCTCGGTTTTTGATTGGCTGCTAGGTAGCACCTTGCCGTTCATAGATCTATCATTAGACTATGAAACTGAAGCTCTGCACTTCACTTATCTTGAGATTCAAGAGAATACCCGCTTAAATTATCATGATCTTTTGGCTGGTTTTGGTTCTCTCCTATAACTATAAGATTATATTCTACCTCCTGCTCCACATAAAGGCTCATATTGGCCAGGTATTAATTTTAACCATGAAATTTATGCACATCATTGTCAAATCCCTCTGATCCCCTCCCAATATCCACTTAAACTCCCAGCCTCCATTTTAGAGACTATTTAAGTGTTCAAATCTTATTCAACTTAGTTTTTCCAACAATAAAGACTTTATTCTATACCTGCTACTCACTAACCTTCTGATAACTTATTTTTGAAGCCATGAGAGGAATTCTATTCCTGTTCTGGTTTCTGGCCTCCTTCTTGTTGGTGGTGTTAACCTTGGAAAGCCCAACGCCCACTACTGACTGGTACAACTCTTCTCCAGATGACGTCCATCAAAAGGAATCCCTTGCACATGGATGGTTCAAGTACCCCTCTGGTCACTGGGGACGTAAATTCCAATATGGTCATTTGTCCACTCCGCCCCCTGTCAAACCTGCTCTGGTTAGACCTTATGCCTCCTTCTACCTTTTAATGTAAGTGGTGGGGTACTACCTACTTGGTTGTTTCAGTTCTATGTTCAAAAGATTTTTCTACTTGGGTCATCTAGGACACCTCGCAATGATCACGGTTCCCATTGGCTTGGTAATAGCAGGACTTAACTTAGGGGCCTTGGCCCATCAATTAGGGAACTTGTTCCCTGCCAAGTGGGTCCCTGACAGTTTGTTGGAACCCATATTGGGCTTCTTGCTTAGAAGCTCAGAATCAACCCCTTCAAGTTACCTGCTATACACCGCACTCATCAAGAGCCTGGCAGTCATTTTGACTACCGCCATTGACAGTCTCACCATCTATCATCTGGTTTGTCTCTTCATGCATACCAAGACCTCTGTTGCCTCCAACACATTGGCACCTCAACATGTTCAAAACCAAACCGTGGTACTCAACCAGATTTCAGCAGTATCTCCTGACAACAATAAAGGAAACAAGATTCTTTTGCTCCTGGCTTTTTCACAGTCACTGTTTGAAACATCTCCTGCACAATTTCAGACTGATGCACAGAAGATGCACCATGTGGCCAAAAAACTTACAGGCAAGGCTTGTGTCTGGTACTTCAAAGCCACCCTTCAAGGGGAGAAGTTACTAAACAACTACCCTGCCTTCTGCGACTCCTTACTGTCTACTGTTGTGCCGGCACAAACCACAGAAAAACTCAGAGACCGCATTATGACCTTATATCAAGGCAGAATGTCCATCAAAGATTATATTGAAGAATTCTCTTGTCTCAAGGAAGCAATTGGGATGACTGATGCCAAAGCTTGCTACCTCTTCCAAAAAAAACTGTCTCCTGATATCAAGAACTTCCTGGCCATCATGTATTACCTGACAAGTTTTCTGAACTTACCAAAGAGGTTTTGAAATGGTCCTCCAAGGTAAAACAGCTTCCTTCTTGGAACAACACCAAGACTCTGCCCACCCAAAACTTACCATCCCCTGCCAAAGTTCCAATGGAATTAGTTCCAAAACCTGGGGGAGGTTACCAGTTGGCCCCCAAAGAGAAACAATGTCAAGTCTGTAAAGGACTGTGTCTCTACTGTGGGAAATCAGGACATTCTGCCTAGGATTGCCAGGCACTCTACAAGGTACAATTTTCTTTGGGCCACCTTCTTTCAACCACAGATGCCAATAAATCTTCAACTCAGTCTTACACTCTTTTGCCCATTTTTCTAGACCACAAATTTTGCACTACAACCAGCTACGCACTGATTGACACAGGAGCAATGGGAAACTTCATTGATCAAGACCTTTTAACTTTGTTAGGGTTTGAGACCTCAGGACTAGCCTCAGTAAGATTTGCCAAAGGTACCCCCGCCCAAGTAGGACGTCTTGTCAAACCCCTCCACGCTCAGGTGGGGAACAACTCATACCACCTATCCACCTCCACGCTCTCTAACTTGGCCTTCCCCTTAGTCTTGGGATTTCCCTGGTGTCAGGAAGCCAAGTTACAGTTCAACTGGGACATCAATTCAGTTAAACTTTACTCTCATGGGAAACCTACCACTGTGCCTCTCAAGAGACCATATCACCAGGTACCAGAGAATTTCACGCCTACCTGAACTCTCTACTTCTTTTGGGTGACCAAGAACAGGACTCCATACCAGTGATAAGGAGCGCCTTTTGGGGAAGCTTCAAATATAGAATTAGGAAGAGAAGAAGTATATTTTATTGAATAATACTTTAGACTTATATATCTTTATCTGTGGCAGGGATTTTAGTTGGATCAAACCCAGGGGCTGGTCATGTGCTGGATGGGTTTGAGTTGCTGGATACCTGGACAGTCATGTGATATTGATTTGTTGCCATTTCTGGCATGTCAAATAGTATATTGGAAAGGCACTAAATCAGGCAATGACTGGATGTTAGGTGTGATGGCAATAGCCAGAATACTTGTACATACAGACCCTTGACACACCCCTCCTTTAAGGGGTTACTTGGGTAAATCAGGAGGGGGCTTTGTCTTGACGGCTGCCGCCTGATGTTCCTGGAGTTGTTTACTAGTGGGCACCAACTGGGTTGAGTGTTCTCTTTTGCTAGGGTGGAGGCAAGATCTGTGATACTTTTTGGTGATGGGCTCTTTGGCACCCTGGAACTTAACCAGGTAGGTGTTCCTGTCTGGTTGGTATCTGATGATTATTCCTGGTCCTCTGCGTACTGAGTCTAGCTTCTTTCTTTTCCCTGCTAGGACCCAGACGGGGGAGTTGATGGGGAGTGGGTCCTCTGTTGAGGTTACCTTTTGGGTTTTGAGTCTCTTTGTTTCTGCCAGTTTGGCTTTGAGGCGTATGTGTTGTAGAGCTGGTTTCTGTTCTACTGTGGGAGGTTTCCCTGGGGGGATCTTCACATACAGTTGATTATTGTGGGTGACTATTTCTGGTTTGTACCTGTATGTTAGTTCAAATGGTGAGTAGCCTGTCCCTTGATTGGTACAAACCCAGGATACTAGTAATACATTTTTCACATAGAGTGGCCATGTGTCTTTGGCTTTGCCATCTATTATTTTCTCCAGGGTTCTGATAAGGCTGCCGTTCAGGCGTTCAACTCTGCTGTTGACCTGTGGCCTGTAGGGCAAGGTTGTGGAGTGTTTGATGTTCTTTGTTTTTAGATTGTTGTTTACTACCTGACCTTTTAGCTCTTTTGCTTCATCTGTTATGATGTAGTCTGGAGTGCTGTAGTCTGCTATGATTGCTTTATTGATGAATTGATTTATTTTTTCCGCCTTGTGATCTTTTGTTGCCCAGCAGATGGGCCAACATGTGGTAAAGTTGATGGCTACAATTAAGAAATGTTGATTTGTTTTGGTTTCCAGGAAGGTTCCCACTACCTCCAGTCCCCAAATCTTAAATGGTTTGGGGTCAGGTACTGGGTTGACTGTTGGCTGTGGTGCCTTGGTGCTGGTGTATTTTTCACACACTGTGCACTTCTTTAGAACATCAATTATGTCTTGCTTCAGGTTGGGCCACCATACTATCTCTTCTAATGTGAGATATAGGTTGTTGGCCTTTGTGTGTCCTAGCAGACGGCAGTGTCTTAGTATAGTGTCAACTCTTTGTGTGAGTGGAATATATGGAATGTGTTTATCCTTGATGATTTGGTATACTGTGCCATTTGATACGTGGAAATTTTTTTCATTACTTACTAGTGTATAATGGGTTAGTTGGTTTGTGGAGGGATCCTTTCCTTTTGTCTTGTACTCAGTGTTGTATAGGTTGGGCCAGTCAGGGTCCAGGTGGTCAGGGTGATCCTCTCTTTGCTGGCATAGCCTAGAGAGAGCATCAGCTGTGACCAGCTCTGCCCCCTTTTTTTATTGGATGTCCAGGCTAAGCTGTTCCAGCAAGGACATTCATTTGGCTTGGCGCTGTGTGAGTGTGTTCTGAGTTTTTAAATAGAATAAGGATTTGTGGTTGGTGAGCACTTGGACTTTTAAGTGTCCTTTGAGATAACATCTTCATTTCTTGCATGTGTGATATATTGCTAGCAATTCTTTATTCTGTATTGGGTACCTTGGCTCAGTGTTTGTTAGTTTTCTGCTTTTGTAACATACTGGCAGGAAATCTTGCTGCCCTGGCTGGCAGATGCGTAGGACTGCACCAATGGTGGTGTCACTAGTGTCTGACTCAAGCTTGTAGCACCCATTGTTATTAGGGTATTGCAAGATTGGTGCTTCAATCAAAGCTTGTTTTAATAGCTGGAAATTCTTGTCGCAGTCTGGAGTCCAGATGAATTTCTTTTTGGCATTACCTTTGGTTAGGACATTGATTGGTGTGGTGAGCTTTCCACAGTCTTTGATGTATTTCCTTAGGTAAGCTACTATACCAAGAAAGCATCTTACTTGTTTCACAGGGGTGGGGCGTTGCATGTTATTTATGGCTTTAATTTTGTCTGGATCTTCTTTGATGCCACTGTTAGAGACAATGTGGCCCAAGAACAGGAGTTCATTTTCCATAAATTGGCACTTACTAGGTTTAGTGTATAGTTTGTGCTTTGCAAGTTGATCAAGTGTCTTGCAGACATGCGTGAGGTGTTCCTCTTTTGTTTTTGAAAATATGATGATTTTGTCAAGGTAACATAATGTGTTTGAGAGTCTTTTTAGCGCCTGGTTCATCATGGTGAAAAATGTTGCTGGGGCGTTTGTCATCTTGAAATTCATTACTTTACATTCAAACAACCCAAATTGCGCGTGGAACGCAGTCTTTGGTATGTCTTTCTCTTTAACTTCAACTTGGTTATAACCAGATGTGAGGTCAATTTTTGAGAAAATTTTTGCTCCAGAGAGCCTTGCAAATAGGTTTTCTATGAGGGGAAGTGGGTATTTATTTTTTACTGTACTTGCGTTTAGTGCTCTGTAGTCAGTAACTAAGCAAAGAGATCCTTCTTTCTTCTTTACAAAGAAAACCGCTGCCCCCACAGGGATTCAGATGGACAAATGAATCCTTTGGCTAGATTGTCCTTGATGTGTGTTTTGAGGGTTTGGGCTTCCATGGGAGAGAGTCTGTAGAGGGGTGCAGGTTTCAGAATGGCTTTGCATAAGTTGATGCCATGTTTGACCTCTCGTTTGGGGGGGGGTAACTCTGTGAGTTCTTCCTTGAATACATGAGTGTATTCATTTAGGAGTGCTGCAAGTTCTGGGCATTGGATCTTTTGTGTTTGCATATTATTAAATTTGGAGTACTTTATTATGTGGAGGGTACTGTCTTTGGTTAGATGTTCAGAGTCATCTTGATTTATGACTTGGACAAATACTGTGTCTCTTAGAATGAGGTTGCTGGGTTCTTTGAGGATGTTAATATTGACTCCATTATGTTTTATTGTCATGGTTTTTGTTTTCCAACATATGCTGGGATTCACTTAGGTGAACCAGTCCATGCCTGCTACAATGTTGTAGTTTATGTTGTTCATGACAAGTCCTTTGGTGGACGTTTGTATGCCTTGGAGGTCAATTCTGAAGGGAGTTGTTTTTCCTTTGAGTATAACTTTTGACTTGTCTGCCATTCAGGCGTATTTGAAGTTGGATTTGACAACTGGTATTTTGTACTTGGTTACAAAAGGTTTGCTAACCATAGTGTGTTGTGCACCAGAGTCAAATAAAATTTTATGTGTATGAGATTTGTAAGTGCATGGATAGACAAGAAGTTGTGAGTGATCTTTACTTTTTATGTTCATAAAAATGGGGGATTGCGGGACACGTGGGATGCGAGCAGCAAAGTTCGTGCCTTGGTACTTCTTCTTGTTGTGTTGGGGGGAGACAGGGGCACTTAAGCCTGCTCCCCCTCTTCTTTTCCCTGTTCCTCTGTTTTGAGACCTTTGAGGTCATAGAATGTGGGGTCATATTCATAGCGGGTTGCTACTTCAGCGCTTTTAACTTTGGCGATGTCCTCTTTATTGGGATGGGAGTGGTTTGCGCTTTGGCTACAATTGCCATTATTACAATTGGAGTTGCTTTTGCTATGATTGGTATTTTGGCGTTTATTGCCATTGGAGTTTTCTCTGCCATTGCTGTTTGAGGAGTGATTACCGTTGCGTGCAGCATATTCCATGTTTGCGCGTTTTTCAGCGCGCTTGGCTTCAGCAATGAGCGCGGGCATGGAGGTGTTAGCCTCTGGGAGGATGAGGGCAGCAACAGAGGGTTTCATTATATTGATGAATGAGGCTCTAGTGTGTACGTTGTCAGCTTGTGCTGGGTTTTGAATTTTACGGTGTATTTCCTTGAATTCATTGGCGTAAGCTGTGATAGTGGTCTTCTGAGGAAGATCACTGAGATGTATTGCAATGTCTTGGAGAGATTCAGTGACGCGTAAATTGTGGGTGATGTAGGCTTTGAACTCTTCTCAGTTGTCAAGCTGGTTGTCAGTTTGTGAGCCAACCCAGGTGGAAAACCAGTTAGCTGTGGCCTTGTATAGGCGCTTGCTGGCTTCTTGGACCCATTTTTTGTGGGGAAGCAGCTGGCACAGAGTTTTGTGGCTGAGTGGTCTAGCCAGTTGATGATGTTTTCTTTGTTTTTACCAAAGAACTTGTCAATACCAATGTATTTGGTGCTGGTAACTTCGCCTGCAATAGGCTTTTGTGTGTTTTTTGTGGTTGTAGAGAGCAACTGTATTGAATTATCTTGGCGCATGCTTTGGGCATGACCAGACCTTTGAATAAGGTGCATCCATTAGGAATATCTTCATCAATGTTGTGGGTGTGGAAGTAAGTTTTCCAGGTATCCTGGGATGTGGCCTGGTTGAGTATGTGGGCAAAGGTGGGTGGGTTCTTTTCAGACATTTTCTCTTTCATTGGCATGGTCAAAACCCATAGTGCTACCAGTGATAAGGAGCGCCTTTTGGGGAAGCTTCAAATATAGAATTAGGAAGAGAAGAAGTATATTTTATTGGATAATACTTTAGACTTATATAGCTTTAGCTGTGGCAGGGATTTTAGTTGGATCAAACCCAGGGGCTGGTCATGTGTTGGGTGGGTTTGAGTCGCTGGATACCTGGACAGTCATGTGATATTGGTTTGTTGCCATTTCTGGCATGTCAAATAGTATATTGGAAAGGCACCAAATCAGGCAATGACTGGATGTTAGGTGTGATGGCAATAGCCAGAATACTTGTACATCCAGACCCTTGACACCAGAAGAAATCCAAGACTTAAAGGAGGCCTTCAGCAAAGAACTCTTCTCCATCCTCCCCAAGAGAAGACCATCTGATATTAGAATTGACTTGATACCAGGCTCCTCCCCCACCTGGGAAAAACTCTATCCCATGAACCAAGCACAAGGAATTGCAATGAAGGCGTACCTCGATAAAAATTTAGCCAAAGGGTTTATGCGTCAATCCAACTCCCCATGCTCATCACCTATGTTTTTTATAGGAAAAGCTGACAGCACTCTTAGGCCAGTGATGAACTTCACCAAACTGAATGCCATAATCATTAAGAACCAAACCCCTTTACCATCCACTGAGTCCCTGACCAACTGACTTACTCACGCCAAGGAGTTTTCTAAGCTAGACCTCTGCAGTGCATATAACCAGATTTGTATTGCTGAAGGTCATGAGTGGAAGACAGCGGTATGCACTCCCTTTGGGCTCTATGAATACCTTGTGATGCCCTTTGGTTTGAGTAACGCTCCTGCAGCCTTTAAAGGCCTAATGAGTGAGGTACTCTTCCCTCTACTTGATGTCTGCATGGTTGTCTACCTTGACAACATTTTGGTATACTCATAAAACAAGGAGGCCCATACTATACACCTACAGGAGGTCCTCCAATTGCTCATTGACAACCAATTGTTTTGCAAACTTGAAAAATGCAAGTTTTTTGTTACCAAAATTGAATTCCTTGGATATAAGATTAACCCAGGCGGTTTTGCAGTTGCTCCCTCCAAGGTACAGGCAGTCTTGGACTGGTCAAGATCCACAACATGTACCAAACTATGTGGGTTCTTAGGCCTAGCAATTTTTTGCCGCAAGTTTATCAAGGATTTCTCTTCTACTTCTCTCCCTCTCACTCACCTTACCTCCAAAAAGGTTCCCTTTGTTTGTTTGTTGGAAGCTGACCAGGCGTTTGAGACCCTCAAGAAACTTTTCACCTCAGCCCTGGTCCTTCTCTTCCCAGACCCTGAACGCTAATTTTTTTTAGACATGGATGCTTCTGACTTTGCCCTGGGAGGGATGTTACTGCAGCTTGGGGAGGATAGTGAACTCCACCCTGTGGTGTTCTACTCATATAAACTGCTTGACTGAGAGAGAAATTACCACGTGTACAAGAAGGAACTATTTGCCCCTTGTCAAGTCCTTAGACCACTGGCGTCACTATTTGGAAGGAAGTAAATTTCCTGTACAAATCAGAACCAACCATAAGAACCTCCTTTACTTCACTGAGAAGAGGAAGGTTAGCCCACAGCTGGCCCAATGGGCTATTGATCTACTTGCATTTAACTTCAATATTAGTTATACCCCAGGACACCAAAACATAGTACCAGACGCCATCAGTAGACGAGAGGATTTGGATGACCCAAGCCAGTCCTATGGGAAACACAACAAACACTCTATACTCTCTTAAGATCAGTTCCTCTCCCACGTCATGACACTATCTTATTTATCCACCTTGGACCAGGACATCATAGCATCCCAATCCCTTGACAAGGAGAACAATCCTACTGGCCTTACGCTAAGCAACGGAGCTTGGTCAAAGAATGGAAGCCTTTACATACCAACTGACAAACACCAATAAACAATCTTGGAGGGATTCCACAACTCCCCCCTCACAGGACATGAAGGCATATACAAGACCGTCAAAAGAATCCAACAAAGATACTGGTGGTCTTATATGAAGAAATCAGTTGCCCAACACATCTCCACATGTGTTCTGTGTGGCCGCAACAAACCCTCCACCATGAAGCCCCAAGGATTACTCAAACCATTACCTATTCCTCTGCGCCCGTGGCATTCCATCTCCATGGATTTTATTGTGGACCTCCCCAAGAGTGACAACATGACTGGCATCTTTGTGGTAGTAGATTGGCTAACAAAATATGAAATCTTTACCCCCTTCAAACATGCAACGGTGGAAGACACTGCCAACATGCTCTTTACTCATGTAATTGCCAACCACAGAATTCCCAACAACATCATCTTGGACCGAGGTACACAATTCACATCCAAGTTCTGGAAGTTCCTAATGAAGGCATTACATGTTAAAACTCTCATGTCCACATCCTTCCACCCTCAGACCAACGGACAAACAGAAAGGGTTAACCAAGTGCTGGAAGGTTTTCTCAGGAATTATGTAAACTTACAACAGGATGATTGGGTAACTCTACTTCCACTTGCCCAACTGTGCTACAACACCAATCACCATGATTCTATTGGGGTATCCCCCTTCTTTGGCAACTATGGATATAACCCTGAAGATCTTCCTGATCCCTCAACTGGAGATACTATTCCATCTGCGCACCAATGGGCGGCCTCATTACTCAAGAATGACCAGTACCTAAAGACACAACTGGAAAAGACCATCCTTCAATATAAGACCCAAGAAGATAAACACTGAAAAAACCCTGAAGACATCCAAGTGAGAGACTATGTGTTCCTCAATGCCAAGAACCTTAAACTGGATATTTCTGGCCAAAAGTTAGGGCCAAAGAAGACTGGGCCCTTGTTAGACATTGAGCAACGCTCTGATGTTAACTTCTGACTCAAACTCCCTGAAGGCTCCTTTGCCCATGATGTATTCCACATCAGCCTTCTATCTAAATTGAAGGGGTCATCATCTGATATTAGCCACAAGGATCCTCCTCCTGTCATCTTGAACCATACTCCAGAGTGAGAAGTAGAAGACATCCTTGATCACCGCATCTCTTGAGGTAAACGTCAATATCTGGTAAAATGTAAAGGCTATGAGGTAGAATCCAACTCCTGGGAACCAGAAGAGAATTTAGAGAATGCACCTGACGCCCTCTCCCGCTAAAACATGTCTCTGGAAGGGAAGAGCCTTCCTGGGGAGGATAGTGTCAGGAATTCTTTCCCTGACTCCCTTAATTTTATTGATATGGGAAGCAAACCAAACACACAGCAACACAACTATCCAGTATATTAGATCAGTTTGTTTCCTGTCTTGGAGTTAACCGGGATTTGAACCCAGAACCTTCATCAAACATCTATTGTTAGTATAGATTCAGCTATTTTACTTACTTTACCTATTCATATCTGGTTGATTGATTCAATTTTTGCTTTCCCTTGTCAATTCAAATTCAAAAATGATATTAACTTAAGCAAAAACGTCACTTACCGCTCAGTTTTTGATTGGCTGCTAGGTAGCACCTTGCCGCTCACAGATCTATCATTAGACTATGAAACTGAAGCTCCGCACTTCACTTCTCTTGAGATTCAAGAGAATACCCGCTTAAATTATCATGATCTTGTGGCTGGTTTTGGTTCTCTCTCCCATAACTATAAGATTATATTCTACCTCCTGCTCCACATAAAGGCTCATATTGGCCAGGTATTAATTTTAACCATGAAATTTATGCACATCATTGTCAAATCCCTCTGATCCCCTCCCAATATCCACCTAAACTCCCAGCCTCCATTTTGGAGACTATTTAAGTGTTCAAATCTTATTCAACTTAGTTATCCAACAATAAAGACTTTATCCTATACCTGCTACTCACTAACCTTCTGATAACTTATTTTTGAAGCCATGAAAGGAATTCTATTCCTGTTCTGGTTTCTGGCCTCCTTCTTGTTGGTGGTGTTAACCTTGGAAAGCCCAACGCCCACTACTGACTGGTACAACTGTTCTCCAGATGACGCCCATCAAAAGGAATCCCTCACACATGGATGGTTCAAGTACCCCTCTGGCCACTGGGGATGTAAATTCCAATATGGTTGTTTGTCCACTACGCCTCCTGCCAAACCTGCTCTGGTTAGACCTTACGCCTCCTTCTACCTTTTAACGTATGTGATGAGGTACTACCTACTTGGTTGTTTCAGTTCTATGTTTGGAAGATTTGCCTACTTGAGTCATCTAGGACACCTCGCAATGATCACGATTCCCACCGGCTTGGTAATAGCAGGACTTAACTTAGGGGCCTTGGCCCACCAATTAGGGAACTTGTTCCCTGCCAAGTGGGTCCCTGACAAAAGGAGAGGAAAAGAAGAAATAAGTACAGTGTTTGAACTGTAGATTTATTGGAAGCTGATTGAGTGGAATGATGCCAGAATAATGGACCAGTTAACACTTTGGTGCACAAAGAGTCAACAATTTGAGCAGTTTGATCAGTGGAAATTGATTTCCAAGTTGGATCCTGGTGAAACTTCAGAACTGGTCTATTTTTGCGCTCTGCATTCATTGGTTGAGTTCTGGAAGATTTCCTGATGAATATGATTGGTTGGAAGCCAAAAGCTTAAAGTATAAGCAAGAAAACAGTGAATTAATACTTTAAGCTTTTGGGAAAGTAAGTATGTAAGCTTAAGTTATTATAAGAAAAAGTGAGCAGCAATGGTTTAAGCTTTTGAAGAAAGCCATTTTGAAGACGGAGCCACAGGAAAAAGGACACTATAAGAAGGTGGCTGGCTGGAAAGTTACAGGGTCTTTTACAAAGTCTTTTCCGGGTCTTTTGAGTTTCTGCTGAGAGGTTTTTGGAAGCCTTTTGATTGCCAGAAAAAGCTTGGTTGAACTAATACAAGTGGAATACCAAGGCCACTAGAGCTATAAAGAGAGCTGAAGCCCAAGATTAAAGAGCTGGAGCTTGAAATAAGGAGCTGGATTCTAAGTGCGGCGCAGGAGTCTAAGTTTAAGGAGCAGAAGTCCAAGACTAAGGTGCAGGAGTCCAAGACCAAGTACAGGGAGTCCAAGATATTGTTGGAGGACTCCAATTATTGACAAACCCATATTTTTTCCCTGACCCCCCAGGCCATATACCAGAAGGTTTCTAAGGGAATCTTCCTTCTGAGAGTGAATAAAAGCCCATTTTGACCCCTATACATATTTCTGAGATACATTTTCCCTTACTAGAGAATGGTAACCCCTTCCACCCTGTCCCTGGATATGACCCAGGACACACTTTGGGGACTGGTGGCCAGAAACCTCACAACCTCTTCAATTATATAAGTTTAATCCCCACTCTTAGCCTAAACCTTAGACTAGTTAATCTCACACTCAATCCCCAAGAAATGGAGATGAACCACCTCATCTTCACGGTTGTGATCACAGCTTACTTTGGGATTTGAGGTTATCAATCTGGTCCTGTTACCTTTGGGCTGTCACCAGAAGGACTTGGGCAAAGCTATTAAAAAGAACCAGCACAACTTAATTCTTTGTACAGTTGATCCTGGCCTCCACTAGTATCCCCCACTCTATCATGTCTGTTGCCATGTACACCTCTGCCTACTAGGTGTTGGTATACTTTGCTGGGAGTTTTGGTTGCTACAACACTCCTGCTAAGGTCTTCCGAGGGTTGATGACCATCTATCCCATTGTCACTGCCTTGATGGGATTTTAGTTCACCAAACTCCTGCCATATCTGCTCCAGATAATTCCCACAACTTTAGGGTATTTTAAAAATCTTCTGGATCCTTATTTTATCTTTTTTTTCAAAATTAAAACTTTAAAACTTTAAAGGTTCTTACTAGTTTTAAATTTTTGTTAGCAGACTTACCGGTTACTTTTCAAGTTTCAAATATTATCTTATTTCTTAGATTATTAAAATGGAGATAGCCAGACAACAAGCATTTAGCTTGTTACTGTTTTTTCACATGAAGGAGAACATTTCATCCTCCATGCTAAGATATTCTCATGGAGAATATCCTAATGTTGACATACCACTAGTTACCAACAAGTCTTTATTTAACACCTTGTTCTGCATAGTTTGCTTAGGATTAGTTAATTCCATGACCCATTTTGTAGCAAACTATAAAGTTTTAGCCAGTCTATTAAAGACACTTTTACAAAGAGTGCCTACCTTCTTATATTTATTAAATTTGAATCCCAACACCTTACATGGCTTGGTATATAATCTTGCACCATATTGGGCAAGACCTTACACAATCCAACTTTTAATCATATTCTTAACCAATCTGCTGAGCACCTTTCAGTTTAATCAACACAATCTGGAGCTGGATAATCTGTACAGATAAGCCCCCTTGCCACGGTTGAACCACGATTTAAAAACCAAGCGTTTAAACGTAGATTTATTGAAGTCTGAATAGCCGATTTCCTCATCTCTATACAATTAAGGCCGCGCTCCACTGGATTCGACCTTCATGCTTTCAGAGATGGAAGGGTTTGCACGTAAGGGTGAGCCAATTCAAGCTGTTGGCTTGGCGATTGGCTTTAAACATAAAATAATATGGGAATATGGATTCGATTTCGTGCACCTCGAGTGCACTCAAGCTGATATTACAGGCTCATTTTTATATAAGCTAATCGAGAATTGGTCTGTTGGGGTTTATGGTTGATGTTGGATCAGCAAGTTTAACTGTGCCTCTGATCCCACTGCAGTGGTTGGCAGCCAACTTGGAGTGCCACACTTCTTTCACTATGGGGCGGTGAGATGGTATAGTTGAGGGGCATCAAGATTGTCGAATATTTATCCTGGATATGGATTGGATTTCCCTGTATAGAGCGGTGGCTACTCGTTTTGGAAGGGCGGGTTCTTGGAGTTGATGCTGTGAAGGTTCTGTTAAAAGATTTGGGGTTTTGTGGTGTATTAGCGAGTGGTTAGATGTGATTGGCTGGGAGGATGCTCAGATAGGTTAAATTTCAAGGAGTGCGGCAGCAGGAAAAATGAGATTGAGGTGATGACAAGGTGGAGGCAAAACCGAGGCTGGTGGTGACCATTGAGATAATGGGAGGGTAATATGTTATGTTGAGTTGTTCTGGTTTTAAATTAAAAATGGAATTGAAAAAGTAATTTGCCTGGTTTTTATTTCCTAAATAAATCTGACAGAGCGAGGAGTGATTTTATTGGTTCGATGTATGTAACGGAGAAATTAATGTTTGAGCTGTTCATGGATAAGGATAACAATGCCAATTATTAAAAAATCAACGCTTCAACGGCAAAGATATGTATAAATTGAGAGGTTATACAAGTATGGTGACTTTATAGGAGCGATATCAAGCATGGGTTTGAAATATTTTATTTCTGAACAATCGTTAAGCAGGGGAGAAATAGATAATAACTACATTATGAATGTTGGATAAACAAGGCCGGTCTGAAAAAGGGATTTGGTTGGCTGTTTAAAGGCAGGCTGGCGAAAGTAAAGTTTAAGTGGATTACTAACGCGTCTCGGGAAAATAGACAAGGTTAAGTTAGGAACAGGAAATGAGCTGTGACATTAACGGTTAACGCTTCTCATGGCTGAGTCCAAAAGAGATATCTTTAAAGGAACCACATTATTTTAAAAGGTGGATTTTTAGCTTAAGGGTTATGGGAGTTTGGTGATTTTTCAGGAACTTAAGTATGGAAGGAATAAAGTCTAGTTTGACAAGATTTTGTTATTCCTATTTGTTAGTTCCTAAGCTGAAGTATAAGTGTAATAATAAATTATGCTGTATAATTGAAGCTTGCCAAAAAACCAAGCTTTTATCAAAATTAAATGTATGCTAACTTTTTGGAGCTTCAACCCATACTGTCTTACGTGATCTAAGCCGACTGATCACTGGCGTGAGTCTAGAATGGTTGGCTTTGAGGTGCCTTGTTGATATGTGATTTCATTCAAAGAGTACTGCGGGCAGAGAAGTATGTTTTGTGCTAAAGTAGAGAATATGACGTCACTAACCGGATTGGGCGTGGCGCTGGGAGTGGATTTAAAAATCTACATTGAAATTGTAAGTCACATCTCTGGCTTGGCTCCTGAAGCTAGCTTGGAAAGACAGGTGGTGTGGCTATTAGGGTAGGGTATCAAGCTTGCAGGATTCTGTGGATGGCCATTGAAGAAGATGTTTCTGATTGGCCAAGGACCATGCAAGGGTGGTTTGCCCACTGGCATTGACGTCATAGCACTTGTCCTGCTGGAATTCCTAACGCTTTTGCGGTGGATTATAATTGAGGACCATGGCAGCCCACAGCTACCAATCCGACTCGATTTGCCCCATGCTGGGCTAGTACAACTCGCCAACTGTTGCTTCTCTCTCTAGCCAAGCCAATCTTGTTATTGATCCCTTGAGTTTTCTGATATTTTAAACTCAACTCCCCAGCCGCCGCTTATTCTTTCCTTTTATTTTAGTCATCATGTCTGAACTACGTCGTAAACTGGTTATAGTGGGTGACGGTGCTTGTGGTAAAACTTGTCTGCTGATTGTGTTTTCAAAAGGAACTTTCCCTGAAGTAAGCTTATGTCCTTCTTCCCCTTTCTTATTTGCTTTGCTCAAAAGGTCTATGTTCCTACTGTTTTTGAAAACTATGTTGCTGATGTTGAAGTCGATGGCAAGAAGGTTGAACTTGCTCTTTGGGATACTGCCGGTAAATAATGCTATTGTTTTATTTTCTTATTCCCTTTGTAGGCCAGGAAGATTACGATCGCCTGCGACCTCTATCCTACCCCGACTCCCACGTCATTTTGATTTGTTTTGCTGTCGATTCTCCTGACTCTCTTGAGAATGTCCAGGAAAAGGTAGGTTCCTAAGTAGAACCCTATTGACTTTTAATAGTGGGTATCTGAAGTTTACCATTTTTGCCCTGGGCTCCCCATCCTACTTGTTGCCTGCAAAAAAGATCTCCGCAATGACCCCAGAACCATCGAAGAACTTAAGAAAAACAACCAATCCCCTGTCACCTCTGAAAAGGTAACTTGTTTCTTTTCTAGTGTTTAACAATGTAGGGAAATGCAAGTGCGGAAAAGTTCAATGCCTACAAGTATTTAGAGTGCTCTGCTAAAAACAACGATGGTGTTAATGAAGTATTTGAGCATGCCACTCGCGCTTCATTGCTTACCAAGAGCCGCAAGAAGAGTGGTTCCAAGTGCTCAGTCCTCTGATTCGGTAGAGTCCCTGGCCTTTCAATTACTGATCCATACCTTCTAGAGGGTGAGACTCTGCTATTATTTGGCTACTTAAATTGGCTATCCAACAAAGTTGATTAGCTTTTCTTACCCTCGGTTTCCTGACAACAATAATCCGTTTTTTGCCTTTCACATTAGCACGTTAATTCAATTCTGAGCTCACTCTCTATAAACCTCCCCTTCCCCTAGTCTAAAGGAATGTACTCTTATTTGGTGCTTTACTTTTGGCTTTCAATCTGTTCCTTTAAGTTTATTATATCCTTAGTAGTTTTACCATATAACGCTGAAACCTAGTGTGAGCGTAGCTCTCAGTTTACACTGCTATATACTTGGAATAGCTAAACAGATCTTAATTTATAGATTCCTATTCTAACTGCAAAGTTATCTACTCTTTATAAGTAGATTGCCTGATTCGCACTTGTTTAATTTGGTAAAGCCGTTCGGATCATCTGCTTAAGCATACATGCCATGTAAAGCCCCAGACTAATTATTCCGCCACCACGCCAAGCCAGAATATCTCAAAATTCAATACACAAATAGTCAAGCTTACATCAGGATACTTGGTTCAACTTATGTTCCATCACCCTAACTTCCGCAGGTGAATTTTCCACATGCTTGGTTTCTCTCAACTTAATGAAGTCCCAAGTTCCACGGGCAGCTCTTCCGTCAATTAACCAGATATTTATTAAAAACACCCTTAAAAAATAAGCCTTTATTCCAAGTGATGCTAAACACATACTCTATACATAAAAACTAAAAACCACGATATCAGGCCCCAGTTTTTCACTTTTAAGAACAATACCCCAAAGGTAATTATTTTGGGTCAAGAGAACCCCATCTTAAAGAAAAGACAATTCAATCCTATGTCGAGTTTATACTTCTGGGAAGTATAATAAACAGAAGAAGGGGAAGATTTAAGAAGAGAATGGTACTTTATTGAATATGAATATAGGTGAATATATAGTATCATGACAAGCTACATGCTGTCCATGTATGTCATGGGGGTCATGGGGCTTATTTGAGTAATGTTCCTCTTGGGTCACAAGGCTTACTCAAGTTGTGTTCAATTTAGGATCTGGATTGGTTGATCCCTGTCATAGATGGCTTAACTGATGATGGTGCCACCGGTTTACTGGCTGGGCGGTGAACCATCTGATGCGCCATTCAGTGATCTGCTTGGGGCGTTAATTCCCCGAGAGGGAGTAATCGAAGATGTTGCAACATCTCCCCCTGGGGTGCTGGAAGGCGGAGCCTTGGGGATTTTCTTAAGAGTGTCAGGGATACATGCTTGGTATTGATCCAGTTTGGCGTTGGGAACAGGGAGTCTGGAGTTTTGTTGGGCTGTTCTTGCTTTGCACAGGCAGAGGCAGTCGTGGTGCATACGTTTCAGTTCAGTCCAAGCTCCAATCCCTTTGATGAGGTAGGTGTTATTGGGTTTGACTTCCATGACAATGCCTGGTCCACACAATTCTGGGTCCAATTTGTGTTGGTCGTGGTTGACAACCCAGATTTCGTCCCCGACTTGGAATCTCTCTTGTTGCAATGAGATTGCTTCCCTTTCGACCCTTTTGCGTTCCATCTCCTCTTGGTCTTTTCTGGCTCGTAATACGTCAGGGTCACTGTCGTCTGGCACCTTTTTGGGGAGAGGTAATCATGGTCCTGCGGCTGTACTAACGAGAGCGGACTTTTTTCCATAGACGAGTTCATGAGGGCTCTTGCTCGTATTGCAGTTAACTCGTGTTCTACATACCATGAGCGCTGTTGGGAGCATGTCAACCCAGGTCTTTGGATTATTAGCAGATAACTTACTGAGGGCTTCTACGAGCGCGCTGTTTAGTTGTTCTACGCGTCCATTTGCTTGAGAGTGATATGGGCTGGCTGTGATGTGTTTTATCCCGTTTTTGGTGAGGTAAATGTTGATGTCAATGGCCTTAAGTTTGGTGCCTCCATCTGTGATTAAGAGGTCAGGCTTCTCAAACTTGGCTATGATTTCCTTTCCAATGAGTTATCTCACATTATTGCCTTTGTGCTCTTTGATGGCTTGCGCCACCGGCCATCTGGTTGCATAGTCAATGGCTGTGATGATGTACTTCTTGCCCTTGTTTTTGCCAGGCATTGGTCCCACAATATCCAATGACCATACCTTGAAGGGTTGTGTGATGGATACAGGTACCACTGACTTAGGTGGTGCTTTGGTGCGGGCGTACTTTTCACAGACCTCACATTGTTCCAGTACCTCTCTGATATCATCTAACATGTTGGGCCATCAGTAGCATGTCTTGAGGTATTAATGAAAGTTTCTGCTGCGGGTGTGTCCAAGGTCTCTGTGATATCAGAGAATTATGTCAATCTTTTGTGTTGACAGGACGTAGGGTACAGTATCATCATTTGGAAGTATTCAGTGTAACATGCCATATACGTTTTTGAACAGGTGTTTGTTCTTAAGGGCCTTCTCTTGGATGTCCATTGGGGTGCCAGGTGGGAACCCTTCCTGGAGATTCCCCATGATTAACATGGGCCAGTCAGGGTCGCCATTCACACAGAAGATATGTTTGCTGTATCGCCTTGACAGGGCATCTGTAGTAAGCGTTTCCTTGCCTGGCTTATGTTTGATTTGCATGGGGTATCTCTGTATGAGACCCATTCATTCAGCTTGTCTCCTTGACAAGTGTTGTTGCGTTTTGAAGAATATCAGTTACTTGTGGTTGGTGAGTACCTTGAACGTTTGGGCTCCTTTCAGAGAGCATTGCCACTTCACGAGGCAGTGTATGATGGTTACCAATTCCTTGTTGTGTATGGGGTATCTTTGTTTGCCGTCTGATAACTTCCTTGATTCATATACCACGGGGAGGAAGTCTTTGTCTGCTGTTTGGATACGGAGTACTCCTCCTATGGCATAATCAGAAGCATTGGTTTCTAGCTCATAGATCTCTTCACAATTCAGGTATTGGAGGATGGGGGCAGTGACCATGTGTTCCTTCAGTTGGCGAAAGTGTTGATCATGTAGCAGTGTCCAGGCAAACTTGGTTGTTTTGCCCGTGATGGCAGACAGGGGGGCTTTTAGGGCACCCCAGTCAGGGATGAACCTTCTTATGTAGGCTACCATTCCAAGGAAGGTGCAGAGTTCACTCTTATTTCTTGGAGCTGGCATCTCTGTTATGGCACGTATCTTGTCTGGGTCTGGTTTGATTCCGTCCTTGCTGATAATGTGACCAAGGAATGGGAGTTCTGTCGAGAAGAGCTCACACTTTGACAGGTTTGCAACCAATTGGTTCTCTTCAAGGGTACAGAGAACCAGACAGACATCTTCCCAGTGATGTTCTGGGTTGGGACTGTAAATGATGATGTTGTCCAAATAGATAATTGCTTGTTTTCTGATGTGTTCCTTGAAAAATTTGTTCATGAAGGTCACAAAGGTACTGGGAGTGCTTGTCATGCCAAAGTTGAGAACAACACATTCAAAGGATCTGTATTTAGTTCAAAATGAAGTCTTTGGAATGTCTTCAGGTTTCACACAAATTTGGTGGTAATCTGCTGTCAAATCAATCTTTGTGAAGATTTGGGACCCCCCAGGGCGTCAAAAAGGGCGTCAATTAGGGGCAGGGGATACCTGTTCTTAATTGTGACTTTGTTGAGCGCTCTGTAGACGGTGACCAGGCAGAGTCCTCCATCTTTCTTTTTCACAAAGAAGACAGCAGCACCAAAAGGTGACTTTGATGGTTGTATGAGTCCCTTTTTGAGTGCTTTGTCAAGGTATGTTTTTAGGGCGTCATCTTCTTGTGATGTGAGGCGGTAGATAGGTTGTGCTTTAGGTACACTTCCTTTGAGGTCAATTTTGTGCTGTATGCTGCGGTCAGGAGGTAGTCCTGGCAGTGTTTCTTGGAAGACAGCGGGGAACTTGTTAACTAGCTGGTCTCAGATGGGGTCCTTTTCATGTTGAGTCTCCGTATTTTTAAAGTGGATAACCTCGTATGTACAGGTACTCCAATTGATTTTGCTGGGGTCCTTTCCTCTTCTGTCTCCATGATCTTTAAAAATATGTGGTCCCTCATAAGTGTATCAAGATGAGTTGGGTAGACATGGTGGTGCATCTTGCCTTGTTGTATGGTGAGGGTAGCGCTGTCCCAGTCAATATTAGGTTTGGTCTTTCTCATCCAGTCCAGATAAAGTATAACATCATACTTGGGGATTGATATGATTGGGCCACTGAGCGTGGTTTGTACGTCTCCAATCTGGGCGCGGAAAGGTTTTGCCTCTTGAGTGACTGGTGTGCTTCTGTTATCTGCCATGATAACTCTCCTGACATTGCTTTGGGTGGTAGGTAGTTTCATGAGGTCAGCAAGTTTCTTCTCAACTAGGGATTGGTCTGCCCTAGTGTCAAATAGTGCAGTGCCCTGATATCTGCAAAAACAGAAAGGATAAGTGAGGAGTTTATTTCCAGTTTGGGCGACAAACAGTAGAGGATTGCTGGAGGGTACTTGGATCATGGTGATTGAATCCACGTCCTGGTCCCTGTACAAGTCTTGTAAAGTGGAGGAGGGCGGCTTGCCTAAGCACTCCCCTGAGCTTTTCCCTCCTCCTTGGTATCTTCAGTGCTTACCTGATTGGCTTGTGCAGTGTGATTCCCAGTTCAAGGATGGGTGTTGTTGGCTTGGTTGTTTTGTTTATTGGGTTGAGGATCCTTCTTGGCTGAAGGACTCTCTTTGCGCTTGTTGGTTGCATGTAGATTATCAGATTTTTGATATGCGTGTTTCCCTTCCAAGAATACGTCTTCAAGGTTCTTGCAGCGGGTCATATCAAACTGACATCTAATGTGGGTGGGAAGGCCATTGTAGAAGTCCAAGAGTGGCCCAGGTTCATCAAAGTTGATGGTGTTGGGTGCGCGGTCATGTAGGTCTTTGTATGCAGCAATGTATTCCTCAATTTTTTCTGTCATTTTGAATGTTTGAAGTTGTCATGATTACTACGTTGGAATCCTTCATGGAGAACTTTTTGAGGAATGCACTTTTAAATAGTTCCCAGTCTCTTTTCTGGTTGGGGTGTTGAGCTATCCATCCGCTTACAAAACGTGATGCGGTCCCTATAATGCAGAGAGCAATTTTGCTGACCCAGAGTCTTTGGGGGTATTCCACTTAAGCAAATTTACTTTCAGTACTTTTAATCCAAAGATAAGCATTTTCCCGGCACAGTCCTATGAAGACACCCATTTCAGCTGTATGCAGGCGCTGGAATACAATATTGGGTATCTCAGGCTGCTGTGGTGCTGTTGTGGTTGGCGCTGTGGGTAACAATCTGTGGGCTTTGAGAGTGTTGTATTGTTTGATGGGTACAAGGACGTTGTTATAGATAACAAAGCCTGTGTGAACGTCTTGCCCTTCCTCGTAGTCTCTCCAGCCATTAGGGAGTACCATTGCTTGGGTCCTTTTCTTAGGAGGAATTTTTCTTTGAGTTGGGTAGGTATGGATAACCTACCTGTGCTACCACTGTTGAGTTTATACTTCTGGGAAGTATAATAAATGGAAGAAGGGGAAGATTTAAGAAGAGAATGGTACTTTATTGAATATGAATATAGGCAAATATATAGTATCATGACAAGCCACATGCTGTCCATGTACGTCATTGGGCTTATCTGAGTAATATTCCTCTTGGGTCACGAGGCTTACTCAAGCTGTGTTCCATTTATGATCTGGATTGGTTGATCCCTGTCATAGATGGCTTGACTCATGATGGTGCCATCAGTTTACTGGCTGGGCAGTGAACCATTTGGTGATCTGCTTGGGGCGTTAATTCCCCAAGAGGGAGTAATCAAAGATGTTGTGACACCTATATAGTTATATCATATATTAGTGTCATAACTGTGCTGTATTAGCAGAGTTACAACAGGAAAAATATTTGGAAACTAGATAATATCTTTATTAATACGTGAGGCTATAAAGTTGTAACAGATCCTTTAAAAGGAACAAGATACCCGTCAACCACTTGCTTGGATGGGTTGGGGATGGCTTGAGCCAGCTAACCAGTGAAGCGCTAAATCAAGTTTGCCCCTGGATCTGGATTATGTTGACTTGCATTTCCTTCCTTGGTAAAGCAAACCAACTTCCATTCTTGGCTGCCTGTGCCAGATAGTCAAATTGAGGGCCTATCATGCGGAGTTTTTCCAGGGGGCCATCCCCACAGTTTTAACACCCCCCTGCTGAGAGTCAGCCTTCCTGGGTGGCTGGTCAGCAACAAGGTGGTGTCAGGAACCCACCTTTCAGGTAATATCTTTCCTGCCTGATGGATTAAAGCAGAAGGATTTAAACCTGCTAGCATAGACCCAATAGGCATTGATACCATGCCCAAGTGGAATAATTCACCAATAATTCAGGATCAACCTAGGAGAGGATTGAAGTGGCCTAAGAAGGTATACACCCCCAGATAGACAAGCAAGAAGATGGAGGCAAAGAGACAGAATAGACAGGTAGCTTTGGCATTAACAGGAGCAGGTTGGGGCTTCTCCTTGACAGGAGGACTGGAGGAGAATAAGGAAGCAGTGTACCACTTGCCTGGGATCACAGGAGCCCATTTCCCAATATCACAATACTTGGTACTGGTGCCTGAACCAGATCTAGTTTCCATCTGAACAGAGGTTTGTATGGATTGGCAAATAAGGAGTAGGAGTAACCATTTGAACTGGACCCCCAGAAAGTTGAAAAATTAGGTGGTTTCATGGTGCTTCTGGAAGTCTTATAAGCAATAAAATTAAATTTGAGGCTTAAAAGTCTTTATTAGTTGAGCAATTATTATAACTAAGGCTCTAAAGTCTATATAGGGAAGGAAATGGGGAGCTGAGAAGGGGTTTAACTTTTACGTCAGGAAAATTATCAGGATAGGAACCCCTTAACCTTCTCAAACTTATTTCAAACATTTAACTGCTATCAAACCGTTTTAAATACCTTATAGGCCTGGTTATCACCTGAACTACAGTCAAGTCTGTTTGATGTGTCAAATAGATTTTAAACTTATTAACAAAGTCTATAAACTCCATATCATGATTTGCAGAGCCTGTTGAGTTGTTTAAGCGGCTGCCAATCTCACTGGTGATTTTTCAAGCTTCTGCTTGGCTAGAATTGCTTAGTTCATCAAATTTATGCTCAGATCTGGATTTATGACTTGAAGTATAGTTCAGACCAGGTGGCATAGGCTGCTCCAAAAATATCTCAAGTTTGAATTTTGTTGGTGAAGCCACCATGTTCAATTCAATACTCTCTGTTGTCGGTTTCAGTATTACTGTCTCTTTAAAATTATCATCTTTTTTACAGAATCTTAATTTGGCATGATTGATGACAGAACAATCATTGAGAATGGTTCTGAAAGGTGGTCTGTGAGACAGAAATTACTGGGTAGTAGGAAGATGTTTCCAAGTGGTGAGGGATGAACACCCAAATCCATAAGAAGTTGATGATTAGCCACCACTGAAGCTTCAAATACCGTTTAGTGGAATTTCCAAAAGATACACTAGGATTTAACAAGATAATTAAACCCAACCAGAGTAACCCTTGATAGATAGCTTGAGACAAGATTAAGGAATCTTCTGAATAGAACTCAGGACATTGAGAAATAACCACTGTTGTGGGTTTGGATTCAGTAGTAAAGACTCCAAGATTGGCAGGAATGTGAGTAACATTATGTGGCATCAGTGACAAAGAACCCAAAGCAGGGCCCCATCTTTCAGTTACAATCCAATTCAAGATTATGTCATAAGGAATTTTCAGGGATTACTTCCCTGACTCCCTTAATTCTATGATTTATTTATTCAAAGACAACACAATAGGGAAAACCAAAAAACATCTTCTGAACACCGTTTTACATCCTGGCCTGGAGCCAGATGGGATTTGAATCTGGATCCCTAAATTTGAGGTGAATATTAGTCAAAACTCTGTTCAAACCAATATACTACCTATTTATTATAGACTGATTCAGTTGTTTTTTTCTTTCAAACTCAAAAACAAGTTTGAAAAGGTTAGTAATCTCTTAGGCAACGTCACTTACTGCTGCACATTTGATTGGCTGTGTCAATGGGGCTTGACAATCTTGGACCCGCCTTATCTACCTTTGGTGAAGGCTCCACACTTGTTCTACGCACATCTTCACTATAGCCGCTGTTTAAGCATGGCTTTACTTGTGGCTTCATCTTGTTTTCTCTGGTTTCTTAATTTATAAGTAATATAATTAACTTACAGGTAGAACAACAAATGATAAAGATAATCTTCTCAGCCATAATTTCAGTGAAACTTTATTTCAAATCCCCTTCTACTCACTTAAACTCTTAAATGTGCCAGCCCCCATTTTGAGGCTAATTAAGTGAAAAACACTTATCAATTCTAATTGTTCCAACAATAAAGCCTTATTTCTTCTCTAAATCTGCCCAAACTTATCTTCTGATCTCTCATTTAAAACCATGAAAGGAATTTTATTCCTATTCTGGTTTCTAGTCCTTCTCCTTACAGTTGTATTAGGTCTTGAAAACCCTTCTCCTACCACTGACTGGCACAACTCCTCCCCCATTGATGCCCACCAGAAGGAGTCCCTGGCTGGTGGGTGGTTCAAGTATCCCTCAGGTCACTGGGGAAGAAAGTTCCATTATGGTTTCACTACCACTCCTCCTCCGGTTGAACCCTTGCTGGTTAGACCCAATGAATCTCTCTACCTGTTGACATACTTGGTAGGGTATTACCTATTGGGTTGATTCAGCTCCATGATGGGTAGATTTGCTTATTTGGGCCACTTGGACCACTTTGCCATGGTCACAGTGCCCATTGGTTTGGTCATTGCAGGACTTAACATAGGGGCCTTGGCCCACCAGATTGGGGGCTTGTTCCCCCTCAAGTGGGTCCCTGACAGTAATATAGCAGAGTAGACCCACCACATGATGCATGCTTTTAAATAAAATCAGACCAGGAGATAATTTGGTTTATTGCGTAATTTTTTTGGGAGGACTCAACTCTTAAGAGTTGAATAGTGAAAATTTTCCAATATGTACCAAATTTTGACTCAGCAATACCACCCAAAGTTAGGGCTCTTATTCTGTTCCATGATTCCAAAGAGCACCTTGTCTAGCACACAAAAACCCTTGTGTGATTAATTTTTGTTGGCCATTCTTATAAATAAGGTTGTATCAGCAACCCTTAGATTACGTCTACTTATAAGTGTTGATCTTCCTTGAGAAATTGTATTTTGCTGAAAAACAAAGAGCAGCAGTGACCTACTTTCTATCAACAATTTGATTTAAATCCGTTAACTCAGTCAACTTGATTAACTGTTTCCCCAATTTCTTGGCTTTCTGGTTAGGGCAGATAATATCTAGCATTATAGAAACTACTATAATAGTCTCAGGTGCAGGCTCTGTACTCTACCATGTCAGGATACCACATCCCAGGGGATGATGTCAGGGCCCAGATTGCCCTGGACAGTCAGCTGGCCTCCCTAGAGGTGAAAAAAATCCACAGCTTGGGAACCTACACAAAGTATATACCAGGGCAAGAAACCCCCCTTCCAACTAGCAAATGGCCCAGGATTTGAGAGGCACACAAGCCTTGAATCCCTGGCTTTGATCCTATTATCAAATTTGGGCCACTCACCTATCAGAAAATGGTACATTAGGAGCGCAATTGTTCAATTGTGCAATCAGACAATTGATTACTCACAGTATCTATAAATAACTGTGGCACCTTGGCATGCTGCAGTTCAAGAAAGGTTCATGTTATAGCAACCAATGAGCTTCCATCCCTTGGCCCAAGTACACAAATTCTGGTGAAAATTGTCAGTTCAACTGAAATTAATGCCATCAGATCTCTGGTGGCACAAAAGGCCACAGAACTACCAGTAAGTATAAGTAGTGAGGAGGAGAAGATCTCCTCACTGTTGACAGCTTCAAATTAAACAATTTTATGCTCAGGATTCATTATTTTCTTGCAAGAACTATCTACTTTTGAATCAATATAACTATTCTGTTTGCATTTATTCATGACTCCACTACACTTTACCACCAACATATCTGCTCCCTCCTGGCCACCAAGAGTGATCATTTTGTCCTCCATGCTGGAGATTCCTCCTACCCCCTGCCAACTGTGCCTCCTGTCCAAGACTTCAGTAAGTTGGGGGTTGTCTATATCACAGTATTGGGGCTGGCTGATCAGGTTGTGCCCCATACTGGGAGTTGGCGTTCCCTAGATACTGCAATCAACTATCTGGTCAGAATTGCGCCTATTAAGTACTTGGCCTTCCAGGCCCGGCCTGCCTCCCTTGTGGAAGTCCAGCCGGACTCTGGTATGGGCCATGACAGGAAGGCCTGTTAGCCTTGCCTGCCAACTTGCTCTTTTGGGAGGAGGGTAAAGCCCACCATAGGAGGGGTGTTAACTTGATGAGATAAGATGATGATTGGCCTAATAAAGCCCAGGGTCCAGCGGCTGGAGCCATAGTGTTGACTAACCAAGCCAAGGTAATGTAGGCAATGCCTGTATATTGGTTGACTGTGGGATAAGTCAGTCTTGGGGTGGGTTGTAGGAGGTCAGGATTGGGTGTTGGGGGCGCTCTCATATCTGTCTGGTAGGAAGGCAAATAGTTGTACTTCACATGGATATTGGGGGCTGGTTGCTTGCACCAAGTATCTTTGTGAAAGGCTGTTTGTGTCAGGAATGACAATTTGGATGCTCCTAAATCTCAAAATATGGAACCAGAGTCAAAACCTGGACAAAACCCTTTGCAGACCACCAGATCCATGAGCTGGGAACCCAATAACACACTACTGATTGATAAAGTTGTTAACAGCTTGCCAGGACCCAAACCCTTAGCCGTACTGCAGGATTCTGTAAGCAAACCGCCAGTGCAAGATGCCAAGAATTTCCCTGAGGTGCCAATGCCTGACACCGGTGGTTTTCTTGGTGAAAGACGCAAGTTTCTCCATGAGAGTTATTTCACATTCCCCCAAAGTTCTGGGGGAGGCACTGAACCCAAAGAGGCACCCAATACCCAAATCAACAAACAGGAGGATTCAAAGTCTTCTCATCCCAAAGCAGTCAGTGGCAAACTGCCAGTGCCAAGCGCCACACTGCCATCTGAGACCCCCAATGCCAACTCGCCCAAGACCAGAAAACCTGACTAGGTAGTGAAGCCTGGAAGTGTGGTATAAATAACTGCCAGGCCAAGATCAACCCACATTGTAATTTTTAAATAAAGGTTATGAGATATTGGTTTCCTCAATTATTGCTGTGTTTTATTCTTGTCATCTGCCAGTTAACTCAAAGATCATCTGATCCCCCTGCCAGCCCGCCAGCTACGTACCGCCTGCCAGGTGCTCCCTTTGGTCCTGTCCATTTCACAGAGTACCCCTTAAAGTCTGAGTACAAGGAATACACCACCAACAACATACTAGCCTGGCACCCCTCGGCCAGAACTACAGAGTTAACCAGATACAACTGAGAAGGCCCTTGGTACGTTACCAAACCCCACCTGTTCAGAGATAAATACAACTTCCTTCCTGCCTACCAAATGGACATGGAACTGCCCGTCACCCCCAAACCAATGCCTACCTCCGCCGCCAAGCTCCCACTGGACCATACCAAAAAGCTTTTTGGAATTGTATATATTACTCTCACGGGAGTAATAGATACTATTGTCCCTGCCGCCAGTCCGTGGCCGTGGGTGGGAAAGTCAATGTCCTACCTCATTAAGTTAGCACCAATCCTTTGGTGGGCCCTGCCCATCCAGTCTGCAACCCGCCAGTTCCCAAATGCTAGCAAGCCAGCCAATCAGGGTTGGTTTCCTGACAGTTTATGGTGTTATCTGCTGGGCCAAAGAGAGATCCACGAGGACAATAAAACACAGACCGGGTTTCAGAGGCTTCCTCAGGAATTCAGGCCTTCTTCCCAAGATTTTCTGTTGGAACAGTAGTAAAATAGAAAACAACTAAGACAAAATAAGGAATAAATTGGTAGAACCAAGGTCTCATAATATTATTTTTATTTCAAAATGGCAATACCTATTGTCAAGACTTCATGGAGTTTAAATACTATTTCAAATGCTAAGTTCAGAATCTAGCCCATCACCTGATTGCTAAATTGCTCAGTTTCTTCTGGCCTGAGAGCTCCAGCCCCTTCCTAGATCCTTTGGCCTGTCATTTCTGCTGGAATGACCTCCATCCAATGGCCCAAAAATAATATCCTCATGGCCTTATCATTTCCACTGATGTTCCTGTCATTCTGGACCAAACATCCCTCAGAAACCCCAAGCCATGTCAACCCTGGTCCCATGGTCTGAACAGCTCTGGGAGTCACTTTGAAGTCACCAGAAGCCCGGAGATTATGTGGCCTGGTGGCCCAGTTTTCTAACCTATCATCTAAGTTTCCTTGAGACTTTAACTTATCAAGCTGAGCAGTAAATTCCTCCCCATATGACCCATCAGTCAATATATAAGTGACAGCATGTTGATTCAGTGCTTCTAGCAATCTAGACTGGCCCAGATTAATCACTGTCTTATGGGCAACCACCAGAATTAACTCATTCTGCAAGTTGAATTACTGAATGTCAAAAATTTGTTGACATTCAGTAAGTCAACATTATTTTAGTATTTATCCGCTGGAACCAGGCATTTCAAAAACAAAGCTAATTTTTCATAGTGAATTATTAAGTCAGAATTGCAAAATTAAAAAGGAATAGACATAATGTCAGCACCATTTAAACAAAGGCTTAATTTTAAGCCAAAAAACTAATATAATTTACTATGAAAATGCAAGTTTCTTTGTACTTTTATATTGAGGTTGACTACAGTAAGTAATATCTGGATGTCAACCCCAAATAAGAATCCATGAGTTTCTTAATAAATTATACAATATTCTAAAAATAACTATTTTTATATTTTATAATACTGTTTTTATTAAATATATATTAAGATAAGCATTGAACAAAGACATATGCCAACTTTCAGAGCATTCTTTGTATTATTCAGATATTTACTGTTAATTTAAACTCACTGGATAAACTATAGCTTATTTCCGGAAGTCCACTTAAGCCAAAACACATATGTTAAAACTAGAAATTATATATGTAATTATAATATCAACTTTGTATCAAATCAATGTGTTGCCTAAATTGCAACAAAGGGGTTCAGCTAAGCAAACAAAGTGACATAATTTAAGCAAGTTTTAATAGGAGAGTTGCTATAAAAGAACACTGACTGCCTGAATGTTGACACCTTCACTTGTTTATTAGTAAAACACTGCCGCTTAACAAAAAGAACACATACAATGGTATGGTAATTCAGGCCAAAGTACCCAGAGCTGTACTTTAGACTTCCCTCTACAATCCCTATTATTTAGTTTTTATAAGTTACATATGCAAATCTTAAAATTTTTTAAATTTAAAAATAATCAATTTTGGACTTAAAAAACCAAATCCAGAAATTATTAACCAAGCTTTATAAGTGATTTACATAGTGTTTTTATAGTTTAATGCTGACTGTCAGTATGCTGAAAGTCAAAATTAAAGCGTTTTTTATGCTGACAAACTAAATTAAATATTTTTGACTATTGTGACTATCATAATGTCAAATTTTTATTTATCCATGTTTTTTCTATTCTTTACTAATAAACTAGCTCTAAAATTACTTTCCATACTTCTATAAACTATTTAATTAATAATAAAATTTAAAACAAGTTTTTTATTTAATTTTATTCATGTTTCACATGATTATTCTTACTTTATGAACTCTAATCTAATTATTATAGGACAAATCTTCCAAGAAGCCACAAAATAACCCCAAGTCAACCAAGAAAGTACCCAAAGCCTCTGGAAAGGCCTAAAGTCCCTACCCCAACAAAAAACCAGCCAAAGAGCCCTCAAAGAAACAGAAGACAAAGGAGAAGACCCCAGACCATGAAATTGAAAAGCCCTCTCCTGACCCCTCCTCTTCTCCAAGCTGGTATCAATAAGAAGAAGAGGATGTTCCACTAAAAAAGAAAGGAAGAAAGAAGACACCCAAGAGTCCAGAGCCCCAGTCAAGCCCAGATGAATCAAGCTCAAAGGAATCAAGCCCCAAGGAATCAAACTCGTCCCAGTCCAAGAAGCACAAGAATCCAACTCCAGATAATTCCCCTCCACCGCCCAAAAAATCTGCACCTCCATCCTCCTCATAAAGTATCAATAAAGAAGATCCTGATGATTACCTGTCTGACTATCATCAAGCAACAATTGGCCCATGGGATCCCCTAAAGGTTCACAATATATGTAACATCAAAGGAGAGTTTAAGCTCCCAAAGAAGTTCCCTTGGTTTTTCCCTCTAATGTCTTTCAAAGGAGGTGCAAGTTTAGTCTGTGATGGCTATGTTTTCAATTTCAACAATCAAAAGAGAGCAGAAGAAAGCAAGCATTATGTATGTGAAGATGGAAGCTGCGCTGCCAGAATCAATACAGAAGGATGGGATAAAGTCACTAGTGAAAAAGAAGAGCACACATGCAATGCTCTAATCAATCTTATCAAAAAGCTTCTAAAGTGATACCTCTACCAAATGGTCCCAGTCTCCAAAGACGTCAAGGCTTCTGATCTGGCAGTTAAGGCCACCATACACCTAAGTAATGAGAACCGGAAGCTCATCCCTGACCATGACCAGTTAGTGAAGTACATATGTGACAAACAATGTGATCTATTCCCCCATAAGAAATCTGCCATGGTCCAAGGAGAGTTAGTCTCTACAGATGAGCTGAAGATGCTCAATGATGATGAGGTATTCCTTTTATATGATGATGGGCCTACAGCAGAGGCAAGAATTATATGCTATGCTACACAACAGAACCTGGAGCAGTTAAGAGATTCAGAGACCTGGTTATGTGATAGTACCGTTGTAGTATGCACCCGCCTTTTTTTACCAACTATGGGTTGTACATTTCCTTATTAAAGGCAAGGTGCTCTAATTTGCCTACTTTCTGCTTCCTGGGACAACAGAAGAGATCTAAACAAGGGCCTTTAAAACCCTTCAGGAGGGCATCAAATCCCTACACAATAATAGAAAGAGTCCCCCTGGCCATAACACTAGAGCCAATCCAGATGATGATGAAAAGGATGAAGTCACCCTTGCTGCAGAAAAAGAAGCTCAAGATAAAGCACTTGAATCCTCAACTATAATCATGGACTATGAAACTTCCCAATATAATGTTTTTGTAAATACCTTTTATGGAGAGGTCCAGGGGTGTTTTTTCAATTATCAACAGGCTGTCAACAGGCAACTAAAAGGTTTACCTGAGCTCAGCAAGCTCCACCGTCTAGATACATCAGGAAAGTGCAAGTTCTTAATTCAGCAGTTTGTAGCACTAGCCTTTGTAAAGCCAGAGCATACTGGACAAGCCTTTGAGCTCCTATGCCAGGATCCATATGCCAAGAAGCATGATGGTGCCTGCTACCTTTTCATTGAATATTATGAACCACAGTGGATTGGACGTAAGGTCACTAAGTGCTGGAGCAAGCCCAGAGCCAAAGCCAACTGGAACTGCTACCAGGCAGCTCTTAAGGATGAGATGAAAACAACTTCATCTTTGTTGGGCTGGCATAAGCATATCAAGTCCTCCTTTGGAATCAAGCCCAGATACAACACCTTCTACAAGCACCTCAAAGTGCAACAGGGGAAGACTTCTGCATCCATCAGAGATATTGAGAACCACCCATCCAAGAAGATGAGAACCACCAAAGAGAAACAGTATCAAGAGAAGATCAAGGAAGTTGTCAAGGCCAAATATAAGCTTTCAGAGATTGGGGAATACATCAAGAAGATTGCCACAGTTCTTAATGGCAACCAGGTGATCACAGTCTAGCTTTCAATTAAATTTATTGAGTATTGCCTAATTTTTTATATAGTTCTTATATATTAAGTATATTATTTTTAAATAAATAGTTATTCTAAATAACTCATTAATACTTTATGATACTGTTTTTATAAAATCATTGATTTTATATTGATAGTTTGATGCTTTACTGTATTACATGGTCTATATTGGTATTTTACTAGTAAATTATATGTTTTTTTGTAGTTTTTAATATAGAAAAAACTTTATATTACTGTTTCTGATTGTTATATTTTGCTATAATATGTAAATTTTTATGTAGTATCTTTTTGTGTATTGGATTTTTTTGTTTTTATAAGTGGGAAAAAATTCATTATAGTAAAGATAGCTAATTTCATAGTGAATTATTTTTGAAGTGTATTTTAATGAATTTTTTTTAATTATCATGTATAATTTTTTATGGACTTTTTAAAATCTATGTTGTCACATTATCCTAAAATTTTTTTGAAGCTTAATTTTTATTAAGTAAAATATTCAGGAAACAGGTTTCTGATTATTAAAAAGTGTTGACATTTAGTAGTCTTCATGGGCTAAAACTTAATTCTGACTTTTCAATGCTGTTGACATTAAAGTATTTTTAATTCTGGTTATCAACATATAGTAAGTTGACTTGCAGAATGAGTTAATTCTGGCGGTTGCTGTCCTATGACGTTACTCCATACTTTGCAAATCTGTGGTCTGGCAGACCTGCAAATTTTGATGATTATCCAGGTTCAAATCATAACTTGTTCCAGCTCTTTCATTGGCTAGCCACAAAAAACACAGGCAGACGGCCTAAGGGTCTGCAGGATCCTCACAACCATCAAGATCAGGTCCCAAGTTCAATCCTTCTAATTGGAGTTTTCTACTTATTTTGGGAGAAATGCCATTCATGACATACCAGCTATTGCTTGGTCACAGGGAGTGTAGCCTCTCACTATTTTTGTCTTGCTTTGCGTGGTCAGAGCCAGCCACGGTTTAAGGTCTTGGCTGTTTTTATTTACCCAACCCTTGGACTAGGTAAGAATTTTTATTGTTTACCTTTAACAGGATGGTAGAGCCCATCTTTTTGGATGTAACCTTCTCTTGTCAGTATTTATTACCCCAACTCTGTCACCAATTTAATGATGTTCCCTGAGGGAGGTTGTGTGCTTTTCAGCTGCTTTTCTTCCCAGGGCTCTTGGTTAAAATTAGCAAAAATACAACTGGATTGTCTCTGAATGGTACCCTCTTAGGCATCTTGTCATGATACCAAGTACTGGGGGAGCTCTATTTGACGCAGGCAGGTGAGTTTGGGATAGAGAGTAGCACCCCCCACAGGTGTCAGGAACCCACATGCTTGGGAACATATTCCCAATACAGTGTATTATTGCCAAAGGATTTAGTCCAGTGACCAAAGAGACTACAGTTATGGAAACCATTCTCATATATAATATCTCCCCAAGGAGAAAATATCAGCCTAGGAGTGGATTAAATTGGCCCAGGAAGAAATAAGCCCCTAATTAGCTCAACAGGAAGGCCAACACCAGAGGATGAAATACTTGAGGAACTGTGGTATTGGGTACATCTTGGTAGGACTGTGATTTCTCTTGAACAGGAGGCTTTTCAGATAGAAACATAGGTGGTGTACAAAGTCCTGGAATCACGCAGCGCCAGGGGTTTTCAGACTTGGGGGAATGTAAGAACTAGAGTCTGCTCTAGTTTCAAGGAAAACACTAGATTAGATGACCTGTAGAAGTAAAAGCCAGACTATCCATTTATACCCAAGGTGCTCCTGTAAAGAAGACTTGGGCAATCTTGTTGTAACTGTGCTGCTTTAGCAGAGTTACAAGGAGGAAAGTATTTGGAAACTAGATAATATTCTTTATTGAGAGATAGGTATTATATAGTCATTGTGAATTTTGGATAACAGGAACATGATAGAGTTGATCACACAGTGGGATGGTGAAGGGGGTGGCTTGATACTGGTAATGAGTTAAGCACCAAAACAAGGTATCCACTGTAAGGGATCATCATTTGTTCATGTTGTTGTTTTTGGAAATTCAAGTCAACTTCCTAACTTGGCTTCAGGTGACTGGATGATTGGATTTCAGGTCACAAACCCGCTTACTTGGGACCTTGCTGGCAGGTCAAGCCTGCTGTTTTGACACCCCCCAACTGAAGGCCGGCCTCCTTTGGGGGTAGGTTGTCAGGGAGGTTGTCAGGAGCCCAGGCGCCGTACTGTACTAACTGCTGTTTGGTGGTGGGTAGAGCTGTCTCACGTTGATTCTGTCTGGCCTTGCAGGGTCTCAGGCAATCATGATGGAGAACCTTGTCTTGTTTACGCTTCCTGAGTCCTTGCACAAGGTAAGTGTTGTTTTCATTTACCTTTAGGATGATGGCCAGACCCATCTTTTCTTATTATAGTTTACTTTTGTCAATATTCATGACCCAGAATTTGTTGCCAATCTGGTGTCTGTCTTGGATGGGGATGAAGGTCTTTTGTAGACGCTTTTCTTCCCTTTCTGATTGCTTACTATTGGCCTGAATGACCTGAGGATCTGAGCGGGGTGGAACCTTACTTGGCATTTACAGCTTAGGTCCTGATAGTGCTTGGATGATGTTGGGATGTGTGCCATAAATTAACTCAAAGGGGCTTTTCTTGGTGAATCTGTTCACACTGGTCTGGCATACAAGCAATGCAGTTGGTAGCTGCTTTTACCAGTCCTCAGGTCTCCTGGCGGTGAGCTTGGCTAGGGCTTGCACAAGGCTACTATTCAGCTGCTCTACACGTCCATTGGCTTGAGGGTGATAAGGTGTTGTCACTGTGTGTTGGACCCCATTATTAGTGAGGTAAACATTGGTATCTTCAGAGGTCAATTCCTTGCCTCTGTTGGTTATCAGGAGTTCTGGCTTTCCAAAATTGCTGATGATTTCTTTTCCAATGAACCACCACACGTTATTGCCTGTATGTGTTTTGACTGCTTGTGTCACTGGCCATTATGTGGCAAAGTCTATTGAAGTAATGATGTACTTCTTTTTGTTATGTTTCCCTGGCATGGGGCCCACAATGTCTAGGGCCCACACCTTGAAGGGTAGTTGCGTGCAAATAGGCAGTACTGGTTTAGGTGGGATATCACTTTTTGCAAATTTCTCACATACTTTGCATTGTTTTAAGACTTCCTGGACGTCTCAGTACAGAGTAAGCCACCATGCTTTGTGTTTGAGGAATTCATAGAGGTTGCAGCTTTTTGTGTGTCCCAGGTCTCTGTAGTAAAGTATGATTGTGTCAACTTGCTGATACGTGGGAATATAAGGGATGGTAGTCCTGCCGGTCATCTTCTGATGTAATGTTCTGTATACATCTGCAATAAGTGCTTGTTCTTAATGACTGTTTCTTTTGTTATGTCTGTGGTGCCAGGGGAAGCCTTTATCCTTTGTATGAAGCACCAGGAGAGGCTAGTCTGGGTCAAGCCAATTTCACCCCTTGTGGCCCTGATGTACAGGTACAAGAGTGCATCTGCCATGGCAAGTTCTGGACCAAGCTTTTTATTTTATGAGCATATTGAATCTCTCCAGGAGTTCCATCCAGCAGGCCTGACGGCTGGATAGGTTTGCTTGCTTTTTGAATTATATAAGTGACTTGTGATTGGTCAATGCTGTGAACTCCTCCTGTTGTTCTTGGTAGCAACGCCATTTGACCAGGCAGTGTAAAATTGTCAGTAAATCCTTGTCATGTATAGGGTATCTTCACTTGCTGTCTGTCAGCTCACATGATTTTTAGGCTACATACAGGAAGTTGATATTCTTGTTTTTGATTTGTAGCACTCCATCAACAGACACTTCAGAAGTTTCTGTTTCCATTTGATATTCCCCATCACGTTTGGGGTATTTAAAAATGGGTGCTATTGTAAGTTTCTCCTTAAGGCGTCTGAAGCAAAGGTCACGTTGGGGATCAATATGGACTTAGATTTGGCACCTGTTATGGCAGATAGGGGTGCAGTCAGGACGCCACAGTTGGGTATGAATTGTTGTACATAGGCAATCATGCCCAAGAATGTTTGTAGTTCCAGCTTGTCTCTTGGAGATGGCATTTTACAGATAGCTTGAATTTTCTGGTTATTGGGTTTGATGTCATCCTTTGAAACAACGTGTCCCAAGAAGGGCAGCTGCTTGCAAAAGAACTGGCACTTGGAGGGCTTGGCTAGCAGCTTGTGTTGCGCTAGGGTGGCAAAGACTGCCTTCAGGTCTTTGTGATGTTGTTCTATTGAGGGACTATAGACAATAATTTTGTACAGGTATACCAAGGTATGTTCACCAATATGAGGCACAAAAACCTTGTTTGTGAAAGTCACAAAGGTTGAAAGGCTGTTTGTCATTCTGAAGTTGAGTACCACACACTTGTATGAGCCGTACTTAGGAAGGAAGGCTGTATTAGAGAAATATTCCTCTTTGATACAGATTTAGTTATAACCTGTGGTTAGGTCAATCTTGGAGAAGACTGTGGCGCTGCCTAGGGCTTCAAAGAGGTTGTCAATCAGTAGAAGTGGGGGATGATTCTTGATGATGACTTTTTTGAGGGCTTGGTAATCTGTGATTAATTGAAGGGTACCATCTTTCTTTGCTACAAATAATACAGCAGCACCAAAAGGAGACTGTGAGGGGTGGATAAGTCATTTCTCCAATGCCTCTTTGAGGTAGGCGCATAAGGTGTAATCTTCATTTGGGGTCAGCCTGTAGATAGGGCGCGCCTTGGGTACAGCCCCCTTGAGTTAGATGGAGTGCTGAATATGCTTTTTGTGGGGCATCCTGGGTAGCGCTTCCTTGAAGATGTCTGGATGGTGGGCCACAATTTTGCGGTCCTGAGGCGTGGAGGTATCCTGGTGGTCTTTGAAATGTATGATCTTGTACTGGCAGAAGTCCCAGTCAATTGCCTTCAGGGTTTTCTTCTTGTCCTGGGTCTCTGTGATACACACAAAGACGTGGTTGCGTAGAAGTTGGTCCACAGAGTCAGGGTAGATCTGGTGGTTGACATCTTTGCTTGATGGTCAACACTGAGGTTGCCCAGTCTACATGAGGATTTTTCTTTTGTAAACAATCCAACCCCAGTAAAATGTCAAACTTTGGGAAGTTGATGACGGGGCCTTGGATGGTGGAGTGTAGGTTCTCAAGCATGACAGAGAAGGGGGCAGTTTCCTTGTCACGGCAATGTGATGTTCATCAGCTAGAACCACATTTTTAATCCACAAAGGATTAGTGGCTAGCTTGAACTTGTCCACAAAGCTGCTGTTGACTAGGGTTTGATCCTTGATAAATACAAGAGTGCTGAGCCAGGGTGACTGTAAAAGCAGAAAGGGTAAGACATCAGTTTATTGGGTTGTCTGGCAATGGTGTAAAGAACCGGGTCCTATGAGGGCACTTGGATCATTGAACACTGGTCCACATCCTTGGGGCAGTAGTAATTGTTGGGCAAGTCAGGAGTTGTGTGGGGAGAGATTATGTTGCTTAGTGCTCTCCCCAGACTTTTCCCTTGTCCTGATTATCTTGCATGATGGTGATACAGAAATGGGTACAGTTTGACTGACCATTGTTCCCGTTTCCATGTTCATTGGAGCCTGCAGGTTTATGGTTTGTGTTGCTTCTATTGTTCCCAGGGGTGGCCAATTGGAATACTCAACTGGGTGAGAGTCTTTGGGCCTCTCTTGCTTTCCAGTTTGCGCATTGTGGAGGGTGTTGGACGTTTTTTCTGCTTTCTCTGCCTCATGGTATAGACTTTGCAGATTGGTCACTTGGTCCAGGTTTACGTGCCTCATTACGTTCAAATTGAGCTTGTTGTAGTACATGAGATGTGTGGCTGGGGTGTCAAAGGCCATTTCTGAGGGAGCACATAGTTGGATTTCCTCATAATTGCAGGTGAGCTCCTTCACAGTGCCAGTCTGGGTTAGGTTCTTTACTTGGCGTATGATCATAAGTATGGTGTCCTTTAGCACAAATCTTGCCAGAAGTCTTGTTTAAAGATGTCTGTGACAGTCCACATGTTTGGTGGTTTGAAAGCAGGGCTAATGTTGGCCAAGCAAAAGTTTGGTTGTTTGTTACAGGTAGAGGCCTAGTAGAGAATGATGGCTACTAGGGACAGTAAGGCCTAGCTAGTAGGTGTAAAAACTACTAGAGGCAGATGTTGTCTCCACCCAGCGGAAGATATTGGCTGCTGTGGGATAGAGTTATTCACCTAGCAGGGAACTGTGGCTGAAAAAGGGTGAATAATGAAATAGCTAGCAGGGAACTTGGTCTGTTTGAGGTAGAGAAGGTTTTGGACCCCTGGCAGTTAACGCAGGCTTCCAGGGGGGAAGAGCTCTGAGGGCTCTACATACCCTGATACGCTTACAGGAAGTCTGTGAGCAAGAATACTACCTAACAGACTGGTAGGGTGTTCTTGTTTATGCCCCTATGGGAGCTTTTGGGGAGAACCCAGAGTGATCATTAGAGGGTATAGATTTGCTTGGAGATGTCACCAAGGCGGTTTGCTTAAGGAAGCAAGCTGCAGAACTTGGTGTGATCAGGCCTCTGGGAAGTAGAGATGATTACTCTGCAACTGAAAGCCCAGACTTAATCACCTGGGTGAGTAAAAACAATGACATAGACTGTGAGGATCTATGGTTGGATGGCCTAAGTAGAATTCCACACGCGAGGGCCCAGTCAAACGCCAGTTCAATGTAGACTCATGCCTGGGTCTACAGGTTCTGGTAACAGGGACTAAGATAAAGAACCAAGGTGGTTCACGGAATCAGCAGAGAAGGCTAGTGAGAGGAACTGTTTGATCACAGAGAAGGCTAGTTGAAGGACTGTTGGTTTATATTGAATTTTGGAACCAAGATGGTTCCTAGTGAGGATAAGAGGAAGGGCTCAAAGATCATGATGCAGAAGTAGCTGGGCATGATAAAGGAATAGCCAGAGGACTGATAGATCATTTAAAGACTGGAAAAGAGCTTTTTTGTGAACTAAGATGGACTGTTTTCTGATTAAGCTGAAGATATGGAAGATGTGGTTGAAGAGCTGGCTGAAAAACCTAAAGATGATGGTGAAGAACTAGTGGTCCAGAGAAATGAGCCAAGATTTTGCTGAATTGATTTGCCAAAAAAGAAAATGTAGAATGTTTTGCCTTGGTTTAGTAGTAAAATCAAGAAGGAATGTGGATAGAAGTATGGGTAATATATTTATTTATTAAGTTCCTAGGATAGATGAAGGTGTGTTGCTATGAGAGCTGGATACAAAGTTGTTTTGGTGGGACATTTTCCTTAGATTTTACAAGATTTGTAAATATATGGGGAAAACGTTGAAGAGGTAAAAAAAGAACAGTTTAAATAGTATTATACTATTTAAATAGGTTTAGGTTGAATGCAGGGAAGACTGGTGCTGGAATAATGGACCAGTTAACGCTTTGGTGCGTGAAGAGTTGTTGCTTTGAGCGGTTTGAGCTGTGAAAATTATTATCCTAGTTGGATCCTGGTGGAACTTCAGGAATGGTCTATTTATGCGCTCTGCATTCATTGGTTGAGTTCTGGAAGGTTTCCTGATGAAAATGATTGGTTGGAAGCCAAAAGCTTAAAGTATAAGCAAGAAAACAGTGAATTAATACTTTAAGCTTTTGGAAAAGTAAGTATGTAAGCTTAAGTTATTATAAGAAAAAGTGAGCGGCAATGGTTTAAGCTTTGGAAGAAAGCCATTTTGAAGGCGGAGCCACAGGAAAAAGGACACTATAAGAAGGTGGCTGGCTGGAAAGTTACAGGGTCTTCCTGGGTCTTTTTTGAGGTCTTTCTGGGTCTTTTTTAAGGTCTTTCCTGGGCCTTTTAAGTTTCTGCCAAGAGGTTTTTGGAAGCCTTTGATCACCAGCAGGAGCTTGATTGAACTGATACAAGTGGAATACCAAGGCCACTAAAGATATATAGAGAGCTGAAGCCCAAGATAACGGAGCAGGAGCCTAAGAAAAAGGAGCTGGATCCTAAGCGCGGTACCAGAGTCCAAGTTTAAGGAGCAGGAGTACAAGTATTAGGAGCAGAAGTCCAAGACTAAGGTACAGAAGTCCAAGACCAAGTACAAGGAGTCCAAGATATTGTTGGAGGACTCCAAGTATTGGCAAACTCATATTGTTTCCTTGATTCCCCAGGCCATATACCAGAAGGTTTCTAAGGAGATCTTCCTTCTGAGAGTGAATAAAAGCCAATTTTGACCCCTATACATATTTCTGAGATATATTTTCCCTTACTAGAGAATCAAAATCCCTTCCAGCCGGTCCCTGGCTACAATCTAGGACACACTTTGGGGACTGGTGGACAGGAATCCCACAGTGTCCCAATCCTTCTTGGTGTGTTCTTCATGCCTGTGACTGTACTACAGTCACATTGGGCTGTGGTTTCACAAAGAGGTTGAATTGTGATGAATTTCATAGGTTGAGATTCAAAACAATAGGATTGGCCTTGGAGAGACTTTCCAGCATAGTAATGGATACCCAGGAATCAATTAGGCTGTACTAATTGAGAGCCGTAATGAATAATCTGAATGATTCAGATTATGAGACTAGGTGTCTTAAACCGTCTGATTAACCATGGAGGTTAATTGATACCCAGGAATCAATTAGGCTGTACTAATTGAGGGCTGAAATGAAGATCTGAATGGTTCAGATTACAAGACTAGGTGTCTCAAACCGTCTAATTAACCATGGAGGTTAATTGATACCCAGGAATCAATTAGGCTGTACTAATTGAGGCCCTTACTGAATAATCTGAACAGTTCAGATTATGAGACTACGTGTCTTAAACTGATTGATTAACTGGGAAGGTTAATTAATTGATACCCTGGAATATTATTGATGAGATTTAATCATAGGGCAAAAATGGACTTGACTGTGTCAAGTGAAGACTTGTTGTCTTCAAACAGATCAATTAACTGGGAAGGTTAATTAATATATGCTTGGAATATAATTAATGAGGATTTAATTATATTGTTTAATTGCCTTGACTGTGTCAAGAAGCTTGGTTAAGGTTAGCCAAAAGTAAACCCCCAAATTGTGGTTTAAAAGTGCCGCATTGGCAAATTCATTGGGTTAAAAGCGTCGCCTCATGGATTTGCAAAGCGCCAAGGCGCCGCTATCAAATTTTTTCAGGTGCTGAGACGCTGGGGCGCCTCCTGGGAAAGTTCCTGGGCGCCGCAGTGGCGCCTGGTTTGAGTTTCAAAGCGTTTTAATGGGGTTTTAACGCAAAAAACCATTAAATTCAAAAAAACAGCTAAATGTAGACAATGGTGTCATATGCATTCAGGATTGATCAGCTGGTTCCCAGTTGGAACAAGGATAGCTTGGATCAGGAATACATATATTCCATAGGGTTTTGGCGCCAGAAGTTTGGAATGCTTCAAGCCAAAGCAATACATTTCCACGGAAGGAATCAGGTGATTCTGGAATGTATTAGAGCACATTATTATAGGTTAAGAGTGTGAAGATTCTTTTTGGTAAATATCTGGATTGGATGACACCATTATGTCATAAACTATGTGATAGGAATCCAGATGTGATTCCGTATTTGGAGGGGTTTTCAGCCAAATGTACCCAAATAGGTATATAATGGAAACACAATAATAATTAATAAAAAATGATACTTATGTGTGACAATGGTTGCTTTCCCCTGAATCTTTTTATGCTTTGTATTTTTGGCTTTTAACTGAAATAAGACTACCATGGAATGAAAGAGATGGTCTGCAGCTAAGACTATGGGAAGCAAAAAATGTGAAAGTGATCACCAGATGGCAACAAGTTTAACGCCAAGATTGCTTGCCTGGAATCCAAGCTCATTGAAGCTTACATAAAGGATTCCCAACAAACTGTAAAAGAGTCAGACCGGGATAACAAAGAAGCAAGCATGAATTTCCTGGATCCGTCACAATGCCACTTATTGTACCAAGTACCAGCGTCATGAGTCAGTTGGATGGAGATTTCTGCAATCCAAAATTGCTGCAGGCATTCCATTTGGGCCAGTTTGCTCTGGGAAGACTGGATCCATGTGGAAGTGTTGTTGTTGTTGGCCCCAGAGAAGGGCTCCAAGGCAGCACTATGGAGTATTTGGGCTACGTAGGCTGGCATGGTGCTTTCATCTGTGGCTTGAGGAGTGGAAGTAGGTGTTTAGAAGAACCCTTGTGCTGACAGGGCGTTGAAGGCGGAGACTGGTATCACCAGGTTCTGGTATAGAACAAACCCTTCTGGTATTTCAGTATCTGGCGTGTATGGCATCCAGTCTACTGGGAGGCCAGACATGATTCTTTTGTAGATTTGTTGACTGCAGCAAGCACAGGCAACAGGCGGAATTTTGAGGGATGAAGTAGGATGAAAAACCTACTTCTGCTATCAATATTGTAACTGTGCTGTTTTAGCAGAGTTACAAGGAGGAAAGTATTTGGAAACTAGATAATATTCTTTATTGAGAGATAGGTATTATACAGTCATTGTGAATTGTGGATAACAGGAGCATGATAGAGTTGATCACACAGTGGGATGGTGAAGGGGGTGGCTTGATCCTGGTAATGATCTAAGCGCCAAAACAAGGTATCCACTGTAAGGGATCATCATTTGTTCATGTTGTTGTTTTTGGAAATTCAAGTCAACTTCCTAACTTGGCTTCAGGTGACTGGATAATTGGGTTGCAGGTCAAAAACCTGCTTACTCAGGACCTTGCTGACAGGTCAAGCCTGCTGTTTTAACATCAACAGGAACTTGTCGCTTTTGACAGAAGCACTCTTATGTGGATTCTGCCCTTGTCCTTCTGATTGCCCTGAACAGACTCTTGGTATCTTATTTCACTATTGTGATCAAGAGTCTTGTTAGCAACTCTACTAGATATATCAAAACACTTCTTTCCAGGCCCTCCAAGAGCACCTTTCTAGGGAAGAACACACTGTGGAGTACCTTGCTGGCTTTTTCAGCCGTCTGTTAAACAGCTCTAACTTGTTACTGTACGTCAGAATCTTGAGCTATCTTCCTTGGATGATGCCCTCCTTTCTTGCCGTTGTGATTGGGCTGAGAAGAGGACCACAGCCAATACCTTCTTTTTAAAAATGTGCACTGTGGTTCTGTATAATCAGTCCATGGGGGAACACTTATGCCAGAATTGATGAACTGATCAATGTCCTCAACTCAAAGTTCAGAGCTATGGTCTATTAAGCCATGGACGCTTGTGGGGCCTCCCTGGCATGGCTCCAGGACGTACACAGGTTCTGCGCCAAATCAGATAAGTTCAGCGTGTGCGTGGCAGATGACTTGGTCACCACAGACCAGAATGTTATTGCCTTAGACAAGAAAGTAGAAAAGCTTGGTTCAAGACTCCATCAATTTGAAAAGTATGTTCTGAATGACTTCCAGAGACTTTAGGAAAAGATGAACTGTCAACCAAAGGTATACTGCTCATCCACACCAAAACTGTTGCCATTCCCAAATAATGCCAGAATTTCAGCACTGGAGACAAGAGTGGCAAGCTTCAAAGCATTAAATAAATGATACAAGGAGGAGTTTCCCAGAGCCCACAACATCATAATGGCTCTACAGGCGGAACAAGCAGCTACAAGAATGCCATCTCATGCTTATCCAAAACTACAGTTGGTGTATAGTCTGAGCTCTGCCAGCAGAACCTCTAAACAGACAATATGAACGTGCATGAGCGCCTGGTAAGAATAGAAGCTGTAAATTTACACCTCCCCCTTGGGTTTCTACCTCAATCCTCACCAAATGCTTGGGAATCTTAGCCAACTTACTCCTGGATATTTTCCAAAGATTTACTGAAAAAACCCAAGAAAGGCCCTCACACTATTAATTGCAGAACTAGTTTGAAGATGCCCCACCTAACCCACCCAAGAAACACCTCTGGTTAAATATCATGTGTAAGAGAGGCTAGGAGCAGTGGTAATTGCACTCAAGACAGGTTCCTCAATTTTTAGTTGTGTCAGTTTTCTCTTTGATTTTGTCCATTTGAATTTTCCAGATTTTCCTGCCTCAAGAGATGCATCCATATTCCCTTTATCATTGATCAATCAGTTTTAGACATTCAACTTCCTATCCAAATTAAATTTCCTCTCTTTAAATGAATGCAAGAGTTGTGAAAGACCTTGCTTCATCATTCTCTAATCTATTAAAGTTCAAAATTTGTTAGTAAAACTGACCAGTTGGTTTTATCTGTTGCTTTGTGTGTTCACTTGATTCCATCCCCCCTTTGCCCCCTGGAATTGTTGGTGACAACCATTTGGTTGTTGCTAAAATCATGATTTTTATTATGGATGAGAGCATGGTGTTATTTTCTCCTAACCTGCTCCTCAATTCTCACAGAAGCCCAAGTATGAATGCTGGAAGCAAAAGGTTGAAAATGCATCCCAAATAGCCAGCAGATCTCATCTTCTATGCCAAATAATTATTATGAGGACACTGATGACCTCTCAGAGGAGGAGGTGGAACATAAAAACAGGGGGATTCCTGAAGTGTTCACCACCCTCCAAACAGAGAGCCATTCACGCTCAAAGCTACACCTACGCCTAGGCCTAGACATAGCTATATGGAAGATAGGCAATCAACTGCCTCTCCATGCCAGCCCACTGAGCCTGAGATCACAAAAAAATAAATCAAACCTCTCAAAATCTTTAAATATAATAAGCAGGGAAATGTGCATTCCTTCTTCAGGCTTTTTAAAATAGCCATGATAGGCGCCAGTGACCACCAGAAGGCAACCACTCTCATTACCACATTTGAGGCATTAAGTGTCAATCTGGTGATACCACAACTAACTGCAACCAACTGGAGTTATCAGGAAGTAAAACAAGCTGTAATTTAATAGTTTGGTGGAGAGGACATCTTCTTCAACAGGAAATCTGAATTTAGAGCTATAAAGTTTGCTCCAGAGGAAACACCGCAAGAATTTGTGGAACATTTCTATCATGACGTGTTAGTGCTCCTGGGTTCTGGCACAGTTTCCACTTTGACATCTTTGCTACTATGAAACAGGAGACTCATCTCTACAAGGAGCTTCACCAAGTGATGGTCTCTGCCTATGTCAAAGGCAAGAACATGTCAGAGATTGTAGACTGTCTATGTAGCCATGCTGAAACGTTTGGTCCCCCTAATTGACCTGAGCCCAAGAATCTAAAGACATTCCATGAGAAACCATGTTACCAGAAGGAAGATATTGTGAGGCCCTCTGCCCACCCTCCTGAAGTAAAGGGCTCCTATTGCATTGCCTGCAATACAGCGGGGCATTGGAAATCAAAAAGTCCAAATATTGTCAAGAAGGTACACATTGTGCAGAACCATCCTGCTGGTGCCAATGAGGAAAAAGCCCAGGCAGAGCAAAAGAAGGAAAATCTACCTCTGCCAAAGCTCTTAACCTTCACATTGAACCTGGCCCCAAAGTACATCACCCTGAAATCTACAAGAGGATGCAATACACATGGTTGTATCCAACAACCTTTACGCTGTGACTACCTGCTCTCAAACTAAAGCCCAGCACAAAGAGGCCGCCATAGCTAAAGTATCAAAACCTTATGCCACTCAAATACAGGATGCCAGGGAAAACTGCTGTTCATCATGTTCAAAAAATAGCCTAAACCTGAAATCAATATAAGTAGTGTTCCCTCTGGAGGAGCTAAAGTCTGCATACCTTGAAATTTGCAAAAGCCTGCTCTGCACCTTTGAGAGCAATGAGGAAAACAGGATACACACATTAAAAAGCCTCAATGACTCTTATATTGATTGCACATACATTGTCATCTCAGTTAACAAGAATCATATTTGAGCAATTGTGAATAGCATTGCTGTTGGAAATTGCGCCATTAATGCTATTTTGATATGGCCTTTGAATAATGATAGCTGTGAAGATTTGACTGGTTTTGCGTTCAAGTTTGGGAATTCCTTGTTTTCCATAAATGGGTCTGGACCAATATCCACCTATTCCGGAATATGTACCTTCCCTTGTCTGATCCTGGTATGACCTCATCCCGACGTGACCCCCTTGGCCACTCTGTCTTTCTAATGAGTGATCACTGTCCCTTGTCTAATATTTAAGTAGAATCAAATCTCCTAATAAAGACAAGTTTATCCACATTTGCGTTGGATTTAATATTCTTTAAGCTTTTTCCTTTCATTGCTGCCAAAAGGAAGTTCTCATCTTGTATTCCAGGAAATTAAGGTATGTGCCCTTAATTTTGCCCTGAAGGCTAACCCAAGGCTAGCTTCAAACCTCAAATCTTTTGTTATAAAAATTTCCTGCTGTGTCCTCCTGGATGTTGTCCCCAGGAGCCAAACACAACAAAATGGTGCTCACTACAGAGGCTGCAAGCCCCTTGGTTACTCTGTTACCACACACATTCTCTGGTATTTCTCCCTTTGTTTCTGAAGTACCCAAACAACCTAAAGTTTCTAGTTCTCCTCTAGAAGACATCACCAATGCCCCCTCAACTCCCATGGTATTGGTGCTGTCTCTTGGGCCCCCATGCCCCCCTTCCAGCTTTCTCTTTCAATTACAAGCAAGCTTGTGCTGCCTCCTGCTCCCTGCTCTACTCTGGCACTGTGGCAATGAACACTATCCCTGATCTCTGTCTCAAGTACGCTTCCAAAGACCTGTACTCCTTCCTCTTGGACTTTGGTCTCCCCCTTGTGCTGATGGAGTCCATGAATAAAATTGGCGTGTTGGTCAACCAGTTCATCCAACCCGCCCTGGTTCACCATCAAATTGCATTTGGATCCCAAAAATAACTTATAAATGCTGTATCCACCGCTGTCTCAAATAACCATGCTAAAAATATGGCATATCAAGAATGGTCCCACAGTCTCTTTGCATGTATCTCTGATAACCACCGCAACTTGCTGGCCTCTCAGAAGTACTTGACTGCCTCACTAAATTCCCTTTGTTCCTCACTCCCTGGATACATTAAGGATCAACTATGCAAGTTGGATTAGATCAAGCAGTGTGGAATGGACAAATTGAGGCCTTTCTGCTAAAGCATTGCCAGGATTTTGAGACTCTGGTTAGCAAACTTAAACAATTCCAAGAACATATTAATTCTCAACTTGAATTGGTTGGAGCTCATGTTGATACTTGGGGCCGCTATCTGTAGCATTGATGAAGTCTGGATAAGGCTGCACTAGGTGACACTCTATATCAGGTACAATATTATGTGGATGATAGAGTAGCGTCTATTGAGGTGACTCCTCCTGCTCCTCCTGTTGAGGTCCCATCTGTCTTTGAAGCCAAGATATGGGAAGCAATAGCCAAGCTCAAGGCCACTAATAAACGTAAATCTTCTGTTCAGAACCCCCCTCCAGTTGGACCTATGACTGACCCTCATATTTCTTTGCTCACTAATCAAGTAGCTACTTTGCAAGGCAAAATTGAGTATTTAAGGCAACACCTCTCTAATTCTAGGGACTTGTCTTCTGAGTCTGAAGATGAAGAGGAAACCAAAGTTGTTAATACTCCTGCTCATAGCAATCATGGTTACTGCCCTAGTTTAGAAGGCCAACCCTGGTTCAATTGCGCACGTGCAATGGATCAGCTTGCAGAAGTAACAAATGATGTAGCTGATAGGCAGGACGCATTGGAAAGAGATGTACAAAAACTCTCCTGCTTTACCAAGACAATGAATGGACATATCATCCCCTTGGTTGCTCAGACCACTTTCCTGACTACTTGCCTCAATAGAATCACTAGCACCTTATTGGTGCAACAAATTAAGATTGAAAAATTTGGAGTTGCCACTGCCACTGCTAGAGATATTAGTGGACAGAAAAGCTCTAACTTGGATACCTTAAAGGAAAGCCTTCAACTCCTCTGGGCTAGACAACCTGCTGCTGAATCCAAGTTTGAGGGCAATCCTCACATTAACGTCCTCAACCCAGGTGAAAACAATCAGTCCTCTTCCTTGTCCATTGACCCAAATTACAAACCAACCTTCAAACAGATATTTGATCCTTAAACCTCTACCATTGCTGCCTATATAACAATTTATAAGACTGCAATGCATAGGGCTACTGATGAACTCAAAAAGGAACATATCTTTGCCTGTCTCCATCCCACATGCCAAGAAGTGGTTGTCCCCAAACTCCCCTCCATTATCACTTGGGAGGACATGGAGCAACTCCTAATTGAAGAGTTTGGAGGAAATCTCAGCTTGGAGGTCAAGAAGAATGCATTTATGCAAATCAACTTTTAGCCCAAGGAAACACTGGCTGAGTTTGTGGATTGCTTCTACATTGAAGGCCAACAGTTAATCACCAGTTGACATTTAACCCCTAGGAAGCTTATAAAGTTTGTTCAAATGCTTTGAAAGTGAACCAGCTTCTATGCCTACACTTTAAGGCACACAAGGCTTAACTCACTTTGATGAAGAGTATTAAGACGCTCTTTCAAGACATGCATTTTACCCATGGGGGTATGGTGGTAAGTGAAAATAAAGCCAGTAATGCTGGGACTACCTCTTGTATGCCGCACATTATGACGCTGGGTCCAGGTGGACATACTAAAAGGAAAGGTTGTCATAACTGTGGCCAAATATGGCACAACTTGCATACTTGCACTAATCCCCAAGTGGAAGGTTATAACCCCAAGAAGAAGGCGGGAAAAGAGAGGTCAGCTTAGAGACAGAGACACTCTCTGCTGATCAATCTCCCCTGTCTCCCCCTGATCCTCCTTCTGACAAGGAATCTTCTCCCTTGGCTGGCCCAACTATCCTTCACTTGTTCCATAACCTCTATAGTGATTCTGAACCTGAGGACTCTGACTTCAATGAGTCTGATGGTTATGGATACTTGGTGCTGGCAGTCCCAGAGACAGTCTCTGTCCCTTACAAGCTACGTTTGGGGAAGACCACAGCTACAACTCGCCCATATGTGAATGAAACTAAGGTTGTAGTGGCTTGTCCTTACTTGGCTCAAGCTCATTGTCCCCCTGTCTTGTTAAATTCCTCTGAAGAGGCTGCTGAACTATCAGAAGCTCTCTTTCAGTATGTGACCGTATCTCTCCCCTTGCAGACTGTGTATAAGGAAATTCCTGCCTTAAAATGCATGCTGGCCAAATATGAAAAAATTGGAGGCAGCTCAGGATGTGCTGGCTGCATTACCCCCTAGGGAAAGATACTACTTGTGTGGAAGTATCAATCCAAAAGGTTAAGATCAAGGCTATCTTGGACACGGGCTCTCCAGTCAATGTGGTATTGTCCAAGCTAATGAAAAAGCTTAAGCTGTCTCCTGATCTCAACTACACTCAATCCTATGGTACAGCTGGCATGGCCCAAACTCAAGCCATTGGTGCTTACTCTGCCCTTCCAATGAGGTTTGGGAAGCTTCTTATTGCATCCCCTGCAGTTGTCCTCAAAAAAATTACAATCTCCTGGTTGGTATGTAGTTCCTTTAAGAGTACAACAGGATTGTGAACCTTAGAGATGGGTACCTATTACTCCTAGGTTATGAGATCCCTTTAATCTTTGAAGAACCCCCACATTCCTGGGAAAAGTCTTAAGACTTGTGTGCTCAAATACCCCACTGGTATCACCTCACTCAAGTACAGGACTCATTCTTCCAATATGTGTTCCCCTCCTCCTTCATTTCTAGCAGAGGAGGGTGTACCTCTTCTTGCCCCACAGCCATAACCATCCCACCAGGCTTCCAAGTAAATTGTAGAATATCAGATAACCTACAAACTACCTGAAAAATCATTTCTGGAGCTATATTCACCCGGTTCCCTAAGCCATAAAGAGCCTTGGTTATGCCCTGGAATTTTGGATCAAACTTGTAAGGAACCTTTGCAGCTATTGTTGGCTAACCTGAACGCCCTGCCTATGAAGGTGACCAAGGGTCAGGTTGTTGGGCATGGTCACATATTAGGTTCAGAGCAAGTGCTGTCCCTCTACCCTTTTAGAACGTTTAGTGACTTCAACTTGCCTGAAGAAGACCCCCAGGTTCTTTCCCTGTTCACTGCTGCAGACTTCCCTTAGATGTTGCCCATTCAACAAAAGGATGTTCTGGAACTGCTAGACCAGTTTAAGGATATCTTTGCCTCTGGACCCACTACTATAGTCAGCTAAGGGGGTCATTCACCAGATAGATACAGGTGACACCTTACCCTTTTGTGCCAAGCCTTATTGCCACAGTAGAGTGGAAGATACCCAGGTCTCTAAGGAGCTTAAGCAGATTCTAGATGCTGGGCTCCTAGCCCCCTCTATGAGCCCTTGGGCCTCCCCATTGTTGATCCTAAAGAAGAAGGATGAAGGCCATCACATTGTGATGGACTACTGCCATCTAAATTTCCTTACCAAGAAATATTCTTAACCTTTGCCTAGAATTGATGATGCTCTCAGACAATTAGGGGGATCAAAATTTTTCTCTGCCATGGATATAGCATCAGGATACTGGAAGGTTGACTTGTCTTCTGATTATAGAGAAAAAGCTGCACTCATCACTTCAGAAGGCACTTACAAACCCACTAGAATGCCCCAAGGAATCTGCAACGCCCTGGCTACATTTCAGCAGTTTATGGACTCCATCCTACAAGATCTGAAACTCTCCTGCATCCTTGTATATAAGGACAATATTACTGTGTTCAGCTCCACCTTTGCCAACCATATGGACCATCTCAAAGCTGCCTTCATCAAAATTCAGGAGGCAGATCTGAAACTTAAACCTTCTAAATGCTCCTTCTTCAAAGAATGGCTTGAATTCCTGGGCCACAAGATCACCCAAACTGAAATACACCATATGAATAATAAGGGGAAGACATTGACAAGATGTAGTCCCCCAAAAGCCTACAAAAGTTCCAAGTATTTCTTGGTATGATGGGGTACTATTGACAATATATCCCTGATTTTGCTGAATTAAGCAAACCTCTTGTCCAACTCCTTTGCAATTTACCATTTGAGTGGACTGACAGCCAGCAACAGTCTTTTGAAGCTCTGAAGGCCAAGATCAAAGAGGCTCCTATCCTATTCTACCCTGACTATGATAAAGAGTTTATCTTGTACACTGACACAAGAGGAGTAGCTGTGGGTGTCACCTTAGCCCAGCTTGATAATGAAGGCGTAGACTGACCTGTAGCCTATTCTTTACAAGTCCTCAACAAACATGAGAAGAACTATAGCATCATGGAAAAGGAATGTCTTGCTGTTCTGCATGCAGTAAAACAATTCAGACACTATATTTACATGACTCACTTCAAAGTGGTTACAGAACACTCTTCCATAAAGTGGCTTTAATATTAAAGGAGCCTAAAGGTTTATTAGAATGTTGGGCTCTGCGCTTACAAGGATATGATTTAGCTATAGTACATTGCCCTGGTGCGCAACATCAGAATGCTGATGGTTTGTTGTGGGTGGCCATACTAGCCATCCATCCTGCTGGCCCCAATCACCTATACAAATTGATAGGGTACCCTTACTCCTGGACCACTGTACCAGAAGACATTCATCTAGCATTGCAAGCCCTATTCAAGGATACTGTGATTTGAGATAGACAACTCTTCAAGAAAGTCAACAATGCTTTTCTGCCCTACATCTTTCCTAGCATGAGGGTTGTCATTGCTCTCCAAGCTCACATTAACACGGGACACAGGACTATCAAAGACTTATGACTGGTTGTTCAAAAACTTCTACTGGGAAAACATGTGCCTCCTAATCCCTGACGTCCTTGCCTCCTGTCATTCTTTTCAGCTCCAATGCCCCCAACCTTCACAACATTAGTTCAAGCTCGTCCCCCCTAAGCATGCCTTCCACACTGTGAGTATTGACGCTGTTGGCCCTCTCCTGCGTTCTAGGTCTTGGTGTCTTTTATCTTAGTTGCCATAGACCATTTTAGCAAATGGGTTGAAACCAGAGCAACTAAGGATATAACCACCAAGACCACTGCTAATTTCTTGTTGCAAGACATCTTCTACCATCATGGTTGCCCTCAAGTCCTTCTTTCTGGAAATGGGACCAACTTTAATGCTTGCCTCATAATGTCTATTGTAGAAGCTATGGGGACCCACTAATCCTTCTCTGCACCATATAAACCCTCAACCAACAGGACTGTAGAACGTTCTAATTCCACCCTTGTGACCATCATGAGGAAGCTTACCCTCTCTGATGCTGCTAACTGGGATATATTTCTCCCTGCTGCCCTCTTTGCGTATAGACTCAGCAGACACCAAGTGACTGGCCAGTCCCTCTTTGCTATGCTGTATGGACAAGAAGCCACTACCCCCTCAATCTTGGGACCCCTGTTGATGGAGGTTGATGCCTCAACTAATCCCAAAGCTCATGTCAAAGACTTGACTAACCGTATCATTGACATCCAAGCTACCGCCTATTATACTGCTTACAAAGCCAAAACCCTGGAACTCTCACCCTCTAACGCTTCCAGAGCACCCCTCCTTGAGTACCAAGTGATTGACCTAGTCCTCTATTATAAGAATCATACTGGAGGCCAAGCCCATAAGCTAGACTCCCTCTGGGTTGGACCTTGTGAAGTCATCTATAAGAAGGGTGTCAAGTATACTGTGAAGCTACTGTCCTCCGTCTGTCTTTTTGCCCGTAAACACTCTAAATTTCTCCACAAATATCAACTCCCTGTGTCTAATCTTGAGGGGGGAGATGCTGTAAATTGCGCCATTAATGCCATTTTTATATGGCCTTCAAATATTGATATGTGCAAAGATATAGTTGTTTTTGCTTTTGATTTCAGGAATTCCCTGCCTTCTGCAAATGGGTCTGGCTCAATATCCACCCATTCCAGAATATTTTACCTGTCCTTGACTGATCCTGGTATGACCTCATCTCAATGTGACCCCCTCTGCCACTCTGTCTACCTAATGAGTGATCACTGACCCTTGTCTACTATTTAAGTAGAATCATTTCTCCTAATAAAGACAAGCTTACCCACATTTGCGTTGGCTTTAGTATTCTTCAAGATTTTTCCTTTCCTTTTTGCCAAAAGGACTTTCACATCTTGTATTCCAGGAAATTTTGAAATGTGCCCTTAATTATTCCATGAAGGCTAACCCAAGGCTAGCTTTGAACCTCAAATCCTTTGTTATAAAGATTTCCTGCCGTGTTCTCCTGGATGTTGTACCCAAGCCAAACACAACATTGCTGCATTCATTAGTCAGGTGCCTATGCCCTGTGCTATGCCCAATCCCAATGATTCAATCCCCACCGCAAAAAAGCCTAAGCACCACATCATCACTGAAGCCACACACAAGACCTTCATGAGGCTCATAGAGGAGACCACCAACTACAAGAAGGCTGCGGCTATTGTCAGTATTTCAGAAAAATCTGTGCACAGGCTCTGCACAACTTACTTGAAAAAAGGGACTGTTCTCCTTTTGGAAAAATCCAAATGCAAGCCAATCCTATTGGTCAAGGAATACCTGTGGGCAATCCAGCAGTGGATCAAGCAGAATTGCCTTCTTGAACTGGAAAATATTCATTCAATGAATGAGTCTGCTTTGGAATCCAAGATTTTGTTTCCACATGCTACTGAGGGATAAAAAAATTAAATTTCTTGTGGAAAAAGCTAAGAGTTTCTCCCTATAACTGCAATATCCCAGACAACAATGTCTACCGGCAAAAATATGCCAAGACAGTAACTGCTTTTAAGTAGAAGGGGACTGTCAAATTCTACTACATTGACAAGTCCTCCTTTGCGTCCTCCATGTGAAACAAGTATGGGTACATTCCCAAAGGTGAAAATAATAGTATGTACCAGTGTGCAGCTGTCTAGTCTGTTGCCTACTAAATGGTAGCCACTTCTTGGTCCCCTTGGCATTGAGCTCTATCAAATGATCAAGGGGTCCCACAATAGTACAACCTTTCTGGAATTTCTCCAATTGGTTTGGGAGCACCTGAGGCGCAAAAGCCTGGGCTTCACCAATATTATTGTATTGGATAATGTTGGGCTCCACAAGGTTCAGATATTCTTGAGGAATTCCAGGTGATTGAGCCTGGTGTTATAATTGCCTCCCAACAATTGGCTACAGCACCTTTATGTCTGATCTTCCTCTCTTCCTATTCCCCATCCTGTCAGGAATATTCCTGACAACAAACTTTTAGAAAACAACATTTTGGCTACAATGGGTCCCACAGGTCAAGACAAAAAATGGCAGCAGTTCCCCCTAATTTGGGAAACTGCAAAAAAAATGGGGGTTAAAAAAAAGTTGAAAATTCTTTTATTTCAAATTTGGGTTTATAGCCCGGCTGCCAAGCCAGCCACCACTCACCTGCCTGCCTGCGCCCCCCGCTGCCATCCACCCAGCCCCCACCCACCTGCTCTCATCAGCCAGTCAGCTAGCCAGCAGGGGACAGCGCACCCCCCACGGTAGGACTGTCCACCCCCACCAGATGGGGAAATTGCCTAATTGAGAAACCCAAAACAGTAATTTCCCCAGACCTGAAAATAGGAGGACATGCTGCCCAAATTTGGAATCTACCAAATTTGGATGGGGTTGTCAAGCTGCCCTGCAAAAAACTCAATGCAGTAATTTCAGAAGTGGAATTTGAGTGCATGAAAGTGCCTGAAAAAGCTCCAAAGCAATGAAAAGTCAAGATTAACAATTCATTGCTTGCTAAACCCCTCCCATCCCAATCCCAAAAGGGAATTCCAGACAACACCAAGTGTTTGGGGTCCCCTGCTCAATGTTTTGCACTATTCATGACCCACTAAGGATGATGGTATACAATAAAGCTCAATCACTTGATAATAGTTTGTGCTATCATTGAGCAAATTAACACTCAATTGTTATCACATAAATCAATCAAAACTTTACACTTCAGAAAGTTAAAGACACTAAGCTTTGTCTTTCCTTCCCCAGGACTAGAAGATTAACCATCTTATCTTCTCATCTGTCCTTACAGCATGCCTAGGGATTGGGGGCAACCAACACTATCAACTACATGGGACATTCAACAATCCATATGACAAGTACTTTTACAAGGAGCAGTGCAGCTCAACTCCTCTGATCAGTACTCCTAGCTCATGCTGATTTTGCCCCACTCCACTCAGTCTGTAGCTATATACACGTTTATATACTACATACTCATGTATTTTGCCAGTAATTTTGGACGTTATAACGTACACACAAAGGTCTTTTGATGGATGATGATAGATATCTTATTGTGACTGCGCTCACTGGGTTTTAAGTGGCCAACTTAGTACCCTATTTAGCTAAAATACTTCCCCAATTGTTGGGTCTTTACAATTCCTCAACCCAATTGAGGAGGTCTTTGGGTGGCTCAAAAGATTTTTCAAGAAAGGGGCGCCACCCAGGCATGATGATTTATTTAATTTGCTGCAGGTTGGTGTTCATACCCTCCCAGCTGAAATTGTGGCCAAATTCTATGGTCACACGGATTTGTTTCTCCCTGTGTGCCTTGCCCAGCAGCCAATCAATCAAAGGCTTTGCTGTTCCTGATATTTTTTGCATTTAATTTTTTAATGTTTGTTTTTATTTGGGTTAATTTATTTTGATTTTATTTCTGTGATTCTGCATATTGTGTCAGGTGTTATAAAAATTAACAAAGCAAAGCCAATTGAATGGATAAATGGATGGAAAAATAAAACATAAGAATATTTATGTTTTTATTATTTTTTTATTTAGGGTAGTTTTTTTCACATTTTTTATATGATTCCAATTATATACCATCATTTTTATAAAAATTAACAAATAAATAAAGGTGAATGAATGAATACATGGTGTCAGGAAATCCTGATCTATTAGGGTTGACTGATCCATATCCCTATCACTGAAGCTGTGGGTTGACACTAGACGGGACACAGCCAAACTGAAACAGCTATTCCAGAATACAGAGAAACTATAACAAGACTGATATAGTTTATAAGTCAGAAGACATCTGAGATATTCTGGGTCTCAGGTCACAGAACAATCCAGAAGCTTCTATAATTAGATGCTAGGCATTCTGGATCCCAAATAAAGCCGCAAACCCAACCCAAAGAATAAAACAGGGAATTACAACATCCTGTTTCACTGAGAAGTGAGACAGAGGACCGCCTGTGCAACTTTTGCACATTATACCAAGTGCAAGGCAAGGTCAGCCAAAATGGATGTCAACTTAGTTGACTGCAACTAAGCAAGGGTATATATAGGCTGAAGAGGAGAAATCAGCAGCCTAGAATATTACCTCATCTCAAAACCTTATTCAGGTTTGGGATCCAACTCTGGGGGTGAAACTAGTAGCTTGGGGATGATAGGCTAGCTAGTGAGAGTTGTCTGCAGCTAGACGCCAGTTTGGCTGCTAGCTTTCAACTATAAAGGGTCTTTCCAAGATCACTTGGAAGGCAGACAATTGATACCCTTCAACATCATTACTAGTCCAAATAGTAGTGGTGTCAAGTACAGTAAAAGCAACTTATTGATACTTTTGAATTCCTGTCAAACCACCATAGATAGTGTTGCGTCTCCAAAGGACCACAGGACTTCCCCATCACTTGGCTCAAGCAGAAACAGAACACAGCTCTCTGCAACACCCATCCACACTAATAGGAAGCTCATCTGTCTTCTTACAGATTCATCTATCCCAACATGCATAATATAAATAATAAAAACTATATCTCTTCTTCCTCAAGATCCAAAAATCTTGACACATGGAATATTATTTATTATGTATTTATTTGTTGAATATGAGACGGTTTGAGTAGATAGTTTTAAAAAATATATAAATATAGAAATTAAAATCATATTTGGGTGTAGACTTTTATTGGGGGTAGAAGCAGATGAATTCAAGGGCAGTGCGTTAAAATAGACTAGTAATTTCTATTGAAAAAGCATATGTTGACATTAGACCTGCACTAGATAAATTGCAGCAGGTAGAATACAGGAGCATTGTGACACAATAGGCTAGGAGGATTTTTTCTGGTGGAGCAGCCATCCCATGGATGGCAGTGAGAATAACTGAATCCTGGATAACATGCTTTATTGAGCTGTATCCAGGGGCAATTTTTTTCCGTTTAGTAAATGGCGTACCAAATCCAGTTTTATTATCACATCAGACCAGTTGCAGGCTTCTACTTTAAGCTACATCAGTACAACAAGGCCTAGGTAAACAATCAAGTGAAGTATCTGCCCTGAAAACAGAGTGGAGAACTCACAAAAGTTATTAAATAGGATATTAATTTTATTCTTAAAGGACTTAGTGGCAAAGGTATTTTTCATTGTTTTTGGTATACCAGTCTTGTCAGAGCACCATGAGGCCCTGAAGTCTCCAAGGATGCATACTCCTGCAGATATGACAGCGGCAGAACTATAGCTAAGTTTTTTTGTTTTTTCATTAAATATTTTTAGGGTATGTGATGGTGTGTGCTCAGTCAGGTAACAGAAACAGACTTCTTTTTATCCTCTTTCCATGTCAGGTAGGTTTTGATACAGCATAGTTTGGAAGAAATCCCAGACAAGCATGACAAAGAGCTTGTGGAAGCTAATATCTGGAGCGTACTGGTCAAGTTGCAGGTTGGGGGCTGCGGCCAAAACTGAGACCTGCCATTCAGTGTTGTCTTGCTTTAGTTGGAGTGATGTAAGTTGTTCTTGTTTTATATGATATATTTTAATTTATTAATCATTTCAGAGGTGGCAGCTGGCGTCAAGACCAGCTGACGCCCTATATGGGGGATGTAGTTGCTGTAGAATTTTTGTGATATGTATGGTCTTAGAGAATGGCAGACTTCTCCTTCTGTTTCTTCTAAATAAAAAATTAGTAAGATCTTTTTATTTATTTGATATTTTATTTTTTACCTTCTTCTATATCTTTACCTGTTTTCCCCTTCACAGGGGCTGCTTCACAGGACTTGTCATAGCTGGTTCCTGGGTATCTTCTGTTGGTTTTGCTTCTTTTTATTTTTTAGCTGCTCAAACATCTTGGGGTAATTTGACCACGCCTCCACAGTCACAAATTCCTGTGGTTTGAACTGTAGATCAGCAAATGTTGTAAATTGCACCATTAATGCCATTTCAATATGGCCTTCAAAAATTGATATGTGCAAGGATTTGGTTGGTTTTGCTTTTGAATTTGGGAATTCCTCCCCTTACGCAAATGGGTCTGGTCTAATATCCACCCATTCCGGAATATTGTACCTGTCCTTGACTGATCCTGGTATGACCTCATCTCAACGTGACCCCTTCTGCCAGTCTGTCTACCTAATTAGTAATCATTGGCCCTTGTCTACTATTTAAGTAGAATCATTTTTCCTAATAAAGACAAGTTTATCCACATTTGTGTTAGCTTTAATATTCTTTAAGCTTTTTCCTTTCCTTTCTGCCAAAAGGAATTCCTCATCTTGTATTCCAGGAAATTAAGGTATGCGCCCTTTTTTTTGCCCTGAAGGCTAACCCAAGGCTAGCTTTGAACCTCAAATTTTTTGTTATAAAAATTTCCCGCCGTGTCCTCCTGGATGTTGTCCCCAGGAGCCAAACACAACAAATGGTGCTCACTACAGGGGCTACAAGCCCCTCAGTTACCCTTTTCCCACACACATTCTCTGGTCCTTCTCCCTTTGTTTCTGAAGTACCTAAACAACCTAAAGTTTCTAGTCCTCCTCTAGAAGAAGAAATCACCAATGCCCCCTCAACTCCTATGATACTGGCGCTGTCTCCTGGGCCCATATGGGCCCCCTTCCAGCTTTCTCTCTCAACTACAATCAAGCTTGTGCTGCCGCCTGCTCTCTCCTCCACCCAGGCACTGTGGCAATGTACACCATCCCTGGTCTCCTCCCTGGGTACGCTTTCAAAGACCTATATTCCTTCCTGTTGGACTTTGGTCTTCCCCCTGCGCTGATGGAGTCTATGGATACTATTAGCGTGTTAGTCAATCAGTTTATTCAACCTGCACTGGTTACCATCAACTTGCATTAGGGTCCCAGAACCAGCTTCTAAATACTGTAACCTCCGCTATCTCAAACAACCATGCTCAAAATATGGCATATCAAGAATGGTCCCATAGCCTCTTTGCATGTATTTTGGATAACCAGCGTAACTTGCTGGCCTACCAAAAATACCCAACCTCACATCTGAACTACCTTTGTTCCTTGCTCCCTGGGTATATCAAGGATCAACTGTGTGAATCAGATGAGCATCAAGCAATGTGGTGTGGTCAAATTGAGGCTGCTCTTCTAAAACATTGTCAGGATTATGAAATTCTGGTTACTAAACTCAACCAGTTTTGGGAGCATATTAATTCTCAGCTTGATTTGGTTGGGACTCATGTTGATACCTGGGGCTGCCATCTACAACACCAGTATGGATTGGATAAGGCTGCATTGGGCAACACTCTATATTTAGTACAAAATTACGTGGTGATATAGTAGCATCCATTGAGGTGACTCCTCCCGCTTCTCCTGTTGAGATCTCACCAGACTTTGAAGCCCAGGTATGGGAAGCCATAGCTGAGCTCAAGGCCACTACTTGCTGTCAATCTTCTTTTCAGAACCCTCCTCCAGTTGAACATATGCCTGATTCTTGCATTGCCTTGCTCACCAACCAAGTAGCTACATTGTAAGGAGAAATTGAGTATTTGAGGCAATGCCTATCTAATTCTGATGATTGTCCTCTGAGTCTGAAGGTGAGGAGGAAACCAAGGACACTAGTGCTCCTGCTCATGAAAATCATGGTTGTTGCCCTGTCCTGGAAGGCCAACCCCAAGTCAACTGCGCTCTTGCCTTGAATCAACTAGCCAAAGTGAAAAATGATGTTGCTGATAGGCAGGACACACTGGAACAAGAGGTACAAAACCTCTCTTTCTTGACAAAGACAATAAATGGACAGGTTATCCCTTTGGTTGCTCATAATAATTCTCTGACTACCTGCCTCAATGGGACTGCTGTCACTTTATAAGTACAACAGATTAAGATTGATGAATTTGGAACTGCTGCTGCTGCTAGAGATATTAGTAGATAGAACAGCTCTACCTTGGATACACTAGAGGAGAGCCTTCAACTTCTCTGGGATAGACAACCTGATGCTAAATCTGAGTTTGAGGGCAACCCTCACATCAATGTCCTCAACCCAGGTGACAACAGTCAGTCCACTTCATTGTCCATCAATCCCAACTATAAGCCTTCATTCAAACAGATATTCAACCCTAAAACCTCTACCATTGCTGCCTTCCTGACAATTTATGAGACTGCAATGCGTAGGGCCACCAATGAACTTAAGGAAGAGCATATTCTTACCTGTCTTCATCCCACATGCCAAGAAGTTGTGGTCCCCAAACTCCTTTTGATTGTCACTTGGGAGGACATGAAGCGCCTCTTAATTGAGGAATTTGGCAGAGATCTCAGTTTGAAATTCAATAAGGATGCATTTATGCACATTGCTTTCAAGCCTAAGGAGACCCTAGCTGAATTCACCAATTGCTTCTACATTGAGGAACAACAGTTAATCACCAGTTATCAGTTAACTCCCTGGGAAGCTTACACAGCTTGTTCAAACACTTTAAAGGTGAAACAACTTCTATGTCTGCACTTTAAGGCCCATAAAGCTTCTCTTACTTTCATGAAGGGTATCAAGACCCTCTTGCAGATATGCACTTGACTCATAGTGGCACTGTGTTACGCAAAAATAAGGCCAACAATGTGGGAACCACCTGCTGTACTCCGTGCATTATGACTCTGGGCTCAAGTGGACAACCTAAGTGGCAAGGATGTCATAACTGTGGGCAAATAGGACACCAATAATGTACCTGCTCTAACCCTCAAGTGGAGGGTTGCAAACCAAAGGATCAGGCAGGGAAAGAGAGGTCAGCTTAGAGATAGAGATGCTCTCTGCTGACAAATCTCCTCTGTCTCATCCTGATCCCCTGTCTGACAAGGAATCTTCCCCCTTGGCTAGCCCAACTATCCTTTACCTGTTCCACAATCTTTCCAGTGATTTTGAGCCCAAAGACTCAGATTGCAATGAGTCTGAGGGTTATGGCTACTCTGTGCTAGCAGTCCTGGAGACAGTTTCCATCCCTTACAAGCTATGTTCAGGGAAAACCACAATCACAACTTGCCCAACCTCAAGCAAAGCTAATGACATAGTGGCTTGTCCTTACTTAGCACAGGCCCATTTTCCCCCTGTCCTGTTAGATTTCTCCAAAGATGCTGCTGAACTAGCATAGTCTCTCTTTCAGAATGTGACTGTATCTCTTCACTTGCAGACTGTGTATAAGAAAATTCCTGCCTTACAATGCATGATGGCCAAGTGGGAGAAAGAATTAGAAGCTGCTCAGGATGTTCTAGCTGTCTTGCCCCCTTTAGAAAGATACTACACATGTGGAAGTATCAATCCAAAAGGTCAAAATCAAGACTATCTTGGGAACAGGCTCTCCAGTCAATGTGGTATCCTCCAAACTAATGAAAAAGCTTAAGCTGGCCCCTGACCTCAACTACACTCAATCATACGGTACTGCTGACATGGCTCAGACTCAGGCCATTTTTGCCTACTCTACTCTGCCAATGAGGTTTGGGAAGCTTCTTATTGCCTCCCCTGCTGTTGTCTTAGAAAACAAAAGCTACAATATCCTGGTTGGTACACAATTACTTCAAGAGTAAAATGAGATTGTGAACCTTTGAGATGGGTAACTTTTGCTATTAGGGTATGAGATTCCCCAATCTCCAAGGAACCTCCTTGTCTCCTGGGTAAACGCCTTAAGACTTGTGTGCTTGCGTACCTCACAGGTATCTTCTCACTAAAGTACAGGACTCATTCTTCCAATATGCGGTCCCCTCCTCCTTCCTGTCCTGCCAAGGAAGGTGTGCCTCTTCTTGCCCCTGCAGCTATCACTATACCTCCTGGCTTGCAAGTGATTATAGACTCTCAGATATCTTATGAACTACCCAAGAAATCCTTCTGGAGCTATATTCACCTGATTCCCTAAGCTGTAGAGAGCCTAGGTTATGCCATGGAATTTTGGACCAAACTCATAAAGAGCCTGTGCAGCTGTTGTTGACTAACCTGACTGCCTTGCCTATGAAGGTGACCAAGGGACAGGTTGTTGGGCATGGTCACATATTAGGTTCAGAGCAAGTGGCGTCCCTATACCCCTTTGGAACGTTTAGTGACTTCAACTTGCCTGAAGAGGACCCCCAGGTTCTTTCCCTGTTCACTGCAGAAGACTTCTCTTAGCTGTCGCCCATTCAACAAAAGGATGTTCTGGAAATGCTAGACCAGTTTAAGGATATCTTTTCCTCTGGAACCACCAACTATGGTCAGCCAAGGGGGTCATTCACCAGATAGATACAGGTGACGCCCCACCCTTTTGTGCCAAGCCTTATTGCTGCAGTAGAGTGGAAGATACCCAGGTCTCTAAGGAGCTTAAGCAGATTCTAGATGCTGGGCTCCTAGCCCCCTCTATGAGCCCTTGGGCCTCCCCATTGTTGATCCTAAAGAAGAAGGATAAAGGCCATCACATTGTGATGGACTACCGCCGTCTAAATTTGCTTACCAAGAAAGATTCTTACCCTTTGCCTAAAATTGATGATGCTCTCAGACAATTATGGGGATCAAAGTTTTTCTCCGCCATGAATCTAGCATCAGGATACTGGCAGGTTGACTTGTCTCCTGAAGATAGAGAAAAAGCTGCACTCATCACTTCAGAAGGCACTTACAAACCCACTAGAATGCCCCAAGGACTCTGCAACCCCCTGGCTACATTTCAGCGGTCTATGGACTCCATCCTACAAGATCTGAAACTCTCCTGCGTCCTTGTATATATTGACAATATTACTGTGTTCAGCTCCACCTTTGCCAACCATATGGACCATCTCAAAGCTGTATTCATCAAAATTCAGGAGGCAGTTTTGAAACTTAAACCTTCTAAATGCTCCTCCTTCAAAGAACGGCTTGAATTCTTTGGCCACAAGGTCACCCAAACCAGAATACGCCCAATGAATAATAAGGTGGAAGCCATCAACAAGATTCTACCTCCCATAGATCTTTGAGAGGTTCAAGTATTCCTTGGTATGATGGGCTACTACCAACAGTTCATACTTGACTTTGCTGAACTGAGTGAACCCCTCATCCAACTGCTTTGCAATGTACCCTTTGAGTGGACTGACAGCTAACAACAGTCTTTTGAAGCGCTGAAAACCAAACTCAAAGAGGCTCCCATTCTAGTCTACCCTGATTACAATAAGGAGTTCATCTTGTACACTGACGCTAGTGGAGTAGCTGTGGGTGCTTCTTAGCCCAGCTTGACAATGAAGGCGTAGACCAACCTGTGGCATTTTCTTCACAAGTCCTCAACAAACACAAGAAAAACTACAGCATCACAGAAATAGAATATCTTGCTGTTCTGCATGCAGTAAAACAGTTCAGACACTAAGTTTACGGGAATCACTTCACAGTGGTTACAGACCACTCTTTCCTAAAGTGGCTACAACAATTAAAGGAGCCTAAAAGTCAGTTAGCATGCTGGGCTTTGCGCTTACAAGGATGTGATTTCACTGTAGTACATTGCCCTGGAGCGCAACATCAGAATGCTGATGGTTTTTCAAGGATGCCCATACTAGCCATTCATCCCACTGACGCCAATTGCCTATACAAGTTGATAGAGTGCCCTGAATATTGGACCACTGAACCAGAAGACATTTGTCTGACACTGCAAGTCCTGTCAAAGGATACTGTGATTTGAGATAGACAACTGTCCAAGAAAGTCAACAACGTTTATCAACCCTACGTCTGTCCTAGCATGAGGATTGTCATCATTCTCCAAGCCCACATTGACATGGGGAACAGAGGTATAGAAAAGACTCATGACTGGTTGTGCAAAAACTTCTATTGGGAAAATATGCGCCTCCTAATTCCTGACGTCCTCGCCTCCTGTCATTCTTGTCAGCTCAACGCCCCCAACCTTCCCTACATCAAACAAGCTCATCCCCCCTAAGCATGCCTTCCACACTATGAGTATAGACGCTGTTGGCCCTCTCTTGCGTTCTAGGTCTGGGTGTCAATTCATCTTGGTAGATGTAGATCACTTTAGCAAATGGGTTGAAGCCAGAGCAAACAAGGATATAACCGCCAAGACCACTGCTAATTTCTTGTTGCAAGACATCTTCTACCATCATGGTTGCCCTCAAGTCCTTCTTTCTGACAATGGGACCAACTTTAATGCTTGCCTCATAATGCCCATTGTAGAAGCTATGGGGACCCACCAATCTTTCTCTGCGCCATAAAACCCCTCAACTAACGGAACTGTCAAACAAGCTAATTCCTCCCTGGTGTCCATAATGAGGAAGCTCTAGCTCTATGACGCTGCCAATTGGGATGTGTTCCTTCCTGCTGCCCTCTTTGCTTATTGGCTCAGTAGACATCAAGTAACTGGTCAGTCCTCTTTTGTCATGCTGTATGGGCGTGAAGCTGCCACCCCCTCAATCTTGGGACCCCCTTGATAGAAGTTGATGTGTCTGCAAATCCTGAAGTCCACGTTAAAGACTACCCAATTGTATCCTTGACATCCAAGCAGCATCTTACTACACTGCTTACAAGGTTAAGGCTCTGGAGCTCTCTCTGTCCAATGCTGCTAGAGCCCCCTCCCTGAGTATCAAATAGGCGGCCTAGTTCTCTACTACCAGAATTGTACAGGTGGTAGAGCTCATTTGCTGGATTCCCTCTGGGCTGGGCCCTGTGAGATCACCTTTAAAAAGGGTGTTGAGTATACTGTGAAGCTATTGTCTTCTGGATGTCCTTTTGCCTGCGTTCACTCTAAGTTTCTCTATAAATATAAACTCCCTGTGCCAATCTTGAGGGGGGAGATTCCAGAAATTGAACAGTTAATGCTATTTTGATATGGTATTTGAATATTGATAGTTGCAAAGATTTGGCTGGGTTTGCTTTTGATTTTGGATATTCCTTGCCTTCTGTAAATGGGTCTAGTCTAATATCCACCCATTCTGAATTATTGTACCTTTCTGTGAATGATTCTGGTATGACCTCATCCCAACGTGACCCCCTCAGCCACTCTGTCTTCTTAATGAGTGATCACCGTTCCTTGTCTACTATTTAAGTAGAATTATTTCTCCTAATGGAGACAAGTTTAACCACATTTGCGTTGGCTTTAATAATCTTCAAGCTTTTCCCTGTCCTTTCTGCCAAAAGGATGTTTACATCTTGTTTTCCAGGGAATTAAGGTACATGCCCTTAATTTTGCCCTGAAGGCTATCCCAAGGCTAGCTTCAAACCTCAAATCTTTTGTAATTAAGATTTCCCACAATCCTCCTGGATGTTGTCCCCAGGAGCCAAACACAACAAGCACACATGCCAAGGACAGCTAATCAGGATAGGTGTAGCCAGAAAAAACAAACCTATTGCAAAGGTAGCCACTGAGAACTGTCTGAAAGGACAAGAACAAGGGTTCTTATAGTATATAGATACAGACACCTGGAAGTATGATGACAAGTTCATAATTACACCTGGATAGATTGCAGCTGCTGGCTAGATTGTACTCCAGTCCCAATAAACATAATTATCTTCAAAGTTCTATTATAGTGTAGTCTGTAGTGCTCTTTATAGGATTAGGTAGAGTACATTGGCAAGGCTAATATCTATCTGTAGCTTTGAACATACCACTCAATAACCCAAGTTGCTCAATAGCACTGAGCTCCCATGTCTGTTCCTAACTGAAATTCACCCTTTAAATCCAGACCATATAAAGCTCAGTGCTTTTTATGAAGTATTTTTTCAATCAATAAAGTCTTTTTCATAAAAAAGCCATTTCCCTATTTCTTTTCCTTCAAGTATTTGACACCATGAGATTTTCAAAACAGCAGGCTCACCCACCAGCAAGGTCCTGAGTAAGCAGGTTTGCAACCTGCAACCCAATTATCCAGTCACCTAAAGCCAAGTTAGGAAGTTGACTCAAATTTCCAAAAACAACAACATGAACAAAAGCTGAGCCCCCATGGTGGATAACTTGTTTTGACTCATTACCAGGATCAAGCCACCCCCTTCACCATCTCACCTGTGATTAACGCTATCATGTTCCTGTTATCCATGATTCACAATGACTATATAATACCTATCTCTCAATAAAGAATATTATCTAGTTTACAAATACTTTCCCCCTTGTAACTCTGTTAAAACAGCACAGTTACAACATTGAAAATACATGTGGTAGAATACCAGCTACAGGGTTTGAACCCTGAAACCCTGCAGGTCACCAGCCCGCAGGCCCAGCTGCCTAGCTGTCCGCGTTTTTCTGGGCTCAAACCAGAGCCAAATTTGACTTTGGAGAAACTCCTGAAACCTATCAACTTAGAGTTTCATGCGCCAATGCCTCACCTGCAAAATGATCCTTTTAACCCAAAAAATGAGAGTGCAGGCCAAGCCAAAGATCCCAGAATAACCTGGGCCACCACAGCGGGGAAAGCAAGGAAACTTTCTGTGGATTGCAGGCCATCCAAAGATGACAAATACCACAGCCTGAAAGAGAAATTTGAGTTTCATCAGTTTGAACCAGCCAATGAAATAACTCCTGCAACAGATTCCACTAAGGGCTGTAAAAACCTGGTAGACAGTAGCACTAGGCCCAAAGAAATTTACAAAAGTTTCTCCATGGCAGATAAGTATATTTATACCCTGGGCTGCCAGGAAATTACCCATCACCATTCTTGCAATAAAGTGACATAACCTTTGGTTCAATCAAGTCATCCCATATTTGATTTTAGTTCTATTTCATTTGCAGACTACCTCCTGCAACTCTGTATCCCACACCCTTCAACCCCAAGAAAGCACAGACTGACCACCTGAATTATTTTGTCCACCAGAAGCTCCCTTTAGCCTAGTACATTTCACCAAATAACCACCCAACCCAGTGTATTTGGGGCTTCACCTTAGAGAAAATCCTGCTCTAAAAACCCAAAGCCAGGACCAGAGAGACTGAAACCATCCGCTGAGAAGGAACCAGGGTCACTATATCTCATATGCTGTTCTGCAGCAAGTATAACTACTTGCCTGCCTACCTGGTTCCAATAGCACCACCTCTCACCCCGTGGTCCAACCACCCGCAGGAATCCATTGCAACCAATGAATCTACCTCCACCCAAATATTTGGGGTGATGTACAGCACCCTCACCAGCCTTATTGATTCAATGGTGCCTGCCAGCAGACCCTGGGCTATCCTGGGAAAATTGTTATTTTATATTGTAAAGTTAGCTCCAATCTTGTGGTGGGCCTTTTCCTCAGGATCTGCAGGCTGTCTGCCTGCAAGTTATCAAGAGCCCCTACAGGCTGGATCCCTAATAGCTTCAACAAGCTCTTTAATCTGTGTGCAATTGTAGGAGATAACCAAAACAAGACCCTCAGGAACAGAGGGTCCAAAATCAAAGGGACAGTTGTGGGAGAGTGAAAGTCCATGGGGTTGTTCATAGAGAAGACAGGAGCACTCTCACTGTCAGATGATTTGATCTTGTACCCATGCTTATTGGTAAAGCTGGGCCAAGGAAGATCCTTTCCAGAGGGGGACAGGTTTTGTGGGCATTGACAGAGGCTCAATTTTGAGTGGGCACCAATTTTGAGCAACTTGGGTTATTTCTAGTCTGTTCAAAGCTAAAGATAGATGTTAACCTTGCCAATGTACTCTACTTGTCTTATGCAAGAGCACTACAGATTACAGTAGAATAGAAATTTGAAGATAATTACGTTTATTGGGACTGGAGTACAATCTAGCCAGCAGCTGCAATCTATCCAGGTGTAATTATGAACTTTACATCATCCTTCCAGGTTACTGTATCTATATACTACAACAACCCTTGTCCTTTCAGAAATTTCTCAGTGGCTACCTTTGCAATAGGTTTTTTTTTGCTGCTAAACCTATCCTAATTGGATGTGCTTGGCATGTTTGCTGCTACTGGCCTTTACAAGGAGTACATGGCACCTCATCTACAGCCTACACTCTTATTGAGCTAGCCTACTGGAAGTTATTGATTGGCTGTATCTCTATGTGCCTATTATGGCACTAGAAAACTACACTGTATTTGGTTGGCACTTAGAAATGGACCCAGTTCTATCATCCTATTTTGGGGGTAGAATTCTGATATTCCTAGTTTTCTATTTCTGGGGCTTAATAAGTAATTCTTTTCTGGCTGTCAAGCCTTCTGCTTATTAATATGGCAATTCAAATGGGGGATTATATACTGTATAATAGGAGACTCAATCCAAAATCAACTTGTGGATTATCTGCTGTGTGATGCTGGCCCAAACCAATAAGGAACCAATTATGCACCATGTAATGCTATCCAAGCTTGGTATTTTCTAGCCATTCACACATTACTTGTTTGATATGATTATATACGTCCTTCAGGCTGGGTGGGGCTGAGTTGATACAACATCCAGTAGGATAGAACACAAGATATATAAATGATGATCTATTGATTACCCAGTGTGTAATCATTGATAATTACTATGTTGAATAACAATTATATGTCAAATAATTGTTATATCAATTATAATAAACTAACAATTATACAGCATATAACTGCTACATCATTTTATAAACTAGTGATTATATGCTGTATAATCACTATACTTAATAATAATCTAGTGATAACACAGTGTGTATCTGATAGAGATCTGCATGCAATGATTACCCTGATAATTTGTGGTCAATAAGCCTAATCTCACACTCTTATTGATGAAAATGCCGCAGAGTATCAGTTGGAGGTGCACCTGGACTAGGGGCATTCAGGGGTCACATTTTATAATGGTCATTATGAGAGAGTGGGATTTGTCACCTTTAGGTGCAATAAAGGCATCAGTTAGAGTTTCTTGGGAGGGGGCCACATTAGCATGATCTTGCAGGGTTTGGACCATAAGGAATTTACAAAACCCATTGCTGTCATTGCCAGGTGTAGTATCATACCAAGGCAATATGGGAGGAGTCCACCCTTCAGGATATTGTGACACTAAAGCACAATACAGGAAGGGCAAGGAGCAAGATAAGTGCAGCATACCTGCTGTGAGTGGACGGTAGGCACCAAGGTGAGGCACTACAACCTCAGCAAGACTAAGAATGGTCAGAATGACCATTCCATATCTGCTGTGGTCATAAGGGATGACCTCAGCAGAGGGTTGAGGGATTGGAGGAGGAGTGGAAGGGATGTAGTTGCTGGTCTGTCCAGGGCTGGGCCCTGGCTGGTAGTCCATGGTAATAGGTTCTATGGTTTCTACTAATGGAAGTGCTGGTGACTGAGCTGGTTGATAAGGGATTGTCCAAGGTGATAAAAGAATATGGGGAAGGAAGGCAAAGACTACTCTATAGACCATATACTTTATTAAATGTTGTCTGGTTCTGTCTTGATTGTAGGTAAGTGGGTTTTATACCACTCATCTGGTCTTCCTTGGAAGCAACTACTGATAGCTCCTTGGAGTGCTCTAGTAGTCCAACCTTTGGTCACAGGTACTTTGGGGATGAAGGTGGAATTCTTGAGAACAGGGGATATGGTCCCAAGAATTTTAGACTGGGTTGGTGGAAGGAAGTTCTCTGAGCTTTGGCCATTGGATTGGTTGATTGACTCATGGCTTGGGGGAGTTCTGGGGTCTGGGTTTGGCTCATCTGGTTTCATCTTGAGATCAGTTGGATTTCTGGAAGCTAATTGGTGACTAATTATATCTGGCTTAATCATTAGAGGCTGGGATTTCTTGGCAGTTTGGACTTGCTTCTGGGTAGAGGAATTATTATTTTCTGGTGGATACTCCTGACTGAATGGCTTTTCTTCTATTCCTGACCCAATGAAACAGTTTGAAGCTGCAGGCATTGTGGGGTTTTTAATGGCTTGGGAATCTTCTCTGGCAGGATTTATTTGATTGGCAGGGGAAACTGAAACATCTTCCTGAAGATGATGCTTCATGACATCAGTGGGTGAAGTGGCATTGAGTTTTAAACTGGAAGGTTAGATGGGGACAGGAGCCTTAACTTCAGGGAAACTGGTTGGCTGGGTTGGAAATTGGACTGGTTTACTTGCCAAGTTATTCAACAGACCCAGTTGATACTAGATCTGCTGAACAACCCAACAAAAACCATTTATTGTTGGGTGGGAGCCACCCAGCTCATTTATGGCATAGGAGCTGGTGGCTCTGCTCCTGTTGGGAGCCGCTAGCCCCCCTGGGCCAGTTTGTGAACTGGCCCTAGTTGTATCAACAGCTTTTGTTATTGAAAGCCAATTAAAACAAATCTCTCTTTTGAGAGTTAGTTTCCACCCACCCTGGTGGCTTGTGGGCAGTTTGTATCCCCCAGCAGGTTTGCGCGGTTGCCTGTATTTTTGCTTTACAGAAAAGGTTGTGGGTTTGACTCCTGGACTCAAATTTTTATGTTTTGTGGCCCTTACAATTGCAATTGCTATTTCCCACAGGGACATTAGCATCCATTGCTTTTTGACCATTTTGAGAACAATTTCTGGGGTGACAAGCCTTCTTAGTGTCTTGCAGGCTGATTGGCTAAAGGTGGGATATGTCTGTCTTGGGAACCAGACAGTGCCATCTGATTGGCTGTTTTGAAATTCCAGCTTCCCTGGGTGATCACTTGGCTAAATTGGCTGATTCTGGACGCCAGTATGAAAATTGGATTTAGGTTAGCAGCTGCCTGTGTGTGGTGCACAGACAGGGCCATACTGGATGAATCAAGAGAAAGCACACTCTCCTGGATAGTGCTTGGGGAGTTGCTTCTGGGTTGGAAGTGGCCATATACAGAGGCTTCACTATTTGAAGACCCAGTGTAGCCCTGCATAATATTGTCAAGGTCAGGGAACAGCTTGTTCATTTGGTTGTTGTTAGAAGAAGACATAATAAATTTTATTAAAAAAACTAAACTCAAAAAGAGGAGTGTATATTTTAGTCAGTTTTATTGTCAAGTATGTCTTTTTGATGAATATAATGATCTAAATTTTAGCCTTCCTAAAATGGGATTGGGTGATTTTTGGGAATGTCTGTGATTCCCTAAAGAATTAACACAAATCCACTCTAGATCCTTAAATTCCTGTTTGAGATGCACATAAATTAAACTTATCTAAAATCTACCTCATTTTTGATTTGAAATTTGGTTATTGGATTTAAGAATCCTGTAATTTAATGGTTATTGATAATTCATGTTGTTTATTATTTATTATATTTACATGAAGTACCAAATTTTACATTAGAATCCCATATTTATGATTTACATATCCCACATTTTTTGCTATGTTTTTTCTTTAGTTACTTGAGCTATCTGCAGTAGGGATTAATGATTTTCAAATTCAAATAAAAAATCAGATTAAAGGTTTTAATTTATTAAATATTTTAATTTTCACTCAGCTGAGTTGCCCGCAAATGCAATTTGAAATTTGGACCAAGAATTTGAAAACCCTACATTTCTACCATTAGGTTCTGAATTTACAGTATATATCACAGTGTTAAACTAAACTAAAGATTTCAAATATCCTTTACTTAAACCTTCAAAAAGCCCTGGAAGCTGGTAATTTGTTGGGATTAGCATAATAAGAAATAATGCCCATATAAATAAAGCTAGTACTAAATATATTGTAAGATTAAAGAAAAGCCCATAAATTTTATTGGATGTGGAATTAGCCAGTGGGCAGAGGTCAAGCTATTTTATTCCCAGTTTCATTTTCTTCATTATGTGTTCTGGATTATACAGTTCTGATTGTTGCTGGAGAAGATCCATGCCATCTGCTTTGAAATGATTCTGATTCGCTATTTTTTGTATGGAAATCTTTGTAGTATCATGTAAATTGATTGGCTGAATTAAAAGAGGCACTAAACCCATAATGAAACACAATCAGAAAACATGTAGGAATAAAGATTGGTGGTGAGAGTACATCCAATTGGCCAGAGGTTGTTTATTGTATCAGCAAATAGCAGATCCTTTTAATCATCAAGTTGTGTGATCAACAGTGCACATTATCAATATAATTTTTCTATTTTTAAAACATGTCGGATTATCTTAAAGGAATATCTTATTGCTCCAAGGCAACAAACAAGAGCTACCAAGCAGATCTGAGAAAGGAGAAGTTAACATAAATAGCAGAATCTTAAAGCTTAAATTCAGAATGAATGGGTTATTTATTTATTTTTTTGTATATCAAGCATATGGTGCCATTTTCTATACAGCTAACCATGGTCTTGAAATTTTTCCTGGGATAACCAAAGGCTCACCAGGAAACACCTCAAATCAACGCCCCAAAAAGCCAACTAGCTTTGTACCAACAACCACCCAATGTACTCTCAGACGACGGGCCAAAGCAAAGTCAAAAATAAAGCCACCCCTTTTAAAGACATCTGCTCCAACCAACCAACAAGCACAAAAACTACAACCATAGATCCGGTAGCCGAAGAAAGAAGAGTCAACCCTCCTCTAGCAGCCGCAGTGCAGAATCAATCCATGTGCCCTATGTTAAGAACCCTATTCGCAGAACTAAAAATGTCTTATCTCAAGTGGAATATGACCCTGCCCAGAAGCCAAAAACAAATGAAACTCCTTTTGAAGAGACTCTGCAAAACCCCTGCTAGCACCTGATATGTAACTCTAATTATCAATCATTGTCTTTGATAATGGGTTTACCATACCCTTAAATAAAAAACTAAGTTATAACTAGCCTTTTAAATCAATACCAGTTCAAAGTTTGGCCTACTATTCTAAGTACAATCGCTCAAATTTGCTCAACTCACTCCAGTTTAAAACGTTTTAATTAAAGAACACAACCTTCAATGTGAATCCAAAATGTTAGTAGACACAAAATCAATGAAAACATTATTACAAACTAGGCCAATCATATAAAAGCTATATCTACTCTTCAGTGCAGCAGAATCTAGCCTTAATAATTACCATCCTTAAAGCCTTATTTGATTTGAACATATGTACATATTTCACGCTCTAAGCAGAGCAAATCCCATAAACGCTACTCAAATAGTTCAACACTTCAAGTAGGCAGGGGTGTCCAGACTGCTAAAATAGGCTAGCACTCATGCATGAGTCAACCTTTTTACAAAAGCCCGAGATGGGTACTACATGGTCATTAGATCAATAAAGTGTTTATTTAATAAACATACCTGGATTTTAATATCGAAATAAAACACTATTTATTTTATGCATTATAGATGAATAGTCCTAAAGTAATAATTGAAAGGTTGATTTTCAATTTATGCCTTTTATTAAAGTAGACTAGTTTAATAATATTTATTGTGTAAAATTCTAAAAAATATATTTTACTTTATGTTACAAAAGTAACAGTTTCAAAGCCCCGGGTGGAAATCAAACCTGCTCCTAGCCACCAGGTGGGGCTAGCAGGCGGGGGAGATTTGCCTGCACCTGGATTTTTGATTTTCAAAGCAAATCCAGGTGTGGGAATCATTCCCACCCTGGTGGCAGCTGAGGGGCCTGTTTTGGGCCCCAAAAGCTACGCCCAAGCCTTGGTGGGTTTGGCAGGGTCTGGGCAGGCTATTTTTAGCTACCCAGTAAACCCAGATCAAGCCCACCCTCCATTAAGTAATTTGGGGTCCCCAATTGGGGACTCTTTTTTAATCAAGTTCTTTGGGCTCAGGAGAGCATGTCAAGCCAGTCCAAAAATGGTGATCAAATTGGGAAAACCTGTCAGGGAACCAACCCTGATTGGCCGGCTTGCTAGTGTTTGGGAACTGGCGGGTTGCAGACTAGGTGGGCAGAGCCCACCAAAGGATTGGTGCTAACTTAATGAGGTAGGACATTGACTTGCCCACCCACAGCCACAGACAGGCGCTGGGACAATAGTATCTATTTTTCCTGTGAGAGTAATATATACAATTCCAAAAAGCTTGTTGGTATGGTCCAGTGGGAGCTTGGCGGCAGAGGCAGGCATTGGTTTGGGGGTGACAGGTGGTTCCATGTCCATTTGGTAGGCAGGAAGGAAGTTGTATTTATCCCGGAACAGGCAGGGTTTGGTAATGTACCAAGGGCCTTCTTGGTTGTATCTGGTTAACTTGGTGGTTCTGGCCAAGGGATCCTGGGCTAGTATGTTGTTGGCAATGTAGTCCTTGTACTCAGGCTTTAAGGGGTACTCTGTGAAATGGATAGGACCAAAGGGAGCACTTGACAGGTGGTACATAGCTGTCAGACTGGCAGAGGGGTCAGATGATCTTTGAGTTAACTGGCAGATGACAAGAATAAAATACAGCAATAATTGGGGAAACCAATATCTCATAACCTTTATTTAAAAATGACAATGGGGGTTGATCTTGGCCTGGCAGTTATTTATACCACACTGCCAGGCTTCACTTCCTGTTCAGGTTTTCTGGGCTTTGGCAAGTTGGCATTGGGGGTCTCAGATGGCAGTGTGGCGCTCAGCACTGGCAGTTTGCCACTGGCTGCTTTGGGGTGAGGAGACTTTGAATCCTTCTGTTTGTTGATTCAGGTATTGGGTGCCTCTCTGAGTTCAGTGCTTTCTCTGGGACTTGGGGGAATTTGAAATAACTCTCATGGAGAAACTTGCGTATTTCACCAAGCAAGCTGCCAGTATCAGGCGTTGGCACCTCAGGAAAATTCCCGGCATCTTGCACTGGCAGTTTGCTTGCAGAATCCTCCGGGGCAACTAAGGGTTTGGGTCCTGGCAGGCTGGCAGCAGCTTCCTCAATTAGTAGTGGGTTATTGCGTTCCCAGCCTATGAGTCTGGCAGTCCGCAAAGGGTTTTGTTCAGGGTTTGACTCCAATTCCGTATTTTAAGATTTAGGAGCGTCCAAATTGTCATTCCTGACATCATTCCCTTCTTTCCCCAAAATTCCCTCTTTCAGGGCCTTCTTCTCAAGGTATAGTTAGATGGCCTGTTTGGCATTGGTTAGGTTGCTCAAAGGTTCCCAGGTGCTTTCTTCCGGGGGGGGGTAGCCTGACCACTTGACGTAGTACTGGGGGATCTTGTAGTGGACTTGGTTGCCGTGGATGTACTCAACTTTGTACTCAATTGAGTGGTCCTTCTGGATTGGCAGGGGGCTTGACTTGATCTTCTGGTGGGGAAGGGAGTTTCTGTCTTTTTTTAGCAGCAGGGCACGGAGGAACATGTTATGGATCTTCCACATGGGGGGTAGGTCTAACTTGAAGGCAACTTCTCCAATGAGCTTGGTGATCTTGTGTGGTCTGCTTCTTCTGTGAGCTAGTTTTATGCAAGGCACATGCAGGGGCACATTATGGGAATCCAAATAGACCTCATCTCCAACTTGGAGGGGTTTACCAGGGGTCTGTTTTTGATCAGCAAAGGCCTTGTATGTCAGTACTGCTTGGTTCAGGTTTGCTAGGCATATAGTTTGGGTGTTGTGGATCTGTTCAATCCAGCCGCGTCCAGACAAATTGGTTTCCTTGTTTCCAATGCTAGGGTCCCATGTGGGGTCAAACCTGTAGTTGGCTTTGAAAGGGGACATTCCAGTAGATGCATGGTCTTTGCTTTTGTAGGAGTACTGTGCCATGGGTAGCATCTCAGCCCAGTTATCTTGGTTGGCGTTGGCATAGCATTTTAGGTACTGTTCAAGTATTTGGTTCACTTGTTCAGTCTGGCTGTTGGTCTGTGGGTGGTAGGAGGTTGATACACAGCGCTTTACCCCCAAATCCTTCATCACCTGAGCCCAGTAGTTGGAGGTGAATTGTGGTCCTCAATCAGTGATGATTTCTGCTGGAGTGCCATGTTGGGTTAGGATGCGGCTGTGGAAATGTCTAGCTGTCTCTGCAGCAGTGCAGTGGGTGGTGGTAGGGACAAAATAGGACATTTTAGTGAATCTATCTACCATGACTAGGATTGCATTGAACAAATTAGAAAGGGGCAGTTCCACAATATAATCCATTGAAATGGACTGCCAGGGTCCCACTGGTATGTCTAGTGGTCTTAGCAAGCCTTCAGGTTTGGATCTACAGGGTTTGGTTCTTCCACATGTCTCACAGCCTTTGATGTAGGCAGCCACGTCTTTGTCCAGTTGGGGCCAAGCATAATTCTTCTTGATTCCTTGGATTGTCTTGAGTCTGCCAGGGTGGCCAGCCATCTCTGAGTTGTGATAGTCTATGAGTACTTTGGTCCTTGTTTCACCTTCTGGTACGTAGATCTGGTTGTGTAATAGCAGGGTGGTTCCTTTCAATGAGAATCCCTTCTTGTAGTGTTGGCTATCTGGGTCTGAGGTCAAGTTGGCAATGAGTTCCGCTGAATACTTGTCTAATTTCTGCGCCTCAATTATGTCAGGCTTACGGGCCATGATCTTCATGAACATCAGTTGGATGCCTAGGCTGGCAGGGTCAAGGAGTACATGGGTGTTGTGGTCCTTGGTCTCAGCTGTGGTGGGAATCATATCTGCTCTTCTACTCAGGGCGTCAGGTACCACATTCACCTTTCTGGGTTTGTAGTCAATGGTCAAGGTGTAGTTGGCCAGTTCTAAGGCCCATCTGGCCTGCCTTTGGTTCAGCTGTCTGGGTTTAAAGAAGTAAACCAGGTTCTTGTGGTTGGTTAGAACTTTTACTGGAAACTCAGCGCCACATAAGTACTGGCACCAATGTTTCAAGGTCTTCATTATAGCAAGCATCTCCTTGTTATAGATTGGGTAGTTTCCTTTGGCAGGCAGCATCTTCTTGGAGTAATATGCTACAGGATGTAGCATACTATCCCCTCCTTCCTGAAGAAGGACCCCTCCCACCGCAAAGTTGGACGTTTCAGTTTCCAGCACAAAAGGCTTGGATGGGTTGGGCATGGCCAGGACGGGGGCAGAGGTGAAGGCAAGTTTCAGGGTCTCAAAAGCGGTGGTGCATTCTGGAGTCCAGACAAAGGTGACCTTTTCAGAGCACAGGCGGGTCAGGGGCAGGGTGATGAGAGAAATTTTTGGATGAAATCCCTGCAATAGTTTGCCAGGCCCAAAAAACTTCTCACATCTTTCCTACATTTGGGCATTGGCCAAGACATTATTGCTTCTACTTTGTCCTGTGCCATTGCAAACCTGCCAGTCTTCACTACGTATCCCAGGAATTCAACCTCAGACTGAAAGAATTCACACTTCTTGAGCTTAGCGTGTAAATTGGCTTGGGAGAGTTTCTCTAATATGAGGTCCAGGTGGCGCAGGTGTTCCTCATGAGACTTGCTGTAGATGAGGATGTTGTCCAGATATGCCACACAGAAGCGGTCAAGGTATTCCCCTAGGACAGTGTTCATCATCCTTTGGAAGGTGCTGGGGGCGTTGCAGAGGCCAAAGGGCATCACCAGGTACTTGTAAAGCCTGTATCAGGTTTTGAAGGCATTCTTGTACTTGTCTCCATCCTTGATTAGGATTTGGCTGAACACATCTCAGAGGTCAATTTTTGAGTACACTTGGGCTCCAGTCAGTACATCACAGAGGTTGTTGGAATTGGGGATGAGGTAGTGGTTCTTCACTGTGATGTTGTTCAGTTTTTGGTAATTCACGCATGGGCGCATCCCACCATCTTTTTTCCCTACAAACAGAATGGGTGACAAGCAGGGGGCCTTTGACACCCAGATGAAACCATTTTTTGTCATATATTCCAGGTATGCTTTTAAGGCTACTTGTTTGTGGTGGTTGCAGCTGTAGATGGGGCCGTGGTGAGGTTGGGTTCCCGGTATCAGGTCTATGGCGTGGTTGTATATTGAATGGCTGGGTAGTTTTGTGACTGCTTCTTCACTAAACACATGGTTCCATCTCTGTAGGGGGTAGGTAGTATCCTAACACTAGGTTCTATCTTTATGATTAAGAGTTTTTTGGTAGGGGTTTGGCCATGGCTCATGCAAAAGGGGACAGTGTTGCAAGATTCAGGTTGGCCCAATGTGTCAGTTTGTTTGCAATAGTTCAGGACCAGGCCATGTTTGTTGGACCAAGAGTTGCCCAGTATAAGGGGGTGGGGTAGTCCGGGTAAGAGGATCAGCGACAACAGGTACACATTATGTCCAATTGTCAACAGGAGTTCTTGTTCACATTCATAGCCAGTGTCCAGAGAGCTGTTTCCCATGAATACTTGTATGCTACACTCTGAAGCTGTCATGCCTATTTCCTTTTCCAGGCCAGCGTCAATGAAGCTTTCATCAGCTCCTGTATCAATAAAAGCTTTGATCTGGCGCTTGTTTCCCAATAGTTCTATGGTCACTTGGATGAATTTTTAAGACTGGGAAGAAGTGTTTATTTGTGCCAGTGAGACTGGGGCAGTGTTCTTCTTAGGGCAGGCTCTGGTCAAGTGGCCCAACTTGTGGCAGTAGAAACAGAGTCTTTTGCAATAGCGTTGTTAGAGCTCTTTGGGTGTCATTCCTGTTCTGTTGGGGGTTGATGCTTGGGTTTGGCGGGTCTGGGAGGGGCCAGAATTAGCTTGGTTCATGCTAAGGCCCTTGTACAGGGGAACCAGATTGTCTAGGCTGAGGGTGGACAGATGGTGCTTCAACAAGTCCTTCATTGCTAGATTGACTCTCATTCAGAAGATGATGGCTGTCAGTTTGTCTTCCAGTTGGGTGCAAGTCTTTAGTTTGAGGAATTTGTCAATGTAAGCTTGGATGGGGCAGGCGCCCTGCCAGATTTCCAACAAGGAGTTCAGGGTGTAGTATCTGGTGTTGCGTTCTTCCCCTGTGGTCATCAGTTTGGCTTTGAACTTGGCATAGTCTAGGCAAAATTCCACGCCTTCAGCAGTGGCTTTGCCAAACCAATAAAGGGCTCTCCTGATAGCATGGCGGCTACTCCAAGTACCATTTTGGTGTCACTGGAATAGGATGGGGCATTGGCTTGAAAATGTAGTCAGAGCACTGGCATGGCGCGGCAGGCCTCTTTGAGAGTGAGTTTTCCCATCTGGGGCATCTCCACTTTGGTGAGGGATTGGTTGACTATCACATTCTGAACCTGAGGGGAGGGTCCTTTGGCGGTTTTGGCAGCGGGGTTGGAGTTCTTGGGGTTGTCTGGGGTCACGTTTGTATTCTTTCACGCAGAAGAGATCAGGTTCTTGGTCCTCATAAATGTGTAATAAGTGATTATCATTACAAAACTCTTACAAGATGCCCCAAGAGTAATCAACATCTTGGGGCTCAGGGTACCAGGTTTAAAATAGATTGTCATAATGTAAGGGAACCAACCCTGATTGGCTGGCTTGCTAGTGTTTGGAAGCTGGAGGGTTGCAAACTGGGTGGACAGAGCCCACCAAAGGATTGGTGCTAACTTAATGAGGTAGGACATTGACTTGCCCACCCACAACCACAGACCGGCAGCTGGACAATAGTATCTATTACTCCTGTGAGAGTAATATATACAATTCCAAAAAGCTTGTTGGTATGGTCCAGTGGGAGCTTGGCGGCAGAGGCAGGCATTGGTTTGGGGGTGACAGGTGGTTCCATGTCCATTTGGTAGGCAGGAAGGAAGTTGTATTTATCTCTGAACAGGTGGGGTTTGGTAACGTACCAAGGGCCTTCTTGGTTGTATCTGGTTAACTTGGTGGTTCTGGCCAAGGGATCCTGGGCTAGTATGTTGTCAGCGGTGTAGTCCTTGTACTCAGGCTTTAAGGGATACTCTGTGAAAAAGACAGGACTAAAGGGGGTACCTGGGGGCAGTACGTAGCTGACGGGCTGGCAGGGGGGGCAGCCAATCTTGGGGTTAACTGGAAGATGGAAAGGATAAAATACGGCAATATTTGGGGAAACCAATATCTCATAACCTTTATTTAAAAGTGAAAATGGGGGTTGATCTTGGCCTGGCAGTATTTATACCACACTGCCAGGCTTCACTACCTGTTCAGGTTTTCTGGGCTTGGGCAAGTTGGCATTGGGGGTCTCAGATGGCAGTGTGGCGCTTGGCACTGGCAGTTTGCCACTGAATGCTTTGGGATGAGAAGACTTTGAATCCTTCTGTTTGTTGATTTGGGTATTGGGTGCCTCTTTGGGTTCAGTGCCTCCCCCAGAACTTTGGGGGAATTTGAAATAACTCTCATGGAGAAACTTGCGTATTTCACCAAAGAAACTGCCAGTATCAGGCATTGGCACCTCAGGGAAATTCCTGGCATCTTGCACTGGCAGTTTGCTTGCAGAATCCTGCAGTGCAGCTAAGGGTTCAGGTCCTGGCAGGCTGGCAGTAACTTCATCAATTAGTAGTGGGTTATTGCGTTCCCAGCCTATGAGTCTGGCAGTCCGTGAAGGGTTTTGTCCAGGGTTTGACTCGGATTTTGTATTTTGAGATTTAGGAGCGTCCAAATTATTATTCCTGACAAAGCCCCCATAACCCCAGAAGCTAAACCTGCCAGAATCAATGGCCAGCCAAGCCAAGATGGAACACCAAAAAGCCAAACAACTGTTCCTATAAACCCCAAAAATAACATGAAGCAGCCAACCAAACAGCAGAACCTGAGATGCTAAGCCTTGCCACACAGATAGCATCAGAAGAATGCCCAGAGGCACCTGCATGTGATTAAGTATATAAATCAGAAGCACTTGAAAAAGTTCTGTATTGACATCCTTACCAAATAAAGCTGCTATGAATCTTTGATTCACCAATCTGTTTCCATACCTATTTTTAATTCTCTTCCATCTGCATATACCCAAGCGTCAGTACCCATTTACTGGGATAGATAGTCAGACTCCTGTTGATAAAGCCAAAGCCTTTGACTACTACCATCCACCCAACACTCCATTTGGCCCTGTGTATTTCACTGAATATCCCGCCAATCCTGACCACAAAACCTGGACATTGGAAGACTTGCAGTGGTACACCCACCCAAACGCACCCAAGGAACCCTATCAATTGTCTGTTACAGCAAAGCAATCAACATCTACCCTTTGATCTTCAACAGGAAGTACAACAATCCTGCTGCCTACTTGGTCCCCATGGAACTGCCCCCAACACCCAAACCAACCATCTCAACCCCCCCACTTTTGATGCCACTGGTCAGAGTGGTCAATTCCTGGGAGTGCTTTATCTGGAGCTCACAGGATTGATTGACTCTGTCTTGCCAGCAGCTGGACCTTGGGCTGTGGCTGGGAAGGCCCTTTCCTACCTGGTAAAGTTAGGTCCCATCACCTGGTGGGCCATGCCAGTACCTGCTTTAATTCCTCCCTCATCTGCTGGAGCTCCACGTTACTCTTGATATCCTGACACTTTAGATTTTTTTATTACTGACTGCTAGAAGCTTTAAATTTTATTCTATTAATAATTTAAGTTTTTGTGGAAGTAAAAGTTATGGCAACAGTGTCTATGCCAATAGAGTTGATCAGAAAATCAAAATATATCAGGTTAAGCAATAGTCAGGTAAGCTTAAGCAACATTCTTCTTTTTTAAAGATGTATCCCCCAAAAAGTAGAGATAAGAGTGTCCATGTTAAAAAATTAGTATTTCCCATAATATAATTGAAATTTAATATAATAATATTAATTTTATGTAAAAGACTTAATTTTCTGAAACTCAAAACATGACACAAAAGTGCCAATTAAACACTTTTCAAGGATAACCACCAGTGTCATGAACCCACCTCATGACTGTCATCCCTGGACTTGGATCAACCTTTTTCCTAGTTGTGAAAACTAATTATATCAAACACATGATAATGACTAAATGTCAGGGCCCATAATGGACCAGACAAAACCCTATATTGCATAGGTTTAACACCTGCAATGGAGCAATTGCGCAACCAAACAATTGTGTTGTCAATCACACAGATTAATCCAAAGGAAACTTTAATTCCAAGTGGAGAATTGAACCCTGGTCAATGCCAAGCCTGGGGATAATTGAAAACCATCCCAAAGCCAAGTGGAAAAGATTTTATTTGGTCCACACCATCTATAACCTAGAATTGGGGACTTGGGTTGCCGAATAGCCCAAAATTCCCCTGCCAGCTTCCCCAGGACAAAAATAATGAAAGGATTCATCTAACTGAAAAATCAGGAGTTGCCAATGGAACCCAACTTGAGAATAATTCATTGATAACCAATAAGGAGCTGCCAGTAAGTCCAATTGTAGTTTCCCAGCAGGATATAGCTGGGAACACTGGCATCCCCTTTCTTTGTTGACATCTTCATCTAATTAACTTTTGTTGGTTAATGCACACTGAGCATTTATACTTTTCAGGGGTTTATTACATTATCACAAATTTTATACTGCTGGTGCTTTCAAACAGAGAGTACCTCTAGTACCAACACCAGTGCTGGGAAACAGAGCAACTTCTAGCTGCCTCCAACCAATCCCTGCATCCTTTACCCCATCTCCTAAAGTGCTGGACCAAGAACTAATTCCTGCTCCTGCACCACACCTCTCCTTCCCTGGTGTTCTAATGCTACAACTACTTGCCCAGCCAAGCCTGACCATGAGCGCCGCCACAGGAGAACTTCCTCTTGTTCCTTCTGCTTCATCATATGATTACAGTAAGTTTGGGTTTGCCTACCTGAACATGCTGGGGTCACTGAACAAGTGATACCCCACATGGGAGTTTGGTGTCCTTGGGCTACAGCTGCCAATTATGTGATGCAGATGGCCCTTGTCATCTACCGGGCCTTCCAGACTTGACCCTTCCCCTTGACTGAAGGTTCCCCTGGGAGTCACCTGGGACATGACAGTATGTCAACCTTATCCAAACTTGTAAGCCTGAGCCCCTATATTCAATTGATAACAGGGGCACTTTGTATGTTTGTTTTTATGATCACAGCTTACTACACTTACCAGTTTTGCACCCGCCGCACAATTGCTCATGTCAAACCTAGACCTGAATCCCACCCAAGTACTGCACAAGTACAGAACATCATCATATCTACCTCAAACCAGAACGCCTACACACCCACAAATTTCCCTGACCTACCCAAGATGGACCTAGCCAGCTTCAAGAAAGGCATGGTCATGATTAACGCCCTGTTCAGGGCCCACCCTAAGAACTATTGTGACAGCGCCCAAAAGGTGATGATGGTGGCAGCACAGTTGAAAGACAACACCAGAGAGGGTTTCCTCAACTTGCTAGAGGTTGACCCTGACTTGATCTTGTTGTACAAGGCCTTCCTGGAACGTATGAATAGCGCCACCACCCCCGCAGGAGCAAAGATACAAGCCTATATGTGCCTTCTTCACCTGAGCCAAGGTAGAGATGACCTGGGAGCTTACATCCAGAAATTCTTGAGACTTGCTGCAGCTGCTGAAGTACTTGACAACATCTCTGTCCTGAATAATCACCACGCCAACCTGATGCGCCATTGCCGCTGCAACCTCCCCAAGGATAGACTTCTAGCCATTGCCTGCAGAATGGATTTCAGCCAACCCAACAGTATGGCCCCCCTAGAAACTACCAGTCACAAGGAAACCAAGTTGCTGCATGCCCTTGCCTGAACATGGCTCCAGAAGAATACCAGCACTACATACAAGCAGGCTTATGCTTCTACTGCCATCAGAATGGCCACCTGTCCAAAGGTTGCCCCACAAGAAGCTCCACTGCCCAGAACCCCACCATTTTTATAATAAACAGCTCTTCTCAGTCTTACCCTATTATTCAAGCCAACTTGTTGTATTCAGACCAGGAGTTGAAGATACTAGCTCTCATTGACAATGGAGCCACCCACAATTATATTAAACAAGGCTTAGCTGAGAAAATGGGGCTAGAATTGGAAGATAAACCCACCCTGGTCACCCTAGGAAATTAGTCTACTGACACCTCCTTTAATAGTAAAGGAAGTGTTATTATGAAGCTGGGTCTTGCTCATATCAAGGTCAAATTCTTGGTAATGGAAAGTTGCCCCAGTGTCGTATTTGGCTCCTGGGGGCAACATCCAGCAGGACACGGCGGGAATTCTTTATAACAAAAGATTTGAGGTTTAAGGCTAGCCTTGGGTTAGCCTTCAGGGCAAAATTAAGGGCATGTAACTTAATTTCCTGGAATAAAATATGTGAAAGTACTTTTGGTAGAAAGAACAGGAAAAAGCTTGAAGATTATTAAAGCCAACGCAAATGTGGATAAACTTTTTTTAAGAGAAATGATTCTACTTAAATAGTAGACAAGGGACAGTGATCAATAATTAGATAGACAGAGTGGCCAAGGGGGTCACGTTAGGATGAGGTCATACCAGGATCATTCACAGACATTTATGAGAATCTGGAATGGGTTGACATTGAACCAGACCCATTTACGGAAAATAAGGAATTCCCAAACTCAAAAGCAAATCCAGCCAAATCTTTGCAGCTATCACTATTAAAAGGCCATATCAAAATAGAATTAATGTAGCAATTTCTGACATCTCCCCCCTCAAGATTAGACACAGGGAGTTGATATTTGTGGAGGAATTTAGAATAAACCTGGGAAAAAGGGCGGCCAGATGACAGCAGCTTCACAGTATACTTGACGCCCTTCTTGAAAGTGACTTCACAAGGTCCAACCCAGAAATAGTCAAGCTTATGGACTCAGCCTCCAGTATGATTCTGATAAAAGAGGACTAGGTCACCTACTTGGTACTCAGGGAGGGGAGCTCTGGAATCATTGGAAGGCAAGAGCTATAAAGCCTTAACTTTATAGGCAGTTAAATATGCCGTAGCCTGAATGTCAATGATACGGTTAGTCAAGTCTTTGACATGAGCTTCAGGATTTGCAGACGCATCAACCTTGATCAGAGGGGGTCCCAAGATTGAGGGGGTGGCGGCTTCACGTCTTTACAGCATGGTAAAAGGGGACTGACCAGTTACTTAGTGCCTACTGAGTCAGTAAGCAAAGAGGGCAGCAGGGAGGAACATATCCCAATTGGCAGTGTTGGAGAGCGTGAGTTTCCTCATTATGGACACCAGGGAGGAATTGGCTTGTTTGACAGTTCCATTAGTTGAAGGGTTTTATGGCACAGGGAAAGATTGGTGGGTACCCATAGCTTCAACAATAGACGTGATGAGGCAAGCGTTAAAATTGGTGCTGTTGTCAGAAAGCAGGACTTGAGGCCGACATGTTGGTAGAAGATATCTTGCAGCAAGAAATTAGCAGTGGTCTTGGCAGTTATATCTTTTGTGGCTCTGGCTTCAACCCATTTGCTAAAATGGTCTATGGCAACTAAGATAAAAGACACCTAGACCTAGACCAAGGAAAAGGCCCAACAGCATCAATACTTACAGTTTGAAAAGCATGCTTAGGGGGGATGAGCTTGAATTGGTGTTGGGACAGGCAAGGGTGTTGGAGTTGACACAAATGGAAGGAGTCAAGAACATCAGGGATCAGAAGGCGCATATTCTCCCAGTAGAAGTTATTGCATAGACATTCATGAGTTTTGGCTATACCCCCATGCCCAGTGACAATGTGAGCTTAGAGGATAATGGCTATCCTCATGCTAGGGCAAACATAGGGAGATAGGCATTTTTGACTTTTTTGAAGAGCTGCCTATCTCAAATTACAGTGTCCTTGGATAGGGTTTGTAGCGCCAGACAAATGTCTTCTGGCTCAGTGGTCCAAGAGTCAGGGTACCCTATTAATTTGTATAGGCAATCAGCGTCAGCCAGGTGGATAGCTAGTATAGGCATCCTTGACAAGCCATCAGCAGTCTTGTGTTGGGCCCCAGAACGGTGTATCACAGTGAAATTGTATCCTTGTAGATGCAGAGCTAATGCACTAGTTGACCTTCAGGTTTCTTTAGTTGTTGCAGCCAATTGAGGGAGGAGTGATTTGTGACCACTGTGAAGTGGGTCCTATAGATGTAATGCCTGAACTGTTTTACAGTATGCAGCACCGCCAAGCATTCCTTCTCAGTGACTCTGTAGTTCTTCTCATGCTTATTGAGGACCCGCAAAGAGTAGGCCACAGGTCAATCCACGCCTTCATTGTCAAGTTGGCAAGGATGGCACCCACAGATACTCCACTAGCGTCAGTATACAAGATGAAATTTTATCATAATCAAGATATACCACAATAGGGGCCTCTTTGAGCTTGGCCTTCAACGCTTTGAATGCTTGTTGCTGGCTGTCAGTCCACTCAAATAGGACGTTGCAAAGCAGTTGGACAAGGGGTTCACTCAGTTCAGAAAAAATTGGGTATGAACTGTTGGTAGTAGTCCATCATACCAAGGAATACTTGAACCTCTCAAAGATTTGTGGGAGGTAGTATCTTTTCAATGGCTTCCACCCTATTATTCATGGGATGGATTTCAGTTTGAGTGACCTCATGACCTAAGAACTCAAGGCGTTCTTTAAAGAAGGAGCACTTGGAGAGTTTGAGTTTCAAGTCAGCTTTAAAGATCTTGATAAAGAAATCCTTGAGGTGTTCCAAGTAGTCAGTAAAGGTAGTGCTATATAGTGATGTTGTCAAGGTACAAAAGAACACAAGAGAGCTTTAGATCTCGTGGGATGGAATCCATAGCCTGTTGAAATGTAGCCAGGGCATTGCAGAGTCCCTGGGGCATTTCAGTGGGTTCAAAAAGCCTTCTAAGGTGATAAGTGCAGCCTTTTCTCTATCTTCAGGAGATAAATTGACTTTCCAGTATCCAGAGGCTAGATTCATGGCTGAGAAAAACTTGAAACCATCCAGCCTTCTGAGAGCATCATAAATTCTGGGCAAGGGTTATGAGTCTTTCTTAGTGAGAGAGTTCAGGCAGCAATAGTCCATTACAATGTGATGCCCTCCATCCTTCTTCTTGGAGATCAGTAACAGGGAGGCCCACAGGCTCTGAGAGGGAGCTAGGGGTCTAGCGTCTAGTAGTTGTTTGATCTCTTTAGACACCTGAGCATCCTCTACCCTACTACAGCAGTATGGTTTGGCACAAAAAGGGGGTGCATGACCAGTATTAATCTGATGGATGACTCCTTTATCCAGGCCATAGTCTGTAGGTCCAGAGGCAAAGATGCTGAAAAACTGATTGAGCAGGTCCAATACGTCTTTTTTTTTGGATGGGAGACAATTAGGGGAAGTTGGCAGCGGTGAATAAAGAGAGAACTTGAGGATTGTCTTTGGGTAGATTGAAGTCACTAAAAATTCCAAAGGGGTAGAGGGAGGCCACTTGTTCTGCTCCCAGTATACAACCATGCCCTACAACCTGGCCTCAGGTCACCTGCATGGGCAGGGCTGTCAGGTTGGTAAGCAGTAATTGTACAGGCTCTTTGTGGGTTTGATCTAGAATCCCAGGACACAGGCAGGGCTCTTTACGGCTTAGGGAGTCAGGTGAGTAGAGTTCTAAGAACAACTTTTCAGGTAGTTTGTAAGAAATCTGGGAATTATCACCACTTGGGAGCCCTGAGGAATGGTGATAGCCGCTGAGGCAAGAAGAGGTACCCCTTCTTCTGCAGGGCAGGAAGGAGAAGGGGTGCACATGTTGGAGGAGTGAGTCTTATACTTGAGAGTGAAGATACCCATGGGGTACTCAAGCACGCAAGTTTTAAGACGTTTTCCTGGGAGGTGCAGAGGTTCCTCAAAAATCAAAGGGACCTCATATAACAAGAGCAAAAGATATCCATCTTGTAAGTTCACAATTCCATTATACTCTCAAAGGAATTGTTTACCAACCAAGAGGTCATAGCTTTTGATCTTAAGGACCACAGCGGGGGACAATGAGGAGTTTACCAAACCTCATGGGTAGAGCAGAGTAGGCACCAATGGCCTAAGTTTGTGCCATGCCAGCTGTGCCATACAACTGAGTGTAGTTGAGGTCAAGGTCCAGCTTAAGTTTCTTCATTAATTTTGAAAATACTACATTGACTGGAGAAACCATGTCCAAGATGGCTTTGATTTTAACTTTTTGGATTGATACTTCCACATGGGTTGTATCTTTCCCAAAGGGGGGCAAGACTGCCAGCACATCTTATGCAGCCTTTAGCTCCTTCTCTCATTTAGCTAACATGAACCTTAAGGCATGAATCTCTTTATACACAGTCTGCAGTGGGAGAGATACAGTTACGTTTTGGAAGAGAGCTTCAGCTAGCTTGGCTGCTTCTTTAGAAGAATCAACCAAGACGGGAGGTTGATGGGCTTGAGCAAGGTAAGGGAAAGCCACCATGGCTTTTGCTTCACTTAAAGGTGCTCAAAAAGTTGTGATGGTCTTTCCAGAGCAGAGCTTGTACAGGACAGAGACAGTTTCCGGAACAGCTAGAACAGAATAGCCATAACTATCAGAATCTTCAGGGTCTGAATCACTGGAGAGATCATGGTATAGGTGAAGAACAGTTGGGCCAGAGGAAGACGGAGCTTCCTCATCAGAAAGAGGATCAGGGGGAGACGGGGGAGATTGGTCAGCAGATAGCATCTCTGTCTCTAAGCTGACCTCTGTTTCCCTGCCTGTTCCTTGGGGTCACAATCTTCCACTTGGGAATTAGTGCAAGTACATAAGTAGTGCCCTATTTGGCCACAGTTATGACAACCTTGCCTTTTAGTATGTCCACCTGAACCCAGTGTCATAATATGCAGCATACAAGAGGTAGTCCCAGCATTACTGGCTTTATTTTCACATACCATCATACCCCCATGGGTCAAATGCATGTCTTGCAATAGGGTCTTAATACTCTTCATGGAAGTGAGTGGAGCCTTGTGTGCCTTAAAGTGTAGACATAGAAGCTGGTTAACTTTCAAAGCATTTGAACAAGCCAAGCAAGCTTCCCAGGGGTGTTAACTGTCAACTGGTTATTAACTGTTGGCCTTCAATGTAGAAGCAATCCATAAACTCAGCCAGGGTTTCCTTGGGCTTAAAGACAATGTGCATAAATGCATCCTTCTTGACCTCCAAGATGAGATCTCCTCTGAACTCCTCAATAAGGAGGCGCTTCATGTCCTCCCAAGTGACAATGGAGGGGAGCTTGGGGACCACCACTTCTTAACATGTGGGATGGAGACAGGTGAGGATATGTTCCTGTTTGAGTTCATCAGTAGCCCTATGCATTGAAGTCTTGTAAATTGTTAGAAAGGCAGCAATGGTAGAGGTTTTAGGATTGAATATCTGTTTGAAGGTTGGTTTGTAATTTGGGTCAATGGATAAGGAAGAGGACTGACTGTTTTCACCTGGGTTGAGGACGTTAATGTGAGGATTGCCTTCAAACTTGGATTCAGCAGCAGGTTGTCTATCCCAGAGGAGTCAAAGGCTTTCCTCTAGGGTATCTAAGGTAGAGCTGTTCTATCTACTAATATCTCTAGCAGTGGCGGCAGTAGCTCCAAATTTTTCAATCTTAATTTGCTGCACCAATAAGGTGCCAGCAATCCCATTGAGGCGGGTAGTCAAGGAAGTGGTCTTAGCAACCAAAGGGATGACCTGTCCGTTCATAGTCTAAGTGAAGCAGGAGAGAATTTGTACCTCTCTTTCCAATGTGTCTTGCCTATCAGCTACATCATTTATTACTTCTGTAAGCTGATCCAGTGCACGTGCGCAATTGACCCAGGGTTGGCCTTCCAAACCAGGGCAGCAACCATAATTGCCATGGGCGGGAGTATTAACAGCTTTGGTTTCCTCTTCATCTTCAGACTCAGAAGACAAGTCCTCAGAATTAGAGAGGTGTTGCCTTAAATACTCAATTTTGCCTTGCAAAGTAGCTACTTGATAAGTGAGTGAAGCAATACAAGGATCAGACATAGGTTCAATGGGAGGGGGGTTTTGAACAGAAGATTGACACATAGTGGCAGTCTTGAGCTTGGCTATGGCTTCCCATACCTGGGCTTTAAAGTCAGATGGGACCTTGACAGGAGGAGTGTGAGGAGTAACCTCAATGGATGCTACTTTATCATCCACGTAATTTTGTACTAGAAATAGAGTGTTGCCTAATGCAGCCTTATCCAATCCATACTGGCGTTGTAGATGGCGGCCTCAGGTATCAACATGAGCTCCAATCAATTCAAGTTGCAAATTAATATGTTCTTGGAATTGGTTAAGTTGAACTAACCAGAGTCTCAAAATTCTGATAATGATTTAGCAGAAAGGCCTCAATTTGTCAACACCATGTTGCTTGATGCTCATCCAATTTGCATAGTTGATCTTTGATGTATCCAGGGAGCAAGGAACAATAGGAAATTCAGTGAGGAGGTTAAGTACTTCTGAGAGGCCAGCAAGTTGTGCTGGTTATTAGAAATACACGCAAAGAGACTGTGGGACCATTCTTGATATGCCATATTCTGAGCATGGTTGTTTGAGACTGTGGTGGCTACAGAATTTATAAGTTTGTTCTGGGATCCATAATGCAAGTTGATGATGAACCAGGGCGGTTTGGATGAACTGGTTGACCAACACACCAATTATATTCATGGACTACATCAGCGCAAGGGGGAGACCAAAGTCCAAGAGGAAGGAGTACAGGTCTTTGGAAGCGTACTTGAGACAGAGACCAGGGATAGTGTTCATTGCCACAGTGCCAGAGTGGAGCAGGGAGCAGGAGGCAGCACAAGCTTGCTTGTAATTGAGAGAGAAATCTGGAAGGAGGACCCACACAGGCCTGGGGGATAGAACCAATACTATGGGAGTTGGGGGCCATTGGTGATGTCTTCTTCTAGAAGATGGCTAGAAACTTTAGGTTGCTTGGGTAATTCAGAAACAAAGGGAGAAGGACCAGATAATGTACATGGGAAAGGGGTAACCAAGGGGCTTGTAGCCCCTGTAGTGAGCACCATTTTGTTGTGTTTGGCTTCTGGGGACAACATCTAGGAGGACACAGTGGGAAATCTTTTTAACAAAAGATTTGAGTTTCAAAGCTAGCCTTTGGTTAGCCTTCAGGGCAAAATTAAGGGCATGTACCTTAATTTCCTGGAATACAAGATGAGGAATTCCTTTTGGTAAAAAGGAAAGGAAAAAAGCTTGAAGATAATTAAATCTAACACAAATGTGAATAAACTTATCTTTATTAGGAGAAACAATTCTACTTAAATATTAGACAAGGGTCAATGATCACTCATTAGGTAGACAGAGTGGCAGAGGGGGTCACGTTGGGTTGAGGTCATACCAGGATTAGACAAGGGCAGGTATGGTATTCTGGAATGGGTGGAGATTAAGTTGGACTTTTTTACGGAAAGCAAGGAATTCCCAAAGTTGAAAGCAAACCCAACCTAATCTTTGCACATATCACTATTAAAAGGCCATATCAAAATAGCATTAATGTAGCAATTTCTGACATCTCCCTCCTCAAGATTGGACACAGGGAGTTGATATTTGTGAAGGAATTTAGAATAAACTCGGGGAAAAGGGCAGCCAGATGACAGCAGCTTCACAGTATACTTGACGCCCTTCTTGAAAGTGACTTCACAAGGTCCAACCCAGAGATAGTCAAGCTTATGGGCTTAGCCTCCAGTATGATTCTGATAATAGAGGACTAGGTCACCTACTTGGTACTCAGGGAGGGGAGCTCTGGAATCATCGGAAGGCAAGAGCTCTAAAGCCTTAACTTTATAGGCAGTTGAATATGCCGTAGCCTGAATGTCAATGATACGGTTAGTCAAGTCTTTGACATGAGCTTCAGGATTAGCAGACACATCAACTTAAATTAAAGGGGGTCCTAAGATTGAGAGAATTGTGGCTCGACTCCTGTACAGCATGGTAAAGGGAAAGTGACCAGTGACTCAGTGTCTACTGAGTTGATACACAAAGAGAGCAGCAGGGAGGAATATATCCAAGTTGGCAGCATCATAGAGGGTAAGCTTCCTCATGATAGACACAAGGGAGGAATTTTCCCGTTTAACAGTCCTGTTGGTTTAAGGGTTATACAGCGCAGAGAAGGATTGGTGCGTGCCCATAGCTTCTACAATGAACTTTATGAGACAGGCATTGAAGTTGGTCCCATTATTAGAAAGCAAGACTTGAGGATAACCATGACAATAGAAGATATCTTGCAACAAGAAGTTAGCAGTGGTCTTGGCAGTTATCTCTTTGATTGCTCTGGCTTTGGACCATTTACAAAAATGGTTATGGCTACCAAGATGAAGCAACATCCAGACCTAGAACAAGGGAGGGGCCCAACAGCATCAATACTCACAGTGTGGAAGGCATGCTTAGGGGGGATGAGTTTGAACTGATTTTGGGAAGATTGGGATTGTTGGAGCTGACAAGAATGACAGGAGGCAAGGACATCAGGGATCAGAAAGCGCATGTTCTCCCAGTAGAAGTTTTTTCACAACCAGTCATGAGTTTTTTGCTATGCCTCCATGTCCAGTATTAATGTGATCTTGGAGGATGATGGATATCCTCATGCTAGGGCAAACGTAGGGTAGATAGGGGTTGTTGACTTTCTTGAAGAGTTGTCTATCTCAAATCACAGTATCCTTTTTATAGGACCTGCAGTGCCAAGCAGATGTCTTCTGGCTCAGTGATCCAGGAGTCAGGATACCCTATCAGCTTGTATAAGCAATCAGCATCTGCAGGATGAATAGCTAGGATAGGCATTCTTGATAAACTATCAGCATTAAGGTGTTGTGCACCAGGACAGTGTACCATGGTGAAATTGTATCCTTGTAGGCGTTAGGCCCAACGTGCTAACTGACCTTCAGGCTCCTTTAATTGTTGCAGCCACTTGAGGGATGAGTGGTCAGTGACTAAAGTAAAATGAGTCCTGTAAATTTAGCGCTGGAACTGTTTCACTGCATGTTAAACTGCCAAGCATTCTTTTTCTGTAACACTATAGTTCTTCTTGTGTTTGTTAAGGACTTGTGAAGAATAGGCCACGGGTTAGTCCACGCCTTTATTGTCAAGCTAGGCTAGGATGGCACTAACAGCTACTCCACTAGTGTCAGTTTACAAGATGAACTCCTTATCATAATCAGGATAGACAAGGATGGAAGCCTCTTTGAGCTTGGCTTTCAGTGCCTCAAAGGATTGCTGTTGACTGTCAGTCCACTCAAAGAGTACATTGTGTAGGAGTTGGACAAGGGGTTTGCTTAATTCAGCAAAATCTGGGATGAACTGTTGATAGTACCCCATCATACCAAGAAATACTTAGACCACCTGTATATTTGTGGGAGGCAGCATCTTGTCAATGGCTTCCACCTTATTATTCATGGGGTGTTTTAGTTTGAGTGACTTCATGGCCCAAGAATTTGAGTCACTCTTTAAAGAAGGAGCACTTGGAGGGTTTGAGCTTTAATTCAGCTTCTCAAATCTTGATGAAGACAGCTTGAGGTGATCTAAATGGTCAGTAAAGGTGGAGCTAAAAAATTGATATCATCAAGATATACAAGAACACAGGAGAGCTTCAGATACCATAGAATAGAGTCCATAGCCCTTTGAAACGTAGCCAGGGCATTTCAGAGCCCTTGGGGAATAAAAAGTGGGTTCATAGAGGCCTTCCAAAGTGATAAGGGCAGCCTTTTCCCAGTCTTCTGGAGAAAAATTAACCTGCCAATATCTAGAAGCTAAATCCATAGAGGAGAAGAATTTCAAGCCTCCTAGTTGTCTGAGAGCATTGTTAATCCTAGGCAACGGGTATGAACTTTTCTTTGTGAGCAAGTTTAGACGTCAGTAGTCTATCACAATGTGATGGCCTCCGTCCTTCTTTTTAAGGATCAACAAGGGAGAGTCCCAAGGGCTCTGAGAGGAAGCCAAGAGATCAGCATCCAAGAGTTTTTTAAGTTCCTTAGAAACCTGGGCATCCTCTAGCCTACTACAACAGTAAGGATTGGCACAAAAGGGCGACACATCACCAGTATCTATCTGATGGATGACCCCTTTGGCTAGGCCATAGCCTGTAGGTCTGGAGGCAAAGATATCACTGAATTATTCAAGTAATTCCAGCACATCCTTTTGTTGGATGGGCAACAATTATGGGAAGTTGGCAGCTGTGAACAGGGAGAGAACCTTAGGGTTTTCTTCAGGTAGATTGAAGTTGCTGAAGGTTCCAAAGGGGTATAGGGATGCTACTTGCTCTGAACCTAATATGCAACCATGCCTAATAACCTGGACCTTGATCACCTGCATAGGTAGGACAGTCAGGTTAGCCAATAATAGCTGCACAGGCTCCTTATGGGTTTGTTCTAAGATCCCTGGGTATAATTGAGGCTCTTGGCAGCTGAGAAATTCAGGAGAGTACAATTCCAGGAATGACTTTTCAGGCAGTTCATAAGACATCTGGGAGCCTATAATCACTTGGGAGCCTGGAGGGATGATAATAGCTTTGAGGGCAAGAAGAGGAACACTTTCCTCTTCAGGACAGAAAGGAGGAGGGGAACACATATTAGAGAAATGAGTTCTGTACTTGAGCAAGAAGATACCTGTGGGGTACTCTAGTACAAAAGTCTTAAGGCATTTGACTGGTAGGTGCGGAGTTTCTTCAAAAATTAAAGGGACCTTGTATCCTAAGAGCAAAAGTTACCCATCTCAAAGGTTTACAATTCCATTATACTCTCAGAGGAATTGCATACCAACCAGGAGGTCATAGCTTTTTTTTCTAGGACTACAGCAGGAGACGCAATAAGAAGCTTCCCAAACCTCATTGGCAGAGCGGAATAGGCACCAATGGCTTGGGTTTGAGCCATGTCATCAGTACCATATGATTGAGTGTAGTTGAGGTCAGGGGCCAGCTTAAACTTCTTAATTATCTTGGATGATACCACATTGACTGGAGAGCCCATGTCTGGAATTGCCTTGATCTTAACCTTTTGGGTTTGCACTTCTGCACAGATAGTATCTTTCCCAAAGGGGGGTAAGGTAGCCAGAACATCCTGAGCAGCTTCCAACTCTTTCTCTCATTTGGCTAACATGCACCATAAGGCAGTAATTTCCTTATACACAGTCTGCAAAAGAAGGGATACAGTAACATTCTGAAAGAGAGCTTCTGCTAACTCAGCAACTTCTTCAGAATAGTCTACTAAGACAAGAGGTTGATGAGCCTGGGCTAGATAAGGGCAAGCCACCATGGCCTTGGCTTCACTTGAAGGTGTGCAAGTTGTAGTTGTGGCTCTCCCTGAGAAAAGCTTGTAAGGGACCAACACAGTTTCCAGGACAGCCAACACAGAGGAGCCATAAATATCTGATACATTGTAGCCAGAATCTTCAGGTTCAGAATCACTAGAAAGATTGTGGAACAGGTGAAGGATAATTGGGGCCTCCAAAGGGGAAGATTCCTTATGCAAGGCAGGATCAGGAGGAGACTGGGTAGATGGGTCAGCAGAGAGCGTCTCTGCCTCTAAGCTGACTTATCTTTTCCTGCCTGCTCCTTTAAGTTGCAACTTTGTATCCAAGGGCTGGTACAGGTACGTGAATGATGCCTTATTTAACCACAATTGTGACATCCTTGTCTCTTAGGCTGCCCACTTGAGCTCAGATTCATAATGTGCAGATTAAAAGAGGTGGTTCCAGCATTGTTGGCTTTATTCTTGAAAACCATGGTACCCCCGTGGGTCAAATGCATGTCTTGCAATAGGGTCTTAATACTCTTCATGGATGTAAGAGAAGCTTTGTGAGCCTTAAAGTGCAGGCATAGAAGCTGATTTGCCTTCAAAGCATTTAAACATGCTGTGGAAGCTTCAATGGGTGTTAACTGATAACTGGTGATTAACTTTTGTCCTTTAATATGAAAGCAATCATCAAATTCAGCCAGGGTTTCCTTGGGCTTAAAGGCAATGTGCATAAATGGATCTTTCTTGACCTCCAATATAAGATCTCCTATGAACTCCTCAATAAGGAGGTGCTTCATGTCCTCCAAAGTGACAATGGAGGGGAGCTTGGGGACCACCACTTCTTGGCATGTGGGATGGAGACAGGTGAGGATATGTTCTTTCTTTAGCTTGTTGGTAGCCCTTTGCATTGCAGTTTTATAAATGTTTAGAAAGGTGGCAATGGTAGAGGTTTTTGGATCAAATATCTGCTTGAAGGTTAGTTTGTAGTTTGGGTCAATGGACAAGAACAAGTACTGACTGTTTTCACCTGGGTTGAGGACATTGATGTGGGGATGCCCTCAAACTCAGATTTGGTAGCAGGTTTTCTAGCCCAGAGAATTCAAAGGCTCTCTTCCAGTGTAGAGCTGTTCTGTCCACTGATATATCTGGTGGTAGCAGCAGCAGCCCCAAAATCATTAATCTTAATCTGTTGCACTGCAATTGTCCCAGCTATCTCATTGATACAAGTTGCCAGGGAAGTTTTTTGAGCAGCCAGAGGGGTAAACTGTCCATTTTCTTTCTCTGTCAAACAAGAGGGTTCTTGTGGGGTTCCTGGTCACCAGTCCCAAAGTGTGTCCTGGGTCATAGCCAAGGGCTGGCTTGGAGGAATTGTCATTCTCCAACAGTGGTGAGTGGTTGGTTAGGAGCTTATACTTGGTCTGCATAAGGGCAAACTCTTCTAGTACCTTCTCAATCACTAGGCAGGCGTCTCCACCATACACTTGTACTTCAGCAGGCGCTAGCCCTTCTGTAGGCCAATATCAATCCTGTAATAATATAGCCAATTCAACCCTGATAAACTCCCTTCCTCTATCTGTCATTTCAATATGCCTAGTCACCTTTTCCCACTCCTCCTGGGCAGACTTACTAGAGGCAAATTTCCTGCAACCCAGGCAATAGGATTCTTCCTCCCCTGGGCTAGGGTAGAAGATGTGGGGTAATTTACTCATAGAGCTTATATCCTTTTATCACAAGAAATTTGGTCAGGGGTCATAATAGGCTTTTTTATTCACAGTCAGAAGGAAGATCCCCTTAGAGACCTTCTGATATATGGTCTTAGTATAGGGAACAATGAGGTTTTGTGCCAATACTTGGAGTCCTTTAACAATCTCTTGGACTCCTTGTACTTGGACTTTGGCTTCTGCTCCTTTGTCTTGGGCTCCTGTACTTTGGTATTGTGCTCCTGCGCTTTGGTCTTGGGCTTCTGCAGTCTGTTCTAGCTCAGGCTTCCTTTTCTTGGTCTATGGCTCCTTCTGTAGCTTGTGTAGCCTTTGTAATCCACTCTTTCCTGTCCCTCAGGAGTCTCAGATAGCTCCTCCTTTTATAGCTCCTTGTTTCAGACCAAAAACCTCTCTTAGAACTCTAGTTTTCAAGAGCTTAAACTATCCTTTTTCTTTCCCTCTACAATATATTAGACTTCAAAACTTACTTCAGTCAATGAAAGCCCTGAATTTTCTGCTTCTGCTCCTCATTTTTAGGCTTTAACTCTTAAGTTAAAGCCCTCAAAATACTGATCAAACAGACTTCAGCTTGCAGCCAATCATACACCTCAATTCAATGGTTTTGTCAAAAAGGTTTCCCTGGATGACTTGCTCTTGACCCTGGTTTAAACCTGAGGCTGTCTTGCTCCGGGTAAACAACTGCTTTGCGTTTGAACAGTTTTGCTGTGATTCCCGTCATGTTTCCCTGGCAAATCTTGAGCGCTTCCACATATTTTTTACTTAGACAAATTCTGACCCCTCAATTTACGGTGTTTTTCTGTGTTTTTCTTAACATTTTGCAACTTTTAACCCGCTTACTGCTCGTCCTCTTGCCTCTCCTAGTTGTTCTTGGTAAAATTTGCTTGTTTGACCTCACAGTTTCTCTGTCCTATTCCTGGCCTCTTCCTGACTCCCTTCTTGCTCAATTTTCCTTTTAATAAATTTACAGTTTTAACACACTGTAGATCATTTTACCTCCTCTTTCTTTTTAATTATATGATATTTAATCCTTTTTTAATCATAATCAGGCAGTATTTAATTATTATTTAACTGCTTCTTTTTATCCATTTTCCTCTCAAAAGACACTAAAATCAGCTCTTCCAGCCACTGTATCTAGTCTGGCTAGTTTCTTCAGGTTATCTCCTGGTCCTGCACTCATATCCTCTTAGCTCTTCAGCTAACCTGTCATCAGTCCATTAGCTTCATCAGTCTTCTGACTAATCCTGCAACACCATCTTCTGGTCCTTTGATCAACCTGCATCATGATCAGCTAGTCCTGCATCATAATCTTCTGGTCCTTCAGCTTATCCTCAAACAGTCCCTCAACAAATCCTCACTAGGAACCTCCTTAGTTACCTCTGCACAATGAACCATCTCGGTTCCCACAATTCAATATGAATCAACAGTCCTTCAACTAGCCTTCACTGTGATCAAACAGTCCCTCTTACTAGTTTTCTCTGTTAATTCTGTGAACCACATTGGTTCTTTATCTCATACCCGTTACCAGAACTTGTAGACCTAGGCATGAGTCTACATTGAACTGGCGTTTGACTGGGCCCTTGCAAGTGGCACTCCACTTAGTCCATTCAACCATAGATCAATGTCTATGCATTGTCTTTACTCACCCAGGTGATTAAGTCTGACCTTTCAGTTGCAGAGTAATTAGCTCTACTTCCCAGAGGTCTGATCACACCAAGTTCTGCAGCTGCTTCCCCAAGCAAACCGCCTTGGTGACACCTCCAAGCAAATCTATACCCTCCAATGCTCACTTTGGGGGTTCCCCCAAAGCTCTCATAGGGGCATAAAAAAGGACACCCTACCAGTCCGTTAGGTAGGATGCTTGCTCACAGACCTCCTGTAAGCGTATCAGGGTATGTAAATCCCTCAGAGCTCTTCCCCTCCCTGGCAGCCTGTGTTACCCCCAGGAATCCAAAACCTTCTCCCCCCCAGACAGGCAAAGTTCCCTGCTTGCTATCTTAGTCTTCAACTTTCCGCAGCCACATTTCCCTACTAGGTGAAGAACTATAGCCCAAAGCAGCCAATATCTTCTGCTGGGTGGAGGCAAAATCTGCCTCTGGTAGTCCTTTGTTACCTACCAGCCAGGCCTTACTTATCCCTAGTAGTCCTATGTTACCTACTAGGCTCACCTTACTTACCCCTAGTAGTCCTATGTTACCTACTAGCTCATAGCATCATCAGCTAACCACACATTGTCACTCTTCATCATATAGTCTTTATTTGAATCCAAATCAACCCTTGCCTGTAAAACTATACACATGTGGATCACCACAGTTCTGTACCTCCCTTTCCAGAGCGTCTTGTCTATTTGCAACAAAATTTGTTACTTCTGCTAGCTGATCAAGGGCAAGGGCCCAGTTGACACAGAATTGACCTTCCAAGCCAGGGCAGCACCCATGATTACTAGGGGTAGGAGTACCAGTGACCTCAGCCTCCCCTTTGCCATTATAGTTGGAGGAAAAATCATCAGGGTTAGAGAGGTGTTGTCTTAAATATTCAATCTCTCCTTGCAAGGTAGCTACTTGGTTGGTTAGCAAGGCAATGCAAGAGTTGGGCATAGGCTCTACTGGAGGAGGGTTTGGAACAGAAGATTGAGATTGGATAGTGGCTTTGAGTTCAGCTATGGCTTCCCATACCTTAGCTTCAAAGGCAGATGGGACCTCCACATCAGGAGCGGGAGGAGTCACTTTAATAGAAGCTACTTATCATTGACATAGTTTTGCACTTGATACAGAGTGTCTCCTAACACAGCCTTATCCAGACCATATTAATGGTGAAGATGGTGGCCCCAAGTATTGACATGAGTTCCAACCAACTCAAGTTGGGAATTGACATGCTCTCAAAATTAATTGAGCTCAGTAACCAAGGTCTCAAAATCCTGGCGGTACTTTAGAAGGGTTGCTTCTATCTTTCTACACCACATAGCTTGATAATCATCTAGTTTGCACAGTCAATCCTTGATATATCCAGGGAGTAAGGAGCAAAGGGAGTTCAACAACAAGGTTGAGTACTTTTGAGAAGACAGCTAGTCACTCTGATTATCTGAAATACAAGCAAAGAGGCCATGGGGCCTTTCTTGATAGGACATATTTTGTGCATGCTTGTTTGATAAAGTGTGGCTACAGCAGTTAAAAACTGTTTCTGAGATCCTAGCGCTAATTGATGATGAACCAAGGTGGATTGGATGAACTGGTTAACTAACATACCAATTGTATCCATGGAATCCATCAGCGCGGGGGGAAGACCAAAGTCCAAGAGAAAGAAATACAGGTCTTTTGAAGCATACCCAGGACAGAGACCAGGGATAGAGTGCATTGCCACAGTTCCAGAGTGGAGCAGGCAGCAGCACAAGCTTGCTCATAATTGAGAGAGAAAGCTGGAAGGGGGCCCAAGCAGGCCCAGGAGATAACACTATTACCATAGGAGTTGAGGGGGTATTGATGATATACTCTTCCAGAGGAGGACTAGAAACTTTAGGTTGATTGGGTACTTTATAAACAATGGGGAAAGACCATAGAATGCATATGAGAAAAGAGTAACCAAAGGGCTTGCAGCCCCTGTAGTGAGCACCATTTTGTTGTGTTTGGCTCCTGGGGACAACATCCAGGAGGACACAGCGGGAAATCTTTATAGCAAAAGATTTGAGATTAAAAGCTAGTCTTGGGTTAGCCTTCAGGGAAAAATTAAGGGCATATACCTTAATTTTTTGGAATACAAGATGAGGAATTCCTTTTGGCAAAAAGGAAAGGAAAAAAGCTTGAAGATAATTAAATCCAACACAAATGTGAATCTACTTGTCTTTATTAGGAGAAATGATTCTACTTAAATAGTAGACAAGGATTGATAATCACTTATTAGGTAGACAGAGTGGCAGAGGGGGTCATGTTGGGATGAGGTCATACCAGGATCAGATAAGGGCAGGTATGTTATTATGGAAAGGGTGGAGATTAGATTAGACTCATTTACGGAAAGCAAGGAATTCCCAAAGTTGAAAGCAAAACCAACCAAATCTTTGCACATATGACTATTCAAAGGACATATTAAAATAGCATTAATGTTTCAATTTACAAAAACATCTCTGCCAGACCAATCACCATATCAGCCAGACTTAGTGTTCACTGTAAAAAAGTGCAAATAAATTAAATCAGTAAAAGCATTGTGAGATCTTTGGAATGTTATATTTCTTAACAATCAATCTGGGCTTGATTGCACCATTAATGTAGCAATAAAAATTCAGATAAGTGTAAGGTCTTCCCAAAAAGGAGAAACATCATAGCCATTGCAAATGAAGCATTAGGATTCAAATTTATTAAATAAAGTATTTAGGAAAGTCTGCAACAAGAACTTGATCCATCCAGACAAATATTTGTTAAGCAGTGCCATAGAGTTCAACAGCTCTAAGAATGTCAATAAAGTAAAGGACTAAAAACCAGCTCTTTTATTACAGTAGGGATATTTATATTCAAATATCCTCCATTGGAATATCTGAGAATGAAGGGTGTAAAAACACCCTTCATTGAAAAAATTGAGCAGCACACCTAAGGCTAGTTGTCTTCCAAAGCCCATAGAAGATTTAAAAATTCATAATCAATATTATAATGTGCAATCTTTCTAAAATAAAAGGACTGCTGTAATATTTTTGCAACTGATATCAACACCTCACCTGCCAACATATCTTATAACACACAGAGAGCGCTCTTAGAGCTACCCTATGGGTACCTAACAGCATATCCTCTACCAGGTTAAATTTCAAAATATGGGCAACATCCTCAATTAAGAGCAAAGATGATGACAGAAAACATCCCTTTGATAAGTTGTTTGTATCTCAAACCATACTTGGACCATACCACAATACTACTCCCTTGGGGTTGGTGGCTAACTTTCATAGTATATATTATTATGCTCTAAACAAATCTACTATCTAAACTTATTCTCTTACCTTTTCTTCTGGACTATTGGCATCATTCATTTCAAATGCTGAGATATAAATAGTTCAGTTTCAAAAGTGGTAGCAGCAGGAGGTTAAGTTTATATTGCATTGTTAAATAAATCTCTTCAAGAAAGGTCATAGTTATGGATGTACAAACATCCTTCATCAAGAAGCCTTCCAGCCCATCCTGAGGAGAATATCTTGGGGGTTTGTTTTATCTATCAATACTAACCCACACTGATCAGTGTTTAGAACTGGCTCTGCCTGGGACAATGTGGTAGTAGCTGTAGAGCCTTGCCCAGTAAGGAGCAAGATTATATATTATACCATGTAAGATATTTTTATTCAAATATAACAAGTAGAAAATAGTAGGTACTGTTTAAAGGAATTTCTTCAGTAACCCTGCTAATAACTTATAATTTGAAACAGGATGTGATATAGTGTTAAATAACACTAAAAAAGTTTATGTAGAAAAGTTATTAATTAATATTTGTTTATTACTAAGGGATGGTCTACGTCTGTATATTCCCATTAGATTATCTTAGCATATAATAGGTGAAGCTCTCTTCAAAAGAAAAAGCAACAAAAATCTAGAATCCTGTTGTTGGCTAACTCCATTTAAATTGCAATTTAATTTACAAAATATAAAAATCTGAAGGTAAAAAGTTGACAAAAAATAGATTTAAGCTAAGTTATATCTGGTTTTTAAAAATCATAAAGTATTATTTAAGAAAAAAAACAAAGATAAAAATGTAAGTTAATTGGGATAAAACAACATAGAATTTTGTCTTAAAGCTTACTTTTATTGATAGCTTTATTTGTAGCATAAGGTGCAGATTATGATGGGATGATCATTGAGAAAAACCCAAGGTGTTAGGCCTTTGGAGTGTGATGAAAAAGGAGTAGATAAAATAGGAAGCTTGGTTCTGAATGGAACCCAAAGATCTGCAGATGCAGAAGGAGAAAAGCAGGTGATTATACAACAAAGGTATGTAAAAAATTATCAACCTCTACTTATGAATGTTAAAACAGCAGATTCAACCGCAACAAGGTTCCAAATAAGAAGGTTTGTGACAGTCAGGGCTCAGATTGCCCTGGACAGTCAGCTGGCCTGCCTAGAGGCAAAAAACCCCACAGCTTGGAAACCTGTACAAAGTATCTCTCAGAGCAAGAAAAACCCCCTTTTGGTTAACAAATGACCTGGGATTTGAGATGCACACAAGCCTCAAATCTCTGGCTTAACTCTACTATTGAATCTGGGCCTCTCAACTATTAGGAAATGGCACATCAGGAGTGTGATTGTTTGATTGCGCAATTAGGCGTTCAATTGCTTGCAGGATCTATAAATAACTGTGTCATCTTGGTATGCTGCAGTTCAAGAAAGGATCATGTTATACCAGCCAATGGGCACTCACCCCCTGGCCCAAGTATGGAAATTCCAGTGAAAATTGTAAGTTCAACTGAAATTGATGCCATTAGTTCTCTGGTGACACAAAAGGCCATAAAATTAACAGTAAGTGTAATTAGTGAGGAGGAGAAGCCCTCCTCACTGTTGACATCTTAAAATAAAACAACTTTATGCTCAGGATTCCTTATTTTCTTTCAAGATCTATCTACTTTTGCACCAATATAACTATTCTGTTTGCATTTATTTGTATATCCACTACACTTTACAACCACACACATCTGTTCCTCCTGGCCACCAAGAGTGATCATTTTGCCCTCCATGCAGGAGATTCCTCCTACTCCCCCCTGCCAGCTATGCCTTCTGCCCAGGACTTCAGTAAGTTGGATTTCATCTATATCACATTATTGAGACTGGAAAACCAGGCTGTGCCCCATACTTGGAGTTAGTGTTCCCTAGCTACTACAGTCAACTATCTGGTCAGAATTGAACCTATTGTGCACTTGGCCTTCCAGGCTTGGCCTGCCTCTCCTACAGGAGCCCAGCCAGACTCTGGTATGGGCCATGACATGACACACAACCTGACTTCCCAGCAACTTGTAGCCAAACTAGGAAGTTGACTCAAATTTACAAATCCAATAACATGGACAGATGATGATCCCTTATGGTGTATATCTCAATTTGGCGCTTAACTCATTACCAGGATTAAGCCAACCTTTTCACCATCCAACCATGTGATCAACACAATCATGTTCCTGTTATCCACAAGTCACAAAGACTAAATAATAAATATTTCCCAATAAAGAATATTATCTAGTTTTCAAATAATTTTCCCCTTGTAACTCTTCTAAAGCAGCACAGTTACAACATGAAACTAATTTATAAAGGAACAGAAGCAAAAACTGCACAAGAAAAACACAAAGAAAAAGGATAGCAAAAAACACGGTAACAAGTTTAAAAATCACTCAATAAATAATAACCCTTAAGCTAAGAAAATAGAAAAAGCTAAATAAAATTTGTTTAAAGATCTTCCTTTGGGGCAGGTCATACCAGCAACGGCATCCCACCCCAACTAGATCTTTCTCAAATAATGCTGAACTTGAAGCTGGATTTTTTGCTGGTGGTATGAAGGGGGCCAACATATTAAGTTGGCTACACTCCACAGAAATCTTCCTCCGTATCTGTCAGTTTCTAGAACCCAAGTAGGTTATCATGACTTCAGGACACCTTATTCACCACTTGGGCCAGCCAGAAACTCAATGCCAGGGAGCCAAGTGCAAGGTGGAGCATTTTCAGACACGTGCAGAGGGACCACTGGTCCAGTGGGGAGCGCCCACTACAGTATTGGTGCTAACTTGATAATTTATGATAGGGACTGGCCCAGCAAGGACCATGGACAACTGTATAAGACCAATGAGTCCACCAATCCTATTAGTGTAATGTACATTACATCAAAGAGTTGGGTGGATGTGATCTCGTTTTTAATCCCTATATCATGCAAGCAATTGAACAGGGGTGACAGGAGGGGTTATAGGGACTAAATATCTGAGCATGTGGTTGTATTTGTCTTAAAGATTTGTGTTTGCCCAGTATATCAGGATTCCCCTCAGCCAAAGATTTTAGGTTGACAAGGAGGATTTTTCTAAGTTGAACTCATAAAGGGCCAGATTCAATTGGTATTTAGTGACATTTATTGGGCCAAAAGGGGCTACAGGGGAAATAATAATGTAGGTTTAGGGTCTACAGTTTCTGCTAGTGTTGCAACCAATATTACTCTCCTGCCCAATAACTTATCTCACAATACATATGGGGCTCTCAATGAGTTGCCCCATGATTTGAAAAACAGTATGGTCAATCTAAGTGCAATGTCAAATTGTGGGCACTATCTTCTAATTAGGAGCTTTGCCAATTCCACACACTGATCCCTTTCTCAGTTATTCCCAACCCAAACCTTATGTTAAACCTGCCACTGTGCCACCCCCTGATGGGCTTGTGGCTTCTCAATACAGTATATAGCCATACATGTGACAGATATAGCTGGGTAATATTGTCAGGGCCCAGATTGCCCTGAACAGTCAGCTGGCCTCCTTAGAGTTGATTAAACATGCAGCGTGAAAACCCCCACAAAGCACTTTCCAGGGCAAAATACCCCCCTTTTGACTAGCAAATGGCCCAGGATTTGAGAGACACACGAGACTCAAATCCCTGGCATCAAGCCTGTTATCAAATTTGGGTCACCTACCTGTCAAGAAATGGCACATTGGGAGTGCAATTGTTTGATTGCACAATTGGACAATCAATTCATTACAGGAGCTAAAAATAACTGTAGCAACCTGCCATGCTGCAAATTTCAAAAGGTTCATGTTATAGCAGCCAATGAGATCTCACCCTCTTGGCCAAGAACACAAATTCTGGGTAAAATTGTAAATCCAACTCCAAATGATGCCATCAGTTCTCTGGTGGCACAAAAAGCCACAGAATCTTCAACAAGTATAAGTAGTAAGGGGGAGAAGCCCTCCTCACTGTTGGTATCTTAATAAAGCGAGTTTATGCCTAGAAATTATTATTTTATTGCAGGAATTGTCTATTTTTGCTCAAATTTAATTATTCTCTTTGCATCAATTTGTGAATCCACTACTTAATACAAACTTGCATACCCATATCCTCCCGGCCATACTCCTGTTGTCCTTGCCAAACCGCCCTGCGCCCTTGATCTGGAGTATTTCCATCCCCATCACCTGGATCTGCCACCAGCAATGAAGGATATTCCAACTGCCCCTCCTCTCCCCAACGCGCCTCCCACCCAGGAATTTAGCAAGCTGGGATTTGTCTATATCACAGTATTGGGGCTGGCCAACCAAGTTGTGCCCCATACTGGGAGTTGGCGCCCCCTAGCCACTGCTCTAAACTACCTGGTTCACATAGCGCCTATTGTGTACATGGCCTTCCAGGCCCAGCCTGCCTCCCCGTAGGAGTCCAGTTGGACTCTGGTATGGGCTGTTACAAATATGAAGAGGGCTTCAAGTGGTTGAGAATAACCACCCAAATTCATAAGAAGTTGATGATTATCCACCACTAAAGCTTCAGATACTGTTTGGTGAAATTTACAAAAGAATTGCTGGGGTTTAACAAGATAATTAAACACAACCAAATAAGTCTCAGATAAATGGCCTGCAACAAAATAAAGGTGTCTTCTGAATAGAACTCCAGACATTGAGAAATAACCACTGTTTCGGGTTTGGATTCAGTAGTAAAGACTCCAAGATTGGCAGGCATTGGGGTAACATTATGTGGCATCAATGACAAAGAACACTAAATCAGGGCCCCATCTTCAAGTTGAAGTTCAATTCAAGCTTAGGTCATAAGGAATATAGTGGAGTAGACTACCACAAAATGTATGTTTTTAAATAAAATTAGACCAGGAGATGATTTGGTTTATTGAGTAATTTTTAGAGAGGACTCAACTCTTAGAGTTGAATAGTGAAAATTTCCAATATGTACCAAAATTATTGATTCAGAAATACCACCTTAATCCATGTGTTGTGATCTTAAGAGTGGCACAGACACAGCAGGAAACCATAACCTTAGGATTGTATTTTTACTAAGCCTCATGTTAGCTGTCAGGGAAGGTAAAGTGATCACTTTGTGGCCCCAAATAATAAATCTCTGCTAGGTGTGGCTAGAGAGAGGTGCCAAAGTACTGAAATATACAAAGACAAAAATTTAAATAGAACTTATTTTTTATTGGTGATAAAGAAATAGAATATATAATTTAGTGTTATCATAAAATAATGAGGGACATTGGGGAACATGCCACAGGTATGAGTGGGGCAAGTGAGTTGCGCAGGGCAAAGAAGACAAACAACTTTATTTCCATCTTTGAAAATCAACTCATTTGAGGGGTAAAGCAATAGCAAGAGATCTGTCCTCAAAATAACCCACCAAAGGCAAAATTGGAAGAGCGTGCATATGGACATTCACAACACTGATAAACTGCACAGGGGTATTTGTCCTCCCAAGTAGGGATTATTTATTAGAATCTTTCCCAGATGCTTGAAGGTTTGGTGAGGCAGGTCCTGCAGGGATACTCTGATATCCCTTAGGGTCCTCACACTGCTCTATAAAATATCATATAACCAGGTTTCTGTTCATGAATTTTTATCAGATTTGGAATGATGTCTATTATTACAGCTTCCCAGTTATCCAAATCCATCAGTAGAGCTGATATATGGATCCTATCAAGATTGATAAACAAATTGCAGGCAGGATCTTTCCAGCCTGCTGAGCTGAGAGTGTGATGGCAGGTTGACTCATAGTGCTCAGAATCCCTGACTGATAGCTGATACTTTAATTAACCCCAAGTCTCTTAAATTTATCAATTGTATTCTGGAAGCCCAGCCCTATTTTTACACTGGTACTATTATCTGCCAATAGCCTTTTACCTAGATTGAAGTGAAGGGGGATTAATTTGGCAAACTAATGCATCCAGGATTCCTGACAGATTATGTCATTGGTTATAGGATAAATATAATAATAGCTTTTTCATGGACACCTAGTATCTTTCTCAGATTTTTATATGTATAAGTAACTGTCAGGGATCCAGTCTTGGGCGGGCGGCTGGCCTGTTGTTTTCAGGGGTAACTTGGGCAGGGTTTTTTGCGGGCAATGCCCACCACAATAGGGGAGCTAACTTTAAAAGGTATGAGGCATACTTCCCCACCCAAGGCCATGGACTGGCAGCCAGGATTATAGTGTCAATCACCCCTGTGAGAGTGATGTACACAATCCCAAACAGCTTGCCAGTATGGTCAGTTGGGAGGTCAGGTGCAGAAGCAAGCACAGGTTTTGGTGTCACAGGTGGCTCCATGGACAGGTTGTGAGCAGGGAGATAATTGAATTTTCCTCTGAACAACTTGGGTCTTGAAAATATCCACAAGTATTGTCAGTTGTATCTAATAGCAGATTGTATGCGGTCCGGGGGATTGAGTTTGAGTATCTTTTCCGGGGTTTATATCTTATATTCAGACTTCAGAGGGTAGTCAGTAAAATGGACAGGTCCAAAGGGTACACCAGGAGGACAGAAAACAGCGGGAAGAGGGGCAGGCAGGCAGGCCAGGAGATCTCAAACTGAAATTGTAGACAGCAAATACAAAATAAGGCAATAGCTGTATGAGCCAAACTAACATAACCTTTATTCAAAAATGGTGATAAGTTTGGAGCGTGGGGTCCTTGGGTCTATATAGTACCCCCCCTCCAAACTTAACATTTTCCATGGAGGATCCATCAAGGCATTGGGAAGGCCAGGGCCGGGGGAAATGGGTGCTTGGGTCCAAAGGCAGCAAAATGGCACCTGGCCCGGGAGTTCTTCCATTGGTCAAGAATCTCAATTTGGCTTCTTGATTGTCTTGCTCTGGTGTCAAGGTCATGGGACCAGGCTGCAGGCCTGTGCCTCTTTCCTGGGTTTTCTTTTGATTGGTTGCTGGTGTAGACTTCAAGTTCATGAAGCTAATAGTTACCAGATTGGTACCTCCATTAGGCGCAGTAATTAATCCTCCATTTGGTGCAATGATTTCTTTGGTTTGTCTCTTTTTACTGTATGAGTCAATACGCTTGGTATCAGCTTGTGGGGGCTCAATCCCAGAAAAACGCAGGTGGGCGGTCCTGCAGTTCACAGGACTGGCAGCCTAAAGGAATCCAGGTTTGGGGTTTGATCCCTGCTCCCGGGCCCGGGTTTCTAGGGAGGAAGAATTGTCAATCCTGACACCATCCCCTTCTTCCCCTGAGGGCCCTCCCTCACAATTCTTCTTGTTCAGGGAGAGTTGGACAGCTTCTTGGGCATTAGTCAGATTGCTCAGCAGCTCCTAAGTACTTTCTTCTAGTGGTTATCCTTTCCACTTGACGTAACACTGGGGTTTTTGGTAGTGAGTTTGGTTTCTGTGTATGTATTTAACTTCATATTCCTCAGCGCGGCCTGTTTGGATGGGCAGAGGGTTGTCTTAATCTGTTGGTGGGGGAGTGAGTTCCTGTCTTTTTTTGAACAACAAGGAGCGGTGGAACAGATCATGAATCTTCCGGGAGGGGGGTAGGTCTAGCTTAAAGGCAACTTCACCAACTAGTTTGTTGATTTTGTGGGGGCCACTTCTTCTGTGAGCTGATTTCCTGCAGGGCACGTGTAGGGGTACATTATGGGAGTCTAGGTATACTTTGTCTCCAACTTGTAAGGGTTGGCCTGGGATTTATTTGCAGTCATCAAAAGCTGTGTATGTCTGCACTGCGTGGTTCAGGTTGGTCAAGCATGTTTTTTGTGTGTTGTGAATCTGTTCAATCCAGGAGCGCCCAGTGGTGTTTGATTCCTTTTTGCCAATCTGGGGGTCCCAGGTGGGGTCAAACCCATAGTTGACTTTGAATGAGGACATTCCTGTGGAGGCGTGGTCCTTACTGTTGTAGGCAAACTGGGCCATGGTGAGCATTTTGGCCCAATTGTCCTGGTTGGCTTTGGCATAGCATCAAAGGTACTGTTCAAGGATCTGGTTCAATTGCTCAGTTTGGCTGTCTGTCTGTGGGTGGTAGGAGGTAGATACACATTGCTTGATTCTTAAGTCTTTCATCACCTGTGTCCAGTAGTTTGACGTGAATTGGGGTCCTCTGTCTGTGATGATTTCCTCAGGTTTTCCGTGTTGCGTGAGGATGTGGTTGTGGTAATTTTGGGCTGTTTCTGCTGCTGTGCAATTGGTGGTGGTTGGTACAAAGTATGCCATCTTGGTGAAGCAGTCTACCATGACCAGGATTGCATTGTACAAGAGGGATGACGGCAGTTTCACAATGTATTCCATGGAGACAGATCTCCAGGGTCCATGGGGTATGTTCAAGGGTCTTAGGAGTCCTTCAGGTTTTGTTCTACGAGCCTTGGTCTGCCCACAGGTCTCACACCCCTTCAGGTATGCACTTATGTCTTGGTCCATTTTTGGCCAAGAAAAGTTCCTTCTGATGCTCTGGAGGGTCTTGAGCCTACCCAGGTGTCCAGCCATCTCAGAATTGTGGTAGTCTCTCAAGACGTTGGTTCTGATGTCCCCTTCTGGTACAAAGATCCTGTTGTGGAGCATTAGCATGGTTCCCTTCAATGAGTAGCCTTTTGGTAGTGAGCGCTAACAAGGGACTTAGAGAGGTCAGAGATCAAGGTCTTGGTGAACTTGTCTAGTGCTTGTGCCCTTAGTACTTCTGGTTTGCTGGCTCTGATTTTCATCAATCCCAGGTGAATGCCTAGGCTTGCTGTGTCCAAGAGGATTTGAGTGTTGTGGTTGCAGGTTTCTAGGTGGGTAGGCACCAGGTCAGTTCTCTTACTTAGGGCTTCAGGTACCACGTTCACCTTTCCTGGCTTGTAGTCTATGATCAGAGTGTAGTCAGCCAGTTCTAAGGCCCATCTTGCTTGTTGTTGGTTAAGCTGGAGTGGTTTGAAGAAGTAAACCAAGTTCTTGTGGTCTGTCAGGACCTTTACTGGGTATTCAGCGCCACATAAGTATTGGCGCCAATGTTTCAGGGTCTTCATTATGGCTAGCATCTCCTTGTCATATATTGGGTAGTTTCCTTCCACAGGTAGCATCTTCTTGGAGTAATATGCTACAGGATGTAGCATACTATCCCCTCCTTCCTGAAGAAGAACCCCTCCCACGGCAAAATCTGACGCGTCGGTTTCCAGAACAAAAGGTTTGGAGGGATCTGGCATGGCCAGGACAGGGGAAGAGGTGAAGGCAAGTTTCAAGGTTTCAAAGGCGGTGGTACATTCTTGAGCCCAGGCAAAGGTGACCTTGCCAGAGCAAAGGCGGATCAGGGGGAGGGTAATGTGAGAAAAAATTTGGATGAAATCCCTGCAATAATTTTCTAGGCCCAAGAAACTTCTCACATCCTTTCTGCTTTTGGGCACTGGCCAAGATATTATTGCTTCTACTTTGTCTTGTGCCATGACAACGCTGCCAGTCTTCACTATGTATCCCAGGAATTTGACTTCAGACTGAAAGAATTCACACTTCTTAAGCTTAGCGTGTAAGTGTGCTTGGGAGAGTTTTCTTAGTATAAGGTCCAGGTGGTGCAGGTGTTCCTTGTGAGACTTGCTGTAGATGAGAATGTCATCCAGATATGCCACACAAAAACAGTCAAGTTATTCCCCTAGAACGGTGTTAATCATTCTTTGGAAGGTGCTGGGGGCGTTGCAGAGGCCAAAGGGCATCACCAGGTACTTGTACAGCCCATATCAGGTTTTGAAGGCAGTCTTGTACTTGTCCCCTTCCTTGATTCAGATTTGGTTGAATGCATCTTGGAGGTCAATTTTTGAGTACACCTGGGCTCCAGTCAGTACATCACAGAGGTTTTTGGCATTGGGGATGGGGTAGCGGTTCTTCACCAGGATGTTGTTCAGTTTTTGGTAATTCATGCATGGACGCATCCCACCATCTTTTTTCCTACAAACAGCATGGGCAACAAGCAGGGGGCTTTTGACACCCAGATGAACCCTTTTTTTCATGTCTTCAAGGTATGCTTTCAAGTCCACTTGCTTGTGGTGGTTACAGCTGTAGATGGGGCTGTGGTGCGGTTGAGTCCCTGGCAGCAGGTCTATGGTGTGGTCATAGATTGAATGGCTAGTTAGGTTGGTGGCTGCCTCTTCACTAAACACATGGTTCCATCTCTGTAGGGGGTAGGCAGTATTCCAACACTAGGTTCTATCTTCATAGCCAAGATTTTGTTGGTTGGGGGTTAGTCATGGCTCATGCAAAAAGGAACAGTATCACAAGATTCTGGTTGGCCTAACATGGCAGTTTGCTTGCGGTAGTTCAAGATCAGGACATGTTTGTTGGACCAGGAGTTGCCCGGTATAAGGGGGTGGGGTAGTCCTGGTAAGAGGATCAGGGACAATGGGTATACATTGTGTCCAATGGTCAATGGGAGTTCTTGTTCATACTCATAGCTGGTGTCCAAGGAGCTGTTTCCCATGATTACTTGTAGACTGCGCTCTGAGGCTGTCAAGCCTAATTCTTCTGCTAGGCTGGCGTCAATAAAACTTTTGTCCGCCCCTGTATCAATAAAGGCTTTAATCTTGCGCTTGTTTCCCGCTACTTCTATGGTCACTTGGATGAACTTGTAAGACTGGGAAGAAGTATTTATTTGCGCCAGTGATATTGGGGCAGTGTTCTTCTTAGGGCAGGCTCTGGTCAAGTGGCCCGCTTTGTGGCAGTGGAAGCAGAGTCCTTCATGGTAGTGGCATTGGAGCTCTTCAGGGGTCATCCCTGTTCTGTTGGTGTTTGGGGTTGGCAGCCCTGGGAGGAGCCAGCGCTCTCTTGGTTCATGCTGAGACCCTTGCACAGGGGAATTATCTTGTCTAGGCTGAGGGTGGGTGGATGGTGCTTCAACAGGTCCTTCATTGCTAGGTTAACGCCTTTCCAAAAGATAATGGCTGCCAGTTTGTCCTCCAGTTGGGTGTAGGTTTTCAGTTTGAGGAATTTGTCAATATACGCTTGGATAGGTTGGGTACCTTGTCAAATTTCTAGCATGGAGTTCAGGGTGTAGTATCTAGTGTTGCAATCTTCACCTGTGGCCATTAACTCAGCCTCAAACTTGGCGTAGTCTAAGCAGAATTCTACTTCCTCAGCTGTGGCCTTGCCAAACCAATCCAAGGCGTCCCCCAATAGCATTGAAGCAACCCAAAGGATCTTCTCAGTGTCACTGGTATAAGAGGGGGCATTGGTAAAGAAATGCAGGCAGAGGACCGGCATGGCACGTCTAGCTTCTTCAAGCATGAGCTTTCCCATCTGAGGCATCTCCACCTTGGTGAGGGACTGGTTCAAAATCACATTTTGCACTTGGGAGGATGGGGCCTTGTTGGTATCAGTAGCGGCGGTGTTGGTTCTTTTTGGGTCAATCAGGTTTGTACTGTTCCACATGGAAGAGATCATATTTGTGGTCATCTTATAAGTGTAATAAGTGATTATCAATAGCAAAAGCATACAAGATGCCCCAAGAAATAACAACATCTTGGGGCTCAGGGTACCAGGCTTTATAAAGATTGCCATAATGTCAGAGATCCAGTCTTGGGCTGCCGGCCTGTTGTTCTCAGGGGTAACTTGAGCCGGGTTTTTTGTGGGCAATGCCCAACACAAGAGGGGAGCTAACTTTAAAAGGTATGATGCAGACTTCCCCACCCAAGACCACGGGCCGGCGGCCAGGATTATAGTGTCAATCACCACTGTGAGGGTGATGCACACAATCCCAAACAGCTTGCCAGTATGGTCAGTTGGGAGGTCAGGTGCGGAAGCAGGCATGGGTTTTGGTATCACGGGCGGCTCCATGGACAGGTTGTAAGCAGGGAGATAATTGAATTTTCCTCTGAACAACTTGGTGTTGAAAATATCCACTGGCCTTGTCAGTTATATATAATAGTGGATTATATTTGGGCCAGAGGATCAAGTTTGAGTATCTTTTCCGGGGTGTATACCTTGTATTCAGACTTCAGAGGGTAGTCAGTAAAATGGACGGGTTCAAATGGTACACCAGGAGGACAGAAAACAGCGGGCAGAGGGGCAGGCAGGCAGGCCAGGAGATCTCAAACTGAAATTGTAGACAGCAAATACAAAATAAGGCAATAGCTGTATGAGCCAAACTAACATAACCTTTATTCAAAAATGGTGATAAGTTTGGAGCGTGGGGTCCTTGGGTCTATATAGTACCCCCCCTCCAAACTTAACATTTTCCATGGAGGATCCATCAAGGCATTGGGAAGGCCAGGGCCGGGGGGAAATGGGTGCTTGGGTCCAAAGGCAGCAAAATGGCACCTGGCCCGGGAGTTCTTCCATTGGTCAAGAATCTCAATTTGGCTTCTTGATTGTCTTGCTCTGGTGTCAAGGTCATGGGACCAGGCTGCAGGCCTGTGCCTCTTTCCTGGGTTTTCTTTTGATTGGTTGCTGGTGTAGACTTCAAGTTCATGAAGCTAATAGTTACCAGATTGGTACCTCCATTAGGCGCAGTAATTAATCCTCCATTTGGTGCAATGATTTCTTTGGTTTGTCTCTTTTTACCGCATGGGTCAATACACTTGGTATCAGCTTGTGGGGGCTTGATCCCAGAAAAACGCAGGCAGGCAATCCCGCAGTTCACAGGCCCGGCGGTCCAAAGGAATCCAGGTGCGGGATTCAATCCCTACTCCCGGGCCTGGGTTTCTAGGGAGGAAGAATTGTCAATCCTGATAGTAACCCAAGTAGAAGCCCAATGTATGATATTGCTATATTATTGTGTTGGATTATTTTAAGTTTTCAACATTATGGATCTTTGATACCTGGAAGTTTTTCTGATGAGATTGAATATTTATAGGGCTAATGAGCATCAGCTTCCTGTGATGAAACCTTAATCTAGATATCTCTTGATAAATTTTTTATCTTTTGAAATCATTCAATTTTAAACTGGTCTTTTTTTGCCATTTTCATAAGAGCCGCATCATTCCTATTTTATTGTTTTATTACTATTATTTATTAAACTTTAAGCTTAATCTTATTACAGTGGGTTGTAAATTTGCTTTTTATAAGGAAATCATATTGACTTGATATAAAAAAATTGGTTGAGTATATTTAAAAAGAAAGATTATAGTTTTTGAAACTTAATGTAAAAATATACTGTTTAACTTGATATTTATTGTTGAATTTTATAATCTAGTCTTTGGTGCAATAAAAATGTGGTTTTGGTAGAGACTGCTTCAGATTTATCTGTTAAAGCTAAAGTAGGGATCCTTTCTGGTTAAAGTGTTTATTATTAATCATGTTATCCTATTGATGAAATAAAGAAATTACCCTTAATGTTATAGAAATAGAACAGGGCAGTATATTTTTTATTGAATAAATCTTTAAAAAACTTAACCAATTTATCAAATATTTTTTAATATATTGTGCTATGTGGATCATATAGCATTGCCAAATACTATCTTTGGTTTTAAGGCAATTGTATCCTTATTAGATGTAAAGATTTAGGCGTTTAAATTTCAGTCAGTATGCGATATACAAGCAATCTATGTCTAAACAACGTTGAATATAGAAGTATAAATTAAACATTAGGGCTAGTTTTTGCATCCATGCATGAGTATATAAAAATATTGTGTTGATTATACTAATACTGAAATAATCTACTTTGGCAATTTTGAATAATGTAGCGTTGAATTTGGTTACTGCGCCTTCGCCTCTTGAGTGCAAGGGATTCGTTGGTGAAGAATTGGACCTTGATGGGTTTTAGTTGGTAAAGTTATAACAATGCAGCAGCCAATCATAAATATGCTTTTAGTCTATACTCTATTCCAAGCTAGAACGAATATTTGATGGTGTATTAGAAACAAGCAGATCTTTATGCTAGTTAGTTATGATTTAAGTGGCACAAAAACAAGTATTTATCAAATATTTTTTTAGTTTTATTGCGTCTGGAAAGAGGGCCGAGGTATAACATGTCATTAGCCACTTGGTAGAAACAGCTATGAATGTATGATGTCATCCGCCAATCAAGTTATGGTAAATTGGATAAGGTGTTCCGATCAAATGTTAATAAGCAGGATGATCGGAATCATTCATTCAGTTTAGGATGAATTGTCTGTCAATTCTAGTTTTATTTGCATATCAATCTCAGGCCGCTGCCTTCTATACCGGCAGAAATGGGTTGAAGGTTTTCCCTGCCGTTTCAAAAGACGTCAAATCCATACCTCACGACTCAATCTCTACTCGCCAAGCTCTCAGCCAATCACGACATGGCCCATGTTCTCTGCAGCGAAGAGCCCGCTCACGCCCCAAACCCCGACAGGTCCCCAAAGCAATGCCAGCTAGCTCCAAACAAACTGCCCCTCAAAAGAAACTCTCTTTCCGCCGTAATAAGGATCGCCCCTCCTCCAACACCCGCAACTCAGACTCAAGCCTCAGCAAGCAGACCAAACGATCCATCCGCAGAAGCAAAGCACACCCTTCCCTTGACGACTTTGAATCAATCCCAAAATCCCCTCCCAAGCATGACCCCTTTCCGGACTACCACCCCACCCGTTGCTAGTTGCAACTCTACCCATTTTAATAAACTAATATCATTCTAGCACTTTTCTTTGCTGTGACGAACGACATTTTGAAAATGATTTGGCCAAGTCTGTTATATTATAACAGCTTTTCCCATTCCAAATAATGAATTTTAGCAAAACTATGAAAAATCGTTCTGAAAAAATACTTTATAAACAGCAAAAATAAGCAGAGGAAAGCACCAAATCCTGATCCTTCAACATGCTCTTCAAACGGATGAATGCATGATTTTATACATTTAGCTCCAAATATGTGCTTTTGACTGTCATAACATTCCTATATAATCATCAAATATATAAACCCAATAAAAAGACAGCAAGATTTTAAGTATGGCATCAGGATTTTACTTATTGGTGACAGATATTTGATAACTAAATCATAATAAAATCCTGGCTGGCAAACTTACTTTTCTAAAGCCATTTACTTACTTGGCCTTTTTAATTAATCAACACACATATTAATTAAATTAACCATTTTTTTACAATATATTACAAGCACGGGCTGTCAGGAATTCTGAGGTCTATGGATCAACTGAACCATAACCCTTCTGGCCTAGCAGGTAAACGAGGCGCTGCAAGCACTCCATCCATCAATCTTGATAGAGGCGATGGATTGACTCTACTGATAGATTTGGCTAATTGGAATGTGAAAATAATAGACATAACTCTAAATCTGATCTATGGCAAGGGCATACACCTTATTGGCCAAGCACAGCTAATAATAAAGCAAGATCACTAATACATGTTGAAATATTCCCACAGGATGCTCTACTACCAACCCCACAAATGTCTGGAAAGTTCTTGAAAAATTGTCCTTGTATGGAAGGACAAATATCAGCCAATGTAAGATGTACAAACCCAGTCAAATGTGTAATTGATTGTTCAAGGTTGCAGGAACCTTAAACAGCAACAGCGCCCATGTCAATAATAATATTGACATGGCCACTGTCAACTCAAAACTCTAAATCTCCTATGTTTTTTGCTAGTTGTGCTAGCTTAATTCTTTTTTAAAGTGTTCAGGGGTGCGAACCCAGAAAACACAACAAAATTGTGGCCATCTTAACACAATTTAATATTACGCTTAATAAAAAATGTGGTTTAACCAGATTTTTCCTTTATGTTTACTAATAAAAATTAGTTTATTTTTTATTTGTTTTCACAACATAAAAGTGTCAATGTCAACACTTTTTAAGCATAACTTATTTTTAATAACAAAACTGAAGCATCTACAAGAAAGAAATTAAGTGTGCATTTAAAAATATTTTTTTATTGAATTATTATATTGAAAAAGACAGTGCACATACATTTGATTGTTGAAAAGTTCATGTTATAAATAATTATGTGGCACTTATTATGGCTTTAATATATTGAGTGGATTGGTGACTAACAGCAATTCAATAATTTAAGTGTGAGTTACTATGTAAGTTACTATAGAATTTATTATTAAAAATAATATTGACACTCATAAATGTTGTTTATTTGCTTGTGATCATCTGTCAGGGTGGAGTTAAGCAAATTATAGTGGCGCAATTAAGCCTAGATTAATATGTCACCTCATATAAAGAATGTTGTAAGTGACGTTGTTGACACTTTACCCTTTTCAATATCTACCAACAACTTATTAACAACTTCTTATATATGCAATGGTAAAATATCATATTGCCACTACCCAAATATTATTTTTAATAAAAGAATAAAGAACCTTGATACTTTTTTAACTTATTTCATATGTTTTTTTAATTTTTATATGTGAACAAAAACACACAGAAAACGGTTAATTTTTGCTAGCCTGCATAAATTTAATTAAGCGTACTATGAAAAAACCTAGTAATTTTTTAAAAAAATGTTGATAGTGACAATGTCGTCAAAAATGATGTCTACAATTTTTGTAATTGACAGTGAGAATTCATCTTTTTCTTACTAATTGTCACTCATAATTTTGACGCTTTTCAGTTCTCACATATAATTTTTTTTGTTTTACATAATAAAAACTTCTCATTTTTTGATATGTTGTATTTTTTAATTTTTGAAATAAAATCTATATCTAAATATAATACTTTTACATATTTCTCTTAACTTTTAAATTTTTATTTAAAACTATAATAAAATAAAAACTATACAAGTAGTTTTTAACTTTTAAATGTCAATAAAAACCATCTAAGATTTAATTTTTATATATTATGCTTTTTAAGTTGTTTTGTTTGCTTTTTACATACATTGCTTTATTTTAAACCTTTTTACTTATTATTTTAGGACAAAAACACTTCCAAACAGCCCAAAGGATCCAAGCGTCCTTCAAAGCCAACCAAACCCACCAAAAAGAAGCCTGTCTCATCAAAGAAGGCCACTCCAAAACCATCCCCAAAGCCCTCACCAAAGCCCTCTCCTGAGAAGAGCCCTGCTCACTCCACTGGGGGAGAGGAATCTGATGGCTCTCTTACAGAGCACAGTTTTTACAGCTTGGCTTCTGACAAGGAGCCAACCAAGAAGAAGCGCTCAGCCCAAAAGTCCCTACCTAAAGATAAGTCTCCTGCACGTGAGGAGCGCCACAATAAGCCCCCTTCTGCTTCCCCCCACCAAACTCCCCCCCTTCAAGCTCATCTGGGGATGATTCAAAGCCCCGCCCTGATTACTTCCCTGGCTTCTGCCATGCTCCTGCTGGGCCCTGGGACCCTCTGTTGGCCCACAACATCTGCAATGTTGACAGCAAATTCAAGGTTCCCTCTTCCTTGTCCAAATACTTCCCAATCATGAGCGTAAAGGGTGGGCCGGCCATGGTGGCCAATGGGTATATTTTATCTTGCAACAATGCCAACCAGGGCTTCAAGAGCCGCCATTACACCTGTGAGGACCGCTCCTGCCCAGTGCAGCTCAACACTGAGTGCTGGGACTTGGTCAAAACCATCAAGGGCAAGTATACCTGCATCATGCCCAACACCACCATAGCCCGCCTCCTCAAGTGGTATCTGGTGCAGGTGATGCCCACCTCCAAAGATCTTTCTGTCACCTATATGGCCGTGCTTGCTTGCAAGTACCTCTCCCCAATCAACTTGAAGAGGGTTCCAACTCACAATCAGTTGGTCAAGTTTGTAAGTGATAGGCGTCAAGCCTCAAACCCCATGGCCAGAGTGCCACCAACATCAAGGACCTTATCCTCACAGATGCCCTCAAGAAGACAGAGGATAGTGAGATGTTCCTGCTCCATGACAATGGGCAGAAAGTGGAGGACCAGATTGTAGCCTACGCTACAACCCAACACCTGGAGCAGCTGAACACTGCTACCACCTGGCTGTGTGATGGCACATTTGCTACTTGCCTCTCCCTATTCAAGCAGCTTTGGGTTCTTCATGGGCAGTTTAATGACCAGGTTATTCCCCTTGTCTTCTTTCTCCTTCCTGGTGCCAAGACTTAAGTCTACACCAGAGCCTTCAAGATTGTGCAGGATGCTTTGAGCTTCTTTCTCACCAACCAGCTCCCCCCTCCCACTCACTCCACAAGGGCAAATCCCTCCTCCGCTGAGAAGGATGAGTCCACCATAGCCGCTGAGCAGCTAGCTCATGAGCTCTCACTTGGGCCAAAGGTTATCATAATGAACTTCAAGCAAGCTCAGTTCAGATCCTTTGAGGCCACCTTCAATGGAGAAGTCCAGGGCTGCTTCTTCCATTTTAGGCAGGCCCTTGTCAAGAATCTCAAGAGTTGGAAGGACCTTTTTGAGAAGTATCTTAACAATGGTAAGGGGAAGTGCCGCTTTGCCCTGACTCAGTTTGCTGCCTTGGCTTTTGTGCGCCCGGAGCATACTGGGCTTAGCTTTGAGGCCCTCCTGGAGGATACTTACTTCAAGAAGCACTCCACCATCTTCAAAGGCTACCTGGATTACTTTGAGCGCCAATGGGTGGGCAAGAAGGTGACTGCCCAGAGAGGTAAGAGTGGGGCCACTGCCCCTTGGAACTGTCAAGGTGCCTGCCTCAAGGGGGAGATGAAGACCACCTCTAGCCTTGAGGTTTGGCACAAGCACCTGAAGGTGAAGTTTGGGTCAAAACCCAAATATAACAAGTTCTTCTCTAAGCTACAGGAGGAGCAGGCCTGGACTGTCTCCAAGTTCCGCAGCCTGGCCAACCAGGTGGCCCCCAAGAAGCTAAAGTCCAAGGAGCAGAACTACCAGGAGGACGTTCAGAAGGTGGTAAAGAAAAAGTACAAGGTGGCGGAGATTAAGAAGTACCTTGAGGACGTTGCCACTGCTCTTGCTGGTGGCTTTAATTAGCTTAATAAATCTTGCTTTGCCTGTATATTTTTTACTTTTAAACTTTTAATTTTTTAATTTATTTATAGTGTACTAATCTTTTTAGGTATAAATATTAAGTTTCAGATACAGTTTTAATGTGGTTTAGTAAGAAATATCTTGTATTTTGTTAATTTATCTTTAAGGTATGCAATTTTTTCAGTTATGCTTGTATGAAGTATAAAAAATTTAAATTTTCTTATATTTTGTAGTTATTATGATATATTAAATATCTTTATTTTTGGTTCATTAGAATTTTAATTTTTATGGGAATAAAAAATAATTTTTTAATAAAGAGTGTAATTTACATAGTAAACTGAAAAATAGTTGCTTATATCTCCTTATTCTTATTACTTATGATAATTTTTTATTGCAGTTTTGAACTTTCTGGAGTCATTTTATTATAATAAAGTATTTTTAAATAAGTTTTTATATTTTAAATGTTCAGGATAAAGTGTTTTGTAATTAAAAAAGTGTCAACATCCAGGAAACAACATTAAGTAAAACCAGGTCGTTACTTTACTATAGTGTCAACATTTTTAATGTCAACATGGGCGCTGTTACCCCTTAAACAAGATGCCTTTGGGGCCCTGTTAAGATACATGATACAAGAGACTGTTAATTAATTCTAACTTTATACCAGCACAGTATGTATGCCTAACTCTAGGGACTGATATTTGCAGTCCAGGAACAGGAAAACCGGTCAATAAGAGTTATAAACACTCAATGTCAATCCTGTTAAGAGAGCTTAAATAAAGAACATCAGAGATTCCATTAACTCTGAGCCTTCAGCTGAACCCCTTGGCTTTCAAATCAACTAGAGCTCAACTCCCATGGTCACTTAAAAAGTTTGTACAAGATCCCTTCACAATGGGGCTTCAAATCAAACAACTTCCTCTGAAACATCAACCAAGATATCAGATCCACAAGGGACAACTGCAAAGGCGCCTACTTCTGAAAAGCCATCACCCCCTCTATCCACCACCATAGAGAATATCCAGGATACCCCTAGATATCATTTACAATCCTCCAGCCTGCTAATGTTAGAGTGAAGTGGTAAGCTGCATGATTCAAGGACAAACTATGAGGGTATAAAAGACAAATTGTGAGTTGCTTGAGCAACAGGATACTAATTCTGGAGGACGGCGTCAACATTTTGAAGCCAGTGTTAGTGTAGCAGAAGATGGACAACAAAATTGTTACAATCAGAATGATTTGTAAGGGCAAATTAGAAGACAAATCCAAAGGTGTCAACGTGTAGAGAGCAGGCCAGGATGCTGACATGGAATTGATGGCAACCTTGACCATGATGGAGGCCAGTCTCTCTAAGACAGGGGGAAACAGCCCCAGATGAGCCAACATTTTTTTGGAAGACTTCTTTTTATTTAAGTGATAATAAGCTATCTAGAAACAAGTTTCTAGAGGGGAAATTGGAAAGTCTTAAGGGATTTCAGGATGGAGCAGGAGGAGATTCCGTGGCTTCTAATTGGTTGGTACAAATATTTTCAGCAGTTGAAGGTCCTGCATTAGAATTTGAGTCAATGCCATCATAATTCAAAAAAATGGGCAACCAGCGGGTTGGGTTCTGCCATCCTCAAATAGTGTATAATATGTAATTTTCTTGTCATAATTATTTGGGGAAAATTAAGGCAGGTCCAGATTTTCAAGGGCTATTTGGATAACCCCAGCTTTGACCCATTTTTTGTCTATGAAAGCATTTAAGTTGTCAATTTCTTTTAGGGGTTTGGCTGTGGTTCTTTGCTGATTTTGGGTTTTACAAGGACGCACTATTCCTTCCATTTGATTTTCTACTGTAACAGCTAAGGCTACTAATACTCTATCTTATATCAAATAATAAATATATCACTCCTTGCTCTGATTATTCTAATTTGAGTGTAATCCATACAAACTGTAAGAGTCTAAAATCACAAATTACTTCACTGTTACCAAATATAACCAAAGTATCTGCTTCTAAATCACCACCATTGTTCTGACCTGCACAAATAACAGTAGCTGCACTCTCCTGCCTGTAAACATATCCTTTATTTTGAAGAGCTGGCTTATCAGGGGACCAGTATTGTGCGTCCAGCCATCACTTTCTGGGATTGGGTGGGCCGCAGGCCAGGCAGGCAAAGCCCACCAGAGGATTGGTGCTAACTTGAAGAGGTAGGGCATAGATATCCTTACCCAGGACCACCAGCCAGAGGCTGGGATTATAGTTTATATCACCCCTGAGAGGGTGATATAAACTATTCCAAGCAGCTTACTGGATTTATCTCTGGGGAGATCAGAGGAGGTCACTGCCATCAGTTTCATGGTGAGCGGCATCTCCATGTCTTGTTGGTAGGCAGGGCGGGAGTTGTATTTATCTTTAAATAGCCAGGGTTCAGCAGTAAACTGAGGGAGCCTTCTGATATATCTGGCCAACTCTTTAGTACAGGCAAGGGGTTTGCTTGCTAGTATGCTCCGGGTGGTATATCTCTGGTACTTGGCTCTCAACAGATATTCAGTGAAGTGGGCAGGACCATAGAGATCATCTGGGGGACAAAAACTTGTGGGCAGGCAGGCAGGCAGGACAGAAGGATTATTGTTAAACTGGCAGGCTACCAAGATGAAATACAGCAATGATTGTGAAAAACAATAGACCATAACTGTTATTTAAAAATGATAATGAATTCTGGTTCAGGGTTGAGGGATTCATATAGCACCCTGCTACCAGACGTTAAGCCTACAGATTGGAATTCAGATAATTGGGAAATGGAAATTTGGACAGGCGGTGTGGTGCTCCTGCTCCTAGTAGATCACCAAGGTGTGCCCTGGGTCAAAGCCAGGGACCAGCTGGATTGGGGTGACATCCTCAGGGATACTTTTCTATGGAAAGGACAAAAGTGTATTATTTGAAAGCACCATATTCTGTAAAATCTGTAGAACTTAAAACTGTAAAACTAGTGGTAAGTTATGATGTTTATTGAACTACTGCAGTAGTTCTGGTAAATTTTCAAGTGATATTGGGGTTTAGAAAAATTTGGATGTGACAGGGGGGAATCTTTATCACTAGGCCTCCAGGATTGACCAAAAATTGTATGATGTCATAAATTATTTTTTGGGCCAAAAAACACCAAATTATCTAATTTTTGGTTTTTTGGGTCTTAAACAGCAGTTCTTTGGGTCCTGTTTAAAGGTGCACCTGCTTGGCCACCGCCCACTTCCTGTCAATTGCTTGATTCAGGTCAGTGTAAGTCTTCATAGGTGTTTTCTGACTGGTAGCTCCTTTTGTTGGGTTTTCTTGAGGCAAGTGATGCCAACCAAGATGTCTTCATCCATGACAAAAAGGGACTCACTATGTCCCATAATCTTCACTGGCAATTGATAACTTGGGGGAAACTTATTTCACAGCAATGTATGGACTATCAAAGAAGCTCCATCATCTAGGGGGCCTTTTGCATAATAATCTTCAGTATAACAATATCCTGGATCTCAAGGTTATTTGCACTGCTTTACTTATTCCTCAACCAGGAGTTTTCTATGATTGAACAGATTAAATTTCTGCCTCTTCTGATCTTCTTGACTAGCCCCAAAATTATTATCACCATGGAAGTTCTCTTTTGCAAAAAGGGGAAATAGGGGTCAAGATAGTCTTTATTAACAGTGGAAGATCACCTTAAAAACCTTCTGATTTGTCACCATTTTGGAGTCCTTTTGACTAGCTACTCCTTCAGAAAGGACTTTTCAACGCTTTAGAAGGCATCTGGTTACTCCAAACTAACCAGACATGTAACCATCAAGATGCAGATCAAGCACCCAACAAAGATCCCACTTGCAACCAAAAGATTTCCAAAAGACACCATCAGCTTTCCAGCCAATCTCTTTATTATAGCCTTGTCCCCAACGTTTGCACATTCAGAATGGTATTCTTCCAAAGCTTAAACTATTGGCGCTAACTTTTTCCTATAATAAAATAAGCTACACACTTACTTTCTCAAAAGATTAAAGTATTGATTCCCCATTTTCTTGTTTATACTTAAAACTTTGGCTTCCAACCAATCAAATTGATCAGTAAACATGCCCTAAACTCAACCAATAATTGCAGAGAAAAAAACTAGACCATTTCTGATGATCTGCCTCAATCTAACTAGGAAATTAATTTCCCTGCTCAAACTACTCAAAACATCAACTCTTTGCACACCAAAGCGTTAACCAGTTCACTGTTCCAGAACCAGTTACCCCTGCATTCTACTTTAACTAATTTAAATAAAAGAATAGTATTTAAATTATCCTTCTTGATCTTCTTCAAAGTGTTGTACATATATTTACTCTTATGGTAAAATCCAAGGAAAACATCCCACCAAAACAGCTTTGTATCCTGCTCTCATAGCAAAATATCTTCATCTGCAATTTTCTCAACATTCTTCCTCAGCAAATCTATCCAGAGAAATATTTGAGCACCTTCTCCAACATTCCCCCTAAACTGTTCCAAATTTCTTGTCATAGCATGACATCTTACATTGCTATCAAACAACTTATAAAGCCCTTACAGATGACCTCCATCCTGGCTTCCTTTTGATATTCCCCATCAGTCAACACCTAAGACTCATGCAATAAACCAGCATAAATTAATCAACATAAATGGGACCCCTATAAGTGACCTACACTTTAGGTCATAAAAATCAAGCATAACTCATACATTACAACTTTTTTACTCAACCAAGTGGTCAGCTTGAGCTTTCAGGCGGAAAGTAATTGACTTTACTTTTAAAAAACCTTGTGATCATTAAGTTCTGAAGCTGGTTCTCTAGACAGCTACCATAATGATGGTTCTGGTCATATATATGCTTGCTCAGAAACTTCAAGACCTCAATAAAGCTACCTGTAAGTCATAGAGAGAGAAACTTCACCACCATCCTAGGTACAGTATCCAACTGTTTTCTTCCCCAGCTGGGATCAGGATTTCAATGCTACCTCAGCATATCCATCCCAAGGTAGTCACTACTTCTCTAATATTCCAAAGCACCATTCAGGGGCCACCCCATCCCCATTCCAGGCTTAGTCTACTGCTCCTCATTCACAAGTGCTATATGTATCAATAAACCAACCATTTTTTACTGGTCTTGGGCATTCAATCTTTTATTTGGCCAATACCAGCCCTCACCTACAAAATAGCTTCTAAAGTGGATCACCACAGTAATACTAGAAGATCTTAAGTTTGAACACGTCCTTGGGCTCCAAGCTTGAAGACCTTAATCCCAAAGCAGTGGAGAAAGGGGTGATGAAACTAAATATGTAGCTGATCCCCCAAATTCAGCAAACATTCTCGTTTATATAAGGTTTCTAAGAGGATCTCCTTTCTATAAATAGAGATTTTAACAGCCCCCACATATTTCCAAGTGATAGGACCATGGACCATTTCCCTGCATATTCTACCCAAATACTGGGCAAGAAGAACAGTATAGGTAGCAGTGAATAAGGTCTCCAGGAGTCAACCCTTTGGTGATGGATGGGCAAGGCTATCAAAGGGACTTACACTCACAACAAGAAGAAGTTATCTCCTAGGAAAGGAGTTTGGTCCCCTCTTTCAGGCACTGTATAATTCCCATAAGGGCAAACCCAAGCAGATGCCATGATCCAGGGAAAAGATGATAGGATTCTGTTAAGAAAGATCTTAAGGGAGTTTGCAGGACTGCAAACAAGGTATAAAGACACTGGGAGTAGAGCTCAGTCAATTGAAGAATACCAATCCAACCCATTCAGTCCCTGGAATTGATATGTGACACCATGTGGCCCCCTCCCAGTACCAGGAGCTTCACAATTGCTTCTGTAGCAATCAACCTGTGAGAGTGGCTGAATCTAGGAAGATCTAAGCCACTGGGTTAAATCTGATAATTGTATGGTTATTGATGTGTGTGATACTGTCCTCTGGTTCATATATGATATCCATGAAGTATGTGCTTCTTCTGTGGTAAAAATGGCATATTGCATGGTCTAATATATACTGCAGTTTTCAAAGCTTTGTTACTAGCAAGAAACTCATCCTTTAGCAAAAAACTGGTATTTAAGTAGAAAAACAGAAATTTAAATTAAATCAACTCAGAAGAAAACAAAATAGAAGTGGAGCCAAGTATATTGATAAGCAATATGAACTAATTTATTTTAATTTTGTCTGCATCTGAGTTTATTTAGCTTAAATCTTGGTTATTTTTCTTACAGATGAGTTTTTCTTGGCGCCAGAGCTTTTAAACCACTGTAACATAATTGAAATACCTGATCTCTCTCTAATTCCACTGCAATCACCTTATTATCATCCAGGATATGGACAAATGTGAGATAGTGATGTTTTTGGTCTTGGAAGGTTGGGACAGCTCAAGGAGGGCATGGATAGTTATGGGTGCAAAGTTTGATGGGAAGTTCTTCACACCTTCTGTGTGCACACAGCCACATTGTCATTTTAACACAGAAAAGCCTTGATTGCTTTCTGTATCTAGGCAATGTTTTAACTTTCATCCATAACTTTAGTGAACAAAACTCATTTGTTTCTTCTATTAATAAAGGTTGTCTGTTCTAATCTGATGGGGAAGCTATTGTACTTGATGCCTAGTTGATATGATCTGCCCTGCTTTTTATTATCCAGGAATCCCACATTTATATAGGTTGGCTTAGTTGTATTATGGAAGGGGGCCTGGATGCCCTTGAACTCATTTTCAAAGAAACTCTTGATCACACTCACATATTCCTTATACTCATTTCTAGGCAATTTGTTTAGGAACAAGCAGAGTGCATTGTCAATTCCCAATTTTGAAGATATTTTCTCTATTGGTGGGCTTTGAAGATTATAATAAAACCCCTCTTTAAAAGGGATTGTCCCTTTCCATGCATCCTTGGTGTCACATGTGGCGCTGTAGGTGAAGCCCTCCTGTCAGATTTTGCACTTTCTTTTAGGAGGGCTTGCATGTTCCAAAATTATGTTCTTCTGTATCCACATCACAATCTCCTCAGATGTGAAGCCTGCTTCATCCATAACCTGAGTCCATGGGATCAATATTCTTGCTATGATAGCCATCTGTGGCCTTAATTTTTACCCCAATCTCCACCCATGCCATAGCCTCTGAGACATCCATGTTGAGAGCTATCCATCCAATTGCTACATCTGGAGCATAGCACTTGCAGGCAAAGGGTGGGATATTTTGAGATCTCACTCCTTTGGATGTGTTGAGTTTTAAAGTCAATCAGTGCCCATTTCTCTTGTGTCAGGAATACTCCTGACATAAACCTAATACTGACTGAAAGGAAAAGTTAGGAAAAAATAACTGAGGCCCCAATTTTTGGGGGAAAATTTGATATGGAATTTCCCCCTATTAGGGAAAAATAAAAATAAAATTGGGGAAAAATTGGATCTTGGTGAGCGCCAAACTAATTTATCATCCAGGCAGGCGCCCGCCGTCCCCGCGCAGACACCCGCCAGCACCCAGCTAGCCACCTGCCCACCCGCCAGTCCCCCACCCACTCGCACGCCTCCTGCCAGCCCCCCAGCTGCCCACCCGCTTGCCCGCCCATCCGCCGGTGCACTTGCCGCCAGTCCCCAGCCCATCCGCTTGCTCCCCGGGTCCCAGCCAGATGCCTGCCACCCACCCGGGTCCCACCCTACAACCAATCAAAAATTCCCCTGGGGCACAACCAATCAAATAATTCCCTGAAATCAAGAGAAAGTTCAGAAGACAAAATTCTCCCTCCAGAAGAGGGCAGGAATAATGATTCAGATTTTAAAAATAAGTTTGCCACCAACCAATTAGGTGCTGAATCACAGGCCACATGGACAAGGCCAAATTCCATCCAAAAAATGTTCTTGGCACCAAAATAACTTTTGAAAAGAAATTGACTCCCAACCTTCACCTAGCACCAGGACAACATGAAACTATTGGTTCATCCCAAGAATTTCTCAACCAGCCACAGATAGCAGGAGAACAGGAATTTGACTATCTTCCCAAGCCCCAATTGCCATTCCTACTTTCCAAACTTCTGAGATCTCCCATCCCCTGTTTTTCCCTCCCAATTGCAAATCTTTGCACAGGGGAGAGGACTATAAATAAAGGATCCCACCTCAGTAATAGCTTGTGTTATTATTGAGACTAATACCCTCAATAAAGTGAAATTCAACTTACAACTAAAAAGTTAAACTACCAATCAGCCCCTGCCAACCCTCCAATCCAAGGAAGATGAACCACCTCATCTTCACAGCTGTGCTCACAGCTTGCCTTTGGATTGGAGGCTACCAACAAGGTTCAGAGTTCTTTGGGCCCTCCCCTGATGGACTAGGTCATGACCCCCACTACGGCCCTGGTCAACTGAACTCATCCCAGACTGGACCCTGGCCTCCCCTGGCATCTCCACATTCTACACTCTCTATTGCAATGTACACGTCCATGTACTACATCTTAACCTACTTTGCCAGGAGCTTTGGGAGATACAACGTACATGCAAAGGTCTTCCGCTGGCTAATGACTGTGTATCCTATTGTTACTGCCTTGACTGGGTTCCAGTTCACCAACCTGCTATCTTAAATCCTGCAAGTGGTACCTAGTGTAACTGGGTATTACACTTGTTGGAAGTTGTGAGCTGCTTCAGCATCCACCTTGTTTTCAATCCTTCCTGCCACTTCTGCTAGAAAGATGACCGTGAAGAATAATTTGAATTAGATATTGTAGGAGTCTAATATCTTCATAAACCCTTTGATGTTTTTCATCAAACATCCTTCTGCTCCCATTTTTAGCCCTAGGTGAGTTTCCTTGGTCTTCTCAGCAACACTGGCAAAATCAACTGTAGGGATGTAAAAGTGAGAATTCAAAAGTGAGAATCTAAAAGTGGCCATGTCAACACTTTTTAAATTTTCAAAATGGCTTTTTATAATAAAGTAACTACTTTTCTTGACTTTTTTAGTTGAGAGAATAAATAAAAAGTATTTTATATGGTCATAATAAATTTTATTTTCAGATGAGCTGTTTTAATTAATTTTAAAATTTTAAAATTGCCGACTTGGCCACTCTTATATTCTCACTTTTGAATTCTCACTTTTTCATCCATACAGTCAATTTTGCCACTGTTGCCGCCTTCTTTGGGTATGCCTGTCTCTTCTGAGAATAAATCCATCTCAGACCATCCACCACAGACTCCACCGCAAAGGTATGTACATATCATGTTGCTGCTTTGAGAAAGCTGAACCCTGCCTCCTTCCCTGCTTTCCAGTTCCCAGGTGTAAACTTACCCATTTTGAGAGGAAACTTTGGCTGAAGATGTTGGTTTCTGGTCCTAGATTTGCCCAGTCCTGTGAATTTTCAGGGGTAATTCCTACCTTGCCCCATTCCCAGGAAGTACTGTTAGGAAATGCCTTGAAGTGATCATTAGCCTCTGTAGGAGGCAGTTCAATCTCCATAATGGTTGCTGCATATTTGCTGGGTAGGCTGGGTTTGATGAGCTTGGCTATTTCATTTGCTGAATATTTGCTCACCAGCCAGGGCTCTACCTGGTAGAATGGAATGCAAAAGGGTACAGTATATGCAATATAATTGAGAGATAAACCTATTTTTAGCCATAAGATAGTGTCTTTCTGGTTCACTACATAATTTCTTAAAATTGAAGCTGGTTTAACATCTACGCATGGGTAGTGCTATTTTCCTGCTGCAGCAATGGTGAAATTATACTTAATCCAAAACTTTTTCTGTTCCGAGATAAGAGCAATTTATTTCTATTTAATTATGACATTTAGAAGAATAAAATTGTCTTCCCAGGCTTGAACTACATCTTCTGTGACTTTATACACATCCAGAAGCTCAAAGAACAGCTTCTGGAAAAGCATAATCTCTTTGGCTTGCGGGGTAGTCAAGTTCTCTTTCGGGTCTGTCAAACCCTCAATCTTTGCTTAGTTGATCCTGATTGGATCAACCAAGCAAAGATTTCCAATTAATCAGAATCTTCTGATCCCCCTTTATTTTTGTTGGGTGATGTTCCTACATTGATTCACACCTTGCTTTTGTCTTCAATGAGGTGATCCTCCCGGTTGTTTGGGGGTCCTCTCCAGACGCTTTTGCTTGCGCAGAGTATGGCTCTCCCCCCTCACCCTCTTTTTATCACCACCAGAGTCCAGATATACCATTGCGAACAGTGGTATTAACTTATTTCCTTTGTTGACTCCTTTTTCTTTCAAATTTGAATTCAAACGCGGTGCTTAGCAGTGAAATAGTTGAAGGGCTAAAGTCACGATACCAGCACAAACTCGTTGAACTCTAAGTTAAACCATACATTAAATTAATTTGGATGGGAATTGTGAGCTCCTAGAGGAATACCATTGCTTTTAAAGGGAAAAATATGGGGTTTCTATTTTAATGTTGGAAAATATTAAGGGCTAACATAGTTTATTTGGGTTGAAAAGTCAAGGCAGTTTTTGAGTTAGCTTAGAGAATGGGACGCTGGCCTTGGGAAGGTTGGAAAAAGGGCAGGTAAATGTGGGGGCGCTATTGACAAAGTTTGCGACGTTGGCGAAATCGGCACCATAGCGGTAGCGGCGACAGGCGTAGTTGAAGGAGTGGCAGGCCGAGATGGCGACCATTGCACATCTCTTAATTGAGGCTGGGATGCTGCAGTCGAAGCGGATGTTATTGCGCAAGCCAGCAACACGTTCAAAGGCACGTGAAATGGAGACCTGCAGATTCGGATGGAGAAAGCGATGGCAGTTGGCCATCTCGTCCTCTTCAAAGTGGCGCAATACTGAATGGGTGTCGTGGGTAAGAATGGCCGCTTCAAGGATGTCATTGGCGACTCCCACTGTCAGCTCAGCACATGACTCGCCCATGGTGGCGAAGGAGCACAGCATAGCCACTTCGTAGTAGCCATCAATGTTACGCCAACGCATGTAGTTTAAGTAGCAAGAGCTAATACCCTCGAGTGTTTTCAGATGATGATCCATGTTTGTATCCTGGCGGCTCCCCTGAGACTCAACTGACTGGATGACAAGTGTTCTTAGACGAGCACAAGCCCTGGGATGAAGAGCATGTCCAATATCCTTCAGAAGAAGCTCCAAAGAGATACCAAATATTGAGCATCCCATGGCTGCACCTGCTTTCTCTTCCATAATTGTAAGACCAGCAATAACCAGCACTGCTGCTTCAAAAACCACACGCTCTACCTCGTGCGTGGTCATGTACATAAACCAATCATATGCATATTCGATGCACTTGCGTTCTACTGCTATTGGGGCCAGCTTGCCATTACAAGTAGGGATGTGTATCTCAAACTTGGCCAAGTAATCTACTTTATCCATGCCAAAATTTACGCAACTCCACGGAGCATGGGTGGCTTCACTTAGAGATTGGCTGCCGTAAAGCAAATCGCGCTCGGTTGTGTCTTGAAGCCAAATCAGTTCTTTAGCATTCATATTCCGAAAGTGATATTGAACCCTCTTTGGTTATCTCATTTTATATCCCTCTGGTCTCAGGCTCCGCCATTTATTTTTCATGCCTACGCATTTTTTATATCCCGGTCTCATTTAACATGACTTTATCTCCATTAAGAAAAATGTAAATTGATTATATCATCTTTAAATTATATCACAAACTGATATATGTAAACTCTAATTGTATCCCTATTAAAACTAGTTTCTGGGATGCATTAAATTTTTATCCCATATTAAGTGTAACATTATATTAAATTAATAAAATAAAAGAGCATTTATTTCGGTATCTACTATATATACTCAGGCTCTTCCGTGTTTTATCTGACTTTAAATCAGGCTCATCTTCATAAAAAAGCGTAGTGGACTCATATCCTAAAGATTTCGTAGCTGTTTACTGGGCAAACTCAGCGAGCTTGTGCTTGTTCAAAGGAATATGATTTTAGTTAACCATGCCATGTCAGAAGTTATTGAATAACGCGCCGTGGCGACGCATGGAAACCTTTCAAACCACACAAACCTTCCACTGAATTTTGATGTAGTTTTAATTTTATTTACTATAAATACTTAAGAACTAAGTTTAGCCATGCAACCCTTTTTAAAACGTGATTTAAATTAACACAGTTTCCGCTCTCACACACCGAGTATATCCTTGTGTGCCATATGTTTCTTCGATAAAGTTGAAATTAAGTAATCTTCGTAATTCGTTTATCACGATTTATAGCTAAATTACCACATTTGTTAAAACTCCTCACCAGATTTTTTTTCAATTGTGCTCACTTTGCCAACTCCACTCACTTCATAATAGTAAGTTCAGTATCTGCGCCTTTTTGGGGGTTAGCGCAGCCAAGATCACATCCAAGTCATTCTCATCACCCCGGGACTCCCAAGCCCTCATGAGTTCCTTAAATTTCCAAAGTAAAAATTTGTTTTTAAAACTGGGGTTTCAGTGGTCCTTGTCTAAAAGCATAATATTTACTCAAAACAAACACATTTTATTGTATTCATAACTCAAAGACCACCGCAAAAAAGCATAATTCCATGTTTTACGGCACATCCTAGATGTTTCATAAGTATGGAACCAAAGCCCTTCCACTTTGCAAGCTTCAGGTTTTTTAACCATGTTCATCAAAAAATCTTGTATTTTTAACTCTTGAGCTCATGATTCTTCGCCACATTTCTATAAATCCTAAACTATCACTACTTTTTATCGAAGCAATAAATAATTATCAACCCATGATCATAACGTTTCATATAAAATCAATATACATATAACAGCTCAGCTATAACAATCCAATGCTGCAAAAAATATTCTAACGGAAAATAAAAGCATATCATAACCTCCAATGTTCAAAGATATTCCCTCTATCCATCTCCGTTAGTCTATTTCTTTATCCGGCTAGCCTTTTCTACTGGCACCTCGCCGATCCCGTTTAACTTCGGATTTTCTCCTTAGCATCAAATGGGGCATCCACCATTTCCATCGTCATTTCGTAGTTCCTTTTATCCAATCTCCGTCTACCTCAAAGTTGTAGCCTTAGCTACAATTCGGAGCCAATTGATCCGCTTATGCATACAAACAATTAGAATTTTATCTTCTAGCGACCGATTTAGAACAAGAATGGAACTTAAAATCCAATGTATTTAAATACCCTACAATACACTTAAAACTGTATAAGCTCTCTAAAAATAGGGCCACTAATACCCAGTAAGTTTACATTGGGCTTAAACTAATGGTTAATGTTGCAACATCTATTATTACTCCCTCTCAGGGAAACAATTCCCAAGCAAACAACTCAATGAATAACTGGTGGCACTCTTACCACCCGTTCATGTTACACAAGGATCAGACATTCCAAATCCTAAGCAGAACACTACTCAGACAAGCCATATGACTACCATGGCTCACATGGGCTACATGTGGCTTATAGTGATACTATATAACCCTTCTTCCATATTCAATAAATTATCATTCTCGTCTTAATTTCCCTCATTACCTTATATACCTCCAAGAAGTATATACTCAGCATCAATATATATATACATTGAACAAAATAAGGTTCAATTACAAAATCATTGTTTTTGGGTGCCTTTGATCTTTTTGAAAGTAAATGTGTTAGAATACATTGTTAACAACAAACCTTATCTCTTTTAAACTCCCTTAGACCCAATCAGTTCCCCAGATGTTGGGTTAAAGAGTTTCCTTCAGTTGGCATCATTTTTAAAGATCCCCTAGGTACTACGTCTAAATCAATCATTCAAGTAGCTTCTTTTAAAACTATGCATATATAGTCTTCAAACTCTTAAACATGAATTACATTAGGTCCACCATGCTAGAAATACTCTAGCCCCAATGCTATAACTGTGGGGCTTACATACCTGTCAGGGTTTATCCTGTTTGAGCCAGGCCTTCAGAGGGAAGGATAGGGTAGGCGGGTGGGAAGATGCTACCAGTAGATTGGTGCTAGATTTAATTCACAAGAGAGGGAGCACCCTTGTCATATTTGGCTCTTGGGGAAAAATTCCAAGAGGTCAGGGTGGGAAACCTTTATCACAAAAGGGTTGAGGTTCAAAGCTAGCCTTGACAATCCTTCAGGGCAGAATTAAGGGTATGCACCTGAATTTCCTGGAAGGATTGAAGAGAGTTTCCCTTTCACCAAAAGGAAAGGATAAGCTCAAATATTATAAAATCCAGCACAAATTTGGATAAACTTGTGTTTATTTAGAGTGAGAATTCTACTTGTTCAGTCAACTGGGAGCCAGGATTGTTCACTGGGTAGACAAGGGGTTTGGTTGGGTTTGAACCTGTATCAGGATCAGAATAACCCAGGTAGCACAATCCAGAACATGTGAATATTGACGTCAACCCATTTACAGACAGGGGCAACTGTTGTAGTCAGAATCAAGCTAACCAGGTCTTTGTAAGTATTGCAATTTGCAGGCTATATCAAAATAGCATTGATAGCGCAATTTACGGCACAGGTAGAGTGTTAAGTACTATTTTCCTGTAGACAACCTTGAAGCAAAAATTAGATGGCTCCAAAAATCATCTAGCATGTCTCTGAGAGATCCAATATGCCTTAGTGAAGTAATATAGGTTCTTGTGTTTGGTGTAAATGAGTGTTGTAACTGTGCTGTTTTAGCAGAGTTACAAGGGGAAAAATATTGAAAGCTAGATCATTATTTTTATTTGGAGATAGGGATTATATAGCTTCTGTGAATCATCTTAAGAGGAACATGATTATGTAGATCATTCAGTTGGATGGTGAAGGGGATGGCTTATTCCTGATAAAGGTTCAGGCACCAAATCAAGCCATCCACCAAATAGGATCATTGTTTGTTCATGCTGTTGCTTTTGGGAATTTGAGTTGACTTCCTTGTTTGGGACCAGGTCACAGGGAAGCCAGATTGCGGGTCACAAACCTGCTTAGTTGGAACTTTGTGGGCAGGTTAATCCTGCTGTTTTAACTCCCCCCCGGCTGAAGGTTGGCCTTGTCTGGAGGGAGGTTGTCAGGGGCCCAAGCGCTGTACTGGACTAGTTGCTGTTTGGTTGCAGGTAGTGTGGCCTCTCATTGCTTCTGCCAAGATTTGGAAGGTTGTAATCAATTGTGGTATAGGATGTTGTCTTATTTACTGTCGTGAATGCCGCCATTCACCATGTTTTGATTTCGCCTTTGGTGGGTTATTTCAAGGATAAATCTCTCTCTTTTGCTTTTGTCTCTCAAAATGAGTCTATATCTAAACTGGGAAATGCAATTTTTTGGTTTCCTGACTCTGTACAACTCACTGGCCCCACTCATGCTTGTGGTGAGTGATCCTACCGTCCATGTACTGTTTTTTGGTAAAGCTACACAGTATATACTCCCAAATTTTACACCCAATAAAATTAAAGTTCTATTCACATTCTTGTCTTTTTGTCTTCAAGTACTTTGGTGCCTCTCTCTAGCAACAACTAGTAGAGATTATTCACTCAGGGCCATAAGGTAATTGCATAGCCTTTCCTGCCATCTAACCAAGACTTAGTATGAATCCAATCCTAAGGTTAAAATTCCCTGTTGTGAGTCTGTGCTGCGCCTCAGAACACAGCAAAAATGGTGCTCACTACAGGGGCTGTAAGCCCCTTGGTTATCCCTGTTGCAACCACATTTTCAGGTCCTTTGCCTCTGCCTATACAAGAGTCAACTTCACCTGAAATTACTAGCCCTCCTATTGAGGATGACATTGCAGACCTGCATATTGTCCCTACTGTACTGAACCTTGGGAATGGTCCCTACCTAGTTGCTTACCCCATGGGTACCCCTGACTTAGAACAAGTCATGGTGGTAGCCCTTGGGATAGCCCTTGAAGGAGCCATCCCTTGCCTCCAGTTGCAGTTCAGTCTGGCTGAATACTACAAATTGATTGTGACTCCTCAATTTCCACAGCATCTTCTCTCAGCGGCTGGCTCTGCTGAGCACATACTGACATCCTTTGTGCGGCCTGCCTTAGCCCATCATCAAATGGTATTAGGGCTTCATGTTCAATAAATCTTGTCTCTACAAACCGCCATCACTCATCACTGGGATCAGTTTGCTGCCTATCAACAGTGGATCCACTCCCTGTTCTCCTTGTTATCAGACAATCAGCACAACTCTGTCACCTCCCAGACCTTCTTGGTTAATTCCATTGATCAAATGCACCAATCTATCCCTGAATATGTCAGAGAGCGTCTACATGAGTTCCACCAGTTGGAACAGCCCTGGCGCACCCAAGTCAATTCCACCCTGAACGCCTATCTCACCAACTTTGAACAACTTGTATAACAGCTCAATGCATTCAGCACTTATTCCTTTGAACAGCTGCAGCAGGTAGCAGACCTTGCTGCTAAAGGCCTTAATGAGCTCAGTGTAGAGCTTGATCAAGAAAGAGCTGTCACTGCCGCTGCTATTGCCAAGCTCCAGAATCAAGTGACTGAATTATCTATGCCCAAACCAGATGCTCTGCCTTTCCCCCATCAGATGATTTGGTGGATAGAGAGCAGAGGCTATGGGATGCCATTTGAGAGCTATGTGCATCTACCCGCAGTCAGGGACGTCCCACTGAAGCTCCTCAGCTTGATCCACAGGTGCTTGCTTTTACCACTCAAGTTGCTGAGCTACAGTAGGAACTTGCCGCCCTACGCAAAATGGTGGCAACTGCTGCAGGTCCAGTTGGGGTTATCAATGAAGATGGCTGCTGCCCTGGCTTGCCAGGAGCCCCTCAGATCCAATGCGCTAGGGAGCTGATTGCCCTAGCTAATGAGGTGGATAATTTGAAACGGGACCATGCTGAGCTAGACAGAGACATACAAGAAATGAGTGAATTAATTGACTCAGTAAATGACATGTTTGCCCCTTGCCTCTCAGTGGGGCCATCCCTTACTTCTTGACTGGCTGAGCTCTCCACGGTAGTAACATCCCAAGGCCAATGTCTAGATGTTACTGAGCAACAGACCACTCTAGCTAATGATATGGGTGCCCGCTCTGCTGAGACCCTGACTACCCTTGAGGAAAGTGTTTGACAGCTGTGGGCTAGACAGCTCCCCTCCAAATCTGAAGCAGAATTCTCCCTGCGCATAAATGTACTCAATAGCAACAATGGTGGTCCAACTCCTGAAGCACATTTAAAGCCTACCTTTAAGCAGGTCTTTGATCCCAAAACCTCAACCATTGCAGCTTTCCTAACTATCTATGAGACTGCCATGAGACAAGCATCAGATGAGGTTAAGAAAGAACCTATTTTGACCTGTCTACACCGGACCTGCCAAGAGGTGGTGGTGCCTGAGCTGCCCACCATTGAGACTTGGGAAGATATGAAGCAGCTTCCAATTGACAAATTTGGTGGTGACCTTAGCTTAAAAGTGAAAAAGGACGCCTTCATGCATATTGCTTTCAAGCCTAAAGTGACACTAGCTGAGTTTGCAGACAGATTCTACATGGAAGGACAGCAACTGATAACAAGCAGACAATTGACAGCCCATGAAGCTTACATGGCTTGCGCTCAAGCTCTCAAAGCTAACCATCTTCTGTGCCTTCACTTCAAAGCCCATAAGGCTATGCTTTCCTCTATGAAGAGCATAAAGACGCTGTTGCAGGATATGCACCTTACCCATTCTGGAGCAGTTGTTAGGGAAGGTTGAGCTACTTCTAACTCTGGTTTGTCTTCCTGTGGTCCTTGCATTCTTACCATGAACTTGCAAAATCCTCCTTGACGTCAAGGCTGCCTCAACTGTGGCCAGATAGGTCATCATTCTCAAGTCTACACCAATCCTTGGGTTGAAGGAGCTGATCCCAAGGAGCAGGCGGGAAAAGAACAGTCAACCTAGAGGCAGAGACACTCTTGGTTGACAATTCTTCCCAGTCTCTTTCAATCCCTCCCTCTATAACCAACTCTGAGCCTACTGATACCAAGGCTCATCTTATCCTCCTGTTGTTTCACAATATCTCTGACAACTCTGACTTTGACAATTCTGATTTTGATGACCCTGACGCATACAGATATTCAGTTCTTGCTGTCCCCAAAACCATAGTGGTCCCCTATAAGTTATACTCTGGGAAGACTAAAACAACTGCTAAGCCTTTGTCTGAGACCAAAGAGGCTGTCTCTTGCCCATACCTCACTCAAGCAAAGAGGTCCCTTGTGCTAGTAGAGTCATCATAAGAAGTCACTGAAGTTGCTGACGCTGTATTCAAGAATGTGTCGGTTTTTCTTCCTCTATAATCTGTCTATAAGGAGTTTCCAGGATTGAGATGCATGATTGAGAAGTGGGACAAAAAACTAGCAGAGGCTCAAGACATCCTGGCTGTCCTCCCACCCTTTGGTTGTACTACCACTTGTGTGGAAATATTCTTCCAAAAGGTGAAACTCAAGGCCGTCTTGGACACTAGATCTCCTGTTGTTGTGTTCTGAGATGCGGCACAGACACACAACGGGAAATCCTAACCTTAGGATTGGATTTGTACTAAATCTTGGTTAGATAACAGGAGAGGCTATGCGTTTACCTGGCGGCCCTGGAAGAATAATCTCTACTAGTTGTGGCTAGAGAGAGGCACGGAAGTACTTGGAGACACAAAGACAAAAATGAGAATAGAACTTAATTTTATTGGTGAATTAGGAAAAGGAATATATAGTGGTTGTTGATACCACAAAACACTACCAGGACAGTAGGATCACTTGCCACCAGCATGAGTGGGGCCAGTGAGTTGTACAGAGTCAGGAAACCAAAAAATTGTATTTCCCAGTTTAGTCATTTACTCATTTTGAGAGGCAAAAGCAAAAGCAAGAGATTTGTCTTTGAAATGGACCACCAAAGGCAAAATCAATACATGGTGAATAGTGGTATTCACAACTTTGCCCTCCCCTAGATTGGCCTTAGGGGGGCAGTATTTTCAGAGGAACTTGGTATGCACACAAGCAAAAGGACAACCACTGGAGAGGAGCTTCACAGTGTATTTGGACCCTTGTTTGAAGGTCACTTCCAAAGGGCTGATCCATAGAGAGTCCAGCTTATGCGCGCGCCCACCTACTCTATGTTAGTAGTAGAGAATGTGGTCCCCAATGTTGAGCTCAGGCAAGGGAGAGCGTCCATCATTGTTGGGAAAGAGCTCAAGCATCTTAGTCTTGTATTCAGAAGTGTAGGCAGTGGCCTGAATATTAATTATGTGGTTGACTAGATCCTTGATGTGGTTGTCAGGATTCATGGCCTTATCAGAGGAAAGTAGGAGGGTCCCAAGAGCAATGGGGTAGTAGCCTCTTGCCCATACAGCATAGCAAATGGGGAGTACCCAGTTACACAATGTTTACTAAGGTGATACACAAAGAGAGCAGCAGGTAAGTATAGGTCCCAATTAGCAGCATTGGAGTAGGTGAGCTTTCTCATGATGGAGACCAGTGTTGAATTTGCACGCTTGACAGCTCCATTGGTAGAAGGGTTGTAGGGGGAAGAGAAAGACTGGTGGGACCCCAAAGCTTTGACAACAGAGTTTACCAGCTTGGCATTGAAGTTAGTCTCATTATCTGAGAGCAAAACTTGAGGACAGCCATGGCAGTAGAAAACATCTTGTAACAGGAAGGCAGCAGTTGTCTTAGCCGTGATGTCCTTTGTAGGGCAAGCCTATACCTACTTGCTGAAGTGATCAGCAGCAATCAGGATAAAGCAACACCCAGAACGTGAGCGGGAGAGAGGACCTACCGCGTTAATGCTGACAGTATGAAAAGCATCTTGAGGGGGAACTAATTTGAATTTGTGGGTATCAGCTTGAGGTCTCTGCAGCTGGCAGTTGTGACAACTAGCTATAACGTCTGGGATTAGCAGGCAAAGGTTTTCCCAGAAGTAATTCTTCTGAAGCCAGTAAAAAGTCTTAGTGATGCCTCTATGCCCAGTCTCTTTATGAGCTTGCAACACCAACAAGAGGCGCAGACTGGGTTGTACATAGGGCAGATACTGATCTCATACCTTTTTGAAGAGCTGATTGTTGTGTATGAGGGTATCTTTGGATATCTTGGACAAAGCCAGTTAGACCTCTTCTGTTTCACTTTACCAAGAAGAAGGGTATCCAATTAGTTTGTACAACTGGTCAGCTTCTGCAGGATGTAAAGCAAGAATGGGCATTCTGAATAGCCCATCAGCATTCTGGTGTTGAATCCCAGGGCAATGGAGCACAGTGAAGTTGTAAACTTGCAGAGTAGGGGCCATCTAGCTAGGCGCCCTTCTTGCTCCTTAAGTTGTTGTAACCATTTAAGCAAAGCGTGATCAGTGACAACTGTGAAATGGGTACCATACACGTAGTGGGGGAACTGTTTGACTGCATGCAACATGGCAAGACACTCCTTCTCTGTGACACTATAATTCTTCTCATGCTTGTTTAGCACACAGGAAGTGTAAGCCACAGGATGGTCTACATCCTCATTGTTTAGTTGGTCCATAATAGCTCCAATAGCAAGATTACTAGCGTCAGTGTATAGGATGAACTCCTTATTATAGTTGAGATAAACTAGGATTGGCGCCTCTTTGAGTTTTTGCTTAAGAGTTCAAAAGCTTGTTATTGACTGGCAGTCCATTCAAAAGAAACATTCCGTAACAGCTGGACTATAGGTTCACTAGTATTGGCAAAGTCAGGGATAAACTGTCTGTAGTAGCCCATAATCCCTGAAAGACTTTTACCTCTTGCAGGTTGGTGGGCAGAAGCATTTTTTCAATATCCTCAACCTTTTTAGTCATTGGGAAAATCCCTGTCTGGGTTACTTCATGGCCCAAGAATTCAAGACGCTCTTTGAAGAAGGCGTACTTGGAAGGTTTTAGTTTGAGGCCAGCTTCCTGAATCTTTAGGAACACCTCTTTGAGATGAGCCAGGTGGTTGGTGAAGTTAGCGCTGAAAACTGTTATATCATCCAAGTATACTAGGACGCACGACAACTTCAAGTTGCGGAGGATGGAGTCCATGGCCCTTTGGAAGGTGGCTGGGCGTTGCAGAGTCCCTGTGGCATGCAAGTAGGCTCAAAAAGCCCTTCAAATGTAATGAGCACGGCTTTTTGTCAATCCTTGGTCAAAAGGTCAACTTTCCAGTATCCAGATTCCAGATCCATTGCAGAAAAGAACTTAGAGCCTCCAAGACAGCAGAGAGCATCATCAATACGTAGCAAGGGGTAAGAGTCTTTCTTGGTTAAAGAGTTCAATTGTCAATAGTTCATCACAATAAAATGACCACCATCCTTCTTCTTCAAGATGAGTAAGGGGGAAGCCCAAGGACTTTGGGAAGGTGCCAGCAGCCCAGCGTCCAACAGTTGTTTGAGCTCTTTAGATACCTGGGCATCCTCTACACGGCTGCAGCAATATGGTTTAGAACAGAAGGAAGGAGCATTGCCAGTGTCAATCTGATGGATAATGCCTTTGGCTAACCCATAGTTGGTACTATCCTTAGCAAAGATGTTGGAAAATTGGTCTAGAAAGTCTAGCGCCTCTTTTTGTTGAACCAGGGACAGCTGTGGAAAGTCTTGCGCAGTGAACAAGGATAGGACTTGGGGTTCATCCTCAGGTAGGTTAAAATCTTGGAATGTGCCAAAGGGATGAAGAGACAGGACATCAGGAGCGCTCAACAACTTGCCATATCTGACAACCTGCCCCCTAGACATGGTCATGGGGAGTGCAGTCAGGTTGGCTACCAACAATTGAACAGGGTCCTTATGAGAGACATCTAGGATTCCAGGACAGAGATAAGGTTTGTTGCGCCCTAAAGAGGGGGGAGAGTACAACTCCAAGAAGGTTTGTTCAGGTAGTTCATATGATATCTGGGAGTCTAGGATGGCCTGGGAGCCAGAGGGGATGGTGACAGCAGATGTGGCTAGGAGAGGGATCCCTTCAGACGCAGGAAAAGCCATGAGTGGAGTTTCATGTTTGAAGAGTGGGTGCAATATTTGAGGTTGAAAACCCCAGTGGTATATTCCAAGGCACATGTCTTGAGACGTTTCCCGGTAACTTCAACTGGCTCTTCAAAGATCAGAGGGACTTTTTATCCCAAAATAGAGAGGTAACCATCTTTTAAGTTGATTATCCCATTATATTCCCTAAGGAACTGAGTGCCAACTAAAGAGGTTATAACTCTCGTTTTTCAATACAACTGCTGGAGCAGCTAGGAGAAGCTTGCCAAACTGCATGAGTGGAGCAGAGTATGCCCCTATAGCGCGGGTCATAGACAGTCCAGCCGTGCCATACAACTGGTGATAATTAAGGTCAGGGGCAAGTTTGAGTTTCTTCACAAGCTTGGAGGAGACAACATTGACTGGTGATCCAGTGTCTAAAACAGCCTTGATCTTCACTTTTTGAATGGATATCTCTACTTGAGTGGTAGTGCAACCAAAGGGTGGAAGGACAGCCAAGATATCTTGAGCCTCTGCTAGTTCCTTATCCCACTTCTAAAGCATGCATCTTAATCCTGGGAAACCTTATAAACAGTTTGGAGAGGAAGAAAAACAGATACATTCTTGAAGACAGCATCAGCGACCTTGGCAGCTTCTTCTGACAACTCCACTAGCACAGGGGACCTCTTAGCTTTAGTGAGGTAAGGGCAAGAGACAACTTCTTTGGCTTCAGGTAAAGGCTTAGCAGTAGTTGTAGTCTTTTCTGATTGCAACTTATAGGGGACTGTAATGGTTTCAGGAACAGCCAGGACAGAGTACCCATATGCATTGGTGTCATCAGTATCAGAGTCATCCAGGTCAGAGTTGTCAGAGATATTGTAGAACAAGATGAGGATAGGAGGAGCCTCATTATCAGCAGGCTCAGAGTCAGATATAGAGGGAGGGATTGAAAGAGACTGGGAATAATTGTCAACCAAGAGTGTCTCTGCCTCTAGGTTGACTGTTCTTTTCCCGCCTGCTCTTTTGGATCAGCTCCTTCAACCTGTGGGTTGGTGCAGACTTGAGAATGGTGACCTATCTGACCACAGTTGTGGCAACCTTGGCGTCAAGGAGGATTTTGCAAGTTCATGGTAAGAATGCAAGGACCACAGGAAGACAAACCAGAGTTAGAAGTAGCTCAACCTTCCCTAACAACTGCTCCAGAATGGGTAAGGTGCATATCCTGCAACAGCGTCTTTATGCTCTTCATAGAGGAAAGCATAGCCTTATGGGCTTTGAAGTGAAGGCACAGAGTCTGGTTAACTTTGAGAGCTTGAGAGCAAGCCATGTAAGCTTCATGGGCTGTCAATTGTCTGCTTGTTATCAGTTGCTATCCTTCCATGTAGAATCTGTCTGCAAACTCAGCTAGTGTCACTTTAGGCTTGAAAGCAGTATGCATAAAAGCGTCATTTTTTACTTCCAGGCTAAGGTCACCACCAAACTTGTCAATCATAAGCTGCTTCATTTCTTCCCACGTCTTAATGGTGGGTAGTTCAGGCACCACCACCTCCTGGCAAGTCAGATGTAAACAGGTCAGAATATGTTCTTAACTTTGTCTGATGCTTGTCTCATGGCAGTTTCATAGATAGTTAGAAAAGCTGTAATGGTCAAATTCTGGGGTCAAAGACTTGCTTAAAGGTAGGCTTGAAGTGTGCTTTGGGAGTCAGACCACCATTATTGCTATTGAGTACGTTTATACGTGGGGAAAACTCTGCTTTGGATTCAGAGGGGGGCTGTCTAGCCCATAGCTGACAAACACTCTCTTCAAGGGTAGTCAGGGTCTCAACAGTGTGGGCACCTGTATTGACAGCTTGAGTGGTCTGTTGTGCAGTAGCATTTAAGCGTTGACCTTGAGTGATCACTATTGTGGAGAGCTCAGCCAGTTGAGAAGTAAGGGATGGGCCCACTGAGAGGCAAGGGGCAAACCTGTTGTTCACAGAGTCAATCAAGTCATTTATCTCTTGCGTGTCTCTATCCAGTTCAGTATGGTCCCACTTCAATTGATCCACCTTGTTAGCTAGGGCAATTAGCTCCCTATCACATTGAATTTGAGGGGCTCCTGGTAAGCTAGGGCAGCAACCATCTTTGTCAACAACCCCAACTGGACTAGCAGCAGTTGCCATCATCTCACGTAGGGCGGCAAGTTTTTGCTGTAACTCCGCAACTTGAGCAGTCAACTCAAGTACCTGGGGATCAGGTTGAGGAGCCTCAGCAGGATGTCCTTGACTGCAAGTAGTTGCATGTAGCTCTTGAATAGTGTCCCATATTCTCTGCTCTCAATCCACTAAATCATCAGAAGTGGAAGAGGGTGGAACATCTGGCTTGGGCATAGACAATTCATTCACTTGACTCTGGAGTTTGACTATAGCAGCAGTGGTGGCAGCCCTCTCTTGATCAAATGCTGCACTGAGTTTATTAAGGCCGTTAGCAGCAAAGTCTGCTACCTACTGTAGTTGCTCAAATGAATATGTGTTGAATGCATTGAGCTGCTGCACAAGTTATTTGAAGTTGGTGAGATAAGCGTTTAAGGTGGAATCTACTTGAGTTTACCAGGGTTGTTCTAGCTGGTGAAACTTGTGTAGACACTCTCTCACGTATTTGGGGATGGACTGGCACATTTGCTCAAAATAATTAACCAAACAGGTCTGGGAGGTAATTGAGTTGCGCTGATTGTCAGATATCAAGGAAAAAAGGGAATAGATCCACTGTTGGTAGGCAGAAAACTGGTCCCAGTGATGAGTAACTGCTGCTTGTAGAGATGAGATTTCTTGAACATGGAGCCCTAACACCATTTGATGGTGGGCTAAGGCAGGGTGCACAAAAGACAATAGTAAGTGCTCAGCGGAGCCAGCCGCTGAGAGTAAATGCTGTGAAATTTGAGGAGCCACAATTAATTGGTAGTATTAAACCCAACTGAACTGCAGCTGAAGGAAAGGGATGGCTCCTTCAAGGGCTATCCCAAGGGCTACCGCCATGACTTGTTCTAAGTCAGGGTACCCATGGGGTAAGCAACTAGGTAGGGACCATTCCCAAGGTTCAGTACAGTAGGGACAATATGCAGGTCTGTGATGTCATCCTCAATAGGAGGGCTAGTAATTTCAGGTGAAGTTGACTCTTGTATAGGCGGAGGCAAAGGACCTGAAAATGTGGATGAGAAAGGGATAACCAAAGGGCTTACAGCCCCTGTAGTGAGCACCATTTTTGTTGTGTTCTGAGGCGCAGCAAAGACACACAACAGGGAATCCTAACCTTGGGATTTGATTTGTACTAAGTCTTGATTAGATGACAGGGAAGGCTATACAATTACCTTGTGGCCCTGGAAGAATAATCTCTACTAGCTGTGGCTAGAGAGAGGCACAAAAGTACTTGGAGACACAAAGACAAAAATGAGAATAGAACTTAATTTTATTGGTGAATTAGAAAAAGGAATATATAGTGGTTGTTGATACCACAAAACACTACCAGGACGGCAGAATCACTTGCCACAAGCATGAGTGGGACAAGTGAGATGTGCAGAGTCAAGAAACCAAACAATTGTATTTCCTGATTCAGTCATCAACTCATTTTGAGAGGCAAAAGCAAAAGCAAGAGATTTGTCTTCAAAATGGCCCACCAAAGGCAAAATCAATACATGGTGAACAGCGGTATTCACGACACCTGTTAATGTTGTCTCTTCAAAGCTTGCTAAGAAGCTCAAGCTCACCCCCAACCTTAACTATCATCAGTTGTATGGTACAGCTGGACTATCCATGACATGCGCCATAGGGGCATATTCTGCTCTCCCCATGTGTTTTGGCAAGCTTTTCCTAGCTGCACCTACAGTTGTCTTGAAGAATGAGAGCTATTATTGCCTAGTTAGTACCCAGTTCCTTAGGGAATATAATGGGATCATCAACTTAAAGGACAGCTACCTCTTTATCTTGGGGTACAAAGTCCCTCTGATCTTTGAGGAGCAATTCAAAGTTCCTGGGAAGCGCCTCAAGATGTGTGCTTTAGAATATCCCACAGGTGTTTTCACTCTAAAATACTGTATCCACTCCTCCAACATAAAGTGTCCGCTTATGGCTTGCCCTGCGTCTGAGGGGATCCCTCTCCTGGCTACTTCTACTATAGCCATCCCCCTGGCTCTAAAGCCATCTTGAACACCCAAATATTGTATGAGCTACCTGAGTGTACATTCCTGGAGTTGTAGTCCCCTCCTTGCTAGGTTGCAACAAATCTTACCTCTGTCCTGGAATCCTAGATGTCTCCTATAAAGACCCTGTTCAATTGCTAGTAGACAACCTAACTGCTTCCCCCATACATGTATCTAGAGGACAGGTTGTTGGTTATGGCAAATTACTGAATGCGTCCAATGTCTTGTCACTTCAGCCCTTTGGTAAATTCCAGGATTTTAACCTACCTGAAGATGAGCCCTAATCTTCTGTCTTTGTTTACTGCGCAAGACTTCCCGCAAATATCCCCAGTTCAGTAGAAGGAGGTTCTCAATTTTCTGGATCAATTTTAAGGCATCTTTGCCAAAGACAGTAACAACTATGGCCTATACAAAGGTGTTATCTATCAGATTGATCCTGGAGACGCTCCCCCTTCTGTGCTAAACCATATGCTGCAGTTGCATGGAGGACGCTCAGGTGTCTAAAGAGATCAAACAACTGTTAGACGCTGGGCTACTGGCCCCTTCCCAAAATCCTTAGGCTTCACCCTTACTCATCCTAAAGAGGAAGGATGGGGGCCATTGTATTGTGATGAACTATTGACAATTAAACTCTTTAACCAAGAAAGACTCTTACCCCTTGCTGCGTATTGATGATGCTCTCTGCTGTCTTGGAGGCTCTAAGCTCTTCTCTGCTATGGATCTGGCATCAGGATACTGTCAAGTTGACCTTTTGCCCAAGGACCGCCAAAATGCCGTGCTCATCACATCTGAAGGGCTGTTTGATCCTACCCGCATGCTGCAGGGACTCTGCAATGCACCAGCTACCTTCCAACAAGCCATGGACTCCATCCTCTGCAGCTTGAAACTTCCAGGTGTCCAAGTAGACTTAGACAATATCAAGGTTTTCAGTGCTACATTTACCAATCACCTAGCTCATCTCAAAGAAGTGTTCATAAAGATCCAAGAGGCTGGCCTTAAACTGGAACCATCTAAGTGTGCTTTCTTCAAAGAGTGTCTTGAATTCTTGGGCCACAAAGTAAACCAGACAGGGATTCACCCAATGATCAAGAAAGTTGAAGCCATCAACAAAATGCTTCCACTCACCAACCTGCAAGAAGTACAAGTCTTTCTGGGTATGATGGGCTACTAAAGGCAGTTCATCCCCAACTTTGTAAATACTAGTGAACCTCTGGTCCAGCTGTTACGTAATGTCCCTTTTGAATGGACTGCTAGCCAGAAGCAAGCCTTTGAGATCCTTAAACAGAAACTCAAAGAGGCTCCCATCCCAGTGTATCCTGACTAAAATGAGGAGTTCATCCTATACACTGGTGCTAGCAACCTTGCTATTAGAGCCATCTTGGCTCAACTAGACAATGAAGATGTGGATCATCCGGTGGCTTATACTTTGCATGTCCTGAACAAGCAAGAGAAAAACTATAGTGTTACAGAGAAAGAATGCCTTGCGTGTGCATGCAGTCAAAAGGTTCTGCCATTATGTGTATGGCACCCATTCCACTGTTGTCACTGACCACATCTTGGTTAATTAGTTACAAAAGCTTAAGGAGCCTGAGGGACAACTAGCTAGATGGGCGCTCCATCTGCAAGGTTATGACTTTACTGTGCTACATTGTCCCAGGATTCAACACCAGAACACTGATGGCTTATCCAGAATGCCCATCCTCAATCTACACCCTGCTGAGGCTGATCAACTGTATGAACTAATTGGATATCCTTCCTCTTGGGAAAGCAAGACAGAAGAAGTCTAATTAGCCCTGTCCAAACTATCTGAGGATACACTTATTTGGGACAATCAGCTCTTCAAGAAAGTACAAGACCAGTACCTGCCTTATGTACGACCTAGTCTTGGCCTTTTTTGGTACTTAAAGCCCATAAAGAGACCAGGCATGAGGGCATAGCCAAGACCTTTGAATGGCTTCAGAAAAATTATTTCTGGGAAAACCTCTGTCTGCTGATTCCAGAGGTCATAGCTAGTTGCCACAACTGCCAGCTCCAGAGACCTTGAGCTTCCTCTCACAAGTTCAAGCTAGTTCCCCCTCAACATGCTTTTCATACTGTCAGCATTGATGCTGTAGGGCCTCTCCCCTGCTCTTGCTCTGGTTGCCACTTTATCCTAATTGCAGTTGATAACTTCAGCAAGTGGGTAGAAGCTTGCCCTACTAAGGACATCACTGCTAAAATAACAGCTGCCTTCCTGTTGCAAGATGTTTTCTACCGCCATGGCTGCCCTCATGTGTTGCTATCTGACAATGGGACTAATTTCAACACCAAGTTGGCAACCTCTGTTGTTGAAGTCTTGGGGTCTCACCAGTCTTTCTCGGCCCCCTATAACCCTTCTATAAATGGGGCAGTTGAGCATGAAAATTTGACACTGGTTTCTATCATGAGGAAACTCACCTACTATGACGCTGTAAACTGGGATCTATATTTACCTGCTACTCTCTTTGTGTATTGCCTTAGAAAACATTGTGTCACCGGGTATTCCCCCTTTGATATGCTGTATGGGCATGAGGCTACCACTCTGTCACTCTTGGGGGCCCCCTACTCTCCTCTGATAAGGCCATGAATCCTGACAGCCATATCAAAGATCTAGTCAACCACATAATTGATATACAGGCCACTGCTTATACCTCTGCATATAAGACTAAGATGCTTGAGCTCTCCCCCAATAATTCTGGATGCTCCCCCTAGCCTGAGTTCAACATTGGGGACCATGTTTTTTACTATCAGCACAGAGTAGGAGGACGCGCCAATAAGATAGATATGTTGTGGGTTAGCCCTCTAGAAGTGACCTTCAAGTGAGGGTCTGAGTATACTGTAAAACTCCTCTCTAGTGGTTGTCTGTTTGCCTGAGTGCATGTCAAGTTCCTCTGCAAGTATCACCCCCCTAAGGCCAATCTAGAAGTGGGGCAATGTTGTGAATGCATCCATTCACCATGTTTTGATTTTGCCTTCAATCGGTTATTTTGAGGACAAATATCTCTCTTTTGCTTTCACCTCTTGAAATGAGTCAATATCATAACTTGGAAATACAATTGTTTGGTTTCCTGACTCTGTGCAACTCACTTGCCCCACTCATGCTTGTGGCAAGTGATCTTACTGTCCATGTACTGTTTTGTGGTAAAGCTACACAGTACATATTCCATTTCATATTCACCAATAAAAATTAAGTTCTATTCACATTTTTTGTCTTTGTGTCTTCAAGTACTTTGGCGCCTCTCTCTAGCCATAACTATTAGAGATTATTCTTCCAGGGCCAGAAGGTAATTGCATAGCCTTCCCTTCCATCTAACCAAGACTTTTTACAAATCCAATCTTATGGTTAGGATTCCCTGTTGTGTGTCTGTGCCGCGCCTAAGAACACAACATTTACGCTTACTGAGTCCTTGTACCAGGTAATTGTTGTTTTTGTTTACCTTTAGGATGATGTCAGGGCCCACTTTATTGGGCTATAGCTTGCTTTTATCTGTTTTTATGACCTATACTTTGTCTCCAACTTTGTGCCTGAGGTGGATAGAGACAAAAATGTCTTGAAGACGTATTTCTTCCTTTTTCCACCTGATTGCTGTTAGCTTGTACTATTTTGGGTGTTGAACAAGGTGTAATTTTTATTGGGTATTTCTAGCTTTGGCCTGGTGAGGGCTTGGATAATTTTTGGTTATATGCTATATACAACCTCAAAAGGGCTATTTTCAGTGGATCTTTTCACTTGGGTACGGTATACAAGGAGTGTAGTTGGTAATTGTTTGGCCCATTCCTCAGGTCTTGTTGTGTTCTGAGGCAAGGCACAGATACATAACAGGGAAACCTAACCTTAGGATTGTATTTGTACTAAGTCTTGGTTAGATGGCAGGGAAGGCTATGCAATTACCTTGTGGCCCTGTAAGAATAATCTCTACTAGTTGTGGCTAGAGAGAGGCGCAGAAGTACTGAAGACACAAAGACAAAAATGTGATAGAACTTAATTTTTATTGGTGAATATGAAATGGAATATGTACTGTGTAGCTTTACCACAAAACAGTACATGGACAGTAAGATCACTTGCCACAAGCATGAGTGGGGCAAGTGAGTTGTGCAGGGTCAGGAAACTGAACAATTGTATTTCCCTGTTTGGATATAGACTCATTTCAAGGGGCAAAAGCAAAAGATAGAGATTTGTCCTTGGGATAACCCATTGAAGGCAAAATCAAAACATGGTGAATGGCGGCATTCACAATATTGCCTCCCTCTAGATTGGCCTTAGGGGGTAGCACTTGCAGAGGAACTTGACATGCACTCAGGCAAACAGACAGCCACTAGAGAGGAGTTTCATAGTGTACTCAGACCCTTGCTTGAAGGTCACTTCTAGAGGGCCAACCCACAATGTATCTAGCTTATTAGCGCGTCCTCCTACTTTGTGCTGATAGTAGAGAATGTGGTCCCCAATGTTGAGCTCAGGCAAGGGAGAGAGTCCATCATTGTTGGGAAAGAGCTCAAGCATCTTGGTCTTATACACAAAGGTATAAGCAGGGGCTGTATGTCAATTATGGGGGTAAATAGATATTTGATATGGTTGTCAGGATTCATGGCCTTATCAGAGGAGAGTAGGGGGGCCCCCAAGAGTGACAGAGTGGTAGCCTCATGCCCATACAGCATATCAAAGGGGGAATACCCGGTGACACAATGTTTTCTAAGGCAATACACAAAGAGAGCAGCAGATAAGTATAAATCCCAGTTTACAGCGTCATAGTAGGTGAGTTTCTCATGATAGAAACCAGTGTCAAATTTTCATGCTCAACTGCCCCATTGATAGAAGGGTTATAGGGGCAGAGAAAGACTGGTGAGACCCCAAGACTTCAACAACAGAGGTTGCCAGCTTGGTGTTGAAATTAGTCCCATTGTCAGATAGCAACACTTGAGGGCAGCCATGGCGGTAGAAAACATCTTGCAACAGGAAGGCAGCTGTTGTTTTAGCAGTGATGTCCTTAGTAGGGCAAGCTTCTACCCACTTTCTGAAGTGATTAACTGCAATTAGGATAAAGTGGCAACCAGAGCAAGAGCAGGGGAGAGGTCCTACAGCATCAATGCTGATATTATGAAAAGCATGTTGAGGGGGAACTAATTTGAACTTGTGAGAGGCAGCTCAAGGTCTCTGGAGTTGGCAGTTGTGGCAACTAGCTATGACCTCTGGAATCAGCAGACAGAGGTTTCCCAGAAATAATTTTTCTGAAGCCATTCAAAGGTCTTGGCTATGCCCTCATGCCTGGTCTCTTTATGGGCTTTAAGCACCAACAAAAGGCAAAGAATAGGTTGTACATAAGGCAGGTACTGGTCTTGTACTTTATTGAAGAGCTGGTTGTCCCAAATAAGTGTATCCTCAGATAGTTTGGACAGGGCTAATTGGACTTCTTCTGTCTTGCTTTCCCAAGAGGAAGGATATCCAATTAGTTCATACAGTTGATCAGCCTCAGCAGGGTGTAGATTGAGGATGGGCATTCTGGATAAGCCATCAGTGTTCTGGTGTTGAATCCTGGGACAATGTAGCACAGTAAAGTCATAACCTTGCAGATGGAGCGCCCATCTAGCTAGTTGTCCCTCAGGCTCCTTAAGCTTTTGTAACTAATTAACCAAGATGTGGTCAGTGACAACAGTGGAATGGGTGCCATACACATAATGGCAGAACCTTTTTACTGCATGCAACACAGCAAGGCATTCTTTCTCTGTAACACTATAGTTTTTCTCTTGCTTGTTCAGGACACGCAAAGTATAAGCCACAGGATGATCCACACCTTCATTGTCTAGTTGAGCCAATATGGCTCTAATAGCAAGGTTGCTAGTACCAGTGTATAGGATAAATTCCTCATTTTAGTCAGGATACACTAGGATGGGAGCCTCTTTGAGTTTCTGTTTAAGGATCTCAAAGGCTTGCTTCTGGCTAGTGGTCCATTCAAAAGGGACATTACGTAACAGCTGGACTAGAGGTTCACTAGTATTGGCAAAGTTGGGGATGAACTGCCTTTAGTAGCCCATCATACCCAGAAAGACTTGTACTTCTTGCAGGTCGGTGAGTGGAAGCATTTTGTTGATGGCTTCAACTTTCTTGATCATTGGGTGAATCCCTGTCTGGGTTACTTTGTGGCCCAAGAATTCGAGACGCTCTTTGAAGAAAGCACACTTAGATGGTTCCAGTTTAAGACCAGCCTCTTGGATCTTTATAAACAATTCTTTGAGATGAGCTAGGTGATTGGTAAATGTAGCACTGAAAATCTTTATATTGTCTAAGTCTATTAGGACACATGAAAGTTTTACTCCACAGAGGATGGAGTCCATGGCTTGTTGGAAAGTGGCCAGGGCATTACAGAGTCCCTGTGGCATACATGTAGGCTCAAACAGCCCTTATGATTTAATGAGTACAGCCTTTTGTCAATCCTTGGTCAAAAGGTCAACTTTCCAGTATCCAGATGCCAGATCCACTGCAGAGAAGAACTTAGAGCCTCCAAGACGGCGGAGAGCATCATCAATACATAGCAAGGGGTAAGAGTCTTTCTTGGTTAAAGAGTTCAATTGTCAATAGTTCATCACAATATTATGACCCCCATCTGTAAATTCACTGCCACCTCTGGCTTGGACCGCTCAATCTTTCCCTGTTGTACTAAGAAAGGCCCCAAAACGCCTGCCAAACCCCTCCATTTGTTGAATGATTTAGCTCACACGGTTGATGAGAGGTTTGTGCTGGCTTATCCTGTGGAATCCCTGCCTTTGGTTGCTCCTTCCTGGGAAGAAACCCTGGTTAATTTGGACTACCTATTAGCCTGGTGTTGTCTGTTTTAAAAAACTATCAGAGCCACCCAATCAGGTGTCGCCACATTGACGCTTGATAACCCAGTTGACCCCCAAATGTCTGGCATCTCTTCCAGACAATCAGGTTTGATTTTGGAAATTGGAGTAAAACTCTCCAGTCCCCCTGAGCCCATCCAGTAAAGTTTTGTACCTAGCCAATCAGGCTCACCCCCAACTGTCATGTGACCAGTTTTTTGCAATTCATTCCTTTTAACCAAGCAAGGGGACTTTCAGTCCCCTGATTATTTATTTTCCACTTACATTAAAGTTTGGAGTCACCTGCACCTTAATTTTCTTAATTTTGAGTTGCCTGGAACCAGTTGTGTCCCTAAAGCTCAAAATATTAGAGTGTAGCCCCTGCCCTAAGCTTACCTTTAGCCAGCCGGTTTCAAACCCGGCTTCTCTTCTGGCTCCTTGTACAAGTGTTCTTTCACTTAGTTGTTGTCTCTTTTTCTCTGGCTTTCAAAATTAAAGTTCAAAGCTCAAAATTTCAATTAAATTTTCCTATAAATTCTATTATTATCTTGAATTTTCCTTTAAAAATCATTGTTTTTAAACCCGCTTTTGCTTGCAGTTATAATCCAAGGGCCCTAAGACAACAGCAAGGCTACCCAAACCTGTTCTGCTGTTTTCCCAAGGATTTGCCAAAGACTACCCTAGTCTTGCCATTTTCTCTCCTTTTTCTCCAGAAACTATACCATCCTACCCCAAATTTTGTGCTGGTTCTTTCTATGATACTGTCGGCTCTTAAATTTGTTGTCTTTTCCCTGGCTCCATTTCTCTTGCTTCTGTGGTCCACCTCCCCTGACCTGTGGGGGAAAATCTCCTCATCGGCCCGTCTGGTAGGTAGCAACCCTGCCAGTCTCTGGGACCTCCCCAGCAGTCTTCTCTTTTCCAGAGAGGCTGTGGTTAAGAGCCTGACGTGTGACAATCTTGACCTGGACGTTGTGGAGCTTGCTTTGCCTAGTTCTGAAGAGGTAGTGCCCCCCACACCTCCTCTCCCCTCCATGGTTCAGAAGAATGTGGTACCCTCCCCCCAGGTCCTCCAAGGTGGCCTCCCCCACTCCTACTTGCACTCCCTGGTTGCTCACCGGCCTGATTCTAATGGGTTTGAACGCCTACTTCCCCCAGTTGTCCCTGGTGTCCTCCCTGTGGTCCCCTCTCCAAGTGGCCATCCCAGTTGCGCACTGGATGGCATCCTGGTGGTTTGTTGCACCAGGATGGGAGCCAAACTTAGTTAGTTTAGCCCCTCTCTCTCACACCATCCTTCTTCTTCAATATGAGTAAGAGGGAAGCCCAAGGACTTTGGGAAGTGGCCAGTAGCCCAGTATCTAATAGTTTTTTTAGCTCTTTAGACACCTGAGCATCCTCCACGCAACTGCAGCAATATGGTTTAGCACAGAAGGGGGGCATCTTCAGTTGTCAGGGATTCCTTCCCTGACTCCCTTAATTTTATTGACAACCTTAATGGTGTAACAAAGACACAAAAACACAGACACCAAGTTTTTAATACCAGGGTTTTTGCTACTGATGATGGGAACAGGAATCAAACCCAGAACCTTAAGGAAATACCTATTGTTAGTTTAAATGCAACTAGTCAGCTTACTGTACCTATTTATAAGCAACCTATTGAATCAAATTTTTTTTTGCGCTTCAAATCAATTTTGAAAAGGTTAGTAAGTTAAGTGCTAATGTCACTTACCGCTTGGCCACTGATTGGCTGCCTGGAACTATCCTGATGCTCTTGGATATAGTTACAGAAGATAAAACTGAGGCTCTGCTCCTTAGGTTGATTGATAATCAATATGTGCACCGCTTAAATTACAAGGATCTTGTGGCTTGTCTTGTTTCTTTCCCTCTTAAACTTACATTTATATTACAGCTCTAGCCCAAAATTAATGCCCATCTCACACAGGTATTAATTTTAATCATGAATTTCTTGAAAATCATTGGTAAATCCCTCTCATCCCCCCAATATCCACTTAAATTGCCCAGCCTCTATCTTCAAGGCTATTTAAGTGTACAACCCTTATCACACTTAGCTGTTCCATCAATAAAGACTTTATCCTACACCTGATACTCATTACCTTCTGATAACTTATTTTTGAAGCCATGAGAGGAATTCTATTCCTGTTCTGGTTTCTAGCTTCCTTCTTACCAATGGTGTTAGGTTTGGAAATCCCAACACCTACAACTGACTGGTATAACTCTTTTCCAGATAACGCCCACAAAAAGGAATCCCTTGCCCATGGATGGTTCAAGTATCCCTCCAGCCACTGGGGACGTAAATTCCAATATGGTCAATTGTTTACTCCACCCCCTTCTGAACCTGCTTTGGTTAGACCATACGCCTCTTTCTACCTACTGACGTACGTAGTGGGATACTACATACATGGTTGATTCATCTCCATGTTCAGAAGATTTGCCTACTTGGGACACCTAGGACACCTTGCAATGGTCACAGTTCCCATTGGCTCAATAATAGCAGGACTTAACTTAGGGGTCTTGGCCCATTAATTAGGGAGCCTACTCCCTGTCAAGTGGGTCCCTTACACCAGTATTGATCTGGTGGATTACACTGTTGGCTAGACAATAATCAGTACTGTCTTTAGCAAAGATATCTGAAAACTGGTCTAGCAAATCAAGCACCTCCTTCTGTTGGACCAGAAATAGTTGTGGGAAGTCTTGTGCAGTAAACAAGGATAGGACCTGAGACTTGTCTTTGGGTAGGTTGAAATCTTGAAACGTACCAAAGGGATGAAGTGACAAGACATCGGGAGCATTTAGTAGTTTGCCATAACCAACAACCTACCCTCTAGATATATGTATGGGGAGAGCGGTTAGGTTGGCTACTAGAATATGAAGAGGGTCCTTATGAGAGACATCTAGGATTCCAGGACAGAGGTAAGGTTTGTTGTGACCTAGCAAGGAGGGGAGTACAACTCCAGGAATGTACACTCAGGTAGCTCATACAATATTTGGGAGTCCAAGATGGCTTGAGAGCTGAGGGAATGGTTACAGCAGAAGTAGCCAGGAGAGGGATCCTCTCAGATGCATGGCAAGCCATAGGCAGACACTTCATGTTGGAGGAGTGGGTACGGTATTTTAGAGTGAAAACACCTGTGAGATATTCTAAAGCACACGTCTTGAGGTGCTTCCTGGGAACTTTGACTGGTTTTTCAAAGATCAGAGGGACTTTGTACCCCAAGATAGAGAGGTTCTGTCCTTTAAGTTGATGATCCCATTATATTTCCTAAGGAACTGGGTACCAACTAGGCAATCATAGCTCTCATTCTTCAAGACAACTGTAGGTGCAGCTAGGAAAAGCTTGCCAAAACACATGGGGAGAGCAGAATATGCCCCTATGGCGCATGTCATGGATAGCCCAGCTGTACCATACAACTGATGATAGTTAAGGTTGGGGGTGAGCTTGAGCTTCTTGACAAGCTTTGAAAAGACAACGTTAAAAGGAGATCCAGTATCCAAGACGGCCTTGATTTTCACCTTCTTGATGGATATTTCCACACAAGTGGTAGTACAACCAAAAGGTGGAAGTACAGTCAGGTTCTCTTGAGCTTCTGCTAGCTCTTTGTTCTACTTTTAAATCATACATCTCAATCCTGGAAATTCCTTATAGACAGATTGGAGAGGAAGCAAAACTGACACATTCTTGAATACAGTGTCAGCAATTTCAGCAGCTTCTTCAGATGACTCTACTAGCACAGGGGACCTCTTTGCTTGAGTGAGGTATGGGCAAGAGACAACCTCTTTGGCCTCAGACAAAGGCTTAGCAGTTGTTGTGTCTTTCCAGAGTGTAACTTATAGGGGACGCAATGGTTTCAGGGACAGCAAGAACTGAATACCCGTAAGTGTCAGGGTCATCAACATCTGAATTGCCCAAATCAGAGTTGTCAGAGATATTGTGAAACAATAGCAGGATGGGATGAGCCTCAGTGTCAGAAGTCTTGGAGTTGACTATAGAGGGAGGAATTGAAGGAGACTGGGAAGAATTGTCAACCAAGAGTGTCTCTTCCTCTAGGTTGACTGTTCTTTTCCCGCCTGTTCCTTGGAATCAGCTCCATCAACCCAAGGATTGGTGCAGACTCAAGAATGATGACCTATCTGGCCACAGTTGTGGTAACCTTGACGTCTAGGAGTATTTTGTGAGTTAATTGTAAGGATGAAAGGGCCACAGGATACAAACCAGAATTAGAGGTGGCACAATTCTTCCACACAACCGCTCTAGAATAGGTAAGGTGCATATCCTGCAACAACTTCTTTATGCTCTTCATAGAGGAAAGCATGGTCTTATGGGCTTTGAAATAGAGGCACATGAGTTGATTAACTTTGAGGGCTTGAGCGCAAGCCATGTAGGCTCATGTGTTGTCAGCTGTATGCTAGTTATCAATTGCTGTCCTTCCATATAGAACCTGTCAGCAAACTCATCCAAAGTCTCTTTGGGTTTGAATGCAATGTGCATAAAATCATCTTTTTCACTTCTAAACTGAGGTTTTCACCAAACTCATCAATCAGAAGCTGTTTCATCCCCTCCCAAGTATCAATAGAGGGCAGTTCAGCACTACCACCTCCTGGAAGGTTGGGTGCAAACAAGTTAGAATGTGCTCCTTTTTAACTTCATCAGAGGCCCTTTGCAAGGCTGTTTTGTAGATGGTCAGGAAAGCCATAATGATGGACGTCTTAGGATTCAAGATTTTCTTGAATATAGGTTTGAATTGATTCTTGGGGGTAAGTCCACCATTGTTGCTATCTAACACATTGATGTGTGGAGAGAATTCAGCTTCAGATTTAGTGGGGGGTTGTCACATCCACAGTTGGCAGACACTCTCCTCAAGAGTAGCCAAGGCAGAATTGTTTCAGGAGCTCATGTCATTAGCCTGATTAACATGCTGGTTCAAAACGTTCAGTTGACAACCATTTGTGGTCACCACAGTAGAGAGTTCAGCCAAGCAAGAAGTTAAAGAAGGTCCCACAGAGAGGCAAGGAGTAAACTTTCATTCATAGAGTCGATCAGCTCACTCATTTCAGAATGTCATTCTCCAGGATGATGTGATCCCACTTAAAATGATTGACCTCATTGGCTAAGGCAATCATCTCCTTAGCACAATGGATTTGAGGATTTCCAGGCAACCCAGGACAGCAGCTGTTGTTGTCAGAAAACCCATAAGCACTAGTGACATCAGTCACTGCAACACAGAAACAGTAAATTCTTGCTGAAGGAAAACACCCTGCACAGTCTAGACAGCTACCTGTGGATCATGCTGGAGAGTTTCTTCTGGGTTTCTGTCAGAATACCAGGAGTACCATGACGCCTCTTGTGGGGTTCCTGTTTACTAGTCCCCATTGTGTGTCCTGGGTCATAGCCAGGGACTGACTGTAAGGAGTTGTCATTCCCTAGTAGAGGTATGTGGCTAGCTTGAATTTTATAACCTGCTTGCATTACAGTAGACTCTTCCAATACTTTCCTTATTACTAGTCGGGCATCCACATCATGCACTTGTACTTCATCTGGTGCTAGTCTATCTGTGGGCATAAACCAATCCTTCAACAACCTAGTAAACTCATTCCCAATAAATTCCCTCCCCCTATCTGTCATCTCAAGGTGTCTAGTTAACTTTTCCCACTCCTCCTGGGAAGTTTTACTAGTGGCAAAACTTTTGCAGCTTTGGCAGTAGGTATCCTCCTCCCCTTGGCTAGGGTAGAAGATGTTGGGCAATTTACTCATAGGACTAATTGTTCTACTTGGAAATTTGGGCAGGGGTTAAAATAGGCTTTTATTTGCTTTCAGAAGGAAGACCCCTAGAAACCTTATGTTATATGACCCAGAGGTCTGGAAAACAATTGATTATTGCTAATACTTGCAGTCTTCTAACAACATCTTGGACTCATTGTACTTGGTCCTGGGCTCCTGCACCTTAGTCTTGAACTCCTGCTCCCTATCCTAGGCTCCAACTCCTTTATCTTAGGCCCCTGCACCTTTATTTTGGTCTCCAGCTATCTGTGTAGTCTTAGTGGCCTGGGTATTCCACTTGATCTAATCCCTGAAAAGCCTTAGAATGATCCCTCTTTCATAGTGTAAAGCCCCAACAATTGGGGAAGTATTTTAGCAAAATAAGGTACCAAGTTGGCGACTTGGAATCCTGTGAGCACCGTCACAATGGGGTAGACTGTCATCATCCATCTGAAGACCTTGGTGTGTACGTTATATCTTCTGAAATTACCGGCAAAATACGTAAGTACGTAGTATACACAGGTGTATATAGCTACAGACTGGGTGGAGTGGGGCAACACCAGCGTGGGCCAGGAGTACTGCTCAGAGGAGTTTAGATGTGCTGGCTCCTTGTAGATGTACTTGTTGGGTGGTTTATTGAACAGCCCATGCTGGTGATTGTATTGGTGGCTCCCAATCCCTAGGAAGGCTGTGAGTACAGCTGAGAAGATTAAATGGTTCATCTTCTGATCCTGGAAAAGGGCAGACAAAGCTTAGTGTCTTTAACTTTCTTGTAGGGTGAAAGTTCTGATTGATTTATGTGATACTATTGAGGGGTAATTTCACTCAATGATAGCACAAACTATCATCAAGTGAATTGGCTTTATTATATACTATCATCCTTGTGGTGGCACAAATAGGGTAAAACACTGGACAGGGAATCCCAAACACTTGGTGTTGTCTGGAATTCCCTTTTGGGAGGGGAATTGGGAGTGGTATGCAGGCAATGAATTGTTACTTCTGGGCTTGCATTGGCTTGGTGTATCATTGGATGTTTTCATGCATTCAATTTTGGATTCTGCAGTTAATGCAGGAATTGATGGGTTGAGCAGCTTGTCAGCCCCTCCCAAATTTGGTGAATTCCAAATTTGGGCAGCAGTTCCCCCTCCATTTGGGCTTGGGGAAATTGCCTTTTTGGGTTTCCTCATTTGGCATTTCCCCCTTTTGGCGGCCTGGGTGGGGGACTGGCTGGCAGGAGTGGGTGGGTGGGCGCGCGCGGGCAAGCCGCCAGGCTTGGCGGGCGCCTGGCAATTGGGCATGCAGCCTGCGGACAGCTGGCGGCCGGCCGCGCAGCCTGCAGGCGGGTATAAAACCTGTCTGAATTAAACTTCTTATTTTTAATTCTAGTTTCCTGGCCCCAACTTTCTGTGGCAGTTTCCCCAATAAGGGGGAACTGCTGCTATTTTTTATTTTGTTTATCAAGTTTGATTGTGTACAAAATATTGTCCTGAACCAAAGTGTTGCCAGGAATATTCCTAACACATAGCTCCTTGTTTTCATGGCCCATACCAGAGTCCGGCTGGACTCCCACAGGGGAGACAGGCTGGGCCTGAAAGGCCATGTACACAATTAGTGCTATCCTGACAAGGTAATTCACAGCCGTAGCCAGGGGACGCCAACTTCCAGTATGGGGCACACTCTGATTGACCAGCCCCAATACTGTGATGTAAACAAACCCCAACTTGCTGAAGTCCTGGGAAGAAGGCACATTGGGCAGGGGAGATTAAGAGGAATCTCCTTCATGGTAGGCGGAATGGTCACTCTAGGGTGGCCAGGAGGGAGATCCAGGTGATGAGGATGGAAGAACTCCAAGTCAAGGGCGCAAGGTGGCTTAACCAAAGTGACAGGAGAAGAACCAGGAGGGAACAGAAAGGTGTGGCTGTTATATGTAGTGGATTTAAAACTTTTCAGGGGTCCACTCATTAGGAAGCTTTTCTCCAATTGAATGGGGAAGGCCATCAAGTTAAACTTAACTAGATTGAAGCCTACTGGAATTTTTATCATTAGCATATAAAGAAGGTAACCAATTAATTGAAATCTTCCCATATAGGGTATAAAGTGATTTAAAAATTAGTAAACTCTAGTGTATTCCAACACCAACCAGAGTGTAAATCCACTGCCCCCTCTGGCCTTGGATAGGAATGTTTTTCCCTGTTATACAAAGAAATCCACTCACAGCCCAGCTAAACCACTCAACTTGCTCAAAGATTTAGCCCACACTGTGGATGAAAGATTTGTACTGATATACCCTGTGGATTCTCCAGCCTCCACTGTTCCTTTCTTGGAAGAAACCCTGATGAATTTAGACTATTTGCTGGCCTGGTGTTGACCATTATTAAAACCATCAGAGGCAGCCAATCAAGTGAGGCCATATTGGCGCCCATGAATTTAAATAATTCACAAATACCTGGGACCACCTCTGGCCAATCAGATGAAGCTGCAGAAATTAGTTCAAAACCTTCCAGTCCCCCTGGTTTGGATCAACAAAAATTCTCCTCCAGCCAATCAAAGCCTGGCCAGTCTGTCATGTGATGCAATTGCAATACTCTCCCCCTTTTAATTTAGCAAGGGGATTTTCAGTCCCCTGCTTGTTGATTCTCAAACATCATTAAATTTTGAAAAGTGTGGATATACTTTATTGTTTAATAAGTTTCAAACTTCCTCTTTTAGTTTGCCTTTAAAATTTTAAAGTGTTAGTTGGTTTCTATTGTTTTCTTACCTTGAAGCAGTCCCGTCCAAACCTGCTGGCCTTCTTGATTTTAAGCACAGGAGCTCCAGCATATAGTGGTTGTTTTTTGGCTTTGCTTTACAAAACACAATTTGAACTTGGATTTTTCAGTTGATAGTTTATATAAAAATCTACTTGTATTCTCTTTTCCTGATAATTTTTCTTGTTTTAAGCCCGCCCTTTAATTCAGTCACTGTTAAAGTCACTTGAGACTATCCCCAAGCCCCCCAAGATCTCTTGGCCAGTGTTTTAAATATCCTACTTTTAAATACCCTGGTTTCTGCCCATCCAACCTAAAACAAACCTGAAAATTTCATTTCTAGACTCCAAATCTCCTGGAGCTTCTAAAAATGTTGTTCCCAGTTATTAAGTTTGTGGTCTTCTCTTTGGCCCTGTTTTTACTGCTTTTGTGGTTGACCTCCCCTGACCTCTGGTCTTGTCTTTTGTCCTCTGTGCACCTTGTAGGGGATAACCCCTCCAGCCTCCTGCACCTTCCTGCCTCTTTCCTCTACTCTGGATAGACATTGGTCAAGAGTTTGGCCTGTGACAACCTGGAATTGCCCACAGCTGATCCTGCTTTGTTTTCTTCTAGTGTAGAAGGGCCTCCCCCCCTTGTCTTCACTGGAGGATAGTGAGCCTAGCCCCTTGCAAGCAACAGTGCTCCCAACTCCTGCTTCCTCTAGATCTTTGTGGTTGCTTACTGGACTTGTGCTGATGGGATTGAATGGCTACTTTCCCCAATTGTCCCCAATGTCTTCCCTTTGGTCCCCTCTTAGAGCAGCTGTCCCAGTGCTTCATTGGGTGGCGTCCTGGTGGTTTGTCCCGCCAGGATGGGATTCAAACTTAGTTAGTTTAGCCCCCCTCTCTAAAACAGAGGGCCTTGGGATGAATTATAGGAGGGAATCAAGCAGTTTCAACATAGGGAGTGTGGTGGCAGTGTGTACCAAATTGATACCAAATGGAGTCTTCAGATTTATCAGTTGGGGTTGGTTTGGGAGTTTCAAAGTTCATATTAGCCTGACCATATCCAATTAACATACAGAGACTCATAATAGAAGAATGGGCTTCATGTTTTTGGTGAGGGAGGACCTAGATTTATCTACTAATCAATTTAGAAGTTGAAAATATAGATTTATTTGAATTTGTAGAGAGGAATGAATAGTTGGAGAAATTTTATCAGGGGGGAATAGCCATATTAAATACTGAGTGGAGGTGAGGAAGGGACAAGATGTTTAAAAGGGTATCCTGCAGGACTTGGTGAGAAGGGATTGTTTTAAAGGACTGCAGCAGGCTGCAGCCTGCAATGCAAGAAGAAGTATGATTGATTCTGGCTGGTGAGCTGCAATTTAGTACCTTGCTTTGAACTGGGGTAGTTTCTGGGCTCAGATGTAGATTATTTCTTTGGCTTGGGCAATTTCCTGTTTCTGATTGGTCCTTTGGGACCCCTGGGTGGAGGTTGAATTCTGTGGTACATTTTTTTCTTCTGATTGGTTGTTTTTGATATATGAACACTTTCAGAGCCCAATTTCATTAATTTAATGTCGTTTTTGTTTCCAGCGGGTTTGGTTATGAGCTGGGAACCTTTGGTTAGACTATATTTTATATTAAGAAACAAATTTTTTTGCTTTGATTTTTGATTCAGAATTCATTAATTGACGTGTTTAATTGATTCAAATGTGGTTTTAAATTTTTTCATTGATTGAATTAATGACAACTGCTGATTTTGAATCCACATTTGTAAATAGTGTTTCTTTCTTAATTCTTTTGGATTTTAAAATCAAAGCTGATTGCTTTAAAGATTTCTTCCTTTTGTAAGGGATTTGATTTCTTACAGGTTTCTGTGTAATGGAGCCAGCTAACAATGTCAGCCCCTTTCACACCACCTGCAAAGAACTTGAGTTTGTGATTTAGAACGTGTTAGGAGAGATCTGATTGAGGCAGTGTGACACTTGCATTGCGCTGCCCAGGGCAGAGGCAATTTTAAATGCATGTAAGTGCCAACTGGTCCTGGTAGATAATGTATCCGTTAGGGATGTTCCCCTTGGGGATTAGAAGGAAGGTCTCTTGGTGGGGAGTAGCCATACGGCCTATACTCTATCCTTTCTTGGGGTTTTTTTCTTAGGTAGGTTGTGAACCTACTGCTGCTACCACTGTTGCAACTGAACCTATGATAGCTTAGTATTTGATTGGGAAAGACAACAGTCTAATAGAAAGAACAAGAATGAATAGAATAAGATGTAGTTTATTAGGGAATATTGTAATTAATATACCATATAGGGAAGCCATAGGTCCACAGGAGGTGGCACAGTGGCAGGTTCAATATAAGGTTTGGACTTTGGAATAACTTGCGCAGGGATTAGCAATTTGAATTGGCAACACTCCTAATTAGAGAATAGTGCCCACAATTTGACATCACCATCATATTGACCCATGCCGTTGAATACATCCTGGGGAGACTCATTGAGCACCCCCTGTGTATTGTAAGATATGTTAGCAGTCAAGGAGGGAAACTTGGTTGCAACAACAGGACTAGGAGAAGCACTGGACAATCATAGAGCAGGACTGAAAAAACATGGAGAAGGACTAGTTGAAGGACTGAAAGATCACAGAGAAGGACTGAAAGGTCATAGTACAGATGGAGCAGGACTAGAAAAAGGACTGGGCAATCATAGAGCAAGACTTGAAGATCATAGAGAAGGACTAGTTGAAGGACTGGAAGATCATAGAGCAGTACTGTCACAAGTGACAAACTCCTATTGATCATGGTTACTGGAAAACCTCAACTACGGGATTCAAACCCTGAAACCCTGCAGGCCGCAGGACCAGCCACCCAGCCGCCTGCAGATTCTTGGGCAGGAACCAGAACAAGATTTGACTTCAGAAAATCCTTTAAAGCTTGATGAGTCAAAATCACCTACATCAACACTCCCCACGTTAAAGGTTTCTGTTAACCCAGCCAATCAGCAGGTGGGCCTAGCCATAGAACCCAAAATGACTCAGGCCACCACAGAAGGGGAAACAAAGAAACTTCCTATAGAACGCGGGCTGCCCAGAGATTACCAACCCAACAAGGGAATTTGATTATTCTCAGTTTGAACCAGCCAATGAATTAACTCCTGCAATGAATGCCACCAAGGACTGGAAAACCCTGGTAAATGGGAAAACCTGGGCCCAGGGAATTTGTGAAAGTTTTACCATGACAGATGGGCATACTTATACCCTGGACTGCCAGGAAGATGCCCATTGTCAGTATTGCAATAAAGTGACATGAACCTTTGGTTCAACCAGATCATACCTTATTTGATATTAGTTCTATTTCATTTACAGTCTACCTCCTGCAGTTCTGCACCTCACACCCATCAACCCCAAGAAACCGCAGACCAGCTGCCTGATCTTTATTGTCCACCAGGAGCTCCCTACAGCCCAGTACATTTCACCAAGTACCCCCCCCCCCAATCCTGCGTATTTGGAGTTCACCCTAGAGGAAATCCTAATCTACAACCCTGAGGCAAGAACTAGAGAGACTGAGACTGTTTACAGGGAAGTCCACAAAATCACTATACCTCCCCTGCTATTCTGCGACAATTACAACCACCTGCCTGTGTATTTGGCCACAATGACTCTGCCTCTCATACCGCAGCCTGACTGCCTGCAAGAATCTGTTGCTGCCAATGAATCCACTTCCACTCAGATATTTGGAGTGATGCACATCACTCTTACCGGCTTGATAGATTATATGGTACCTGCCAGCAGACCTTGGGCTCTCCTGGGCAAATTGCTATCTTGTATTGTAAATGTGGCCCCAATATTGTGGTGGGCTCTCCCTGTTGGGCCCACAGGCCGTCTGCCTCTCACACCGCAGCCCAACTGCCTGCAAGAATCTGTTGCTATCAATAAATCCACTTCCACTCAGATATTTGGAGTAATGTACATTGCTCTTGCTGGCTTGATAGATTCTAGGATACCTACCAGCAGACCTTGGACTCTCCTGGGTAAATTGATATCTTATATTATAAATTTGGCCCCAATATTGTGGTGGGCCCTCCCTGCTGGGCCCACAGGCTGTCTGCCTGCAAGTTCCCAGGAACCCCCCACAGGCTGGATCCCTGACAAGTACTGGAAGATCATAGAGAAGGACTAGTTGAAGGACAGGAAGGTCATAGAGCAGGACTAGCAGAAGGACTGGACAATTATAGAGCAGGACTGTAAGATCATGGAGAAGGACTAGTTGAAGGACTGGAAGATCATAGAGCAGGTTTAGTTGAAGGACTGGAAGATCATAGAGAAGGACTAGCAGAAGAAACAAAAGTTGGCTGAGAAGAACTAGCAGAAGTAGAAAAAAGAGCAGGAAAAATGAACTTGGACAGTTAAAAATAATATTGATGAAAAGAAATAAGCAGAGAAAGAATTTAGGGGAAAAATGATAAAAAGAAATAATAAAAGATTAAGATAAATAGTATAAAAAGATAAGAAAGAAAGAAAGAAAGAAAGAAAACAGTTCACAAAAAATACACTGTGAATTTATAAGAGATTGATTGAATGAGAAGGAGCCAGAGTAGTTGGAAACAAAACAGAGAAACTCTAAGGGCAAAGGCTTAATTTTTGCCAAAATAATTAAGTGAAGTAAGAAGCAAGTAACAGGCAGTTTTGAATGGCTAAAATGTGGAAGAAAAAGCAGGGAAATGCGGAGAAATGTTGAAGAAATTAAGGTTCAAAAATCCCTTAAATAAGACGTAGGTGGAAGCGCTCAAGTTTGCCTGGAGAAACATAACAGGAATTATGGCAAACCTGTTCAAAACGCAGAGCATGTGTTTATCCAGAGCAAGACAACGCCGGGGTCAAACCAGGGTCAAAAGTAAGTCATTCAGGTGAAAGTTTTAGCAAAACAGCTCAATCTGGGCATGTGATTGGCTGCAGGTCAAAGCCTGTTTGATCAAGGTTTTCAGTGCTTAAACTGAAGAGTTTAAGCCTAAAAAATGAGGGAATAAACAGGGAAAAGCTGGTTTTTAATTGGTATGAAGTAAGTAACAAAGTCTATTATATTATAAAGCAGAAGAGACTGAATAGTTTAAGCCTTTGAACCCCAAAGTTCTGAGAAATAAAAAGAACTAAAACAAGGAGCTATAAAAGGGGGAGCATTCTAGGCATTTCAAGGATTGAAAACAGTGGATTACAAAGGCCACAAAGACAGAGCAGAAAGCTGAGGACAAGACAAAGGAGCAAGAGCCTAGGATAAGGAGCAGGAGTCCAATACTAAGATGCAGGAGCCCAAGACTAAGTACAAGTAGTCCAAGAGATTGTTAGAGGATTCCAATTATTGACATAAACCAATTGTTTCATATACCCCTGGGCCATATACCAGAAGGTTTCTAATGGTATCTTCCTTCTGAAAGCAAATAAAAGCTCATTTTGACCCCTGCCCAAATTTCCAAGTAGAGCAATTAGTCCTATGAGTGAATTGCCCAACATCTTCTATCCTAGCTAAGGGGAGGATGATACCTACTGCCAAAACTGCCAAAGGTTTGTCACTAGTAAAACTTCCCAGGAGGAGTGGGAAAAGTTAACTAGACACCTTGAGATGACATATAGGGGTAGGGAATTTATTGGGAATGAGTTTACTAGGTTGTTGAAGGATTGGTTTATGCCCACAGATGGACTAGCACCAGATGAAGTACAAGTGCATGGTGTGGATGCCCGCCTAGTAATAAGGAAAATTATTGTAATAGTCTACTGTAATGCAAGCAAAGTTTAAACTTCAAGATAGCCACATACCTCTACTAGGGAATGACAACTCCTTACAGCCAGTCCCTGTCTATGACCCAGGACACACAATGGAGACTGATGATCAGGAACCCCACACTCTCCCTTCTATCTGAAAATGCATTGATTACTTTTATATTTTATTATCACCTTTTAAGGCTACCCTCTAATATTCAATAAAATCATCTTTTCTTCTCTATTTCTCACTTCCTCACACCATCACCTAGTTGCTAGTCTGGGTGATACATTTATTTTAGAATAAGAGATCCTATAGTGTTTGCTGAAGCTTTCAGGGGATAAGCTCCTCAATTTTAAGAGGTGCTATTCCAGAGGAAAATAGCTGCTCTACATACAGAACCATTCCGCCATGGTGTCTCAACTGGCAGACTTTGTAAATTCACTGCCCCCTTTGGCTTTGGATTGCACCATTTTTCCTTGTTGCACTAAGAAAAGCTCCCAAATGCCAGCCAAGCCACTCAATTCTTTATAGGATTTGACACACACTGTAGATAAGATATTTGTACTAGCTTACCCTGTAGAACCTCTGGCTCTTGTTGCTCTCCCCTGGGAAGAAACATTGATTAATTTGGACTATATGTTTGCATAGTGTTGCCTGCTTTTAAAAAAAATAGAAATAACCAATCAAGCAATGCCACATCAACGCCCACAAAGTCAAATGAATCTCAAATGTCTAAAACCAACACCAGCTAATCAGGTGAAAGCTCGGAAATTAGTATGAAGCCTTCCAGTCTCTTTGGCTTTGGTCAGCAAAATTTCTCCCCTAGCCAATTAGACCAGGTCAAGTAGTCATGTGATTGACCAATTTGCAACACATCCCTTTAAACATAACATGGGGGCTTTCAGTCCCCTGCTTGTTTATTCTCTTATTATATTAAAGTTTGGAGTCTGTTGCTAATCATTTTTATTTTATAAAGTTTGAACTCTTGACTCAAGTCCTCTTGTAATCTTTAAAGTGTTAGTCCTTTTCTTAACTATTATTACCTTCCCTTGGTCTTGTTTGAACCTGGCAGCTTTTTTGAAACCCCTAGGAGAAGCGTCAGCGTACAGCAGTTACATTAAACACTTACGCTCTCAAAAACACAGTTTGAACTTAAAATTTGAGTTAATAATTGATATAAATTCTTACTCTTATATTAAATTTTCCTTGTTTTTGCTTGACTTCGAACCCGCTCTTGGTTTTGGCGTTGTTAAAGCCATCCAAGGCTAACCACAAGGCTACCTGAACCATTTGATATATTCCTACAGTTGCTTGCTTGTAACTCCTCAGGTTTATCTAAATTCTATAACAAAAAGGATCAGAAGCACCACCTCTGGACTCCAAATTTTCTGGCGATTCCAATACAGTAGTTTTCAAACCTGTTGAGATAAATTTATATTATTCAGTTTAGAACGCATGAACTCAGTCACAAAACGTATTTCAACTTGATAGATCTAAATAGAAGATAATTTCATGAAAAATGTGTGCTATTTGGCGGAACTGTCCAATCATACAACAACCTATTCAAACTTGGGAAAAATGCTTAACAATTCAACAACAAATGTACCAAACACTAGAACGCATGAGTTTCAGTCACAGAACGCATCTACTATTTTTACTATGTTTTTGGTGAACACATGACACTCAGTCACAAAAGCTGAAATTTGATCCAACAACAAGCCTCAATAGTAACTGAAACAGATAACATAAATATCAAATATCAAAACACATGAATTAATCTATAATACTGTTACCAACTTGTCCTAATTAAGAATGCAATATAAAATACAAAAAGGAAATAAATATTATGAGTGTCTGTTTTGGGATTAGAATCAAAATAAGAATATCAAATTTATCCAAACTCATGATCAACAGTGCACATTTATGACCAAAAATAATTAATATAGAAATCTAAAAATCTAATTTGAAATAAACAGTAGTGACTACAAGGTTTCATGCTGCTATATATGGAGAGATAAAAATTAAAATAAATAAATTATATAGATAAACTGTTTTATTTTTATTTTATTTTTAAACCAAAATGGACGCATTCCAACAACAGAGCTAATCAGAATGGGTGTACATGTAGTGTCTTTGTGCTTGGCTCAGACCAAACACGCCTCAGTTATTGCACCCAGTTTAACTTAATGAAATAAGCCTGTTGAAAATAGGAGATGTGTTTGTTTGCAAATTGGCATGCCAACTTGTGGTCAATCTAGCACTAGAGAACCCAGTGGTCTGGTGCTAGATTGACCACAAGTCAGCGTGCCAATTTGCAAACAAAAGTATCTCCTAGTTTCAACAGGCTTATTTCATTAAGTGTTACTTTCACTTGAAAACTCATACTAATAAAAAGCAATAAAAATTCTATTAAAAAAGAAAAGCAAAAAAATATTTCTAGAAAATTAATTTTATTTAGGTGTGTGCTCCTTTTTGAGCCAGTCTCTGTGAAAAATGGGGCCTGTGATCCACATTGCCACAAAGGCATTTGGCAAGGTGTACCAGGTCAAGCCCCAAATCACAGAGACCATAGCCAACAGGAACCAGTTACAGGCGGGAGACTTTGCAAACTCTGGTAACTATTGCATAAGGTCAGAATAATTGCAAATGAGAGTAAAATAATCTTAGAAAAGCTTAGCTGAAGCATTTCCTCAAACAACAAGAGAAAAAAATTCTGAATAAAAATTAATTTTTTTTTAAATTTAAAACCAAATTTCAAAATGTTGATTTTTATGCCAAACTGGGGTTTTTTGTTGTTTTTTACTCTTTTATTATGGTTTTTTAGAAAACCAAGATAACTCTCAGGGAGCTATCATGGTAGGCATTCAGGGAAAAATTTAAAAAGTCCATAATGAATATGGAATGAAGGAGATGATTGGATAAAGAACAGAAAAGGGAAAATTTGTTATCCAATAGAGGGTTTTTGGAATCCAACTTTGTCAGTTGAATTTGTTACAGTCTCTCAGACATAAATGTCCAAATTTAGATTTAAATACATTGAAAATAATGCTTTAGTTCCCTGAATAGATTTTGGTGGATTCACTCCTGAAATCCACTATTTCCTATTTGAGTCCCAAAAATAATCAATTTTTTCAAAAGAAAAGAGTCATTTTGTGTTTGAGTTCATCACTTTTGTGACTGAACCTCATGCATTCTCTGTTTTTATAATATTTGCCACACACTCATAATCAAATTTGATGTAGAATTCTTTGGCAAGTGATTGGAATGTGGCTGTTTTGAATTTGAGTTCCATGTGGTTGCTATCTCATTTTTGGAATTCAGTATTTGACTATTTTTGTTTTCAGGCCTGGATAAATGGAAGCTTTATTGAGTAAATTAACCTTCAACTGGTTCTAGTTGAAATATGTTTTGTGACTGAGTTCATGAATTCTAAACTGAATAATATATGTTTATCTCAACTGGTTTGAAAACTATTATAATAATATTTCCTGTCCTCAAGTTTGCGGTTTTTTCTTTGGCATCATTTTTATTGCTCCTTTGGTTGACCTCCCCAGATCTTTGGGTCCAAATCCCCTCTTTTGTGTGTCTTGTAGGCAACAACCCCTCCAGTCTTCTACATCTCCTGAGTAGTATCCTTGTCTCGGGGGAGGCACTGGTCAATAGTCTTTCTTTCAATGACCTGGACTCTTCTGGTCTTGACTCACACACTCCCCCTGTTGAGGAAATTTCTGTGTCCTCTCCCCTTAAGATGGAGAGAACCAACTTTGTTCCTCTGTAGGCACCTGAGGTTCTGGCTCCTGTTCCCACTTTTACACCTTGGTTGCTCACTGGTCTTGCGTTGATGGGACTGAATGCCTACTTCCCTCAACTGTCCCCCATGTCCTCTCTCTGGTCCCTCCTTAGAGCAGCTGTCCCAGTGATTCACTGGGTTTTATCCTGGTGGTTTTTCCTGCCAGGATGGGAGCCAAACTTAGTTAGTTTAGCCCCCTCTCTTACATACTTGGCTTGGTAAGCCTTGGCTACAGGTCTTGGCCAGATTGAGCCAGGCCATATGTGTTTCCTTTCTGGCTTGGAACATTGCCAGTGGGGTTATCCTGAAACTTTGACAGACTGCAGTAAGTTACCTTTGTCAATTTCAGTGTGTTCATCATGTTGCAACTTCTTCAATTACTCCCTCTCAGGGAATTAACACCTGAGTAGTTCACCAAATGAGTCACCAAATAGCTCACCAACTAATCACTAAGTCAGTGGCACTACTATCATTTAACTATCTATTAAAGGTATCAAACAATTCAAATCCTAAGCAGAACACAACTTGAATAAGCCTTGTGACTTAAGAGGAACATTACTCAGATAAGCCTCATGACTTCCATGATGTACATGGACAGTATGTGGCTTTTCATGATACTATGTATTACCCTATATTCATATCTAATAAAGTATAATTCTCTTTTTAATTTTCCCCCTTATCTTGTTTATTATACTTCTCAGAAGTATATACACAATAGTGGTAGTACAGGTAGGTTATCCACACCTACGCAACTTCAAGGAAAAATTCCTCCTAAGAAAAGAATCCAGCAAATGGCCCTCACCGCAGGTTGGAGAGATTACAAAAAAGGACAGGACGTCCCTGCAGGCTTTGTCATTTTCAATAATGTCCTTGCTCCCACTGAACAGTATAACCTCCTCAACACCTGTAAACTCTTGGACCCACCTCCAACTTCTGCAAGCCTGCAGTCAACTGAGATACCCAACATTTTCTTTCAACAGCTATGCTCAGCAAAAATTGGGATGTTTGCAGGATTACGCCAGGAAAAAGCCAACCTCTGGATAACCAGCACACAAAGCAAATTTACACAAGTGAGCTATCCTTGCAGACTCTAGGCCAGTGAAATTGCCCTTTGTGTCACAAGAACTGCCTCACATTTTGTAAACAATTGGCTCAAACAACACCCTGATCAAAATAAAAACTGGGAAAGGTTCAAGGCTGTGTTCTTCAAAAAGTTTACCATGAAGGACTCCAATGTGGTGATCATGACAAAACTCAGAACCTTCAAAATGACAGGAACCATTGAGGAGTACACTTCAGTGTACAAAGACTTACATGACTGAGCTCCCAGCCTCATTAACTTTGACAAGCCTGGACCACAACTAGACTTCTACAATGGCCTCCCCACACACATTAGACATCAGTTTGAGATGACCTGCTGCAAGAATCTTGAAGATGCATTCTTGGAAGGAAAGTGTGCAGCTCAAAAATCTGACAACCTACACCCAAAAACAAACAAAAGGAGAGTCCCACAGCAAAGAAGGACCATTGACCTAATAAACAGAACAACCAAGCCAATGACACCCATCTTCAAAAAAGGAATTTCACTTCTCAAGCCAACCAGGAAAGCACTGAAGATAACAACAAGGAGGGAAAATCTCAGGGGAGTGCTTAGACAAGCTGCCCTCACCCAATTCACAAGACTTGTACAGGGACCAAGACGTGGGCTCAATCACCATGATCCAAGTACCTTCCAGCAATTCTCTACTGTTTGCTGCCCAAACTGGAAATAAACTTCTCACTTATCCTTTCTTCTTTTGAAGATATTAGTGCATAACACTATTTGACCCTGGAGCAGACCAATCCCTTGTTGATAAGAAATTTGCCAACTGCATGAAACTACCTACCACCCAAAGCAGTATCAGGAGAGTCATTATGGTAGACAACAGAAGCACACCAGTCACTCAGGAAGCAAAACCTTTCCACGCCCAAATTAGAGACTTGCAAACCACATTAAGTGGGCCCATTATACCAATCCCCAAGTATAATGTCATACTTGGCTTGGATTGGATGAGAAAGACAAAATCTCATATCAACTGGGATAGCGCTACCCTCACCATACAATAAGGAGAAGTGCATCACCATGTCTACCCAACTCACCTTGATACTCTTATGAGGGACCATGTATTTGTGAAAATCATGGAAACAGATGAGGAAACAGATCCTAGCAAAATCAATTGGAGCACCTGCATGTACAAGGTCATCCACTTTAAAAATACGGAAACCAGACGTGAGAGAGACTACATTTGAGAACAGCTAGTCATTGAATTCCCTTCCATCTTCCAAGAAACTTTACCAGGGTTACCACCCAACCAATGCATACAACACAAAATTAACCTCAAGGGAAGTGTACCAAAGACACACCCCATTTACTGTCTCACACCCCAAGAAGACAATGCTTTAAAAGCCTACTTTGATGAAGCCCTTGAGAAAGGACTAACATGAACTTCTAAATCTTCTTTTGGAGCAGCTGTCTTTTTTATAGCAAAGAAAAACGGTAGACTCTGCCTGGTCACAGACTACAGGGCGCTCAACAAGGTCACAATTAAGAACAGATATCCCCTGCCCCTGATTGATGACCTCTTTGACGCCCTGGGGGGGTCCCAAATCTTCACAAAAGTTGACTTGACAGCAGGCTATCACCAAATTTGCGTAAAACCTGAAGATATACCAAAAACCGCATTCAGAACCAAGAATGGATCCTTCACATGTGTGGTTCTCAATTTTGGTATGACAAACACTCCCAGCACTTTTGTGTCCTTCATGAACAAGGCCTTCAAGAAACACATTAGAAAACAAGCAATCATTTACCTGGACAACATAATCATCTACAGTCCAACCTTAATCAACACTAGGAAGATGTTTGTCTGGTTCTCTGCACCCTCAAAGAAAACCAACTCATTGTCAAGCCTTCAAAGTACAACTTCTTCTTGTCTGAACTTCTGTTCCTTGGTCACATTATCAGCAAGGATGGAATCAAACCAGACCCATAAAAATACGTGCCATAACCAAAATTCCAGCTCCAAGAAATAAAAGTGAACTCCATATCTTTCTAGGCATGGTAGCCTACATTAGAAGATTCATTCCTGACTGGGGTGCTCTGACCGCCCCCTGTCAGCTGTCACAGGCAAAACAACCAATTTTGTGTGGACACCACTAAGGGACCAACACTTCTGACAACTGAAAGAGTGTATGGTCACTGCCTTATCCTCTAATACCCAAATTGTGAAGGAGTATACGAGTTGGAAGCCAATGCATCTGATTACGCCATAAGAGGGGTACTCCGTATCCAAACTGCAGAAAAGGACTTCCTCTCTGTAGCATAAAAATTAAGGAAACTATCTGATGGCAAACAAAGATATCCAATACATGCCAAGGAGCTAGTAGCTATTGTGCACTGCCTCATGAAGTGGCAATGTTATCTGAAGAAGCACAAATGTTCAAAGTTCTAACCAACCACAAGTCATTGATATTCTTCAAAACACAACAACACCTATTGAGAAGACAAGATGAATAGATAAGCCTCATACAGAGGTACCCCATGCAAATCAAATACAAGCCAGGCAAGAAAATTCTTACTGCAGATGCCCTATTAAGGCTTTACAATAAACATGTTCTATGCACTGAGGGGGACCCTAATTGGCCCATGTTAATCATGAGAAATCTCCAAGAGGGGTTCCCATCTGGCACACCAATGAACATTCAAGAGAAGGTCCTTAAGAACAAACACCTATTCAAAAATGTATATGGTACTCTGCACCAAACACTTCCAAATGGTGACACTGTACCTTTGTCCCATCAATACAAAAGATTGACACAATCCTCCGGTATCACAGAGACCTGGGCCACACCTGTAGCAGGAACTTGCACAAATATCTCAAGATGCGCTACTGGTGGCCCAACATGCTGGATAATATCAAGGAAGTACTGGAAAAATGTGAAGTCTGTGAAAACTACGCCCAAACCAAGGCACCACTAAGTCAGTACTACCAGTATCAATCACACAACTCTTCAAGGTGTGGTCACTGGATATTGCGGGTTCAATGCCTGGCAATAACAAAGGCAAAAAGTACATCATAACATCTATCAACTATGCAACCAGGTGGCCTGTAGCACAAGTTACAAAAGAACACAAAGGCAATGATGTGAGACAATTTATTGGTAAAGAAATCATAGCCAAGTTTGGGGAAAATGACCTTCTGATCACAGACAAAGGAACCAAACTTAAGGCCATTGATATCAATATCTACCTTGCAAAAACGGAATAAAACACATCACAGCCAGCCCATACCACCCGCAAGCAAGCAAATGGAAGAGTAGAACAACTAAACGGCTCACTAGTAGAAGCCCTCAGTAAGTTATCTGCTAACAATCCAAAAGCTTGGATTGATATGCTACCTACGGCACTTGTGGTATGCATAACATGAGTCAACTGCAACACAGGAAAAATCCTGCCCTCATTAGTACTACTGCAGAACCACAATTACTTCTATCTAAGAAGATGCCAGACAACAGTAATCCTGACGTACAGCGTGTTAGAAAAGACCGGAAAGACATGTAACAAAAAAGAATTGAGAGAGAGGCAATCCTGTTACAGCAAGAAAGATTTCAAGTCAGGGACAAAATCTGGGTTATCAACCACAATCAACATAAGTTGGATCCAGGGCTATGTGGGCCAGGTTGTCAGGATTGACAATTCTTTCCTCCTGTAAACCCAGTCCTGAGAGTGGGATTTGAACCCTGACCCTGAATTCCCTCAGGCCGCCGGCCCTATGGACCAAGGGTCCGCCCACCTGCGCTTTCCTGAGACTGAACCTCCGCAAGCTGAAGCCCCTGCTAAGTCTCAAATTCAGAATACCAGTGCAGGTTTGACTATGGTGGTGCCTGAGAAGGAGCTTCTCAAATTGCCTAATAAAGGCAGAGAAAGTTCCTCTGTGAACTTCATGAACTTGAAGTCCTCTCAGGTAACCAATCAAAATCAATTGCCAAAGGAAAACACGGGCTTTAGGCCTGACCCCGTGACCACAGCCTGAAATCAAGAAAATCAAGTGACCAATTTGGATATTCTAACCAATGAGAGAACACCCAGCTGAGGTGCCATTTTGCTGCTCCTGCACCCGGGCCCCCTGGCCACCCGCCCACATTTTTCTGATATTTTGATGAAGCCCTTATGAAAAATACTAAGTTTGGAGGTGGGATGCTATATATGCCTATAGATTCTGCGCTCAAACCTTATCGCTATTTTTGAATAAAGGTTATGTTATTTTGGCTTACACAGCTACTGCCTTATTTTGTATTTTCCATCTATCAATTCAGTACAAGATCTCCCAGCCCTCCTGTCCCTCTGCCTGCAGTTTTCTGTCCTCCAGGTGTACCCTTTGGCCCCATTCACTTCACTGAATATCCTTTGAACCCTGAATATAAGCACTACACCCCAGAAAAGATACTCAAACTCAATCCTTTGGCCCGCATACAATCTGCAGTTAGATACAACTATCAAGGTCTGTGGATATTCTCAACACCCAAGTTGTTCAGAGAAAAGTTCAACTATCTTCCTGCTTATGAGCTCTGCATGGAACCGCCTGTGACCCCTAAGCCTATGCCCACCTCCTCACCCGACCTCCCAACTGACCACACTGGCAAGCTGTTTGAGATTGTGTACATCACCCTCACAGGGGTGATTGACACCTTAATCCCAGCCGCTGGCCTGTGGTCTGGATGAGGAAGTCTGTCTCCTACTTTTTTAAGTTAGCTCCTCTCTTGTGGTGGGCTTTACTCGCAAAAAACCTGGCCCAAGTTACCCCTGAAAACAACGGGCTGGCCGCCCAAGACTGGATCCCTGACACTGGTATCGTCATGAAGGTCAAGCCCAACAATACCTACCTCATCAAGGAAATTGGTTCTCGAACCAAACTAAAACGCATGCACTACAACCTCCTCTGCCTGTGCAAAGCAAGAACAGCACAACCTAACTCCAGCCTCCCTGTTCCCAATAACAATCTAGATCAGTACCAAGCCCATATCCCCAACACTCTCAAGAAAATTCCTAAGGTTCCACCCCCCAGCACCCCAGGGGGAGATGTTGCAACATCTTCAATTACTCCCTCTTGGGAAATTAACGCCCCGAGTAGTTCACCGAAAGAGTCACCAAATGGCTCACCGGCTAATCATCAAGTCGGTGGCACTACTATCATTCAACCATCTATTACAGGGATCAAACAATCCAGATCCTAAGCAGAACACAACTTGAATACGCCTCGTGACTTTTGAGAAACATTACTCAGATAAGCCCCATGACTTCCATGGACAGTATGTGGCTTTCCATGATACTATATATTACCCTACATTCATATCTAATAAAGTATCATTCTCTTCTTAATTCTCCCCTTTATCCCGTTTATTATACTTCTCAGAAGTATATACACAACAAGCAGGTATCTTTTCTCTGCATACCTCCTACCAGCTTGATTTTGTTATACTAGCTTATTTGAAGTTTGGTGCTGGCAGATTTTGCTGATGTCCAAATCTTACAGCCCATGACTATATGTCCACCTTTTAATATCATCATGATTGTCCTAATTTTCATTGTTGTAACTAGAGGAAGACAAAGTCCAGGAGGGGACATAAAAAGGGATTTAGAATATGATGACCCTTATTGGGATAGAGTTAGGATACTTATAACATAATTAGTAATTATTGGTGCCATAGACTATAACCTAGTTACCATTGGGCAGAGTAGAGATTGTTAATGTTCTGAGTATCTGACTTGAAAAGATTATCAATACCCAACAAATTGGTTTAGGCATATATATGGATATACAAGTGGGCCTTATATTTGGTGGGTTGATAAGGAAATAACATAATACCTGTCATAGGGTGACTTTGTGATTGCCATCTGTGGTTTGTAAGATAAAGGGCCAACTAGACTAGCAGACTTGGTTGCAACATAATGATTAGGTTGCAACTAGGGCTGTGGCAGAATAAAAACACGATGATTACAACATTTGCTGTAATCATCACATCCAAGCTGTCTCCTTTTTCATTATTAGGATTCCCTCATGTCAGGGAATCCCAAATTTAAGGGGAAAACAGTAGCAGATGGCTTTCTTTTTTCCAGATAAGCCTAATTGTATATATATATTTACAATGAATTTCTATTTTTGAATTATGGTTTAATTTGAACTCATGTATTATTGTTTTTAAAAAAATTAGTTTAAAAAAATCTGAAAAAAACTTTGTCTGTGGATGCTTACAGAAACTATTCTGGGAAAATTGTAGTCAAAACGATTTTTCAGAATTGTTTCCGGATCTTAGACGGCTGGCTGCTTTTTTATAAAGCAGCCAACCGTTTCAGATCCGCTGCAGCCCTAGTTGCAACCAAGGATCTCACAACAGTTACAACCATGACAGCTATGACTTATGTCACACAGAGGATGTTACAAAAACTATCCTATAATGGACCTCCTGTATAAACACATCTGTCTACCAGCGACTCTCATCTCATGATAAAGAGCCAACCCGATTTGTGATTGAACAATCAATAAGCTTTTTTAGCAATCCAGAACAATGCTGTCCCCAGCTACACATATAACATTCAGGCTGTCCATACACTATAAACATTGGTCAGTAACAACAATAAATTACCTTACCGTATTATTTTCTCCCTTCTGGATTCATTTTGGTTTTTATTACTGAACCCAAATAGGTTCAGTTGCAATACTTGCCATGGTTCAAATTTTAGCAAACTTCAGGCTTGGGGTTCAGATAAGGTTTGAACAGTAACTGGACTTGCCAACTCTTGGGTTTGCCGCTCATCAGGACTTACTGGTGGTTTATAGTGTTGATCAGGAGCTAGATCTTATCCAAGAGGTGGAATAAACTTTCGACATTAATAAAGGAACATTGGATTGCTCTGAAGCGATGCATCTTTAAGTCTTTTGCCAGTTTGATAGCATATCTATCTTACAGCATTTTAGCAAATAAAGAGCTGCATGGATCTGGGCTGAAGTAACCACTGTCAGATTTGATAATCAAACTATAGATTCCAAACTTACCACTTTACTCCTTCTTTACCTTAGGGATACCTTAAATCAGTTACCCTTGCCTTTACTGGAAAGTGCTAGGTTGTGATGGTAACTTGGCTGGAAGCTGGTGTACTTGAGTTATAGTCTATATGTTTTTTAAGCATGGCAGAGTAACTGCTTTAATTAAGCTTCATGCTTTTAAAGATAGGTCTGATTAATATCAAATTAGCTTGTCCAGCAAGAACAGTCAAGCTTAAATCAGAATTGGTCAAGCCTGTTTAACCGTGTTGGGTAATGAGAATCTATTTTACAAGAAAGATGAATTGAAATTAAGACAAGTGATGTAGTTGGAAGAAAAAATATATGCTTACGTTAAAATGAGGGATTGTTTCTATGCTGTACAGGGATTAAATAGTCATAATAAAAAAGTTGCAGATATAATAGACTCTCAAACACGTATAAATAAGAATACATCCTTATTATCGAGGTGGTTAGAAGGTATACTACATCAATCATAATAGCGTATTGTGGCGGCATATCCTAAGTGGACATGACAAGTGAAGAATCATGGGTGGCTGCTTTGGATTGCAAGATGAGATCATAGTTGAAGTTGGATCTATTGTGCTTGCCAATAAGCCTGCTTGAGGAGAGATATAAAATTTCAAGTGATGCCATTTCTTGGTGTTGGCTTAATATGAAGCATCCCTGATTGGAGCCAAGTTGGCTTAAAATAAGCAGGTTTAATGCAAAGGAATAGACGGAGATGGAGATGGCAGCCAATAGTAAAGTAACAAGCTGAGATCCCGAATAAAGTGACATCATAGAGTGGCCGCTTGTTACTCAATAGTTCTACTATGCTAGAGTGGGGAATTTAGGTTTGGTATTGTGAAATGTATCGTTTAGAAAGTAAACTTCTGTATGGATGTAAGGAACAATGGCTAAAGACATCATTAGAAATGAAAAGGGTGGAATTTATGTTGCAAGGGAATAAAACACTAAATGATATAGTTGTAGGCAGGAAGAGGGAGGGTGGTGGCCTGGGAGACAGTATAGCTAGGAGGGAGAGAAAGATCAAATTCAGATGCAGAGTAAGCCGGAGCTCGATTAGTAACTGGGCGACAATGCCGTGATAGAATAGCCAGTTGAGATGTATTGAGAGAAGCCCTTCCAAGTTGATAGCTGGACGTGGGCACAGGTATACAACCTACCTGGCAGGTAGAGGGTCGCATCCTTCCCAAGATACTGGTGAGAGATTTCAGCTTAATATTTTGAGCAATGATCAGCTTCTTGCATAGTGGGAGCCCAAAGCGATCACAAAGAGGCTGACAAATTTTATCGCCTTGCAGCAGATCCTGGACAACTGTAGGGCGAAGGATAATTAGGCAAGGGGAAAAGAATAAGTTAAACTGGCGCCTCACTTCAACTGTGAGCGTTGGCTGCTGATTTCCAAGAGGATCACCTAGTCGTACTCTTGTCTCTTGAAATTGACGGAGCCAACGATCTAGACTGTTTCGAGAGCCATACAAAATAAAGGTGGAGTACCCAGACGAAGTCAGAGTAATTTGCCTTGGCTCGAGGGAAAGAAGCTTGAAGTCAGTATCGTCGCAAGCTAAACTTTAGTAAAATTCATTTGCAGACCCTTACTTTCTAGGTACCCGTAGCGCATTGTTGTGGACCCTACTGCCTTCTACTCGGGGTTAAATAACCCTGCCGAAAGTACCATTTGCCTTAACTTAGCTTGAAAACCCCCTCTTCGAATAAATCCCTACTTTCCCCGCTGCTGCCAATCGCTGTGCAGTTTAATTCTGTATATCAACTTATTCTTATCATTGAATTTACGGCCTCTTTCTCTCAAACATTGATTTATTTATATTTATTTCTCCCCTAACACCACAAACAGCCTTCACAAGCGTCTCTTAAATTACTTTTAACTATAAATTCTAATTTAAAATAAAAGCTTCCTAATTGATAAGGAGTCCAATCATAAGCCTAAGCTATTGTTTCTCCCGCGTCAACCATCTTGATACTCGAAGCAATTCAAAATCACAGTGCTGAGCAGTTGCAAGGTAAATTTGTGGCACCTGCATGCCCCAAACCAACCCTAACCCTAACCCTGCTGACTTCCGATTTTCTCCGAGGATTATTGAATCTCCCTTTTCCGGCAAAATTAAACTGGGCATTTATAAAGGAATTGAAAATCTCGGCCAGACAGCCGCCCTTCAGCCCCCAAACTACATTGTCCAAATTAGAATCTCAGTGAAATCACAGTAGGAGTCTGCCATCATGACAGATTTCCGCTGCAAAAAATAATAAGTAGTCGCAGCTCGATGATTGTAAGAATAAACCCAAGCTAAATGCACAGCAGCCAAGCTCATCTGACTCACCTTGGCTTAAACAAATTCCAAAGCTGCGATTCTTAAAGCAATTGGGTATCCTTTCTATTCACGGCCGGGTAAATTAACATTAAACCCTAATTCACTATATTTAGAGGAGTTTAAGCAATGATATCAGCAGTTTACTTTAAACATGTATAGAATATGGAATCCATCTAATCTGTATCATTAAAACGATGCCAATGCAAGCTGTCTCCATCTCATGCGCCATGCAGGAAAATCCACGCTATAAATAATGCACTAAACAGAGAGCAGGACTACACCCTCCAGAGTACAGCCTCTAAAAGGAAGCTAACAACTCATAAAGTTTCTATTTATAAAGGTTCTATTTTTAGGCGAGAGTTCCGGAGCAGACACCAATAATCTCATCCCATTTCCCCAACCCTTAAAAATATAATCTACTGTCGAGGGTCTGGATGTATGAGTATTCCGGCTATCGGCATCACACCTAACATCCAGTCATCGCCCAATTTGGTGCCTTTCCAATATACTTCTTCTCTTCCTACTTTTATATTCAAAGCTTCCCCAAAAAGGTATTCCTTATCACTGGTAGCACTACGGTTTTCAACCACGCCAATGAAAGAGAAAATGACTGAACAAAACCTGCCCACCTTCACCCACATACTCAACCAGGCCACATCCCAGGATACCTGGAAAACGTACTTCTGCGCTCACGACATTGATGAAGATATTCCTAGTGGATGCACCGTATTCGAAGGTCTGGTCATGCCCAAAGCATGCATCAAGATAGTTCAAAACAGTCGCTCTCTACAACCACAAACAAACGCACAACCACCTATCACAGGTGAAGTTACCAACACCAAGTACATTGGTATCGACAAGTTCTTTGGTAAAAACAAAGAAAACGTCATCAACTGGCTAGACCACACAGCTGCCAAACTCTGCGCCAGCCACATCCCCCACAAAAAATGGGTCCAGGAAGCCAGCAAGCGCCTATACGAGGCCGCAGCTAACTGGTTTGACACCTGGGTTAGCTCACAAACCGACGACCAGCTTGAAAACTGGGAAGAGTTCAAAGCCGACATCACTCACAATTTCCGCGTCACTGAATCTCTCCAAGACATTGCAATACAGCTCAGTGATCTTCCTCAGAAGACCACTATCACAGCTTATGCTAAAAAATTCAAGAAAATATGCCAAAAAATTCAAAACCCAGCATAAGCTGACAACGTAAACACCAGAGCATCATTCATCAACAGAATGAAACCCTCTGTTGCTTTCCTCATCTTCCCAGAAGCAAATACCTCCATGCCCGCGCTTATTGCTGAAGCCAAGTGCGCTGAAAAACGCGCCAACATGGAATATGCTGCACACAACGGAAACCGCGCCTCAAACGGTAATGGCAGAGAAAACGCCAATGGCTATAAACACCAAAATACCAATCATAGCAACAGCAACTCCAATCATAACAATGGCAATTGTAGCCAAAGCGCAAACCGCTCCTGTCCCAAGAAAGAGGACACTGCCAAAGTTAACAACGCCAAAGTAGCAACCAGCTATGAATCTGATCCCACATTCTCTGACCCCAAAGGTCTCAAAACAGAGGAACAGGGAAAAGAGGAGGGGGAACAGGCTTAAGTGCCCCTGTCTCCCCCTAACTTGACAAGAAACTTTACCAAGGCACGAACTTTGCTGCTCGCATCCCATGTGTCCCGCAATCCTCCATTTTTATGAACATAAAAATTAAAGATTGCTCACAACTTCTTGTCTATCCATGCACTTACAAATCTCATACACATAAAATTTTATTTGACTCTGGTGCACAACACACTATGGTTAGCAAACCTTTTGTAACCAAGTACAAAATACCAGTTTTCAAATCCAACTTCAAATACGCTAGAATGGCAGACAAGTCAAAAGTTCTGCTCAAAGGCAAAACAACGCCCTTCAGAATTGACCTCCAAGGCATACAAACGTCTATCAAAGGACTTGTCATGAACAACATAAACTACTACATTGTAGCAGGCATGGACTGGTTCACCCGAGTGAATCCCAGTGTATGTTGGAAAACAAAAACCATGACCATCAAACACAATGGAGTCAATTTAAACATTCTCAAAGAACCCAACAGCCTCATTCTAAGAGACACAATATTTGTTCAAGTCTGTCAGGGCCCAGAATGGGCCAGACAAAACCCTATGTTACATAGGTTTAACACCTGCAATTGAGCAATCACGCGACCAATCAATTGCATTGTCAATTACACAGATTTACCCAAAGGAAACTTTAATTCCAAGTGGGGAATTGAACCCTGGTCCAGGCCAAGCCTGGGGGCAATTGGAAACCGTCCTAAAGCCAAGCAAAAAAGATTTTAATTGGCCCACACCCTCTGAAACCCAGAATTGGGGACTTGGGTTGCCAAATGGACCAAAATCCCCCTACCAGCTTCCCCAGGGCAAAAATAATGAAAGGATCCATCTAACTGACAGATCAGGAGTCACCAATGGGGCCCAGCTTGAGAATAGCCCATTGACAACCAATAAGAAGTTGCCAGTAAGTCCAATTGCAGTTTCCCAGCAGGATATAGCTGGGAACACTGGCATCCCCTTTCTTTGTTGACATCTTCATCTAATTAACTTTTGTTGGTTAATGCACACTGAGAATTTATACTTTGCAGGGGTTTATTACATTATTAAAATTTTTATACTGCTGGTGCTTTCAAGCAGAGAGTACCTCCAGTACCAACGCCAGCGCTGGGAAACAGAGCAACTTCTAGCTGCCTCCAACCAACCACTGCCAGCCTTTACCCCATCTCCTAGAGTGCTGGACCAAGAAATAATTCCTGCTTCCACACTGCGCCCCTCCTTTCCTGATGTTTTTCTGCTCCAACAACTTGCCCAGCCAAGCCTAACCATGAGCACCGCCACAGGAGAACTTCCTCTCATTCCTTTTGCTTCATCATATGACTACAGTAAGCTTGGATTTGCCTATTTGACCATGCTGGGGCTCACTGAGCAAGTGATACCCCACATGGGAGTGTGGCGTCCTTGGGCTACTGCTGCCAATTATGTGATGTGGATGGCCCCTGTCATTTACTGGGCCTTCCAGGCTCAACCCTTTCCCTCAACCAAAGGTTCCCCTGGGAGTCATCCAGGCCATGAAAAAGTCATAAATCAAGATGACTCTGAACATCTAACCAAAGACAGTACCCTCCACATAATGAGGTACTCCAAATTTAATAATATACAAACACAAAAGATCCAATGCCCAGAACTTGCGGCACTCCTAAACAAATACACTCATGTATTCAAGGAAGAACTCACAGAGTTACTCCCCAAACAAGAGGTCAAACATGGCATCAACTTATGCAAAGCCATGCCCAAACCTGCACCCCTCTACAGACTCTCTCTCATGGAGACCCAAACACTTAAAGCCCACATTGAGGACAATCTAGCCAAAGGATTCATTCATCCGTCTGAATTCCTGTGGGAGGCAGTGGTTTTCTTCATAAAGAAGAAAGAAGGATCTCTTTGCTTAGTTACTGACTACAGAGCACTAAACGCAAGTACAGTAAAAAAATAAATACCCACTTCCCCTCATAGAAGACCTATTTGCAAGGCTCTCCAGAGCAAAAATTTTCTCAAAAATTGACCTCACATCTGGTTATAACCAAGTTGAAGTTAAAGAGAAAGACATACCAAAGACCGTGTTCCGCACACAATTTGGGTTGTTTGAATGTAAAGTAATGAATTTTGGGATGACAAATGCCCCAGCAACATTTGTCACCATGATGAATCAGGCGCTAAACAGACTCTCAAACACATTATGTTACCTTGATGACATCATCATATTTTCAAAAACAAAAGAGGAACACCTCACGCATGTCTGCAAGACACTTGATTGACTCACAAAGCACAAGCTATACGCTAAGCCTAGTAAGTGTCAATTTATGAAAAAGGAACTCCTGTTCTTGGGCCACATTGTCTCTGATGGTGGCATCAAAGCAGACCCAGATAAGATAAAAGCCATAAATAACATGCAACACCCCACCTCCGTGAAACAAGTAAGATGCTTTCTTGGTATGGTAGCTTACCTAAGGAAATACATCAAAGACTGCGGAAAGCTCACCACACCAATCAATGACCTAACCAAAGGTAATGCCAAAAAGAAATTCATCTGAACTCCAGAATGCAACAAGAATTTCCAGCTATTAAAACAAGCTTTGATCAAAGCACCAATCTTGCAATACCCTAATAACAACAGGTGCTACAAGCTTGAGTTAGACGCTAGTGACACCGCCATTGGCGCAGTCCTACACATCCGCCAGCCAGGGAAGCAAGATTTCCTGCCAGTATGTTACAAAAGCAGAAAGCTAAAAAACACTGAGCAAAGGTACCCAATACACGATAAAGAATTGATAGCAATATATCACACATGCAAGAAATGGAGATGTTATCTTGAAGGACACTTAAACGTCTGAGTGCTAACTGACCACAAATCCTTAATCTATTTCAAAACTCAGAACACACTTGCACGGCGCCAAGCTAAATGGATGTCCTTGCTGGAGCAGCTTAACCTGGACATCCAATACAAAAAGGGGGCAGAGCTGGTCACAGCCAATGCTCTCTCTAGGCTATGCCAGCCAAGAGAGGATCACCCTGACCACCTGGACCCTGACTGGCCCAACCTATACAACACTGAGTACAAGACAAAAGGAAAGGATCCCTCCACACACCAACTAACCCATGATACACTAGTAAGTAATGAAAAACATTTCCACATATCAAATGGCACAATATACTGAATCATCAAGGATAAACACATTTCATATATTCCACTCGCACAAAGAGTCAACACTATACTAAGACACCACCGTCTGCTAGGACACACAAAGGCAAACAACCTATATCTCACATTAAAAGAGATAGTATGGTGGCCCAACCTGAAGCAAGACAGAATTGGTGTTCTAAAGAAGTGTACAGTGTGTGAAAAATACGCCAGCACCAAGGCGCCATAGCCAACAGTCAACCCAGTACCTGACCCCAAACCATTTAAGGTTTGGGGACTGGACGTAGTGGGACCCTTCCCAGAAACCAAAACAAATCAACGGTTCCTAATTGTAGCCATCAACTTTGCCACACATTGGCCCATCTGCTGGGCAACAAAAGATCACAAGGCAGAAACAATAAATCAATTCATCAATAAAGCAATCATAGCGGACTATGGCACTCCAGACTACATCATAACAGATGGAGCAAAAGAGCTAACAGGCCACATAGTAAACAACAATCTAAAAACAAAGAACATCAAACACTCTATAACCTTGCCCCACAGAACACAGGCTAATGGCAGAGTTGAACGCCTGAACGGCAGCATTATCAGAGCCCTGGAGAAAATAATAGATGGCAAAGCCAAAGACACATGGCCACTCTATGTGAAACATGCATTACTAGTATCCCAGGTTTGTACCAATCAAGGAACAGGCTACTCACCGTTTGAACTAACATACAGGTACAAGCCAGAAATAGTCACCCACAATAATCAACCATATGTGAAGACCCCCCGGGGAAACCTCCCACAGTAGAACAGAAACCAGCTCTACAACACATACGCCTCAAAGCCAAACTGACAGAAACAAAAAGACTCAAAGCCCAAAAGGTAACCTCAACAGAGGACCCACTTCCCATCAACTCCTCTGTCTGGGTTCTAGCTGAGAATAGAAAGAAGCTAGACTCAGTACACAGAGGACCAGGAAGAATCATCAGATACCAACCAGACAGGAACACCTACCTGGTTAAGTTCCAGGGTGTCAAAGAGCCCATCACCAAAAAGCATCACAGATTGCGCCTCTGCCCTAGCAAAGGGGAACACTTGACCCAGTTGGTGCTCACTAATAAACAACTCCAGGAACATCAGGCAGCAGCCGTCAAGACAAAGCCCCCTCCTGATGTACCTGAGTAACCCCTTAAGGGAGGGGTGTGTCAAGGGTCTGGATGTACAAGTATTCCGGCTATTGCCATCACACCTAACATACAGTCATCACCCAATTTGGTGCCTTTCCAATATACCATTTGACATACCAAAAATGGCACCAAACCAATATCACATGACTGTCCAAGTATCCAGCAACTCAAACCCATCCAGCACATGACCAGCCTCTTGGTTTGATCCAACTAAATTCCCGTCACAGCTAAAGCTATATAAGTCTAAAGTATTATCCAATAAAATATACTTCTTCTCTTCCTACTTTTATATTCAAAGATTCCCCAAAAAGGCGCTCCTTATCACTACCTATTTTTATCAAACCAAATATTTCAAAGTACCCATCCCAACCAAAAATAAAGATTCAAAATAAACTGTCATTTTACTTCTGTAATGTAACTGTCCTGTTTAGCTACAGTACATACCTGAGGTTCAACAGGTATGAGGGTTTACAAATTCATGTGTGCATCATCAGAATGCAAATATGGGACATAAACCCCATTGTTGCTAATAACCACTAGAATAGGGAAACAAGTGAATTAGAATCTTGGATAATTGATTTATTGAGTATTTGCCAGTTTATATATGTTGTAACTGTGCTTTTTTAGCAGAGTTACAAGGGTAAAAATATTTAGAAGCTAGATAATAATCTTTATTGGGAGATTTGGATTATATAGTTGCTTTGAATCATGGATAGTAGGAACATGATAGTGTTGATCACACGGTGGAATGTGAAGGGGGTGGCTTGATCCTTGTAATGAGTCAAGCGCTAAAACAAGATATCCACCTTATAGGATCAGCTTCTGTTCATGTTATTGTATTTGGAAATTCAAGTTGACTTCCTACTTGGCTTCAAGTGACAGGATAATCAGATCACGGGTCTCAAACCTGCTTACTCAGAACCTTACTAGTGGGTCAAGCCTGTTGTTTTGACATCCCCCCGGCTGAGGGTCAGCCTCCTCTGGAGGCAGGTTGTCAGGGAGGTTTTCAGAAGCCCAGGCGCTGTACTGGACTAACTGCTGTTTGGTGGCAGGTAGAACAGTCTTGTGTTGTTTTCATCTTGCCTTGAAGGGTCTCAGGCAATCATGATGGAGAACTTTGTCTTGTTTACGCTTTCCAAGTTCTTGCACAAGGTAAGTGTTGTTTTTGCTTACCTTTAGGATGATGGCAGGGCCCATACTTTCTGGTTGTAGTTTACTCTTGTTGGTATTCACAACCCAGACTTTGTTGCCAACCTGATATCTGTCTTAGATAAGGACAAAGGTCTTTTGTAAGCATTTTTTTCTCTTTATGGTTGATCACTATTGACCTGTATGACCTGGGGATCTGAGTGAGATGGAACCTTGCTTGGCATTTATAGCTTGGGTCCTGATAGTGCTTGGATGATATTAGGCTGTGTGCCATAGACTAACTCAAAAGGTCTTTCCTGGTGGGTCTATTCATACAGGTCTGGCATACAAGCAATGCAGTTAGTAGCTGCTTGTACCAGTCCTCAGGTCTCCTGGCAGTGATTTAGCCAAGGCTTGCACAAGACTGCCATTCAGTTGCTCCACGCGTCCATTATCTTGAGGATGGTAAGGTGTTGTCACCGTGTGCTGGACCCCATTCTTGGTGAGGTATATGTTGGTATTTTCAGAGGTCAATTCTTTGCCTCTGTTGGTTATCAGGAGTTCTGGCTTTCCAAACTTACTGATGATTTCCTTTCCTAAAAATTTCTGTACATCATTGACAGTATGTGTCTTTACAGCTTGTGCCACTGGCCATTGTGTGGCAAAGTCTATCACAGTAATTATTGTGTTCTGAGGCGCAGCACAGAAACAAAACAGGGAATCCTAACCTTAGGATTGGATTCTTACTAAGTCTCGGTTAGATGGCAGGGAAGGCTATGCAATTACCTTGTGGCCCTGGATGAATAATCTCTACTAGTTGTGGCTAGAGAGAGATGCTGAATTAATTGAAGACACAAAGACAAAAATGTGAATAGAACTTAATTTTTATTGGTGAATATGAAATGGAATATATACTGTGTAGCTTTACCACAAAACAGTACTTGGAAGGTAGGATCACTCACCACAAGGATGAGTGGGGCAAGTGAGTTGCGCAGAGTCAGGAAACTGAACAATTGTATTTCCCAGTTTGGGTATATACTCATTTTGAGAGGAAAAAGCAAAAGATGGAGATTTATCCTCAAAATAACCCATCAAAGGCAAAATAAAAACATGGTGAATGGCAGCATTCACGGCAGTAAAGATGTACTTCTTTTCATTAGATTTTCCTGGAATGGGGCCCACAATGTCTAGGGCCCACACCTTGAAGAGTAGTTGCATGAGAATAGGTAGTATTGATTTAGGTGAGGTGTTGCTTCTTGAAAATTTCTCACATACTTTTCATTGGTCCAAGACTTCCTGTACAACCCGGTACAGGGTTGGCTACCATGCTTTGTGTTTAAAGAATTTGTAGAGGTTGTGGCTTTTTGTGTGTCCTAGGTCTCTGTGATAAATTAGGATTGTGTCAACTTGCTGATGTGTGAGGACGTAAGGGATGGTGGTCCCATTGGTCATTTTTCAATGTAAGGTCCTGTATACGTCTACAAATAAGTGTTTGTTATTGATGACTATTTCTTTTGTTATGTCTGTGGTGCCAGGGGGAAGCCCGTGTTTTTTATATGGAGCACTATGAGAGGCCAGTCTGGGTCAAGCCCATTCTTGCCTCTTGTGGCTCTGACATACAGGCGTGAGAGGGCGTCCACTATGGCAAGTTCTGGACCAGGCTTATATTGTATGAGCATATTGAATCTCTCCAGGAGTTCCATCCAGCAGGCTTGATGGTGTGACAAGCTTGCTTGGGTTTTGAAGTATATAAGCAACTTGTTGTCTGTCAGGGCTGTGAAATCCTCCTGTTGTTCTAGGTAACAACACTATTTGACCAGGCAGTGCACAATTGCTAACAACTCTTTGTCATGTATAGGGTATCAGCACTTGCTGTATGTCAGTTTGTGGGATTCATAGGCTACAGGTAGGAAGTTGCCATCATTGTTTTAATTTGGAGTACTCCCCCAATTAATATGTCTGAGGTGTATGTCTCTATTTGGTATTCCTCATTGTATTTGGGGTATTGTAGAATGGGTGCTGTTGTGAGCTTCTCCTTAAGACGTCTAAAACAGAGATCACGTTGGTGGTCCATACAAACTTAGATTTGGCGTCAGTTATGGAAGACAGGGGTGCAGTCAGGACTCCACAGTTGGGTATAAAGTGACGCACATAGGCAGCCATCCCTAAGAATGTACAGAGTTCTGACTTATCCTTGGGTGGTGGCATTTTTCAGATGGCCTGAATTTTCTGACTTTCAGGTTTAAGCTATCTTTTGAAACTACATGTATTGAGAAGGGTAGCTGTTTGCAGAAGAACTGGTATTTGGAGGGCTTGGCTAGCAGCTTATGTTGTGCCAGGGTAGCAAAAACTGCCTCCAGGTCCTTGTGGTGTTGTTCTACCAAAGGGCTATAGACAATAATATTGTCCAGATATACCAAGGCGTGTTTGCTAATACAGGGGGGCAAACACCTTGTTCATGAAGGTCACAAAAGCTGACAGGGCGTTTTTCATCCCAAAGTTGAGCACCACACACTTGTAGGATCTGTATTTAGTGTGGGAGGCTGTTTTGGGGATATATTACTCTTTGATACAGATCTGGTTGTAGCCAGCTGTTAGGTCAATATTGGAGAAGACTGTGGCGCCACCCAAGGCATTAAAGAGGTCATCAATGAGTGGTAGTGGGTAAAAATTCTTGATAGTAACTTTGTTTAGGGCTCAATAATCCGTGAATAGGTATATTGTACCATCTTTCTTTGCTACAAATAATACAGCAGCACCAAAATGAGACTGTGAGGTGCAGATAAGTCCTTTTTCCAACGCCTCTTTGAGGTAAACATGTAGAGTGTTGTCCTTGTTTGGTGTAGGGCGGTAGATGGGATGTGCCTTAGATATAGCTGCTTTGAGTTGGATGGTGTGTTGGATGTGTTTCTCTGGTGGCAACCCAGGTAGAGCCTCTTTGAAGATTTCTTGATGTCAGGCTACAATTTGGCTATCTTGCAGAGTAGTGGTGTCCTGGTGATCTTTGAAATGTATGATCTTGTACTGGCAGGAGTCCCAGTCAATTGTCTTGAGGTTCTCCTTTTTGTCCAGGGTCTCTGTGATGCGTACAAAGATGTGGTCACACAGGAGTTAATCCACTGAGTCAGGGTAGATCTGGTGATTGGCATCCTCACGTTTGATGGTCAGTACCAAGGCCACCCAGTCTACATGGGGGTTGTTACTTTGTAGCCAGTCCAGGCCCAGTACAATGTCAAACTCGGAAAAATTGATGACATGGCCTTGGATGGTAGAATGCAGGTTCTCAAGCATGACAGAGAAGGGGGCAGTTTCCTTTGTCACAGTAATGTGGTGTTTGTCAGCCAGGACCACATTTTTAATCCACAAAGGATTAGTGGCCAGCTTGAACTTATCCACAAAGCTACTGTTGACCAGGGTTCAATCTGCGCCTGAATCCAGAAGTGCTGAGCCTGTGTAACTGCAAAAGCAAAAAGGATAGAACATCAATTTATTGGGATGTCTGGCAATGGTGTGAATTATCAGGTCTTCTGAGGGCACTTGGATCACTGGACACTAATCCACGTCCTTGGGTTGGTACTCATTGTTGGAAGAGTCAGGAGTTGCACAGGGAGAGCTTGGCTTGCTTAGTGCTCTCCCCAAGCTTTTCCCTCATCTTGATTATCCTGTATGGCAGTGATGCAGAAATAGGCATGGTTTGACTGGCTTTTATTCTCATTTACCTGTCCATTTGAGCCTGCAGGTTTGTGGTTTGCATGATTGTTGTTGTTCCCAGGGAGTGGTCAATTGGAACGCCCGGCTGGGTGAGAATCCTTGGGTTGCTCTCTCTTTCCAGTTTGCGCTTTGTGAAGAGTGTTGGACGTTTGTTCTGCTTTTTCTGCCTTGCAGTACAGGCTTTTCAAGTTGATCAATTGGTTCATGTTTATGTGTCTCATTACATGCAACTTGAGTGCATCTTAATACATAAGGTGGGTAGCTGGAGTGTCAAAGGCTATATCTGAGGGTGCACATAGTCGGAGTTCCTTGTAAGTGTGGGTGAGCTCCTTTACTGTGCCTGTTTGAGTCATATTCTTCACTTGGTGTATAATCATGAGTGTAGTGTCCTTCAGCACAAACCTTGCCAATAATTCCTGTTTGAAGGTATCCCAATCCTTTACGGCATGCTCCTTGTGCCACTTGTTGTATCAGGTGCCAGCATTGTGTGTCAATCAAATGGAGATATCTGCAATCCAGAACCGTTGCAGGCATTCCATTTATTCCAGCTTGCTCTGGGCAGATTAAATCCATGCTGCAGTGTTGTTGTTGGCTCCTGTTGTGAATGCTGCCATTCACCATGTTTTGGATTTTGCCTTTGATGGGTTCTTTCAAGGATGAATCTCTCTCTTTTGCTTTTGCTCCCCAAAATGAGTCTATGTCCAAACTTGGAAATAAAATTGTTCAGTTTCCTGACTCTGCGCAACTCACTTGCCCCACTAATCCTTGTGGTGAGTGATCCTACCTTCCAAGTATTGTTTTGTGGTAAAGCTACACAGTATATATTCCATTTCATATTCACCAATAAAAATTAAGTTATATTCAAATTTTTGTCTTTGTGTCTTCCAGTACTTTGTGCCTCTCTCTAGCCACAACTAGTAGAGATTATTCATCCAGGGCCACAAGGTAATTGCATAGCCTTTCCTGCCATCTAACTAAGACTTAGTACAAATCTAATCCTAAGGTTAGGATTCCCCATTGCGTGTTTGTGCCACGCCTCAGAACACAACAAAAATGGTGCTTACTACAGGGGCTGTAAGCCCCTTGGTTATCCCTTTTGCATCCATGTTTTCAGGTCCTTTGCCTCCACCTATACAAGAGCCAACTTCACCTGAAATTACCAGTCCTCCTATTGAGGAAGACATCACAGACCCACCTATTGTCCCTACTGTACTGAACCTTGGGAATGCCCCCCTGCTTAGTGGCCTACCCCATGGGTACCCCTGACTTAGAACAAGTCATGGCAGTAGCCCTTGGAATAGCCTGTGACAGAGCCATCCCTTGCCTCCAACTACAGTTCAGTCAAGCGGAATACTACAAATTGATTGTGGCTCCTTGATTTCCACAGCATCTTCTCTCAGCGGCTGGCTCTGCTGAGCACATACTGACATCCTTTGTGCAGCCTGCCTTAGCCCATCATCAAATGGTATTAGGGCTTCATGTTCAATAAATCTTGTCTCTACAAACCGCCATCACTCATCACTGGGATCAGTTTGCTGCCTATCAACAGTGGATTAACTCCCTGTTCTCCTTGTTATCAGACAATCAGCACAACTCAATTACCTCCCAGACCCGTTTGGTTAATTCCATTGAACACATGCACCAGTCCATTCCTGAATACGTCAGGGAGTGTCTACATGAGTTTCACCAGTTGGAACAGCCCTGGTAAACCCAAGTAGATTCCACCTTGAACGCCTATCTTACCAATTTCAAACAACTGGTGCAGCAGCTCAATGCGTTCAGCGCTTATTCCTTTGAGCAGTTGCAACAGGTAGCGGGCCTTGCTGCTAAAAGACTTTGTGAGCTCATTGAGGAATTCAATCAAGAGAGGGCTGTCACTGCCGCCGCTATTGTCAAGCTCCAGAATCAAGTGAATGAATTATCTATGCCCAAGCCAGATGCTCTGCCTTCCCCCTGTCTGATGATTTGGTGGATAGAGAGCAGAGACTATGGGATTTCATTCAAGAGCTACAAGCATCTACCTGCAGTCAAGGACACCATACTAAAGCTCCTCAGCCTGATCCTCAAGTACTTACTTTGGTGACTCAAGTTGCTGAGCTACAGCAGGAACTTGCTGCCCTGCGCAAGATGGTGGCAACTGCTGCTAGTCCATTTGGAGTTATTAATGAAGATGGCTGCTGCCCTGGCTTGTCAAGAGTCCCTCAAATCCAATGTGCTAGGGAGTTGATTGCTCTAGCTAATGAGGTGGACCATTTGAAATGAGACCATGCCAAGCTAGATAGAGACATGCAAGAAATGAGTGAAGTGATTGATTCAGTAAATGACAGGTTCACCCCTTGCCTTTTGGTAGGCCCGTCTCTTACTTCCCAACTGGCTGAACTGTCCTCAGTAGTAACAGCACAGGGCCAGCACCTGGATGTTACTGAGCAACAGACTAGCCTAGCTAATAATATGGGCAACCACACTGCTGAAACCTTGACTACCCTCAAAGAAAGTGTTTTTCAGCTGTGGGTCAGACAGCCCCCTCTGAATCTGAAGCAGAATTCTCCCTGCGCATAAATGTAATTGATAGCAACAATGATGGTCCAACTCCAAAAGCACATTTCAAGCCTACCTTTAAGCAAGTCTTTGACCCAAAAACCTCAACCATTGCAGCTTTACTAACTATCTATGAAAATGCTATGAGAAGAGCATCAGATGAGGTTAAGAAGGAACATATTTTAACCTGTCTACACCCAACCTGTCAAGAGGTGGTGGTGCCTGAGCTGCCCACCATTGAGACTTGGGAAGATATGAAGAAGCTTCTGATCGACACATTTGGTGGTGAACTAAGTTTAGAAGTGAAGAAGGACACCTTCATGCACATTGCTTTCAAACCTAAGGAGACTCTAGCTGAATTTGCAGACAGATTCTACATGGAAGGACAACAACTGATAATGAGCAGACAATTGACATTCCATGAAGCTTACATGGCTTGCGCTCAAGCCCTCAAGGTTAACCAGCTTCTGTGCCTCCATTTCAAAGCCCATAAGGCTATGATTTCCTCCATTAAGAGCATAAAAACGTTGTTACAGGATATACTTCTTACCCATTCTGGAGCAGTGGTTTGGGAGAATTTTGCCGCCTCTAATTCTGGTTTGCCTTCCCATGGCCTTTGCATCCTTACAATGAACTTGCAAAATCCTTCTAGATGCCAAGGTTGCCACAAATGTGGCTAGATAGGTCACCAATTTCAATTCTGCACCAATCCTTGGGTTAAAGGAGCTGATCCCAAGGAGCAGGCAGGAAAAGAACAGTCAACCTAGAGGCGGAGATCCTCTTGGTTGAAAATTCTTCCCAGTCTCATTTGATTCCCCCTCTACATCCAACTCCAAGCCTGCTGATACCAGGGCTCCTTCCATCCTGCTGTTGCTTCACAATATCTCTGACAACTCTGAGTTGGGTGATTCTGATATCAATGACCCTGACGCTTACAGGTATTCAGTTCTTGCCGTTCCCAAAACCATTGCAGTTCCCTATAAGTTACGCTCTGGGAAGACTATGACAACTACTAAGCCTTTGTCTGAGGCCAAAGAGGTTGTCTCTTGTCCTTACCTCACTCAAGCAAAGAGGTCTCCAGTACTAGTAGAGTCATCTGAAGAAGCTGCTGAAGTTGCTGACGCTGTATTCAAGAATGTGTCAGGTTTGTTCCCTCTCCAAACTGTCTATAAGGAGTTTCCAGGCTTGAGATGCATGATTGAGAAGTGGGACAAAGAGCTAGCAGAATCTTAAGCCATTCTGGCTGTCCTTTCACCCTTTAGTTGCACTACCACTTGTGTGAAAATATCTATCCAGAAGGTGAAAATCAAGGCCGTCTTGGATACTGGATTGCCTGTTAATGTTGTCTCCTCAAAGCTTGTCAAACAGCTCAAGCTTGCCCCCAACCTTAATTATCATCAGTTTTATGGTAAAGATGGGCTATCCATGACTTGTGCCATAGGGGCATACTCTGCTCTCCCCATGAAGTTTGGCAGCAACCTCCAGAATTAACTCATACAGAATGGAACATCCTCCATGTTGAAAATTCTCAAAAATATTTTTCTTATTTTCAATATTAAAGATAATTTTTTTTGATTAAATAATTGACACTGATAATAGAAGCAATGCTTGATTTTTATTTTGGGATTTTAATTGAAATTATAAAAGATAAAGCAAAAACAATTTTTGAAATTGATGACATGGAGGATGTTCCATTC